>JARFJB010000889.1:2180000-2802500 GCA_036346205.1 Vesta saturnalis
TTTTCCAAGGTTCGTTTAGACCATTTTTGGTCGATGGGAGTCACGTGACTAAGCTTGAGCATGCGCAATAGACATGACAGCATGAGGGGTATGTGTATGGTTGTATGCTGCATAAGGGGTAGGCAGGGGATGAGGAAGTATTTGTGGTGGGGATAAGCTACATTAATCATGACATAAGGGATAAGCAGGGGATGACTATATGGAGATGGTTGCATGCCGATGTCTGCATAGGGGTAAGCACTTAAGCAGGGATGGTCGCTTACAGATAGGGGTATAGGGTAAGCTACATCAAGCATTAGCTCATAAGGGACGTATGTAAATAGTTGCATACTACATAAGAGTAAGCAGAGGATGACTGTGTGTGGCGATTGCATGCAGCAGGGTCATGTGGACATTATTTATGTGAGTATTGGTGGTGGGGAGTAAGCTATCTTTAGCATGACATAAGGGATAAGCAGGGGATGACTGTATGGGAATGAATGCATGTCCATGTCTGTATAGGGGTAAGCAGGAATGGTCGCTTACGGATAGGTGTATAGGGTAAGCTACATTATGCATTAGCGCATAAGGGAGGTATGCGGATGTGTGCATAGGATTAAGCGGTAGCAAGTGGGTGGTTGCAGTAGCTTATGGGGATGACTAAGTGTGGTTGGTTGCATGTCGATTTCCGCATAAGCGGTAAGTATGGGATGATAGCATAGGGATCTGTGCATATGAGTTAACACATCAGGGGGTGATAGCATGCAGGGTAAATAAACACACGATAATAGTAATTTATTGTTACAAACATTCTAAAGAAAGAACATCTTATATTAAAGCTTGTATACTTGTTTTCTTAAATCTAAAAAATTTATAACATTATAAGCGATAAAGGGACATTTACCTGCTAAGCACCATCAGCACTAATTTGAGAAACTGATATCCGGTCCATACTGATAATTACAATGTAAGTACATAAAAAATTTTGCAATACAACTACCATATCAATAAAATGCAGCATCACAATCTCTTTAATATCTTGAAAATAAAGTTTAAGATGACCAGAAAATAGGAATTTCACTTACCCTGGTAGTAAAATTAATAATATTAATATGTTTAGCAAATATGGCACTTTATTAAGATGTTGTTTTGTCACAGGAAACTGATATCCGGTCCTTTTCGATCAGTTTAATGCAAGTAATGAATACCATATCCCTAAAATGCAGCATCACAAACTCTATATCTAAAAATAAATAAATTTCAAGAAAATAAACGTACTTACCACAGCAAAGTTTGTAGTAAAATATTACTGAATACTGTATAAAGATCTAATTACATCAGAAGTTGCCGATAGAGTGATTAAAACATTGAGATAGGAAATTGATATCCGCTCCATTCCGAACACTCTAGCGCAAGTAACGAATACCATATCGTTAAAATGCAGCATCACAAACTCTGAAATATCTAAAGTAAATAAATTTTAGGAAAATAAACACGCTTACCATAGTAACATTTATTTTTAGTAAAATATTACTAAATACTGTATAATGATCTAATTATGTCAAAAGTCGTCAACAGAATGAATAAAGTAGGATCAAACAAGTGGATCATAAAACCGCAACGTCCGGTAATATTAGAAAAATAAAATGTATTTTCATACAAAAAACATAATACGTCACAATAGAAAGTTCTAGAACATTGATATAAATATAAATTGGTGTTAAATTACAATAAAATTTCATTAGTTTCTCTATTATCAGGTATGTATCATATATATATATATATATATATATATATATATATACGTGTCTCTACACCCAAACGACTGAATTTTTCAAAATCTGTTTGGGCGAGAATATGTAAGCCTTCTAGGACTACAATCTAAAATTAGTTTGATTTATACAGGGTGATCTACAAACTTGTTACTTATCAAAGTTATATTATTTTAAATGGAATACCCTCCTTTTAATTTTTTTTAAATAAGGTGAAAAATAAGGTCGACTTTCATTAGAGTTCCTATAAATAAACCTTACAGTTTCCGAAATATTTAACATTTTTTGAAAATGTAGGGTTGTCAAAAATCAGTATTTTTCGATTCAGAAAAGATGAGACAATCTAATCTAGGTCATCGTAATAAGGATATTTGGAAGTACGTATTCTGTTGTTTATTGTTTCAAATCATAATTTATAAAATACAAAGAATAACGCGTAAAGTTAACAAACTTCAAAGTTAAATATCTTTGTTATTTTAAATACAACGCCAAGAAATTTTTATCGGAATGGAATAGTCTTTTGACAATAGTTCGAACTGTATTAGGGTTCCTATACCTAACTTCAATACTTTTCGAGAAATTAGTGTATTTGTTACATTTTTAGAAATTACGCCATTAACTCATGTCGATCAGTTAGAATTCTGTGATTTACAAAGGTTACAAATGTGTTAAACGGTTTTTGGTTTATTAAGGTTATGAAGGTTATACGGTTGCTGGTCTTGAAAAAGACCGTTTAACATTATGTACCGAGAGCCTACTGCTGGATTTGTCACTACAGTAAATGTTCAAACTGATGACCGTCTTCTTGAATGCATAGTCTAATTCTTTCTTCCAAATTTTGTCTGACTTTTCTTAACATATCTGGAGTAATTGTGTCCACCGCATTTCTAATTCTCTCTTTCATATTGTCTGCAGTAGTAGCAGGAAAATTGTAAACAATATTTTTAATATAGCCCCATAAAAAGTAATCCATTGGAGTAAGACAAGGCGATCTTAGTGGCCAATGACATGGTCCGTTCCTTTCAATCCATTTATTAACAAATTTCCTAGTTAAATAATTTCTAACTCTACGATCAAAGTGTGCCTGTGCCCCATCTAATTGTAGCCACATATTCCCTCTAATGTTCAACGGAACGTTTTCGAGAAGTGTCCAAAAGTCTCGCTTTAAAGATCTCAAAAATTTTCTACCATTTAAATGACCATTGAAAAAGTATGGTCCAATTACCTGATCTCCAATAATTCCTGCCCATACGTTTATGCTCCAACGATTTTGGCGGTCAACAGTATTAAAAGCATGCCTATTCTCGGTATCATAATAGTGAAAATTATGTCTATTTACCAAACCATTGTTGTGAAATGTTGATTCATCAGTAAGCAAAACGAAATTTAAAAAATCTTGTTGGTCTCCTATTTTTTCAATTGCCCACAAACAGAAATCTATTCGTTGTTGAAAGTCATTGCCATACAAATTTTGATGAATTTCTATGTGATAAGCATGAAATTTGTGTTTTTTGAGAACTCTTCTCACACTTCCTCTACTTAAATCTGTTTGTCTAGCAATTACTCTAGTACTAGTGTGGGAATTTTCAGCGATAGATCCTAATACTAAAAACTCACTATCTTCATTGCCAGTTACCGGTTTACTTTTATTAGGTTTTGGATAGGTAGTGTTACCTGTGGCTCGAAATGTTTGTAAAAGCCTTTCAAAAGCGCTCGTATCAGGATGGTTGCGATCAGGGTACTTTTGGGCATAAACCCTAGAAGCCAAAAGACAATTTTCTTGGCATTCTCCTATGGTCAACACCATATCCACTCTTTCTTGCACTGAATATTTCATTGTAATGAAAAAATCATCAATAGTTATAAACACTGTCGTATTTTGAAATACGTCAATATGACAGAAATGTTTATAAATCAAAGACTTCTAACTGATCGACATGAGTTAATGGCGTAATTTCTAAAAATGTAACAAATACACTAATTTCTCGAAAAGTATTGAAGTTAGGTATAGGGAACCCTAATACAGTTCGATAAAAATTTCTTGGGCGTTGTATTTAAAATAACAAAGATATTTAACTTTTAAGTTTGTTAACTTTACGCGTTATTCTTTGTATTTTATAAATTATGATTTGAAACAATAAACAACAGAATACGTACTTCTAAATATCCTTATTACGATGACCTAGTTTAGATTGCCTCATCTTTTCTGAATCGAAAAATACTTGAATTTTTTGACAACCCAACATTTTCAAAAAATGTTAAATATTTGGGAAACTGTAAGGTTTAGGTATAGGGAACTCTAATGAAAGTCTACCTTATTTTTACACTTTATTTCAAAAAAAAATTAAAAAGGAGGGTATTCCATTTAAAATAATATAACTTTGGTAAGTAACAAGTTTATAGATCACCCTGTATAAATCAAACTAATTTTAGATTGTAGTCCTAGAAGGCTTACATATTCTCGCCCAAACAGATTTTGAAAAAATTCAGTCGTTTGGGTGCTAGAGACCGACGCGTTGGTGGTGGCCCACCCTGTATATATAGGGTATCCCAATTCGGTCGATAGCTCCTTAGCCATTAAACTTAGAAGATAAGTTTAAATACGAAAGTCTATTTTTATAAGCTGCATAATCTAAAAATAGTTTGGTTTCTACAGGGTGCAATATAAAAGCGGTACAATATATAACTTTTGATTTTTAAATAAAACACCCTATATATTATTTTATTTTTCGATTCTCCTTATAATTTTACATCTTTCTTATAAGAATTACTTACAAGCTAAATCTTACAGTTTTTGAGATATTTGCAAAGTTAACTAAAAACTGACATTTTTATGTAGTAATTCAAGTAGGCGTATCTCAATCATTTTTAAAGATAAAAAAATAATCTTTGGTATAGAGTTTATTCATACATGAGCTTACTTTAATCTATTGTCAAAATTGGATTTCAATATACAGAGTGATCACAAAAATTAATTCAATAACATAAATTTGAAAATGCTATATCTTAATTTTTTTAAATGGCACACCCTATATTTTTTTAATGCGTTGTCTTCGTCTATTAATCGGCTTTCATTTCTGTTAAAAATGTTCTATACCTTTCTCTAATAGTTTCGGAGATATTTAAGTTTGTTCAATTTTTTTCGTTGATAACACTGAAGAAGAGTAAAGTTAGTCGATCAAAGCAAGCTATGAATACATAAGAAACTAAAAAACATATTAACTGAAATACAAACACTTAAAATTATAATAAATGTTCAATATGACCACCATTTTGTTGCTGGCAAACATGAAGTATTTGAATAAACGGGTGATCACAAAAATTAATTCAACAACGTAAATTTGAAAATGTTATATCTTCATTTTTTTAAATAGCACACCCTATATTTTTTAACGCCTTGTCTTTGTCTATTAGTCGGCTTTAATTTTTATTAAATATGTTCTATACCTATCTTTAATAGTTTCGGAGATATTTAAGTTTGTTCAATTTTTTTCGTTGATAACACTGATGAAGAGTAACATTAGTCGGTCAAAGCAAGCTGTGGATACATAAGAAACTAAAAAATATTAACTGAAATACGTAAATTGTAATAATAGTAAATATTGTATGAAACCACCATTTATAAGAGATATTTGAGATGTTTTTAAACGATTCATCGTAAAATTAAACAATTTAATCAAAAGAGCGTAAAACAAAAGATGAACGAAAACAAATGAAGAAATCAAACTTGTCAAACAGTGCTAATATTTATGTAGTATTGTATACTTACTTCCTAAATTACAAAATGAATTTTTCGAAAGAAGAACTTGGTGAAACGTCCTTGGTGAAAGCGATAAAAATTGTCTTTTAGCTCATCGAATTTATATGCAAAAATTTCCAAATGCACGACACCCGCAAGTTTCAGCATTTGCAAGATTGAAAAAGCGTTTCGAGCAAACAGGCAGTATTCATTACGAAGACAATTTAGAACGAGAAAGAACCGCAATTAACGAAGGTAATGAACATTTAGTTCTTCCATCCGTGATTTAAAATCCTCACGTTTCTTGCCGACAATTGGAATTAGAAGTTGGAGTTTCAAAAACATCAGTTAATAGAATTATAAAAAAATATAAATATCATCCATACCATGTAAACTTGCACAAGAATTAGACGAGGATGACTTCGTTAATAGATTAAACTTTTGCAATTGGGCCATAAATAAAAATTTAGAAAAACCCAACTATTTTAGCACGATCTTATTTACTGATGAAGCTACTTTCCACAAAAATGGATACGTTATTAGACATAATTTCCATTATTACGATACTGAGAATCCCAGATTTATAATTCCTATTGATCATCAACACCGCTGGTCACTTAATGTTTGGGCCGGAATTATTGGGGAAATAATTATAGGACCATATTTTTTTGAAAACACGGTCAATGGAGATTCATTTTTAAACTTCTTGCGCAACGAATTTGAAACTTTTATTGAAGATTTACCTTTACAAACGCTTAGAGAAATGTGGCTGCAATTAGATGGCGCTCCTCCGCATTTTAACAGAAACGTTAGAAATTATTTAAATGTCCAGTTCCAAAACAAGTGGATTGGAAGAGGAGGGCCGATCTCCTGGCCTGCAAGATCGCCTGACTTAACAAAGCTGGACTTTTTTCTTTGCGGTTTAATTAAAAAAAAAATCTATCAAATTCATCCAACGACTGTAGACGATATGAAGGCAAGAATTAGAGACGTCATTCAAAATATAAATGTTTGTGTTTATATAATTAAAAATTATTATTGATTTTATTAATTATTCGTTCATATCAAAAACTTATAATAATTTATGTTTATATGTTTATATGATGCGCATTTCATTATAAGGGACATTGCCACTAGAATTAACGGTTCTATCGATTTGCTTCCTATTACTAAAGCGAAATATATCTCCTTTACTAAACACGTCAATGAATCACATTAACTTTAGATTTATAGACAGTTTTCGTTTTATAGCATCATCCTTGGATAAATTATCATCGTATCTAACAGAACTTCCAAACCTCAAATTGCAATTTCCTTTACTACCTAAAGACCAATTTAATCTTTTAGCTAAGAAAGGTGTAATGCCGTATGATTACTTTGACTCGTTTGACCTCTTTAATGAACCTTGTCTTCCTTCTCAGGATGCTTTTTATAACAAGTTGGAAGGTAAGCCTTGCCCTCATAAAATGTATCGTAGAGCGCAGGAAGTATGGAACACATTTAGCTGTAATAACTTAGGTGAATATGTAGACTTATATATGAAGATCGATATTCTCCTTTTAGCACATGTCTTCGATGAGTTTAGATCAAGCTGTATTAGAACATATGACTTGGATCCTGCACACTACTTTACACTACCAGGTTTTACTTGGGATGCAATGTTGAAGTGTACACAGCAAGAGCTGGAACTTCTTACAGATCAAGATATGTTTCGCTTTGTTGAGCATGGTATTCGAGGGGATTTGATTCAAATCTACTCTCAGAGAAGAGCTAGTGCAAACAAGTATACTTATTATTCATCAAAACCTGACGTGTATCTAATTTATAACGACATCAATAACCAATATGGCTGGGCTGAGTCAATTTCTCCCTTACGGTGCGATGGTTTGAATGGGTAAATAACAACGTAGATGTCACTACAATCCCAGATGATGAGAGCGAGGGTCTGATATTGGAAGTAGATCTGGAATATCCTCATCATTTACATGATGCACATAAAGACTTACCCTTCTGTCCATTGCATATTAACCCAAAAACCTAAAACCACCAATTAAATCTAATGAAAACTCGAAACTTATGACAATGCTAAGTAATAAGAAGAAATACGTTATTCACCATCGGACGCTAAAACAAGCTTTAACTCACGGCTTATTCCTCACCAAAGTACACACCTTGGTTAAAGTCCTACATCGATTTAAATACGGAACTTAGAACAAAAGCAAAGAATGACTTTGAAAAGAATTTGTTTAAACTGATGAATAACACAGTATTCGGGAAAACCATGGAAAACGTGCGAAAACGAGTCGATGTTAAATTATTATCCAAATAGGAGGGTTGTTACGGTGCAGAGTCATATATCTCAAAACCCTAGTTTAAGACATGTACTATATTTTCGGAAAATTTAGTAACGGTGGAAATGAATAAGCTATAAGTATATTTAAACAAGCCCATATATGTAGGTCAAGCTGTTCTTGATCTAGCTAAAACGGATATATATATATATATATATATATATATATATATATATATATATATATAGCTTTCATTATGACTACATGGTTGGAAGATTCAGTGGTAACTGCTCGATCCTCTATGCAGATACTTACAGTTTAAGTTATGTAATACAGGAGCAAGACCCTTACGTGGTTATTAAGGAGGATTGTTTTAAATATTTCGACACCTCAGACTATCCTGAGAATAATATCTATGACATCCCGTTGGTAAATAAAAAAGTACTTGGTATGATGAAGGATGACAATAATGGTAAAATATTGATCGAATACGTTGGATTGCGATCTAAACTATATACCACCAAGCTATTAACCTCTGAAGATGATTTTATAAAATTATATAAGAGCTTAGAAGCGGAAGAATATGAGGAATATGAAATTAAAAATATCCTCAAAAGTTACGGTCTGATGAAGAAGGCGAAGGGTGTAAAGAAGTAGGTAGTAGTGACAAAAATTGTATTCGATGATTATGTAGAATGCCTCGAAACCTCCCTTTAAACAAGGGACTACCTCGTAAAATTTGATTCGATCAGATAAGCATATAGTCTTCTCCATAACACAAATAAAGATTGCTCTAAGCCCTGAAGATTATAAACGATATCTGATTTCTAATTTATTTAACACACTTCCTTGGGGACATTACGCTACCGATACACCCCAAGATGAATTCAGGGAAGTAGATTAACTTATACATATTTATATCTATTGACTATCGCCATTTTACATTTAGTTTTAGTGAATCTGTAAATGTTGAGAATGTAGATTAAAATAATACATAGGAATTAACGAACTCTTTCAATTAACTTGGAAAGTGCTATTTGTGCCGTCAAGGTATCCAATACTGACGAATTAATGAACCTTTTCAATTAACTTCGAAAGTGCTGTTCGTGCAGTCAAGGTACCTAATACTGACGAATGAATGATCCCTTTTATTTAACTTTGAAAGTGCTGTTCGTACCGTCAAGGTATCCATTGCTGACGATTTAATGAACCCTTTCAATTAACTTTGAAAGTTCTGTTCGTGCTGTCTAGGCATTCAATACTGACTAATTAATTATCAATCAATTATTCAATTATCTTTGAAATTATTGTTCATGCTGTCAGAATAATTGAAGGTAGACAGTTAAACTGTAACTAATTTAAATATTGATTCAATATTTTTACTAGGTGCTTAATGTGTACACGAAAGACATGATCAGTTTAATTTTAATTATAGATTATTTCATATGGTAGGCCTATTGGATATTTTATATATATATTTTTATACAAAAATTCTGATGTGGAATCATGTAACGAGACCGTAAACACTTCCAATAAGGTTGTATCCTTTGATACAAATTTATTGCCTCCTAGGTTGGTCATGGAAAGAGGTAAAACTGAACTTGAAGTTGATATTAATATTTTCTCTGTTCTAGATACATTCTAACGTTCCAAAATACAGAACATTACATTTAATTTTTATTTGGAATGTGTTTGTCCTATTGAAACGTTTATTGTAAGTTAGAAACACTAGAATCAGCTATTTTTAAGTTCAAAATACTGTCTAAAACCTATGGAGAGTGATCCTCACGCACCGTCAAGAGGTGGTTACTCTTTTCGAGTAATCATACAAAGGCCCAACGGGAATACGTTAATACCGATAATAATTATTCATACAACTGATATTTCTTTTTCTTTCATTTCGGCTAAGCGGGGAATCGGCATTAACTAAACCAACCGAGCGACAACAGAACAGTCGCCATAATCGCACAACTCCACAACTAACAACATCGACACAAGGACATTTTTTAATACCCACAAAACGAACACGATATCAACAGGCGTTGGAGAGGGCGAAGACTTCTGAGTAGCGCATCACCAAACAAACGCAATACTTTGAATACTTTATTATTTTATCGTAATATTGTAATTTCTATTATATCATATATATATATATATATATATATATATATATATATATATATATATATCATTCTGAAAGATTTAATGGAGTGAACTGAAATTGAAATTTTTCGGCCTTCTTCAGTCTAGGTTTTTGTTTACAGCTGACAAGTTTCCGTTTTCAGAACACACCCGCTGACCCCGGCGGCTCGCCTGTGGACAAATCTAGTATAAGACCAGGAGTAGGCACATTGAGTCCTGGTACACCGCTTAAAAGCTCTCGACAATTATTGTTACTGCTCTTTTATTATTCTAATATCAACCTGTTACTGTAAATTTCAAACCGTTACTTCATTATTGTTTGTATATATTGTAGGTTAGTGTTTTATAATTATTCTTGTTCTGTTTAGGTTAGTCTTATGCATTTTCGCTTATTCAATAATTACTGCTTATGTTTTGCCTTCTTCGAATGGACATATTGCTTTTATTTAATTAGTTAGTGTAATAGTGTAACGGTATAAACGGGTGGTAGAACGCGATTACAGATAAAATTGGCCTTTTTGTACCGACCAGTCAGCGTATGGGAGTGGGTAAGATGTTGATAAATTTTGCACATCCAGAATAGTAAATCGTACGTAAGTCAAAGTAGGGGATGAAGACGTAATCAGATCGGTTTAGGGCGCCAGAATGTTTGGTAGTCAAAATAAGGGACGTCGTACCAAAATTACAAATACATAGCGTGTCTAAACATACAAAAAACATACGCCTACCTACCCGCAATCAATCCCAGTTGTCCTCGACAGCAACTCAGCAAACCACCTGAAAGAGTGCTTCAAAATAGCACTACACGCCTGACAAATAAAAGCGTGTTAATCACTCAATAATGTTACGTTACGTTACTGCACCTCAGTGTAAATAATTAGGCATAATATAATAATCTTAACAAAACAAAACAAAACAAAAATTACCCTTAATGGATGCACTCTAAATGAATTCATAGTCAACTAGAAGTCGAATAAAACACTGAATATCATTAACGCTATCACTCAATAAAGAAACTGTAACTTCGTTACGTTAAAACTTAAGCTCCTAAATTACCGGTAAATTTGCAATTTAAAAAAAAACTTTTATGTAACACAAAAGGGGTTTTCACAGAATTAAAACAAATTTATGATACCTAAACAAAGCTATAATAAATTAAAAAAAAATAATATAAATGTAAACATACGATAATGCGTATAAAAAAAATAACAAATGCTTAATTGGCGACGGGAGGTCTGGCCAGAATTCTGCGTAACGCCGTTCTAAATTGCTTAACCTAAATATTAGTGGATTATTAAACCACACTACTTCAGGGTCAATTGCCCTTTAATACAAAAATGAAGAGTGTGAAGGCGGGGCGACAGAATTATGATTACTTACAATAATTAAACCAAAGCAACAACTTAATTTAAAAGGTAACCGACTCCGCTTTCAAACCTTCGTTAACAAAGACAATAATTTAAGGCACACACGCAAAAGATATTGAAAATACTCAATAAAACACAATGTTATACTACCTTAATGTCTAAGTTAGCCCCTCTTCTGTATTACCACAATCGAAAATGAACCCGGTGACCAACTACTGCTATTACGGATACGGAATCTCCCTAGTCTGACACAAGATGATGAGTGATAATGTTGACTATTTCTTTTTTTTTTCAAACGGTTCCTTGATTGAATCTCGGTAAAGTGTTACTGCATTAATTAAAAACTTCTTTTAAAATAATGAATTGTGCGCTCAACTTGCTCGATAACTTTTATCTTTTAAATAGTTTTCTTTACACTACCAATCCCAAAAGGTTATTAACTTTATTTATATAAATCTAGTTTTAATATTCTGCGAAAGTTTCTTTGTACTTCGACACGCCCTGCACGGCAATTAAGTGACACTCCAAGAACTTTAATTTAATAAGTCCGCAACTGCGACATAAACCAACGAGGTCACAGAAGCACTAAAATAACACGACGGTGATCCCCAAGTAACTTAATTACGTAAAATCGAAATCGGCACTAGGTCTTGTCCTTTGGTGATTGAACAATTTCACTTAAAATCCCTTCACAGGTTTTCTTCAAAAAGTAGGTAACTACCCTCACAACACGAAAGTTCGTTCATTAAACACCAAAAGGTTCAATCTATCAACGTTCTAACCAACCCCTTAAGCCGTAACAACAAACGTCCCAGTAACACTCCTCGAGAGCGCTGTCAAAAGCCGAATCCCCCAAATTATTACCAAATTCCATCTGGGATTTTCGAATCCCACCACTCACAAGAAATCTCATTTAATCTAGTTCCACCAATTAAGAAACGGAAGGAGAAGATATGATGCCCCCTACCCACAAATTTCGTTCTCAAACGTAAGGGCTCGATAATTTTCAAAATTCTAAATGTCAGCAGAATCAACGTGAAAAATATCTCGGTATTTTCATTTAAGTTCAAACAGTTAGTCCCACATTCTATCTTTATGACTCAAAACCAACATACTCAATATTAAACTGAACCACTGCAATTAACCGACTCCATGTCGCCCGAATGATATCAAATACATTTAAATCTACGTTCTTTCTTTAAGTTACTTAATTTTACAAAACTTTCTATTGAATTTTAAGGAAATCAAACGAAATAAACAGTATTTAAACTTATATACAACTATTTGCAAATAAAACGCTACTCAACATTCAATAACAGGGGAACAATAAGGAAAACAATCTCTCAAAATTTAAATGCAATATTACGAAAAACTCAATAAATTTAGAAACCAATTATCGATGATTTCAAACCTCATTCCTTAAATTACGGAATAGTAATCCACAAACAAAAAAACTTAAGCTCGAAACACACCATCCTGAAAGGTCGCGACACACGTAAAACAAATTCATCCATACAGCTCAACTCAACAGCAAAAATTTGACGGTAAATCGCTAGAAAATCGTGATCCTATCACAATAGGTGTTAAATAGCTTTTTGTGGGCAAACAGTTACCTAGCTAGTAAATCGTGCTTTAGTGCATAGTTGATCGTTCGCAAGGGCGCCTGTATAGCAATAAATAAGTAATGTTAGTAACGGTAAATTTAAAATTTATACCATGCCAAAAAACTATATGCCTCTATGTTTGTTGTACGAGAGTCGAACTGAATTTATTGAGAATAAAAACACGGGTAACATTTTGTAGGGTGGAAAATTACAGACCACACTAAATTGTTACTTTGCATTTAAAGATAGGGTAGATAGACATACTTCACTGTTTATTGCGTGTTAGACGACAATTTGTCGGAGTATTTTGATATGAATTTTTGGTTTAAACAAAGAGTTTAGCTTTTAGGTACGAGGCGTTAAGGTCTAGCGTCGCTAAGAAATCTAAATTTTACAGGGTATTGATTGCATACATAAGGCCCGCCGGTTGTGAAATGTTTTTGGGTGATGCAATTTTTACGATGGCTCTCGAATTTGATTCGTGTTGGCACATATTCAAAAAATTTAAGTAATCTTTTTTATGATTGGCTAATTAGGCAGTAGGGATGTAAAAATCCAATGTGACGACAAATGAATTATTCACGAGGGTCAGACCGAGTATAGACGCAGATGCGTTAACAGGGTACCGTTACGGCAAAGAGTGAGGTACCGAGAAACGACGTTATTCGTAATCGGCGTTGAAAGAACTTCCGTAAGTAGCGGAATCATCCCCGAGCAACTCTTGAAGGGATCTTATTGAATCGTTTAACTATCACGGGATTGATTTATAGTTAAGTGCAGTTTGTCCAAAGGGACTTTGTCGAGATTCCAAGAAGGTGTTAAGTGTTATTTTTACCTAGCGCTTTCACTGTTCTCTGGAGTAGTTATGGCTTTTATACGGAAGAAACTAAACGTTCATTCCTCATTTTCAGAAATAAATTTCACAGTTTGCCGATAACGAGTAACTCGCTGTAAATAAATAAGTTTTCGTTCTTTCAAAAATAATAAGTATTATTCAGAACATGTATATAATTAGAGTAAAGTTAACAAGTAACGTGGAAGTATAATTGAATCGTTTATTTCAAAAAAGACTTAAGTCACATTGGTGTAGTTTTGAGAAAAGTGGTAAAAACTCTCTAGTTTTGGAAAGGTGTAGATTTCTCAGTATTTTGACATATAAATAGTTACACCTAGTTGCATTCTTATATTATTGAGAAATTTATGAAGATTGGTAACAATGGAGCTACTGTATTACAGGTGAAAGGTATAGGACTTAGTCCATTTTAACATTAAATGGTGTTCTAATATTAATTTTTTTGTTTTTATTTCGCAAACAAAATACAGATAATTAATGTACATTTACAGGTCACTACTAGTTGCTGCCTTTATTCTTTCCTTTTTTGGTTTCCCAATTTTCGATAATGTCTTGAAAAAATTGTTTGTTCTTCTCTGGTACCCATCTGATTAAGATTTTCAGATGTTCTATTTTTGTTTCCAGAATGGGAATTTTATCTCCTGAGTAGACTTTGTTGGTTGACAAAGTTAAATTCCGTGCTTTATTTGGCATAGCTAGCTTGTAATGATATTGCACAGAGCAGTTTATGAACTCTGCGGTTAGTATATGTTCATACAACTTTTTCTCATGTATTATGTGATGCATTTTGGAAATGGAAAAACTTTGCTTTTCATTTCTGTGGCGATTTTGTGATTCATTTGATATGCATGCCTTTTTATAAGATGGACACCAATCTTTCCAGTTTAAAATGTCACCGGTAGAAATTTCTTTAACAATGAATTTGTTATCTTTGCTGGATTTGATAATAATCTCGGTATATTCATGTATCGAATAGATTCCATCAATTTTCTTTAATGGTCGTTTTATAACTCCGAAGTCCCTGTCACAGGGCAGAAACAAGTGTCCGCGCACAGGATATAACTGCTGAATCTTATTAAATCGGCCAATGTTAACAAGAGCCATGCACATTCTCATCATACTGTGGTTCTTGTTTTGGCCGGGGCAGTTATCGGAATATAATCTTAGTTCTTTCACATACGGATCGACATAGTTGGTTATATAATCCATTATGAAGCTGCATACTTCATTAGGTCCTTTACTAGCAATGCCCTCATGGTATAAATAAAAATATGCTCTCCAGGTTTTTAAATCATGAACACAAAAAACACTCACACTTAGTTGCGTCAAGTAGAATAAGTCTTAGACTGGAATTTCCGGTAGCTGCAAATTTTGCATGTAATCAAAGGCAATTGCTACCACATCACTTCGTTCTTGAATTTCTTCGGTAGTGTTTTTCAAAGATGTGTAGAATTTTATTGCCCTTCGCTTATGTACTATCATCTCAACCACTGTAGCTCTTTTAGCACGTTCTCCTAACGAAGGGTTTTTTATTTTTAGTGACAAGTCTTCACACTGACAAGTATCGATTTGTGGACGCCCAAAATGCAAATTGAAATGTTCATGGAAGAATTTTATATAATAGCTGTATTTTATTGCAGATTCCGGATATTTTTCTTTGTACACGCTGTACATTATTTTCACGTTTAACTTTGGGTTTAAGTAACGGTATTCCTTTCCAGAATAGTGCGTTTCCTTTTTAGGGAAAGAAACTATATGTTCTCGGATGGAGATATTATCTGCTTCTAGAATAGCATTTGATTTCGAAGTTTTCCCACGCATATCATGAGGTGTTACATTATTAACTAATAAATTCTTCAACCTTTTTAGGCGTTTGTTAGTAATAGAATGTAAATTTAGGAAAGCCGTTTGATACACTATTACCTTGGTGTTTTCCTTCAAAACATAGTGAAAAAATGAATGTTGTCTTAGTTTTGCACATTCGTTGCGTTTTATATGCCGTCCAACATCGCTTACTTCGATACATCCCTGTATATAAATGTTCTGCTCATTTTTTGTTTCAAAATTATTATAAAATTTGTTGAAAATATTCATTCTCTCGGCTTCTGTAAAGTTAACATAACACTTCAAGCGACACCTAGAAAAAATATACTTGATGTATTTAAATAATACTAATAATAAAATCTTCTAATTTACCTGCAGTCTTCTCCTATGGTTTTGGCAGGTACCATTTTCCCTACATGATTTGTGTGTTCTGCTCCCTTAACTTTCGCTCTTTTTATAGCATTTCGGGGTTAACTGTTATCATTTCTTACTCCCCTACGTCTCTTTTTCGAGGGACCTTCATTAATTTCTGGTGCATCATCACTAGTACCACTTTCATCTACACTACTATATTCACTTAATATATTTAGCAATCTCAATTGTCCATAAATTAACAAATAATAAACATCTACTAACAAATACTTCCTAATAACCCAAACACAAATTTCTGTAAGGATAAGGTTATGTCTAAACCGCCTCTCTGCAGAAAGTGCTGCTACCTATGCGGTAATTGTAAAAGGAACTAAGTCCATGGACTTAGGTCCTTTTTACACTAAACGAATTACAAACGGAAATGTAAACATCATATGCGACGCTTGGACTAATTTCTTTTTAGTACCAAATGACAGAGCTTGGTCGAATTAGTATAGAAATACGTAAATCTCAAAATCATAAAAATGTGACTTAGGCCCTTTTTAAAATAAACAATTCAATTATTAATGTAACGTACTAACAATTGTAATTTTAATGCAAATATTCTGGGGTTCCACCAGATGCCTGTACAACAAAAAGGGCTATATGAAGTCAAGGTAATCATGTCTATGCACATATTTTGCTGTTTGACAAATTTTAATAAATTTGTGGGTGCGTTTTTTTTATGTTCTAACGATTGAATACGCTGTCGTTTGAGATTAACGTCTTACTGTTTTATCGTCTAAATTTTAATACAAGCATATTCATCCGTGTTATAATACAAATTCATACGAGTGTTTCGTTCTTTTTTTTTTGTTATACTAACGATTTGTATCGAAATTATATCTCTAATGCGTTACAAGAAGAACGCAATCTATTTATTGTAACCATTTGTTGTGCTGGCATAAGAATAATATTATAATAAATTTTAGTAAAAGCCGACGTTGAGATTATTAGCTAGTATCACCGCCTATTAGGTAAATTAAATGATTTAACTTAAAAGAATAACTAATCTAACAATTGTGTGGTTATTTCGAGGGTCGTGATTTTATAATGCATATTTTCAGGTTAACGAACCTTTTTTTAAAATGTTTTAATGTGTTTTTTTTTAAATATGAATCCAGCTGTGAATCGATCGCGAACGATCAACGTTACTAATGCACTAAAGCACGATTGACTAGCTAGGTAACTGTTTGCCCAGAAAAAGCAATTTAGTACCTTCTACACTAACTAATTAAATAAAAGCAATATGTACATTCGAAGAAGGAAAAAACATAAGCCGTAATTATTGAATAAGCGAAAATACATAAGACTAACCTAACCTAAACTGAACAAGAATAATCATAAAGCACTAACAATAATGTAAAAATGGTTTGAAATTTACAGTAAGAGGTATATATTAGAATGATAAAAGAGCAGTAACAAGGATTGTGGAGAGCTTTTAAGCGATGCACCAGGACTCAATGTGCCTACTCCTGGAATTATACTAGATTTGTCCACAGGCGAGCCGCCGGTTTCAGCGGGTTCATTCTGAAAAGGGAAACTTGTCAGCTGTAAACAAAAAGCTAGACTAAAGAAGGGCGAAAATTTCAATTCACTTCATTAAATCTTTCAGAATGTTAACAATGTATATATATATATATATATATATATATATATATATATATATATATATATATATATATATATATATATATATAGATATATATATATATATATATATGATATAATAGAAATTACAATATTACAGTAAAATAATAAAGTATTGAAAGTATTTCATTTGTTTGGTGATGCGCTACTTAGAAATCTTCGTCCTCTTCAACACCTGTTGATATCGTTGTGTTCGTTTTGTGGGTATAAAGAAAGTCCTTGTGTCGGTGTTGTTAGTTGTGGAGTGCGATTATGGGAACTGTTCTGTTGTCGCTCGGTTGGTTTAGATAATGCTGATTCCCCGCTTAGCTGAAATGAAAGGAAACAAATACCAGTTGTATGAAAAGAGCAACCACCTCTTGACGGTGCGTGAGGATCACTCCCCATAGGTTTTAGACTGAACGAGGGCTGCTGCAACTTTGCGTGTGACAGGCAGGGCCTTCTTCATATTTCGACTTCCGAGGAAGCCCAAAACAGAGTCGAGCCTTTGAGGCGCCGTAGGCGGGCGAACCTTTGGCGTCTTCTTCCGTTTCTTCTTACGCGTCTTGAACTTGTGCTCGTCCAGACTGGTGGATCCTTCGTTAGAGTCTTTGGGCTGGATCGGGTCGAGGCCGTGTTGGACGTCGTTGGAACTGTTAAAGGAGTCTGTACTAACGAGGCAACGTCAGGCCTCATAGATCTCTTCTGCAGTGGAGGTGCTAGCAGGCTGTTTAGCGACTGTCAAATCAGCCATATCGGATCTTCAGACAAACTTGGGTCGACATCCACTTTGTCGTGCCAGTCCTCGTTGTCGAACCACGTCGACTCGCTGAATCTGCACGGCATCGTGAAAACGATGCCTTTAGAATTGTTTTTTTTATTTTTTTAATCAGCTTGAGCTAAATTATCGACATTTACCATTCGGATTCCAACCTTTGAATGCAAAGACCTTTTTTTGTCTTTTTTTGATCGTTTATTGGTTTTTTTGCCTATTTTAGTTTCCCATTTTCTCATCCTCGGGTGATTTAGGGATCTTCTTCTTCAGCCCTGGGTTTTAATTTGTGTTGTGTTTGTTTGTGTATTGTAAGTGGGATCAAAGTAAAATGTATTTGTCTTGTGGGAAAAAACATTATTCATCTTACGCGATTCAGATATAATAGGTTATAGTGTAACAGGTTGCAATATAGGATAGGTAGAGTTGTTCTATTTTCCTTGTGGTGGTTATCACTTATATCTTTGGGATTGGGGTTATCTTAAGATATAGCGAGTATTGTTGATGACTTCTTCGAACTCCTCTTTGAGGTGGTTTAGTCGTTGTAGTTGGACAGCTGGGAGATGTTTAAATTTGGTTTTGGGTTTTTGTGGTAGTCGAGATTTCTGAGAGAATGGGATTTGCAGTATCTGTTTGGTTGGGATTCTGTCAGTTATTGGTTGCCGGGTTGTATGGTTAATTAGTTAGGGTGTTTATGGTGTAGTTTTTGTATTGTGCGTAGTTTAGTCCTTTCGAAGGAGGCGAGAGGTGTGAGTTGGTTGGTTTTTAATCTTGCATACAATGGAGCGTGATAGTCGAGATAGGTCGGATGTAAATTTTGTGCGTGTGTTATAGAGTTTTACGATGACAACCTGTGACACTGCCCTTTTAATAATGTTGCGTGGTTGCGTATGTTTTGGACAGTATTGCAAACGTCGCGTTGCCAGTGTAGGTTTCGGGAGAACGTGACGCCTAGGTATATCATTGGATCTTGTATTTGTAGTCTTTGTCCACGTAGAGTCAAGTTTATGTTGTCGGAGGTCTGTCTATTGTAGTTGGATAGTTTAGGGTGTCTAAACTAAAGAGCATTGTTTGCGTTTTGTTGTGATTGTTTGTTAATCTGCAACGGTTGGCCCACTTAGGGAAGTGGGAAAATTTGTGGTGTTACATGTTATTATTACTCGGTCACTGCTTCTACTGGTCGCCCAGAGAACAGTGTTGTCGACAAATTGGGCAATAGATATGTTTGGGTTGGTGCTTTGAGGATTGTCGTAGACAAAAACGGTATATAGAATTGGTGCTAGTGCAGAATCTCACGGAATGCCTGCAGATGGATGAAATGTCGGGGAAGTAGAAGTACCTACTTGTGTCTTCACACATCTGCCTGTTAGATATAAGAGGAGTTGGACGAATGCGGTCGGAAAAAAACTGACGTAGTTTGTGTATAAGTCCTGCTGGGCCGAAGGCTTGTTTTATGTATAAGAAGACTGCGAGGCAACATCTTTACGGGCTAAAATGGCAGTAGAACGGAAATAACAGATAAAAGATGGGCCGGTAACTCAGTGGAAAAATGGGCGTGGATGTGTTACTATTTTATGCGTTTAGGATAGTTCGTAATACTTGAGACACAAGAAGGGTTTGTCAAAATCATATGGGCGCCGGGATGTTTATAAATGTCAATATGGGGTCGTAGTGCCTAAATGCGAAAGGTTGACAGCTAGTTCCAGACAAACAAAAAAAACTTGTTTACCTTTATTTTGTCGCAAATTAGACAATCCAGTGAATTGACAGACGGTACGATATTTCCGACAAAGCTTCAAAATAATTGCACGTGCGCAAGACACTGACGTGCTAATACACTGCTAATCGGTTAACGATCTATTTACTTTATGTTTGCGTTACTTTATATCTCAAAACTTATCTCTTAAAATGAAATTATATCAACAAAAACTCAAAATAGCAAATTATCTAGTAAATAAATCTCTCGCAAATCGTTGCGTTAAAGCTTTCCTTCAAACAATAAAAAATAATTGCTGCTGTTTAGTTGCATGAATCAGTATTTCCCTTAAAATAAATAAACTACTGGGTAACTTGTACGTAACCAAAATATCTAATCTTTTAAATCTTGATCCTACGTAAATAATAGCAACGCAATAGTAAAGAAAATGAGGTCGCAATATACACGCTGTAAAGGAATAACACTATTCTTATATTACAATAAAATTTAACAGCATTAAAACAAGCAATCGGCGTGATACAAATGTTAAAACACATTCAATGGTGTAATCGCATTTAGTTAAATTGGGTTGATGCTTGCAAGTTTCAAATTCCCAAAATAATGAATTGTATCTTAATTTTACATAACATCAAAATGAATATTAATAACGTCGAGCACACAAATATGGCAAATTTGTAATACGTAATCTGAATAAAATAAACATAATGCGCCATATTATATGGTTAACACAGGGGTGAGCACACTTTTATAAAATTAATTTAACCGCATGATAAATAAAATTGTAAAGAAAGATAGCATATTCGTCCGCCTGACAAATACAAATTAAATAAAACACTATTACAATCACCAACAAAACAAAATATGTGTAAATAATTACCTTCGTTACATCAACTGACCACTAAGAGATCGACTCATTTTCTTTGTACAGCGATATTTTTCGTGTAATTGACTGACTTTGGATACACACACGATAATGTTACCGGGGGTGGCTGAATATTTTTCAAAATCCGCGAAAGGCGAACGGGAAAAGCTTTCCCACGGTGAAATTCAAATTTCCGATAAAAGCAAATTCAGTACGTCTGAACTCCCATCGCGCGTTTAACCTCTTTCTTCAACAGTTAGACCAAAACTGTCGACTCTTACGAATCTTTCAGTTTCCGCCATAATGTATCTCACGTCAAATAACTAATCATAAAAAAACATTTCTTTAAGGTGTAAGCGCTAAAAACGAGATGGGTTTCAGAAAAAGAATCGGGAAAAATCTACGTCATAGCATCAATCTGCTTCGAAACAAATATCAATGTAATTCGATCTGTTTTCGTCAGCTAAAACTTTCAAAAAGCGACTCTAAACCAACGTATTATACAAACCACTCGCTTTGTCTTTTTAAAATAAATTTATCAACATAAACACCGACTAATCGTCGTTAACGCTTTAAATCTGAAAACTATTCCTGAAGTAATTTCAATTACAAAGTATCCATTTTCCATGACCCAATTTTAACTTAACTAGACTATAATTAACGATACTTAAAAATAAAGAGGTATAACCATTATTTGCTAGAAAATATTCAAGTCTAATACAAAATTTCTCTTTGAAACCACAATAACAACCTTGAAATAACAAAAATTTTTCTGAAGTAATTTTAAATACAAAGTAACCATATTCTACACAAAGAATAATAAAGTCCCCTATAAAATTCATTTTGCTAATAGGCAACTGTAACGCGTAGGACCTAATCGTAATTTAAAAACTCCAATCTATTAATAACAAAGAAACCGATGAATCTATGCACCGTCCACAAAATTGGGATACTAAATCCTACTACAATTTGTAATAACTCCAAATATCGTCAAAGTAAAAAATTTGTAACTAACTTTGTACTTCCCAAAATTTATACTCGTCAACATCCAAATTTTAATAAACTATACCCGAGACTGGGTACCCATAAATATCCTAAAGTTCGAGAAAAAAGAATCTAAGGAAAACTCTAACCACACGTGATAAACAGTAATTTAGTTTAATGCTTTGGAGGATTCTGACCATGAATGGTTTGGTCTCAAATACGAACTGTTGGGTTTAATGTCGTTGGCTCCTAGATGGTCTCTTATCTTTCGTGACAGGACGGTTTCTAGACATTGTCCCATACACTTAAAAGGGTAATCAGTTTATAGGACGAAAGTTAGAAGGGGTCGGATGTAGGTTTAGATATCGAGCTTTGAGGTTGTCGTCAAACGATGAATCGTCTGTGGTCGTGAGCACGTACTGCAGATGATGACCGAACAGGTTTTTCTCTCTCCCTCGTTTCCTCCCCACCTCCCCATCTCTTAACCACTACCACTCCCCACCCCCACCACTCCCCTCTCTCCCTCCCTCTTTCGCTCTCTCCCTCTCTCCCTCTCTCCCTCTCTCCCTCTCTCCCTCTCTCCCTCTCTCCCTCTCTCCCTCTCTCCTCTCTCCCTCTCTCCCTCTCTCCTCTCTCCTCTCTCTCTCTCCCTCTCCTCTCTCTCTCCCTCTCCCTCTCTCCTCTCTCCTCTCTCTCCTCTCCCTCTCTCTCCTCTCTCCCTCTCTCCCTCTCCTCTCCTCTCTCCCTCTCTCCCTCTCTCCTCTCTCCCTCTCTCCCTCTCTCTCCTCTCTCCCTCTCTCCCTCTCTCCCTCCTCCTCTCCTCTCTCCTCTCCCTCTCCCTCCTCCTCTCTCCTCTCTCTCTCTCTCCTCTCTCTCCTCTCCTCTCCCTCTCTCCTCTCTCCCTCTCTCTCTCCTCTCCCTCTCTCCTCCTCCCTCCCTCTCCCTCTCCTCTCTCTCCTCTCCTCTCCCTCTCTCCCTCTCTCCTCCCTCTCTCCCTCTCTCCCTCTTCCTCTCCTCTTCCTCTCTCTCCTCTCCCTCTCCCTCTCTCCTCTCTCCCTCCTCTCCCTCTCTCCCTCTCTCCCTCTCCCTCTCTCCTCCTCTCTCCCCTCTCCCTCTCTCCCTCTCCTCTCTCCTCTCTCCCTCTCTCCCTCTCCCTCTCTCCCTCTCTCCCTCTCTCCCTCTCCCTCTCTCCTCTCTCCCTCTCTCCCTCTCCCTCTCTCCTCTCTCTCTCTCTCCTCTCTCCTTCTCTCCCTCTCCTTCTCTCCTCTCCCTCCCCTCCCTCCTCTCTCCTCCCTCTCCCTCTCTCCTCTCCTCTCTCCCTCTCTCCCCTCTCCCCTCTCTCCTCTCCTCTCTCCTTCTCTCTCTCTCTCTCTCTCTCTCTCTCTCTCCTCCCTCCCTCCCTCACTCCCTCCATCTTTCCATCTCTACCCCTCTCTCCCTCTCCGTCTCTCCCTCTCTCTCCCTCTCTCCGTCTTTTTCCCTCTCTCTCATCTCTCTCCCTCTCTCTCCCTCTCTCTTCCTCTCTCTTCCTCTCTCTCCCTCTCTCTCCTCTCTCCTCTCTCTCCCTCTCTCTTCCTTTCTCTCCCTCTCTCACCCTCTCTCTCCCTCTCTCTCCTTCTCTCTCTATCTCTCTTCCTTTCTATCCCTCTCTCACCCTCTCTCTCCCTCTCTCTCCCTCTCTCTCCCTATCTCTCCCTCTCTCTCCCTCTCTCTCCTCTCTCTCCCTCTCTCTCCCTCTCTCTCCCTCTCTCTTCCTCTCTCTCCCTCTTTCTCCCTATCTCTCCTTCTCTCTACATCTCTCTTCCTTTCTATCCATCTCTCTCCCTCTCTTTCCCTCTCTCTCCCTTTCTCTCTCCCTCTCTCTCTCTCCCTATCTCCCCCAAGCGGTCAAATTCAAAATTTCTGGTTAATGTTTTTAATGTTAAAAAGGATTATCACAAGAGGTAGTAATTTTACTTCGAAAAAATTTGCGAAATCCCTTGATTGTGTTTTAGTCCAGTTTTAATGCTTCTTATACGTGTTCAGCCCTGTGCAAATATCTAATGCAAAGTTCATATAACAAGATTAAATAGATCAATATAGTTATTTGTTTTATTAGTACAAAAATATGTCAATTTTCGAGACGAGAAAAAAGTTGCTGGAAGATGCCCAGCGGAGTCCAGAAATCCAAGCCCCGAAAATGCATTTTTTGTACGAATAAAACATGAAAATGTTTTCTCCAGCCACTTGCACCAAATCAATGAAAATATTCTTTAATCTTCAGCCGAAGAAGGTTATTAATACAATGAAAGTTTGTTTATTGATTCAAAAGACGTAAATCTGTTGTGTTAAAGTACACTTTCAACAATGCAAGGACAATGTCCACAGCATTAGTGAATCGAAATTCATTAGATTGATGAACACTTTCATTCCTATAATACATTGCCTGCATTAATCGATGAACTGTATTTACTTGAATCAATGAAGAAATTCTTTAATGAAAACATGGTTAATGAAGGGCTTTCATTAATATTATGACCAGTATTTTTTTCAGTGTAATAATACTCATTTTATACAAAATGACTAAAATGAGTATTGTTCTACATTTTAGTAAAAAAAAAATTTACCGTGTGGTTTTTAATTAGTATTCATTGGAGTTTACCTCCTAAATTTAATTCAAATGTGACAAATATTAGTTAAATAATCTGAATATAGATGGTGCCACCGGCGACAGTAAATGGCGGTATAGAAGATATTCACACAAAACATGTAAATAAACTTACAATTGCTTAAAACCAAAGTAAAATCAAAATGATATTAAATATCAATACTTATGTATGACTGAAAACGTTCTTTGTGACGAACATGCGAAAATTTTGAAACTGTATTTATTGAAGTAATGACATCCCTCCCATGAACGTCATCCACACGAGGTTGATATTTAGTGAAAGTCAAATTACTTTTTGTACTAGCACAAAAAGTAAATTATTTTTTGTACAGTTGCCAGGAGATACCGAAGGATCCCGATATTAGCCACTTTTGGTACGAAATGCTGTCACAATATAGCGTCTTATTCAGGTGGTTGGAGAAAAAAGCAATTTAAAACATTAAATTAACAATCAGATTAAGATTTATTTTAAAACTGTTTCTTTTACCGCTTGAGTAAGTCGTAAATAAACCTGCAAAGCAATACTTTATAGTTACTTACACTTTATGGTGTGATTATTTTGACTTTTTATGTTCTACAAAACCCTAAAGAAGGCTAAACTACTGCTCCGTAATTGATCTTTTTATGTATTTTCATAAATCATCATTTTTGAACTGAAGTCCGGTACGTTAAAATACAGTAAGAACATGTTGCTTTTGCTCGATTTGATAGTTTGAATTTTTCGTTTGCTTACTTATTTATTCGTATTTGATATTATTTCCGTATTTTTAATGAATTTAGTAGTTATGTGTGAAGTAAAGTAAATATTACAGCCAATTCGTAGAATGAGATGTACCTACTTAAAGCTTACAACATTATTCAAATTGCAGACAATACTATTTTTACATAATTAAAATGTTAATATATATATATATATATATATATATATATATATATATATATATATATATATATTTTTTTTTTTTCAAGCGTATTAAAATGTTCGTATTATAACGCTCTTAACCCTATATAGAAAGACTTCATTTTTGAGAACAGGACACAAATCAAGTTATTAATGTACGCCGTACAATAAGAAAAATATATTGAAATTCCATAAGAAGCGTGCTTCCATCAATGAACGTACGAACGTACCTGTAAGTAAATTGTTAACCTAACCTAACTAAATGGTGCGAAGAACATAATGTCGGAAAGTTGTCCGAGAACGTATTGTTGGCGTACTTTACAACGTAAGCCAAAACTAAAAAAAGTTCGACATTATGGGCCTAGTGTAGTATTCAACCCCAATTGGTGTTTGTTTAAGGTTAGAGTGGTATTAATATTTATTCTCCCATGTTTTAGAATTTATTATTTATTGTACACATTCACAATGATGTACTTAACGACAAGAGTATATGTTTACAATCTGTTCATAATCTGCTTATATACTGGTTATCAACTGTTTATAGACTGTATATAGACTGTTCTAGTTTTACATAGTTACTTCTATTTATAATAGTGAAAGTGTGTTGATAAGAATGCATGACTTTACAATTCCTTTAGTACATTGGTCTAGTTATATTGAAATAATTGTTATTGCATATTTGCATACTAAGTAATTTAACTAGTTTAACTTTTAGATGTGTTTTACTTATTTTATCAAAATGGAATGAAATTGAATGTTTCGTAATTGCATCACACTAGTACTCGATGATAAAAGCAAAATTATATCTAAAGAACGTCAAGATTGAAAATTCCGCAAAACTCCAGGCTTTCTTAAAACGAAAGAGCGAAGGTTGCACACGATTGAAATCACGAATTTTTACTAAAATTGAGTTCGTTACGTTTTTGACAGAAATCCCTGACCAAAAATTTTTAGCTACGAAGGTTTGTAAAGTCATTCATATAAAATACAGTAAATTTGTATAAACTATTATAGGTTATAGTATTCGGAGTTACCGGAGCTTGTCGTTGTAACGAGATTATTAACATTAACATACAGGATATAGAAGATTGTAACAAACGTGTAATGGTCAGTATTCCGAACACAAAGCAAAAAGACCTCGTTTATTTAGAGTTGTGGGCGATTTTAACATTGCATTATACAAAAAATATTCAATTTTACGTCTCGACAATATGAACACCTCTCGATTTTTTATGAAATACCAAAATGGAAAGTGCTATCGCACTGTAATAGGTGTGCACGAAGTCTCGTCAACACCAAAAGAAGTAAGTAGACGTAGTAGACGTATGTGAAGTTAGCTTGGGATTCGGATCCGTTATAGCTTTGGATTCGCTTTTTTACAGCAGACCAAACAAATACTGGCATAAAATTTTATTAAAGTTATAGGCGTTAAATTCAAACCCAAAAACTACAAAAATGAAGGACACGTGATAGAGAAGAACGTAAAAAAATACAATATCGATATACTATTTTTTTCCTGGTTTTTCGATGGAAGCTAAAATAATTCATTTTGCTACGTTCCCCACTACTTCTCAAACTTTTGGAGATTGTCCATGATAGGACACGTGATAGAGAACAACAAATACAAAAAATTAATGTGGCTATACCTCTCCTTATGGAAATATAATTTTTTTTCTAGACTATTGGATGGGAGTTAGGATAATTAATTTTGCTACGTGCCTCACTACTTCTCAAAGTTTTGGCGATTGTTCATGGTAGAACACGTGATAGAGAAAAACATAAAAAAAATTAGGGTGGATGTACCTCTCCTTATCGAAATTAACCTTTTTTTCCTTTTTGCTTCATGGGAGGTAGATAATTAATTTTGCTGTTTCCTGCTACTTATCAAACTTTTGGCGATTGTCCAAGATAGGTCACGTGGTAGAGAGAAACGTTTAAAATAAATAGGGTAGATATATCTCTTTTTATCGAAATATAATTTTTTCTTGCTTCTACTTTATGGAAGTTGAAGGAATAATTAATTTTGTATTAATCCCTGACCATAGGTATTTTTTACAATAACGTTGACATAACGTAAAGCATCGTTCATTTTTATAGTTTTTGGGTTTGAATTTAACGTCCATAACTTCAATAAAATTTTATGCCAATATTTGTTTGGTCTGCTATAAAATAGCGAATCCAAAGCTAAAACGATTCCGAATCCCAAGCTAACTTCACACACGTAAGAAGTAGCTACGTATTTAAATCTTCCACATCCCGTAGAGTTTACCGGCCTTAGGTTGCGAAGAACTTCGGCTACGTTATCGGTAGACAATGGAGGTACATTAAGCGATTTAAAAAGGCATAGCGGTTGGAGGAAATTCAGTGGCGTTGCAGAGGGTTACGTTGAGAATTCGATACAAAATAAGACTGAAACAGCTTGCGTATTTTAAATCCAAATATTTCAATGAATAATACTGTTACGTCAAGTAGTAATACCGATTTGACATTAATTCGTAATATTGATTTGAATTCGATTGCTGGCGCTCCTATCTCATTAGCAATTCGCCACTTACTAATTGTAATTTTATAAACGCTGATAGCAAGAAGAATTAAATAAAATTTTGAAAGTAGATTAATATTCGCTTGAATCAGGGGACCATGTCAAATTAGTCGGAGAAAATTATTATTGTATTAAATCATATGTAAGAACGTTCATTGTCACTCGTTATTTACAGGATTATAATTTCTAATAGTTTTGAATAAAGTTGGTACAATTACAGTACAATTTAAGTGAACGTGTATCTTAGAGTACCTACATAACCTAAAAAGTTGTTTTATTTAAATTAAATACAACGCTTGAAAAAATAGCATATACAACACGGCAGAGTACGCCTTTTAAGAAGCCTCACTCAATTCAGAAGGCTCGCCTTCGAACTTGAGCTCGGCTGTAAAATTGACACTCTGCCTGGTAGGTAAAATACTATTTTCTTTTGCAGTTTCATAACTATGAAGCACTACGGCTATAATTGGTATTAAATTTACTAAAATAATATTTTTTTTTTACATTCAGAGATCACAAATTATATTTTATCCTTTAATTTTGCAAGTTCCTTTACATTACTACTATGAGTTCCATTAAAATAATAAATTATTCACAACTACACAAAGTGCATTTGCGCAATATTATAACCATTTAACTGCTAAACTAGTCAAATATACACAATGTGACTTTTTTGGTTGCTCATGTATAGTTTATCATAATTACGTTGCCGTCTATAATGGGAATTTCACCTATACAATGTAAATCCGGCACGTTAGGTAACAATTTGTAACTAATGTCTAATCAAATCGAGACGTTAGTGTCATATGTAAACTTACTCACTTTATTTATTTAACGCGCCAAGTGTAAGTACTTAAATAACGGGGCGGCGTTTACTGTAAATTGCAGCGTGTACAATTGTCTCGGACTAACTACAATCGAAGAAAGGTCGTGATCGAGATTTGATTGACTGAAACATTTCAACAAACAACTAAATTTATTCCCTATAATTTACAATTCTAAATATTTCACTTATTTTACGTTTATTTCAACTTAACCTAAGGAAAAAAACATGTAACAAAACAATTATTTACAAAACACAAACAGGCAGGGGATGATGCTCCAGGTCTGGACACGATACTCTTAATCCCAACACGTTGGTGGTCTCGGGTGTCAGGATGGTGAGGTGTCTATACTGCAACAGTAGAACACGGACACTTGTCGCCGCCATCTTGAATTTTTTGGGGAAGACCCACCATTTTTTTACATAACCACGTGGGGATCGTATTTTTTTACCCCTATGGAGGCCTTTTTCAACCCATTGATGGAATTTTCACCCTAATTAGGACCCTTTTGGCTGTCTTAAGAAATTTTTTAAAGTTCAGCCCCTGGAGGGTAGTTAAATGCGTGCGCTTGCAGTGTTCTGAGAATAAAAAGGTTCAATCTGTTATTAATTAGGGTTGTTTTTAACAAAAGAGATTGCATAATTATTATTACATTTTTTTTAATCCCATCTACTGATTGTGACCTAATTTATTTATGCGTTGGGGGTTGTATTTTAATAAGGGGTCCTAGTCTTGTAAGACGGAAATCTGTTCGCGGGCCTCTTAATATGTGTTTATTATGAAACAATTATACAACTTCATTATGAATTGGAAAGCGGCTATCAGTGGTCGACATCGTGTTAATTAATGTGTTTATAAACATTTTTAAAATTTTACTATCTTGGATTTTTGTGGCCCTGGGACACCTTGGTAGGCATTTTTTATGTGCCCACGTGAGGCTCGTATTTTGGTCTATTTTGTAAAGCTAATAAACAGTTCGATTATTTCTGATATTAAAGAATCTAATCAAGATAAAGATAACATATACAACTGATTTTAAATACACTGTTAAATTCCACATAATGATAATAAAACAGTTAATGGGTATTGCGCAATCAGTTAATTAACTTGTTGTTATACAGCAGTGAATGTACGACTCCGCAATTGGACGTAAACGATAATAATAAAACACTGTACAGATTTTACGTACATGTATATGTCGGGGCTTTTAGCTATCACAGACTGGATTAGTTAGAGAGATGCAATGCAATTACGAAGCTGTATAACTAAATTAAATTACTAACTCAGAATAAAATGTCTATCAAACTCCTCGTGTAAACCGTCAACAGCCAAAACCAAATATATATTTGCGCAAACAGGTTATTTAATGTTGTGATGTATGCAGCGAATTGCATGTGTCTTTTTCTTTAACCTAGATTTCACCTCTATATTGTTTTACATACATAAAAGTTCTGTCTCATCAGAAATACCTCTATAAAAAAACGGCTTTAGATTTCATAATCAGGTTAAGCATGCATGTTGACCGCTTATTAAAGTACTATTTTCAAATTTTCGGGTTTTACCAATAATGGGATTGGCATACCATCACATAAGCCTATTTTACATACAAGCTCTGCCTTAGCAGAAATACCCCTGTCAAAAAGGAACTTAGATTTATAAACAGGCCCCTAGGGACGATATTAGAGCGCGGTTACAGAAACAAGTAGCGTACATTATACATAAACCTGTAGTGAGAAATTTACTCGAAATAGGTACATTGTGGGTAACATATTTCTTGAGTTATGAGGCGGGGTCTTTGCGGTATGAGAAATCTAAGTAAATATAATGACGGGTATCGATATATTTAGCAAGTTGGCGTGGGCACGACCTCTGAAGCTGAAAAACTACATGTTCTATAATCGACGTATTTTCGATTATTTTTCAAAGATGTGAAAAGATACCTCAAAGAATACAGACGGATAAGGGCAAGGACTTTATTGCGAAAGCGTCCAGCAATTCTTTAACAAACATCAAATCTAATCATATAGGCAAAATTAAGCGATGAGATGCTTTCATATAGGTAAGAATCGCACTAACAGGGTTACAGTTAATGCGAAAGTCAATAACCTTTACACATTATCTCTCTCAAGGCTTTATTTGCGGCAAAACCTACGATGCATCGTTTAGGTAACTGACCCAAGAAGACATTATCTAATGATTTTCGCTATATGCCCACTACACAAAACCCAAGGCCAACAGCGAGTTTCGCTCTTGTTTCTGAGCCAACATCAGCGGACATTAGAGATTTTACTGACTTGTTATTAAACTATTACAACATAACTGTTCAATATGCTGGTGGAAACGATGACGTGGATGAGCTGAATGTATCTCACGTTCAAGGTGATTGTGATGGTTCACAGAAGAGGAAGAACAGCGATGAGGTAGAGGAGAAGGACGAATCTCAAAACCATGATGATGATAGCGACGAATCACGGTTCAAGAAGAAGAAGAAGATCGATAAAGGATGTGATTAAATAAATGATGTATTGCTGTTTATAATAATAATATATTTTCAAACAATAAGCTTTCCTTCAAATTTTGTTAATAAACTTGTTTTTCCTAACAGTGCTTGAACCTGCACTAACAATGCTGCAGTTAATTCAAAAGGGCTGTTAGATGGGTAACTACAATAAGTGTGAGATTGGATTTCTTTTGCACTCTGTGAGTCAAATCATACTGTTATTTTTGAATTGAGAGCTGATTTTGTATGATTAGGTTAAATCAGTTTAGTATTTTTGAATTGTGGTTGGTTGGTTTTAGCAAAGTGTAAGTTAGTCCAATCAGTATTTTTGAGCTGTAAGCTAGTTGTCGCAAGCTGTAAGTTATGATTTGATTGATTTAGATTGATTTGGTTGATTGATTGATCTAATTGTTTGATTTGATCGAACGTGATTTGTTTGGGATTGATCTGCTTAATTGATTTGATTAATTTGATTTGATTGATTTGTATGTTTGAGAAAGAGACGATAGAGACGAGTGAGATACAAACACGATCAACCTCTATTACAGAAAACATTTATTAGTCTTTACACCAGTAGATGAAACCACAAAAAACCCTAAGTAGTCCTAGAAATATACCGCTAGGCGGCGCCGCCTCTATTACAGAAAGCATTCACTAGTTTAAAAATATACCACTAGATGGTGGCACAAACAAAACCCTGATTAGTCCTAGAAATATAACACTAGATGGTGCCACCTTTATTACAGAAGATATTCATTAGTCTATACACAACTAGATAACGACCCAAATTCAAATTTCCCAACTAGAGCCAGGACAGGAGGGCGCAGGCCCTAACACAGGTTCTTATGTTTCGTCTTTTACGCTAGCAATAGGTCCTTTATTAGAGTACAAACTCAAATTTCTAAATAAGTAATCAGAATGTAAACACTTAAATACAAATCCAAATTCAAATTTCCCACCAAGGGGCCAGGGGCTAAGACCCGAAAGTAAGTAAGTCTGTCTTATAAATTAGCATTAGGCCTCCTTATTCTTATTATAATACAAGCTCAAATTTCTCCTCATAGATGGCGTCACATACAAATTCAAATTTTCGGTCGAGGGGCGAGGGCCTAAAAGTAAATCGCTAAGCCTTACATCTGTCTTACAAATTAGCATTATACCCCTTATTATAATACAAATTCATATTTCCAGCTATAACCTGCAGAGACCTAAATACAAATTCAAGTTTTCCGCCAATGGGGCCTCGACACACACACGCGCACGCACGCACGCATGCACGCACACACGCACGCACGCACCCACGCACGCACCCACGCACCCACCCTCCCAACCAACCACCCACCCACACACCCGCACCCACCCACACACCCACACACACGCACACGCGCACGCGCACGCGCACGCTCACGCTCACGCGTACGCGCACGCGAACAAGCACGCGCACGCGTGCGCGCACACGCACGCGCACACGCACGCACACACACGTACACACACACACAGACACACACAGACACAGACACAGACACAGACACAGACACAGACACAGACACAGACACAGACACAGACACAGACACAGACACAGACACAGACACAGACACAGACACAGACACAGACACAGGCACAGGCACAGACACAGACACAGACACAGACACAGACACAGACACAGACACAGACACAGACACAGACAGACACATACACAGACACAGACACGCACACACGCGCGCGCACACACGCACACACGCACTTCATTGCCGATCTTGACGAAACTTCGCCAAAAGTAGAAAAATGAGTTAATAAGTCGATTTAGCGATAGCGAAAAAAGCCAATTACATAACCTTCTATTGCTACATATGCGTATGTAGGTTGGAATTAATACACTTACTATTTGCAATATTATTTATGGCGACATCTATTGGTAAATTGAAATCTATTATTAAAGTTAGCAAGATGTCTATCATAAAATGGGTCAACTGTGGTTTACTTCTGCGTTTAAAAGTATTTATTTCAACAACTAATGTGCCCGCCATCTGTGGATTGTGGTCCAAAAGTAACTCACTGTTCTTCTATAGTGGACGTTTCTATGGATTAAATTCTAACCTAATTTCTGCGATAGTAAATAGTATCATTGTTTATAATGTATAAACAATGATAGTATGTATTGGTAGACCGCTGCCTGTAATTTAAAAAATTGGTCGCCTGTAGTGGTCAAAATTTTCAATCTCAGTATGTACTTTTAAATTAGTGTCGGTGTTTTTTTTACAATCTCACTGACCATTTCCATTTGGTAGTTTTCTTATAAAAACGAATTCATGCCCTCGTATGTTGTACTTGGTTGTAACATGAATGATAGAAAGGAGGAACACGGTACAACCTTCCATGCCTAAGTTACAATAATTTTGTATCATTTTAAATTTCTGTTTTATAGTATTCCGAAGCAATACAAAAGTGAATACGTAATAGCAATTGGACATGATCCTGATGTGTTATTGAATCAGCAACAAATCTGCTCCATGCACTTTCGGTACGAAATTCGTCGAAGTGATGCTATTGATATTAAAAATACAAAAGTAAATAATAGCAAAATGTAAGTATTATCTTTAGTAATTATTGCAAATGTCCAATTATATTTGTTAGTGTAAACAATAATTTGTCTGATTGCAGCTTAAAACGTTAATGTATTGATGAAATACCTCCTAAGCTTCAGGAAATGATCATAAAAGAGGAATTTGATGTATAGAACTTGCCACCAGAAATAATAGAAACTGAAGCATGTAATATAGAGGAGGCATTTTCCCTTAACCTTGCCACAAAAGTGACTGGTTACATAAATATGCATGAATTATATAACATCAAAACTAATAGGGTATGTACGGTTTAGGATTGAATCGAGTGGAACTAGCTCCCTCGATAGCTCAGATGGTTAGCAGCCCTACTCTAGGTAAGTAGTTGTCGTGAGTTTGAGTCCCACTCGAGGCAATCTTGTACTGTATGTACGTTGAAAGTTTTAATAATTCACATTTTATATACTGTTATGACTTTGTCACTATTAGCACTTAGATGTGTTTAGATTATAAGTTCTCTTTAAATTCTTTATTATGTAATTATATAAATCCGTTAGTACTGTTACATATACATCCTTTGTATGTATATGGGAATGTTGATTGGAGACACTCCAGATTTTTTGGAATGGTTTAGTTTCAGATTCGGGTTGAGCTCAACTAAATATAACATGCCATTTATTATGTTTTGATGTTTATTCATATAGAGCTTTAAAAAGCACAATACAAGATAGAATAGTAGTATTTCATGAACCATAATAGTATATCATAGCAAACATACAACATATGAAAATGTAAACTTTCACGATTATCACACATAATAAAATACTTATCTTTTTTGGGTTTTTTTAACACTTTCACTGCGTTGTGGAAAATTCCGGTTTTGATTTCTATGCTTTACATGTACCCCAGTGCATGTATCAGATTATTATTTAGGTGCGTTACATACACCCGGGTATATGTAAGCATCCATGTTGTTACCTACATCTAGTGGATGACAGAGTAAATTTTGTAAGAATTTTATAGGTTTCCTGTAATAACAAAGGCATAAACTGTATTAGGTTGGCTGCGTACCTACATTCGGGTATGTGTAACGCATATAAATGGAGGTGAAATTTTTGAAGGTTATACATAAAAATGTATAGCGTACGAAGAAAACCCATTTATTGTTTAGCGTAAAACAAATTAAAACATTTTAATAAACAACATAATTATTAGATAATACTTTAAAGTTAAACATGGAATTTGTTAAAACAGGATAAACAAAATCCTGGTGTATTTGGACAGTCTTGACAAAAAGAGGTAACTCTGCGAACTTTTCGGTCAGCTTCCCTACTTGACAATGTTATACGAAGTGTTTTGTAACAACTGACACACACCTTTTTCTTTTTTCTACCTGGACCATCCGGTTTTATAAACGTGTGGACTCTCTTTTTTGGAGGTTGTTGGACATCATTTGTATTGTCGTTGTTAGGTATTGCTATCAGATCATCTGCTAATCTTCTTCTAAACTCAGTAATCGTTAATTTTGTAGTTGAAAACTTGTTGTATATGATCCGAGAGTTAATAATATTGGTGCCAAAAAGAAGCTCAAATGCTACTTTTCTGGAACATAAAATAAAGTCCTTAAAGAAATGTGATTATGGAAAATAGCAATCAATAAGCAATTTAATCCTTCATTTGTAGGAATTCACATTAATCTTTTTACTACTGGTCAGAATGTACACTGCTTTAAATGTAGTACAGACAAAATATTAATAGATTATAATTTTTACAACTTACCTATACCATTTTAGACCTTTTCTTAAAACACAGTGGTAAGATGCCATTTGATCGCTGAAATCAACACCCTTTTTGGCTTTATTGTAATCTAATACACAAGTTGGTTTCATGATATTCTCATTCTTACGATTTTTTTTGCCTGAAATAAAGCAAAGTTCATATATTTATTTGCATTAAATAGTAACAATCACTTACTTTAAAATAATGTGTTCCGGAACTGTGGTAAGCATTAAAACTGGCCTTTTGTCTACTCATTTTATGATTTTTACTTTTCCTTGCTGCCTTCCTTCTATTTCTCCTTTTTTCATTTTTCTTGAAAAAGTTTTTGGTACTCCTCTTCTATTTACCCGTAATGTACCACAGTAAAGGATTTTCAGATCATATAATTTTACAGCAACATTAATACTTGAATAGAAATTGTCGGCAAATAATATCCTGCCTGTTTTTTCTTTAAAAGGTTTTAACAGATCCATGATAACTTTTTCACAATGAGGCAAGTCAATTTTTGAGTTTGGGTTATCAGCTTTTCCACTATATATTATTATATTGTTAGTGTAGCCATTTACTGAACATAATTTGTACAACTTAATACCATATTTGTGGGTTTTATTTTTAATATACTGCCTAAAATGTACTCGTCCCCTAAACGGAACCATGGATTCATCAATTACAACAGTTCTGCCTGGAGTAACAATTTTTTAGTAATTTCGTAATAACAAATTAACTAATGGTTCAATTTTATACAACTTGTTATTTGTGTCAGCAAATTCATTCCTAGCAAAATGAATGAATTTTAATAATAACAGAAATCTGTCTCGCTTCATATTCTTTACAATAAATTCATTTCGGTAAGCAAGGTCTTTTGACCAGTACATGTTAATGTGTGGAACTGTATTTAATCCCATTACAATAATAATACCAAAAAAAGTTAATATTTCTGACTTGCACGTATCTGTCCAAAATCGGATTCTTGACTTTCTTCTGAATCCTTGTCGAATATGAAAATTTGCAAACTCGTTAGTTTCACTAACAATCAATTCCAGTATATCGTCCGTTAAAAAAAGTCTCAGTACATCAATTGGTTTTAGTTCTGGCCCAAGATGGCTTAAGTCTTCTTTGACAACGTCCAAGTCAGGCAGGAGTTCAAAATCGTTTGCACTTTCTTGAACATTTATCCAAGGTATTTCTATCTCATGTTGCACTACATCCCCTTCGTTCTGTATTCTATCGTCTGATGAAAAGTCATCAGAATGATCAGATTCAGTTTCGGAGTCAGATTCACTTATATACTCGTATGTTTTATCCATTAACGAATCGTCGCTATCGAAATCTTCAGACTGATCGTCAGTGTAATATGCTGTACGATTTTGAATGTGAGAATAACGTTGCATTCCAGAACACCCAGGTTTGTTAGAATTTGATACCAACTGGGAAGGGTGTGGATCCTCCGCTTCTACTACTTCTATTTCATTTTCCTTAGAATTGTTCAATATTTGCATATCATTGGCATCAATAATATATTGACTTCCGATTTCGTTTTTTTCTTTGGTATTAAGGGTCAAATCCAAAATTTTCCTCGTTCTGTTATTCATTTTCTAATAAAAATAGCACTTTCCTATCCAAACAACAACTTATTTTCTAATAAACGCACTGCACTATCTTATAACGTAAACTAACTGCAAATTCTAGGTTAAAATTTCCACGTGGTTATACATGCACTCGGTGTAGGTAACGCACTGAACTAACATTCTATTACCTCTGTGCGTTACATGCACCCTAGTATATATATATATATATATATATATATATATATATATATATATATATATATATATATATGTAATGTTTAAGACTAATATTGCATTGCAGAATTTCAGATGCTATAATTTGCTACCTAAATCATTAAAATTGGCTAACAATTAATCAACTTACGGATTTCGCACTGAAGTAATAATTTCTGATGTTTCGTTACGCACAGAAGTAATACGCTTTACATGCACTCGGGTGCATGTAATGCAGTGAAAGTGTTAATGCTGTATTATCATCTTCATCAGTAGTAATATCTGTTAAACATTGTTAAAGGTGTTGTAAACAATTTTGTTGAAAAATTAAAAGAAACATCAGCCTGCTATCAACCTAACTGTTTGAGAAACGTATAAACCAACTATAGAATTAAATTTTAGTAAAGAATAACTAGGTCATAACAAATTAAATGTTGTTAAACTGCCTTAAAGATGACAAATCAGAACACTCTCTACGGCGAAAGCTAACAATGAAAAATGTCTGCCAACAAACATTTAATCAAGTTATGATGTAAGTGTAAAGTTGTGAAAAAATTTGAAAATGATAGAAGCATTCACAAATTTAAACATCACATCAAATAAAATAATCCAGTAAAATCTAACAAAGATATATTTTTATCAATAAGTGGAAGTGTTATTAACAATGAAAAGCACAATGCAGAACGCTTTTTGTAATTTTTAATTTTAATCTGCTTATGTTAAATTATAGTGCTGCGGTAATTTAACATATAATTGGTAAAGCATTTGCTTCAAGGTCTAGGAAAAACAGCAATAAACCTAGGCATACCAAAAGTTAAAATCAAAATTAAGACGTATCATTATGCTTTTTTTTAATTATAAGATGCCAAAACCTATTTAAACGGAGATTTTTTTCTTGTCTATTAAAATTATTAGGGTGTTTATATATTTCAATAGCTTCACGTTGCAAACGAACATAATAATGGGTTTGTCTTGACAATATTTCCATATTGTCAAATTGAATGTCATGATTTAGACCTCTCTGGTTGACCTAATCTACAAAATCGCATATGTTCTTTACGTCTTGTATCAAAGCTACGTTTTGTGGTTCCGATGTATACTTTTCCACACGAACAAGATAACTTATACACTCCGGAAGATGATAAAGGGTTTGACACATCTTTAGGTGATCTTAAATGTTCTTTAATTTTTCTTGTAGGTTTAAAAATAGGCCTAATGCCATATTTAATAGGATTTTTTCAATTCTATTTGTAACATTAGCTATAAAAGGAAGAAAAGCAGTACCAACATTAAGAACTGGTTTTTCTTTAAGGTTACGCCTGGAAGGTGTAATAACATTATTAATATCTGTATGTGAATATCCATTATCTTGTAAGGATTTTGTTAAGTATTTATATTCATCCTTCAAAAATTTAGGGTCACAAATTCGTTTTGCTCGATCTACTAAAGATTTAATTACACCAATTTTTTTACGTGGATGATGGTTGGATAATTTATGAAGGTATTTATCATCAGTGTGTGTCGGCTTTCTGTAAACCTTAAAAGATAGTGAATTACTATTTTTAGATATTAATATGTCAATAAATGGTAAACTTCCATTAGTTTCTTTTGCCATGGTAAACTGAATACTAGGATGCATACCATTTACAAAAACCAAAAACTCATGCAGTGCTTCTTCTCCATGTCTCCAAATAACAAATGTGTCATCTACATATCTATACCAAACTGAAGGTTTTTTGGGTGAATTTTGTAACGCTAATGTTTCAAATTTTTGCATGTAAAAATTAGCTGTAACAGAACTAAGGGGACTACCCATTGCTACACCATCAATCTGTTCATAAAATTTACTATTCCACTGAAAATAAGTTGTAGTAAGACAGTGCTGAAAAAGAGTAGTTATGTCCTTTGAAAAAATATTATATAAATATTCAATAGTTTATTTTAGAGGCACTTTTGTAAAACGTGAAACAACATCAAAACTAACCATTATATCACCCTCTTCAATTTTGAAACTATGCATTTTTTCATCAAAGTCGGCAAAATTTTTAATGTAATGGGGTGTTTTTCCTACATGAGGTTGTAATAAAAATGTAAGATGTTTTGCAAAGCTATATGTAGGAGAACCATTTGAACTAACAATAAGGCCTTAAAGGAATATTAGGGTTATGAATTTTTGGTAAACCATATAGTTTTGGCGAAATAGCTTCAGAGTTAGTTGGTTTCTTTTTTATTTCTTCAGGAATAGTTGATAATTTAATCAGTTCTTTAGTTTTTAAAAGAAACTTTTTTGTTGGATCTTTTGGTATTTCACAATAAGTTTCTGGTCCCAACAATTGTTCTATCTTAATGTTATAATCGTTCATATTTAATATAACAGTTGCTTTACCTTTATCTGATTTTAATATTATATTTTCATTGCGTTTAAGATCAAGTAAAGCATGTCGTTGACGAAAGGATAAGTTGCTCTTTGGAGGTTTTGTTTTACGTAATATGTTAACGGTGTTATATCTAACTTCATTAGCAGCATCAAAAGGTAATAATTTAATGGAGCTTTCGATATTGGAAATTATATCTTCAAAAGGTATTATTTATTATTTATAACTGTTTTTTATAATCAATAGATGGTCTATTATTTTGTTGTTTGTATAATTTATTAAATTTTTCTTTTTGACGTTGACATGAGATGTCCAAATTTTTTTTCATAGATTTGTTTGTTATTAAAATTTCTTTTAATATAGATAAACTTTGCGACAATTTTTTGGTCTCGGCATCGTTATAAAAAAGTGAGTCACGATAATAATTGTGCTTTACGTTTCCTTAATTTTTCAAATTGTCTGATAGAACGATAAGTTTCCTCCCCATAAAGGACTAAAATATGAAAATGAAAATTTAACACAAGTAGTTGAAATTAAAATTAAAAATTGCAAAAAACGTTCTGCATTGTGCTTTTCATTGTTAATAACACTTGCACTTATTGATAAAGATATCTCTTTGTTAGATTTAACTGGATTATTTTATTTGATGTGATGTTTAAATTTGTGAATGCTTCTATTATTTTCAAATTGAAGTTTTTCACAACTTTACTCTTATATCATAAATTGATTAAATTTTGTTAAATGTGTTTTTTGGCTGACATTTTTCATTGTTAGCTTTCGCGTTAGAGATTATTCTGATTTGTCATCTTTAAGGCAGTTTAACAATATTTAATTTTTAATGACCTAGTTATTCTTTACTAAAATTTAAATTTATAGTTTGCTTTATACGTTTCTCAAACTGTTATATTAATAGCAGGCTGACCTTTATGTTTTAATTTTTCAACTTTGAGAAAATTGTTTACATCTTTAACAATTTTTAACAGATATTACTGCTGACGAAGATAACTGTAAGTGTTATCGAAACGTTTAGATTGTATAATTTAAAATACACCATTAAAAAAACCGAAAAAGATAAGTGTTTTATTAAACATAGAACAGTTACCAAGTTATAGCCAGTTCTGGTTTTATACTCTCAATAATTTGAAATTCATTCACGATGGACTACCCCTTCTTTGTTTATTTCAAATGTTTATTTTTATAATGCTATTACCGATTTGAATGTCTGGTGTGGAACGACGGATGTCCTTCCAACCTATAAGTGGAAATTAAAAGAAATGAAGTAATTTTATTAATAATTTCCTTAGGATAATTATGCATCCCCTTTTTTAATATATTCACTAACTTAAAAAAAAATATCCAAAGCCGCCCGCTTCTACAATAGAGTTTAAGCTTTTCAATTATACTGTTTAATTAATATTTAGACTTTGTTTATATTAAGAAACTATAAGACAGTTATGTAAAAGTGAATTTTCTTTAAAAAAATATGTATTCATTTTCTTATATAATTAACCGTTAGGTATATATTGAAAAAAATATAACAACATTTAAATTCCACCATAGAAATTTTTGCTGGCAAATTAAGACTCTTATCAAAAAATTGCATAGAACATAATTAATCGATATGTATTGTGATCTATATCTAGGTATTTTTGTATCTTTGAAATATATGGCTGTTTCGGAAATATTTGATCCAGAACTACCCCTAATAAAATCCTTTTTCCGCCGCTGGGTTTCTCTCAGAACCTAATCAGCTCCAGGAGAAATGAAATGAAGTTTAAATAACAAACAAATTACAACCACGTGCATACCACACAAAAATAAAAACAACGAACGCGTTTCATTAGCTAAGCTATTATCATCAGCGGTCGATTGGGAGGGACAAACTAAAGAAAATCCTAATATAATATACCATCGGGTAATGCTTCGTTGCTTATCTGGTGAAAGTTTAATGAGTTCTGAGTTGCCTAAAAGTCCTTGATCATCGTTATTCATTAGAATTCGTTTGTTTTCGAAGATCTCTAAAATCTCACAACAATAAAGTTCATGCTTATTACTAACATATTTGATTAAGGGTACCTTATCTACTACATGATTTAACTTGTCTTTTACTATTACAAAACTTTGCATAATGTCCCTTTTTTCCATAATAATGGCAGGTAACCCATGATGGAGGACACATACCCGTGAAATTGACCATAAAATCTGCTATTTTTATTATTATTACTAACCTGTTGGTTGGCCATTATTGTATGACTTACCATTAGTAATTAATTAATTAATTGTTTTATAATCTGATTTAAGTCCAGAAATAAGTACATCTCGTACCAAACTTTCTCGCAAATCACATGACAAACTAAGGTTTTTTAACACTTGCAAATTCTGCAACCGATTGTTGGCCTTGCCCCCTGCGCCATTGTTATAAAGTTGTACTGTTCGATGGTTAAATTTTTTTAGGAGCACAATGAAAATCATTGTAACTGCATGAATCCACATCGAGATTGAATGACGTAAAAATTGGCAATGCCTATACCTATATGTAGTGCAAAAATATTGCTATCTTTCTAGTCTGACTCTCCTCCTCAAGACCACTAGCACGAAGAAATATTTTGAAGTTCTGATACCAAACATTCCAGTTATGAGCTAAATTCACTTTGACGTTTGAAGGACCAATTGTGTTACAATTCTATTTACATTTTGCTTCGTAATAGGTACGCTTGCATACTGCTCTCACCAGTTGTAGTTTCAGATTCCATTTTTATATCCCACACTTGATACCATGTTCTGTTTAGTTTATACATTAATGACATCAATCTTTATTGATTAGACGTTGACTGACATTGTTTTTATATCTCTCTATTATAGATATCTATATTTCAACAATAACCAAATACACACACGGACATCATGGCCGACCTTGGCAAAAAATTGTCAAATGTTGTAAAATGATGTAATAAGTGGATTTAGCGAAAAAAAATGTCGATTGCATAACCTTCTATACCTACATGTGTATATGTAGGTTGGAAGGTAAAAGGACAACGTCAATAGATTTGTACTTTGTTTTAAAAGAAATTATTAATGAATGTGTAACAAATTTTTAATGTTTTTTTAAAATAGCGTTTAGCTAATTTTAATCTACCTGAGGCCGATCTGACTAACTTCCGGTGTGACGATGCGCACGAAATATAATAGTAAAATTGACTACAACTCAAAACTTTGACAAGGGTATCGATACATATTATTAAATGTCATTTCACCAGTGAGATATATTTCATTGTCATTTAATCCTAATGTTATCAAAAATTATTTCTTTATTTATTTTAATAAAGCATATAAACAGTGTTGAATTTAACTTGTGTGCAAAATCTCTCTGGTGCTTTCGAATGATTTTTTGTCGATGCGTAGCCAAGACAAAAAAACTGCATTCTCAAGCTTGAAAGCGATAATTTACCATTCTAAGTATAGGTAAGCACTGTTAATTTGTAATTTCAGATATGGTCCTGAACACTATTTAACCCCAGTAGAGGAATTTAAAAAAAAGTTAATCGTTATAAATGCAATGTGAATTCTTTATCAAGGACTAACGTGAAAAGGAGAGCCTCTAATGTCTATGTAAACTCTATTCAAAACCACATTATCTATGCCGTCAGAATGACGTTTTATTATACCAACGTACCAGTTATACATCCGCATTACAAACCACAGTGAGTTTTAGTGAATTTCTTCACTCGAGCGATTTAACGGAATTCTTTTAAAATAATCCACGTTGCCATTTGTCTTATTTCATTTCTAACCTCATATTTTGATTTATTTCGTTTCGTGCTTCGCACTAATGATAATAGATTTAAAATAAGATAGTGATTCTGAAAGCGATGTTGATATTTAATATTAAATAATGAATTAAGGATCATTTAGTTTAATACAATTTAACATCACATCTTAGTCTATAATTTATTCTGTTTATATTAGATTTTAGTCTCGATGCGGCATTATTTTAGGTTCATATTGGTTTCTAAGTGATTTTGTAAACACCTTCAGCAATATGTTTTTTTATAATGTAACCATTGATAAATGATTTGTAAAAGAATGCCTATTATTTTAATATTTTTAAAGAATTTTTTGTATAAAATAGAACAATCGTCAGGAGACTGAAACCGAACTTTCGCTTACGATCAATGTATATTCGGATGGTCGATTTTCATAAACCTGGGGCATTTATTAGAATCTTGGTACAACTTTATTAGTGTCTTTTAGTTTTGATTGTGAAATTTATCAACATAAGTTTGGAAAAAACATAAAGAATTTTAATAACTTAACCTTTCTATTGAATGTTGAAATGTAAACAAACATTTGACAACACCGTTTAAATTTGACGTCGTGAATTTTCATCACGTGCAATTGAAAAGATTATTCATATTAAACTGTATAAAGAAATTGAAAAATTTGCTTCATACTTTGAGAGATCAAAAGTGAATCAGTCAACCTCAAATTTGAGGGAACATGTATAATATAGAACAAAAATATTATATATCAAAATATTTGTTACAATGTTACATGATACATGTCTTGTTTGTAGATGTGCCATTAGTTCTAATAAATACTAATTATTTTAAATTATGAAACTAACAAATGTTTATGATAATTTGGAAGCACGGCTACTGAAAACATGATGAAGTTACATTGATGTGAGAAGCAACACACTTCTGGGTAATCTATAATATAAAAGGAGCTTCTGTGTTTATTGGAGGGTTATCAATAGCAACTTTCATTATACAGGGTGATCAGGCATCTTTCATTTCTTCTTCAGTATTTTCAGCCTTAGCGCGTTTTAAATTTTGGCAGTTTAGTCAAAAGGTGACTGAATAAAACTTTCCAGCCAAACTTTTCCAAGAATATTATCTGTAAAGATTTGGTTCATCATAGCTTTACCATCCAAATAGTTTTTAATTAGCGTCCTAATTTCTATCATTGTCAATGGTAAACCAAATTCTGCACATTCTATAAGAACATCCACTAAGTGGCCGTTCTTCGATGTTCGAAAGCGCTGTTGGATGGCCAACATTTTGCCGGTGTTTTTCTTTAACCTTGTTAAGAAGCGTTTTACGGGGAATTTTAAAACGTTTTTCGACTTCCCTAGAGCTCATAGCTCCACTCTTCAGAGCTTTAACACCTTGTAACAGTGTTTCTTCTGTATAATTTTTATAATGCCGCGCCCCCAACTTTCTTCTGCTACCACGTGCCATATCTACTGCAAGAATATGTAAAACACACGTTTTTAGGGGTTTAATTATTACTATAATATGATTATTATTTTTATTATTATTGTTACTAAAAATTATTATTAATTTTGATTAAATACATAAATAAAAAGTTTACCTCGAGTAGGATTTGAACCTACGACCTGTAATTATTGTTACTATTTTGTGTAAAGGAAGCATCCAGATCAAAAAATTAGCTAATTTATATTAAAGAAATACCGGAAATTTGGGTGACATCATTGCCCATTTCTTTTTAGCGCCAATATGGACTTTCTAATAAATGCAGTGTTACCGAAGTTATACAAGGTGGTCTAGACCTAGCGTTAAAAATTTTTTTGGGTGATAGAACAACATAAATTTGACTGAAATACACAATTAAAAAAATTACATTTGATACACCCACTTAAAGAAAAAGATATTGATTTTTTTCAAAAAAACTACATTTACCCAAAAATTTAGAAATTCTGGGTTATTTTAATACATTCCTCGAACTTTAACACTACTTTTGTATTCTAGATTAAATTTCAAAGATGGATAGCTTATGATGAGCCTGAATCTACACGACCACTAATTAAAATGATTAGAACTGTGAAGTTATCATTTTCTTAAAGAAAAAGAAAAAAAGCTTATACACACCCAATTATTTAAAAAAATTGCAAAATCTAAGCTTTCAGAAGACAGGATACAACATTTTGTTCGTCACCATTTAAGTACAGTTTTGTCAGTTTGAATAGTGTAAAACGTGGTTTGAAAACAATAATAATTCAACTTTATCAAACTAAAAAGACACACATGAACATTCTTATTATTATAGCTACAACATAAGATTACAGTTAAAGTTTATAGTCCACCTTATGAAGAGATAAGGTATCACGCACAGATACTATGTTTTGTTTGGATACAGTTTTTTTAGTGGGTTTGGATCATTTACTCATTGGCAGTGATCTCAAGATGTCGTTTTCAAATCGGGAATATGTGGAAATGCATAACATCTGTGCGTGTTACCTTATCTCTTCATAAGGTGGGCTATAAGAATTAACTGCAACCTTATGTTATAGCTATAATAATAAAAATGTTCATGTGTGTCTTTTAGTTTGATAGAGTTGAATTATTATTTTTTTCAAACCACTGTACTTAAATGGTGATGAATAACATGTTGTATCCTGATTTCTGAAAGCTTAGATTTTGAAGCAGTTTTTATATTTGCTACTGTCTAGCAATTTTTGAAAGAAATGTGTGTGTATAAGCTTTTTCTTTTTTTTTAAGAAAATGATAACTTCTCAGTTCTAATCAATTTAATTAGTGGTTGAGTAGAATCAGGTTCATCATAAGCTATCCATCCTTACTTGAAATTTAATGTAGAATACAATAGTAGTGGTAAAGTTCGAGGAATGTATCAAAATATCCCTGAATTTCAAAATTTTTGGGTAAATATACAGTTTTTTTGGAAAAAATCAAAATCATTTGCCTTTAAGTGGGTATGTGAATTTGTTTAATTGTGTATTTGAGTCACATTTATGTTGTTCTATCACCCAAAAAATTTTTAACGCTAGGTCTAGACCACCCTGTTTATAAAATATTGTTTACGACTTTGCATCTGGGCAAAATTGTGGACTCTGAGTAAAGTTGTAAGATTTACGGTATTTCTAATATCTTTCTGTATTAAGTTAAAAATTCTAGCACTTAAAGATTCTGGAAATTCTTGTACTACCTTTCTGTTTGTTCTCTTTAATGTTTTTTGTTCATTTAATTTACTTTTGATATTATAGCTATGTATGATTTGCTGCAGTTTATCTCGGTTTTTATATTGATATGTGGCAGTGTTTTTGAAATATACTTTTTTAATATTATATAATTTGGTTCCTGCAAATAAAATGTCTGTCGGATATCTTCGGTTTTTATCATGCAATATTTTAATGAAACTCTGTTGGATTACTTCCAGATTTTTTAAATAAGTGTAGACTGCCCAACCCATATAGCAATTCTATACTCCAAAATGGATTGTGCCAGACTATAGTACCTATATTATTTTCAAGTTTTTGAAATCCAATATACATTTTAAATTTCTGGATTTGTATAAGATACCTCTTAATTTGCATATTAGCTTGTCAATATGAACATTCATTTCATATATTTATCAATATATACTCCTATGTATTTTATAGACTCTACTGGTTCCAGAATTATGTTCGTAGCGATACGAATATTGTTAAACGTTGGGAGGTTATAATTGTGACAAGTAAAAGTGATGTATTTTGTCTCGATGTAATTTACAGTTAAGAGTTTGTAATCGAACCAGTTTTTAATGAATTGAAAATCTTCTTCGATATTTTCTTTTAGATCTATCCTTGTTGTGCCTTTATAGAAAATGGCGGTGTCATCGGCAAAGGAAATAATTTTACCTTTAAAAGGTAGATTAAATATTTCATTGACATGTATGGTAAATAGTAATAGGCCAAGTATCGTTCCTTGTCAAACTCCACATTCTACTACCATCCCTTCGCTCACTATATTTCCAATTTTAACACACTGTTTTCTATTCTCTAGGTAGCTTTTAAATAATTTACTTACTATTACCCTTACACCTATGTCCTCAAGGCACTGCAATAACTGTTCATGGTTTACAGTGTCGAAAGCTTTAGCTAAATCTATAAATATATATATAATGATCGATTATTAGTATCTAAAGTATTTTGTATTTTATTTATTAAATCTGTTAGTGCATCTTGTGTTGATTTATATTCTTGAAAAGCATACTGACTTGAGGATATTAAATTATACTTACTAAAGGATTTAGTTAACTGAACCTTCAGTATTTTTTCGAAAATTTTAGAAATTAATGAAATTGACCTGTAATTTTTCGGAAGACTGCTGTCGCCTTTTTTATATAATGGTTTAATCACTGCCGCTTTAAATTCTCTTGGACAGATCTCGGATACGAATGTTTTGTTAATTACTATGGTTAGAGCTGGTTCTATGATATCCTTATTGTTTTTGATTACATCTGATGTAATTCCACCAATGCCAGGTGCTTTTTTTCCTTTTAATTCATTTATGTATTTTTTAACTTCGCCCTCATCAGTTGGAGATAAGAACATTGTGTTTGGATTTGTCCCATGTTTAAAATCTGTTGGTGCTAGCTAATTGTTTCTCCACATTGGTAAAATGCTGATTTAAAGCATTAGCTATTTCTTTATTTGAAGATGTTTGTGGTGCTGCTTTAGTCTTTATTTCTTTGATCTCCCTATTTGACTTCCTCTTTTGTGTTATTTTATTTACGATGTTCCATAAATTTTTACTATCAGGATTTTTGTTTATTTTATTTTTGCAATAACTATTTTTGGTAACTCATAAGAGAATTTAGTGTATTTCTATATGTTAAACCTGAGTTTTGTTAGAATTAAATTTAGGTAGATTATTACTTCCCCATTCAAGGATACGTTGAATGTATTTGTTGATTGAAATTTCCATTTCAGCTTTACAATGTTGATTTGAAATAGAAGGTGGATTACCATTATGAGTATACTGAGATCAATTACAATGAAGGGTGCTGTCGTAAGCAATGCAATTGACCGGGTTAGTCGTTGAAGAAATTAGATCATTTATGTATAGCAGAAAAAGTGTAGGCGCTATAACTGATCCCTGTGGCACGCCCACGTTAATGTTAACTTCTTTTGAAAAAAGCCATCAACTACGACAGGTAATCATCTTTTTTGTTAAAGAAACCAAAAACCCAATTGATGAGAGTATAATTTAACCCAAGCGAATTGAGTTTGGCAAGTAAACACTTATGCCAAACTTGGTCAAATGCTTTTGAGATATCTTAAACGACTACAACAATTTCACCGGATTGTTCTAATGTATTGTTCCAAACTTTGGTCACATATGAAAGAAGATCACCTGTTGAACGATTCTGCCTAAAACCGTATTGATGGTCACTGAGGAGTTTGTTAGTTTCAAAGAAAGAGAGCAGTTGCTGATAGATGCCTTTTTCCATGATTTTAGACACAATGGAAGCGATACCAATTGGTCGGTAGTTTAAGGGATCGGTCTTATCGTCTTTTTTGTGGACATTTGCTAACTTCCATGATGAGGGAAATTCCCCAGAAGACAAAGAGACCGAATAGAGCTTAAATAAGACTGGTGCTAGTTCGGGAGAGCATTTTTTAAAAAGAATAGCTGAGATAATGACTGGGCCAATCGCCTTATTGAGATCAAGCCTACTGGTGATCGATTCTAAGAGCTTGTACCGAAAATGAATTTGTTTCACAACGTATGAGGAAGAGGTAACTAGGGGCACATTTTTTTCCAGAGCCATTAAGACACGAATTTGATCCACAATAAAATTGGCTTTGTCTACAGAATGGACAACTACAAATCCGTCAAAGGATTACACAGACAGAAATGAAGATGTACCAAAGTTTTACTGATGGCTTTAGCTAAAGGCCAAGATTTGGGACTGCCTAAAGGAGAAGTAGCTAGTTCATTGCATTTTTGTTGTTCAAACAACTTTTTAGCTTTGGTGATAATACTTTTTCAGGTACTCCTAGCACCAACGTATTCAGCATGACTCTCGACCGTGTCATTAGATTTCCATTTAGTATAAAATTTATTTTTCAAATACTGCATCAGCACAATGCTTATTGAACCAGGGTTGAGAGCGCTTTTGTTTTTTGGGAATGTAGAACGCCATGCCCATGTGGATGACTTCAGATACTAAAAGAGCAATATCCGAACGTTAGGGCGACTTAAAACAATATTTACGCTGTGGAAAGGTTACAAGGAAATTCCGTAAATCAATCCATTTAGCTGACTTAAAGCATCAAAAGGTTCTATCAGCGAACAACTGAGAAATTAGGGACAGTAGAAGTTATTTCTAGACGATGGTCATATAGACCTAGAGGGGAAAGAACTGAAGTTTTATACACAAGTGGGTTTGATGTAAGAAAGAGATCTAGAAAATGTGTAGTATGGTTAGGGTTATCAGGAATTCTTGTGGGTTCAGGAATCATTTGCGTGAGATCACATGAAAGAGCAAATATATGACCAGCTGGATTAGTAGCAGATGAAACGTTGCTCATACAGTGATTGTAGAATCTTTCCCATGGTCCTATTGAAACTAAGAGAATAGATATTTTTGCTAAAAATTAAAATAAAAACAAAGGGTGTTGGATATGACGGATCTGTAACTCTACCCAACGTCAAAATGTTAACCATAAGAATATATATATATATATATATATATATATATATATATATATATATATATATATACTTTGTCGTATTTTGTTGAAAACCTGATAGTGTCTAGTTTTCTCACCAAATCGAGATTAATACAAACTTTTTTCCATCCATGTCATTAATTATCTGCCGCAAAATCGTTTTGTGTGTAGTGGTTCTAGTAGTGCTTTGTTTAGCACTAAAGCTTTGTAAGATCCGGTTATACCTCGTTGATACCATGAAAACTATTTCACTCAATCGGCACGTACACAAATATTACAAATATGTAGTGGATATAAACTGTTCTGAACTCGGAATCAGTGAATAATATAGTTATTACTCGTGGAAACTATGAGAAGGGGCATTTTTCCATAAAAGTAATGACACAAAAGTTTTTCTACGTACTGTGTCGATGCTAACCAAACTTTTTTTCCTTAAAGTGCATCTAAAATTCCTCTCGACATGAAAACATGTAATCTAATTTAAAAAAGATTTTTCCACACAGTAGTTCTAAAAATCCGCTTAAACCAAACAGTGTGTAGTTTAGCAACTGTCTGTAGAATCTATGAGTATTTTCTTTGTAGTCCGTCTAAAACCATGCTCAACCCCAAAATATCGTATAATGTTGAAACTGTAAGAACAAATATGTTTACCAAGAAGACACGGAAACCTCATAGATCATCCAACTTGGAATTTGTTAACACATTGCTACTGTCATTCAACTAAAATATCAATGCATTCCATCTATGAAGTTGTAGAATGTTAGAGCTGAAAAGGAAACATTGCTTAGTTTACATTGTATCGCTAAAAAAAATGTTTTTGTACGATTGCAGAATATAGTAATTGTACTGAAAACAAAATAGGATATTCATTAACCTAATTAGAAAAAGATCGTGCATAACTTTTGGCCAAGTTTCGCAAAGATCGGCCATCATGTTTAAATGTCTGTGTGTGTGGGTGCGTGTGTGTGTATGAATGTTAGTATCCACGATAACTCCAGAACAAAAATACCTACGTACTTCAAACTTTGTATTTATGCTTGTTTTCATTTGGCTTATAGCTGATTAGATTTTGGGGGAAATCCAGCGTCGGAGAGAGGGGTTTATTAGGGGTAGAGCTGTATTTTTTCGTAGAAATTCAATACTATAGCAATCCTAAATTTTTTTTTCACGCGAATAAGATTGAGTGAGTGTGAAAGTGAGAGTGAGATGAGCGTGAGAGTGAGAGTGAGAGTGAGATGAAAGTGAGAGTAAAAGAGAGTGAGGGTGAGCGTGAGAGTGAGAGTGAGAATGAGAGTGAGTGAGAGTGACTGGGAGAGAGAGTGAGAGTGAGAGTGAGAGTGAAAGTGAAAGTGAAAGTGAGAGTGAGAGTGGAGTGTGTGAGAGTGAGAGTGAGAGTGAGCGAGTGTGTGAGTGAGTGAGCAACTAAGTGATTGTATGTTGATACATGTTAGTATCCACGATAACTCTAGAACGATTGGGCGTACGTACTTATAATTTCGTATTTAAGCTTGTTTTATATTGTCCTGGAGCGAATTAGACTTTGTGAGAAGTCAAGCGTCGGAGAGGAGGGTTTGTTAGGCACATTTTTTAATTTTATGAAATATTTCTGAGGCTGTTGCATGTTTTAAAAATATAATACCAGGATATAGATTTTAAAGTTCTAAGTTAATAGGGGGTGCAATTTAAGTATCGGTTCAAATTCTTTAATATTCGAATAACGATCCTCTGTATAGAAAAACACGTAGACATATTTTGTAAAGATTCGGGTTCAGTTGTACATAACCTTTCTTTGTTTTTTAAGGTTAAATCAGTTGTACATAACCTTTCCTTAGAAGAGTTTCTTGATACAAAACCATATAAGCCTTACAAATTAATCTAAATATATATTAACCCTTTATAGAACAGTGGTTGATTTTTCGACCACAGTTAATAAAGTTACAATTATTGTAGGTATGCACGCGAACATTATTTTATGCTCACATAGATGTGTGAATGTGAGAGTGAGAATCTCACTCTCTCTCTCACTTTCACTCTCACTCACTTTCTCACTCTCTCTCTCACTCTCTCACTCTCCACTCTCTCTCTCACTCTCACTCTCACTCTCGCTCTCTCTCTCACTTTCACTCTTACTCTCACTCTCACTCTCACTCTCACTCTCACTCTCACTTTCACTCTCACTCTCACACTCACACTGCAGTCGTTTTTATTCTTATTACTGATGCATGAGTGGATGATCTCATGCCCCTTAGCGGATTCTCATAAAAGGCTTACATGTTATTACACATATTTCATGAAACTGTGGAATATGTTATTGAGAATATGTTTAGTATGTAATATAGCGCTGTATGTTAAGTACTTTTCAATATATCTCAGTAAAAATAATGTGTAAAATCAGAATAAACTGTTAATAAGTATAGCTTTTATAATGTCAATAAAGTATATTAAATCTTAAAGAGACCGTGGTAGTTTTATCAACCACTTGGTTAAGTTGGAATTTGAGTACTCGTTCGAGTTTTTGATATCTGAATAACGTTTAACTTTACAGGAAAATGTGTAGGTAGGCATTTTTTTATTAAGATAGTTTAATTTTACATAACTTTTATGTATAAAGCTTCTTAATACAAAACCAAATAAGCCTTAAAACTTATTTAAATCAGATTTAAGACACAAACTATATTTACGATATATCTGACATACCTAAATATTTTTTTTTATGTTTAGGACGTTGTTTGTATTATGAAAGTATTACTTGAGAGGCTGCATAATTATCCTGAAAAAAAATTATATTTTATTTCTTTTAGACTTTTAATTTCTAAGCAAAGTTGCGAGTTAATTGTTCCACACCAGATACTTAAATTGATTAAGTATACTTTGTAGATTTCATGTAAGGGAAGATATGAATAAATTAAAATTAGCTTTGCAAACGCAGCATGACACCATCATGAGAAAGTCATATGCTGGCCACATCAGATTTGTTACTACTTTTCATTTATTAGAAATTTATAGTTTAAATAAGTGTAAACATTTATACAAGTTCTTGTTATGTGTGAAAATGTTAACTTTCGCCATTATTACACATAATTAAAATATTTAGCTTTTGGGTTTTTAAATGGTGTATTTTTATATTTATATTTTACATAAATCTGTACGTTTCGATAACAATTAGAGTTATCTTCCTCAGTAGTAGTAATATCTATAAGAATTGTTTAAGATATTGGAACAAATTTATGAAATACTAAACAGATGAAAATGCAAACATACCTAAGCCTGCTATGAACATAATAATTTGATAAACGTATAAACCCAACCATGGAATGCACTTTTATTAAAGATTAACTAAATCTTTAATTAAATTAAGTATTATTAAACTGCCTTGAAGATGGTGAATTAGAACGTCATCTAACGGTCGAAGGCTAACAGTGCAAAATGTCATAATTAAAGGGCAAATTTAACAAAATTTAATCAAATTATGATGTAAGTGTAAAGTTGTAAAAAACTTTAGTTTGAAATTGATGAAAGCATTCACAAATAAAAACTTGACATGTCAAATTAAAGATCTACTGAAATTTAACAACGAAATAACTGTTTGTTAATAAAATAATTGTAATTGCTGTTTTAACCTTTTAACAGTGAAAAAACAATGTAGTATGTTTAATAAGATTTATAATTTTAATTTCAACTACATTTATTAAATTATTATAGTGCTGTGTAACAACATAAAAACGGTGAAGCATTTCCTTCAAGGTCTAGGAAAAAACACAGCAAAAAAACTAGACATACCAAAAGCTAAAGTTAAAATTAAGACGTATCATTGTGGCCTTTTTTGAATTATAAAATACCAAAACCTATTTAAGCGAAGACCTTTTTCTTGCCTACTGAAGTTATTAGGATGTTTATACATCTGAATAGCTTCATGTTGTAAACGAACATAATAGTGAGTTTGACTTGACATTATTTCCATATTATCAAATTGGATGACATGATTTAAATTATTTGAAGTATGCTCAGCTACTGCAGATTTCTCTGATTGACCTAATCTGCAAAATCTCATGTTCTTTACTTCTTGCATCAAAGCTACGTTTTGTGGTCTCAATGTATACTTTTCCACAAGAACACGATAACTTATGAAGTTCGGAAAATGATAATGAGTTTGAAACATCTTTAGGTGGCCTTAAGTGTTCTAAGGTCATGATTTTTCAATTCGGTCTGTAACATTAGTTATAAAGGGAAGAAAGCAGTATGGTTATGTCTAGCAGGTGTGATAACATTATTAATATATTGAACTGAATATCTATTAGCTTGTCAAGATTTTGTTAAATATTTATATTTATCTTTTAAAAATTCAGTATCACAAATTACAAACTTCAATAGACAAGAAGAAGGTCTCCGTTTAAATAGGTTTTGGCATCTTGTAATTTAAAAAAAGGTACAATGGTATGCCTTAAATTTAATTTTAGCTTTTGGTATGTCTAGGTTTTTTGCTGTATTTTTTCCTATACCTTGACTTTTCCTGTTCTGATTTCCGATCAGAGCAGGTCGTTAAATTAGAGCTAATTACTCTGTAATTAACTAGTAATTTAGTTAAATCGATTTACCGGGCGGTATCAACCCAACGATGCCGCGCCATAGACCGGGCCGAGAGGTCTGCGACGACGACGGGTGCCTCTGGGTCGACACCGTGGATTTTCAGGGGGACGTCAGCGACTCCAACGAGATATGGTACGGTTGCAAGCCAGGCAACCTACCATCAACGAGTACCGCCAGCCCGATACCGTCGCTTCTGTCCCTTCCGTGGAAGGGCGCCAGAAGCGACGCGCCATCCGCCGCCACCGCTCAGAAGAGGAGAAGGCCGAAGAAGACACCACCGCCCGCAGAAGATGTCGCCCCGCCAGCCGAGGTAACAACAAGGGCAGCACCGCCGCCGCAAGCCGCCGCCGTAGAGAGAAGAAGAAGTGAAGACCCCCGTCCTGGATCCACCAGCCCCGATGACTTCGTGGCGCAGAAGAAGAGGCCGAAGAAGGAGACCGTCCGCCGGCCTACGCCACCACCGACGAGCAACGTGTACCAAGCCCTGGAGCAGTACACGGACACCGCCACAGCGATGGAGCAGACCGCCGCAGCAGAGACCAGGGAGAAAGTACCCCCGGTAATCCTTCGTCAGAGGGAGAACTGGGTTGCTTTCTCCGCGAACTCGACCGGAAGAAGATCGCCTTCACCAGGGCCAAGGCAACCTTCGAGGGAATCGGATACAGCCTGCCTCACTCCAGGACCGAGACAGGCTGATGAGGTATCTCGATAAGTGTGGTACGCAGTACCACACCTATCAGGCAAGGAGCGAGCGTCTTGCCAAGGTAGTAATACGTGGCGTGCCCGTAGAGCTATCCGAAGCGGATGTAAGCTCCGATTTGACGACGCAAGGGATTAATACAGTTTCTTGTTTTAGGATGAAGCAGCGAGGCCGAGCGATCCCCCTGGTTTTGGTACACCTACCGAGCGAGGAGGACAAGAAGAGGATCCGGGAGGTGAAGCACGTCGCCCACCTCCGAGTCACCGTCGAGGACCTGAGGCGGAAATCCGACATCGGGCAGTGTCACCGGTGTCAAGGTTTCCGCCACGCACAGCGTTGCTGCAGGGCGGCAGCACGCTGTGTGAAGTGCGCCGGTGATCACCACAGCAGTCAATGCACTTTACCCCGTACCGACCGGGCTAAGTGCGTTAACTGCGGTGGGGACCACCCCGCAAGCTACCGTGGATGCCCGAAGTTCCCTCGACCTCCGCAACGGAAGAAGATGGAAGCACCGCAGCGACCGTCGAAGAGGACACCGCCGGCGCCCTCCTCGACTCGGACCGGAGTCAGCTACGCCCGTGCGACGGCAGGCAAGGCTGAGAAGGCGGAAGTACCGAGAGTGGCTCCCGCCGCTCCCGTTACTCCGCCCGATCAATCTGCCTTAGGGTTCGACTCCCTATTGACCTTCCTCGGAGGGCTCAATATGAAGAAGGCCCTACCTGTCATCCGTAAGGTGGCAGAGGCACTCGCTAAGGTGGAATCAGCGACTGACTTGTGGGGGGTTTTCCTCTCACACAGTCAGGAGGTGGCTACCCTTTTAGAGTAAACACACGACGGTCCGGATCGAAGTCTGGCGCCCGAGATAAGTATTTAGTATCGATTTTTTAATTACTTAATTTCTGTTCTGTAAATATCGATAGTGTTACACTTTACTAACACATATTTCTTCTTATTTCAGATAAGCAACCTAGCGACAACAGGACAGCCCACACAAGGAAACACCAATCCAAACGCAACACCACACAACACCCGCTTTTTTTTTTTGAACAACCAACAACAACGAACTCAACACCGCCATCAGGCGTTCCAAACACACGAAAACCAACAATCCACGCACTTCCACGCGCTGAAGAGGACGAAGACTCCTGAGCAGCGCACCACCAACACATACACGTTTTATATTTAGTATTTTATATTGTATATAGTATTAAGTGTAAAATGTAATATCCATAAATTGTTAAATATCTAAAATCTTTAATAAACGAGTTCAAAAAAAAAAAAAAAAAAAAAAAATTACCTATACCTTGAAGTAAATGCTTTACCAATTGTATGTTAAGTTACCACAGCACTATAGTCATTTAACATATGTAGTTGAAATTAAAATTAAGAATCATATTAAACGTGCTACATTTTGTTTACACTGTAAAATAACAATTACAATTATTTACAAAAAACTATTTCTTTGTTAAATTTGACTAGGTTTTTAATTGGTACGTTAAATTTTTACATAATATAGCAGTCACGCCATTCCCTTGCGGAGTAGGCAATACAATCCCTGCCTCTTATTTATTTTTTATTTGCAAACTTTCTCCATGCTTTCTTATCTCTAGCTTCCGCAAGATTTTATACATTGTCTCTGGCATGCCCTTTTATTTTTAGAACTCCTTATCTTTCTTTATTTTATCATACATTCCACTGCATTCAGACAAGTTTTACGCAGCCTATCAGGAGGCCTTACGTCTAACTTCACCTACGTATATCTACTTTGTTAATCTTGCGTTGTTCATTCTTTCGATTTGACCAAACTAACGTAATGTACTACTTTTATACCTACCTATCATCGTATTTTCTTCGCCACACTCCTTCATTATACACTCATTCTTTATCTTGTCCCTTCTCGTGTTACGGCATGCGCTTCTCAGGAATCTCATACCCACGGTATTTATTTTGCTTTCGTGCTTTTTTTGGCATACTCACATCTCACTTCCATACAGTACTGACGGGACAAACATGCCATTATTGATTGCTAATTTCGAAGCTACACTCATGATTTCGTTTTTGATTATTGTACTGGATCAACCATTTGATTGACACATCTTTTCCATGGAATGAAGCCACCTTACACATTCCTTCTTAGTTTGGATAGTTTTACATACGTTATCAATCAATACTCTTCCAAATACTTTACCAGGTACACTGAGCAGATTTATTCCTCTGTAGTTTTCGCAATCACTCTTGTTTCTCTACGCCTGGTCTTTTATCGTTTTTCAATTTCCTTACAGTTTTCTCTATCTCATTTAACCCAATATCCTTCTCAATTTTATTCACTGTTCCTTCTACATTCTCCTTATTAAACTCATCAGTTTTATTTTCCTCAATACTCTACAGCTTTCCGAAATAATCTTGCCAACATTCATCACTTCACAATCGTCGTATACTATTTTGTTGCTTCTATTCATCACTCCTGCAGCGCTCTGTATTAGGCCACGTTTTGTATTTTTGGCCCATTTCTAGAACGAGTTTTTTGTTTCCCTCAAAATCATTCTGAATTTTCTCTCCTTCCACAGCCATCACTTCCTCTTTACTTATTCTCACTGTTCCTTCGCTTCTTTGTTTCTTAATCTGTATACCTCATACAATTGTCTTTTCTCAGTCTCATTTTTTGCAGAAATCATTACCATGTACTCGTCTTTTTTCTTATATACTGCCTTTTTCCCGATTCATTCCACCAACCACATTTTTTCTGTCGACCTATAGTCGCTCTTCCACATATCTGCACGGCACAATTAATAACACAGCCTTTCAAACTTATCTAGGCACTTTCAAAGTTATTTGTTCATTCCACACTGCTTCATTCACATTCAACTCTTTACAGACAGCATCTCCATATTTCATTCTCGCACTATTATCTACTCTAATTCTGGACATCCACACTACGTTTGCTGTCCTCCTGGCCCACTTTTGCTCTAAACACACTATCGATACAACCAAAAAGTTGTCCGATCCACACTCCGATCCGCGCATTACTTTTGTATCTATCATCAGGATTCTAAGTGGTTCATCATACACCATCAAGTCAATCATATTTTTAAATTCACCTTTTTGCCATGTAAACATATGCACATTTTTATTCTTAAACCACGTGCTAGATACATACATACATTCTCTCCACCCATATGTTCACCAGGCGTTCTCCATTCTCATTGACTTTTTGGTCTCCGAACTTTCCTAGGACGCGTTCAGTATGTTCTCTCTGTATAGCTACCCTTCCTTTCATATTTCCAATATACCCACTCTTTCGTCTGTATTACATACGTTCAACACGTTCTCTACATCATTCCAGAAGTTCTCACGGTCTTGGCCTCTTTCTCCATTCATTGCTGCTATGAGAAAAATGTTTCGAAACTCCACTATCATTCTAACCCTCCTTACCGGGGGGAATATCAATTCGTACCGTTTAACACATCTTTTCGCTCTAACACTCACGATCACTCCACCTCCTTTAGCGCCATACATTTCAGTCTCAACCCCTGACCATAGTGCTAGGCTGCCATCCTCCATCTCCACAGCATCCCGTCTTTTGCGCTTTGTCTCCGCTACACACAGAATATCAAGCTGTCTTTCATTCGTTACATTCGCAATTTCAAATTGTTTACCATGCATACCTCTAACTTTCCACGTACCAACTCGCCATTCATACCTTGCACCGTGGTCAGCAACACAGCCTGTCTGTTTCGACCTTGGCCGCCCTTTGTAGCTAGGTCGATCTGAGGCATTCGTATTGTTCGTTTTAGTAATGAAATCAGCAGGCAGACCGGTTACTAGCCAGATCGTGCCCCGGGCGATGTATCATTCTCTAATAACGGTGTCTTCCTGCTACCGGGCAGTGCTAGTAATTATTTTGCCTACCGCCCCGGCAAGAAGAGAAGTATGAAGTAGAAAATACAGACAAGAAAGATATAAATAATAGAAATGTGTACACTTACCGTGTATATATTTTTACTTAATTTCGATCACATCGTATTTAAATTAGACTGTTCCCTTCTCGATTGTTGGTTCTCGTGCTACTTACCGGACTTGCTGTTATTTATTTGAGACAAAAATGGTTTCATCTAGTTATTTTTTTCATCATTTAAGCTAATAAAATGATTTCTTATGACAATGATTATGTTTGGGTTTTGTTATAGAAAGGGGTTTATTGCAGATATATACATTAAGCATGAACTAACCGCTTACTTCAATCTTTAGCGCTGTACATTTTTTTGTGAATCTGACATATTTTTTATTTTTGTGTATGCTTTTATCAATTTCAAATTTAATTTATTCACAACTTTACACTTACATCATAATTTGGTTAAATTTTGTTAAATTTGCTCCTTGATTATGACATTTTTCACTGTTAACCTTCGAGCGTTAGAGAATTCTACTTTGTCATTTTCAAGGTAGTTTAATAGTATTTTAATGTATTAAGGATCTAGTTGTTCTTTACTAAAATTAGATTCAATGTTTGGCATTATACGTTTATCAAGCTGTTATATTAATTTCTGGTTTATGTTTGCGTTTTCATATTTCATAAATTTGTTCTAACATCTTAAACAATTGTTAAAGATATTACCACTAGTGAGAATGATAAACGTAATTGTGATCGAAATGTATAGATTTATGTAAAATGTCCCATTTAAAAACCCAAAACCGAAGTTTTATTCTTGTTATAGGTTTCATTTGTAATCTTGCAACACTGTACTAGTACTAAATGCGCAGTATCAAATCTAACTTCCGATTGTTGTTCAATTTTCAAGTTCATTATTCGTGCTTGTTCCGCGTTCGTTTCGTCTAACTTCGAAAGTGTCGGTCGTCTTTAAAAACACGTGTAAAATATCCGTTACAAGAAAATTTTATATCCAAATGATAAAGTTGATAGAATATACATTTGTTAATTAATTTTTGTACTTTTTAATTATTTAGGTACGCTTCTTTATATTGGTAAATTAATCATTTACTTGTTAATTAATTAATAACCTCAATGGATGTTTGATAGATTTCTTTTGATATAATTTAATTGCAGAAATAATGTCCCGGCGCACTCCCGTAAAAGAGTTGATGGCAGAAGATCCAAGTACACCTTCCAGTATACGGAGATCAACTCGAATAGCAGTACGTAGAACATCAACCACAGAAGATAATCATGATGATCAATTAGGGACAACAGCAAAAACTAAAACCCCAGCCCAAACTAGAGCTGGTAGTAAATCTCCTCTTACGTTAAGCAATGAGGATACAAACAGTACTCCAGCTAAGCGTACTAGAAAAGGTAATGCTTTTTTACTTCATGTGTATTCTGAAGCTTTTTTTCATAATACATTTTTAAAAAATAATACTGTGTAAATTGGAGAAGTTATTTATATTTACAAAATATTCAAACTTGATAAAGATGGTCAAGTTATAATATGTGATCATAAAACAAATATGTTTTTACCAAAATTTACTCACATCAATTATTTTATGTAAAGAAATGTTCAACATATCTTTACCGACCATAAAATTTAATTTTTGTCATTAATTCATTTATTGGTTATGATTTGTCACATACATCTGGTTTCTCTTGCACATGATATATTATTTCATTACGTGTTCGAAATAGTGATTATTAAAAAAATCAATGTAAGCTTAAATATCCAAACAAATTCTTGAGTTGTGAGTACCAAAATTGGTATACCAATGCACATTAAGTCAATTTATAGAAATAATTTTAAGGTTAGACACCGATCGTGCAATGAGCAAGATATAATTTTAAAAGTATATTACGAGCTACAAAAGTGGTAGATATCGCACAAGCCGGAATTTTCACACTAGTGTGAGAATCCTGCGAGACACTTTCGTGTGAGCTTAATGCACACTATACGACCATGAAAAAAGACGGTCTCCTTAATGTTTTACTGATCACGAGTTACACAATTACAAAATATACCTAATATTTAATAATTGAAGTTTCTTATTAAGAAATCATAATTCGTAACAAATAATGTAGTTTGGTCATATTATTTATTTGAATAGCAGTAAGTGTCCCGACTTTGATCGTTCCCGAACTCCTTGTCAGGCCGATGACAACTGGTAGTTGCTACGGTAACTTATAGAAAGGCAATGTGAAAGTAAAAGGCACAAGCATTTTTTACTTGTGTATTGGTTACAATGCGAAAGTAAAATGTACTAGTGTTCGAAAATATTATTTTCTGTACGGTTAATTGTGCGATATGAATCACTTTTGTGCATGGTTGTAGGAGAAAGATTTTACAATCGTGAAATTGTTAATACTAAAACTTTATAATAAAGATTCAAATTTTTTCCGTAGAATTACAATAAATCATTGGTAAACCGGTTGATCTAATCTAAAAATCTACCTACCAATCGTCGGTTGATGGTATATCACTGACTTAAGCAACCACCTGTTGAATTTGAGGGAAATTCGTTTCTCTAACATAGAACACAATAGTAAGTGTTCGACACATTTTCAATAACCCACGTGGTTACCATTTATTCATATCTTTTTACTTTAACTACTTGATATATTTGAAGGATTTAATAGGGAACCTACATATACTTATAACATTGCTACATTTAACTATTATTTTACAGCATTGTTATACTGTGCTACAACGAACTTTTGAATTGTAAACGGTTCTTTTGGAAGAAACTATATAAAAAGGGTTCAAAAGGGCAATTCCATCATGGCTAATGTTACATTTTGACATTTTTTCAAATGAATCTTATCATTCTTATCTTCTTATCATTCGCTCAGAAATTATTTTAGTTTTGTTTGAAATGATGGAAATAAACTGTACTGACACAAATTTTAAAATATTCCCCTCGGAAAATAAAAATTATTTTTTTAATTTTCTTTGGAAGCCTCATTTAGTGTCACTGACATTACACTAAATGGACACGTGAATTTTAATGCGTAATGAAAATTGGTGATACCTTCTCTTCCATGTATGCACAAATGAATGTAAATTTTTTAATGAATTATCTTAAGATAATAATAATAATGTTTAATCGTCCAAACGGTATAAACAGGACAAACTTAGAGCTATATAACAAAAATTAAGCGAGTAAAGCAGTTTTAACTTAGTAGACATTGTAATAATGGTACACTAATCAAATTATGTCCTTAAAGTAATTGTATACCTAAACATGATTATATTAAAAATATCCACTTTGTTAGATATCATGTTACGATTATGACACAATGCAAATTGGGGATACTGAAGATTAAGTGTTGCATTTAGGTAAATAAAAAATAGCGGCGTATCTTGAAGATAAACGTGGAACTACAAAGTATAGTTGGTTAAGAAGTTGGATATAGTCGATATTATGATGCAATAAATTATACAAGAACTTTAAACTTAGTTGCTTTCTCCTGGTGCTGATTGATAGTAAATTAAATTGCAGTAGTAGTGAATCTTGCGGATAGTTTCTGACCGGGTAAGAACCATTAATGCGGAAATGCAAGTATTTAAGAAAACGATGTTGAACGTTCTCGATTTCACATTCATATTTTTTATAGCGTGGGTACCAAATTAATGCACAGTATTCTAGTAGCTTCGACCTGACTAATAATGTGTAAAGTAGTTTTGTTGTGTTTTGAAAAGGATGAAACATTAGACGAATGCACGCAACTCTCGGTAAACACAATAATGGAAGTTCTGACAATATGCATTAGAACTACATATTTCCAAGTAGAAGGCAAGTTCTACCAACCAGAGTTTGGGATGGCGATGGGTTCCCCACAATCACCCATAGTGAGCAATATATACCGGGTGTCTTATGCGTTACGCGACGGAAGATTGTGGCTTCGCTGTTGATTTTTCATTAAAATCATTTATGCGAAAGCTGTATGGTTCCTCTACGTGCACAACTTAAAAATATTTTAGCACCTACAGGGTGATTCGTAAAACTAGGGGGGGTTATTAACTTGTTTATTTTAAATGGAACACACTGTATATCATTACATTTTTGGATAGTCTAATGAATAACCTTTTCAAGGATGTATACATTTGTACATATAAAATGCAACGTTGCCAAATTATTTTAAAAAAATGTATTTTTTCCTGAATGTAAGGTTAGCAATAAAAAATAATTCTTGGTTTATTATCTAAATTGGGACAAATTAGTTCAGGGATATAATTAAGCTAGGTATAGGCTTTGGAAAAGATGTAAACGTTTTATTAATGTATTGAATAGAGGAGAGAAGGCTCCGTTGAAACTTTAGCATGTTCAACGTACATCAATTCTCTTATTTCAAATGGAACACCCTGTATATTTTCATATGGGCGAATAGTACTCTTAAAGATCTAACTTTTATCTAAATACATTACCGCTAAAATTTATAGTTTTTAAAATATTTCCATTTTTTTTTTTTCTATAATTATTTTATAACGTTACTATTTAACCCTTTAACGCCCCCTGGTAGCAATATAAACCAGGCGCTGTTAAGGCCTATACTGCTGTGACCGGTCATGCGATTCTGGTTCTAATGAACCTAGTCGTCAACTAGATTGTTCCCCGGTAAGTATTGATACCAAGCGTGCGCATATTGCTCCCCGTTAGCGTATGAACCACGTGTGGTAGGATAATTTACCACTGTGCATTATGGATACCGACGGTAAATAATTTTGTGGTGTTTAGTTATTTTGATGTAAAATATATTTGTGTTGAATTTAGTTTAAAGTGATATTCACTAGGTAAGTAAATTATGCATATGTTTGCTATCTATTCCTAGTTAAGTATTACATTTGATCACCTCCAAAAGCTAGAAAAATTAAAAATTGTTCTGTACTAAGGTATAACCTAGCAAATCAACAATAATTGTTCTTCCGTAAGAACAATGTAATTTTCGGTTGATAGAATTTATTTTATTACTGAAAGAAGTACAAAACAGCTGTCAACACGTTATTGCAAGTATTTTAATATATGGTTATTGCGCTAGGAAAATATTTCAAAATTAACGCAGAAAAACGTCGAATGTTACATCGAACTTCTCCCTTTTTTCAGTATGTCGTTCAGAAATCGATCGCGAACTCAAGCTGAGTTGGAGGAAATGGTAGTAAACCTTAGTGACGAAGATTATTGTGCTTCGGAATTTGGAGGGGATGATGATGCTGAAGACGATTTGCCTCTTGAAAGCTCATCTTCATCGTCAGCGTTGTCAGGTATTGATTGTCAACCTATTAGTTCATCCAGTATGGGATTGAGAAGGAGGGTGCTTTCAAAAGCTACCCAACAAAATGCGGATAGTAACAGTGAGGAAGTTTGTGATGACTCAGATGCAGACCCAGATTTCTATCCAAACGATATGAATGGTCCACCAAACAAACTTGCGAGGTTGTTCCCCATAAATAATGAACTGTCTTCTGAGGACGAAGAGGAAGAGGATGTAGTTTCAGAGGATGTAGTTTCACCACATGAAAAATTTTCATGGTCCAAGAAAAATACTCAGCCACTGATGTTTCAATCGTATCATTTTGCTGAGTCCTCACGAGTGAACGTTGTAGTCGATTCGTGTAAACCTATCGATTATTTCAAGATTTATTTTAACAAAAATATCTGTGAAATGATAGTTGGTGAATCAAATATCTATGCTAGTCAAAAAAACACTCAGTTAGGATTAAGTGCAGAAGAACTTGATGCATTTCTAGGTATACTAATAGTGATTGGTTTTCACAGCCTACCTACACTGAGATCATATTGGTCTACAAATGAGAATTTTCACGTCGAACGTGTTACGAAGATTTTTAAAAATTCTTAGGTACTTGCATCTAAACAACAATGAAACAATGCCACAACCGAAAACTCTTAACTTCGATAAGTTGTACAAACTTAGGCCATTGTTAACTCATCTTACTAACCTGTTCCAAACCGCATTTACACCTTACAGACATTTGTCCATCGACGAAAGTATGTGTGCTTTCAAAGGGCGTACGTCCATGAAACAATATATGCCCATGAAACCCATTAAAAGGGGTTTCAAAATATGGGCTTTGGCATGCGCGACAACAGGATATCTACTCAATTTTCAGATTTATCAAGGCAAGGCGGAATCAACCGGTGATATGTTGGGCGAACGTGTTGTGCTTCAACTATCCGAAAAATTTCAAAATCGTGGGTATTGTCTGTATTTTGATAATTTCTTTACCAACATCTCTCTTATGCAGAAACTGTTAGACAGAGGTCTTTTTGGTTATGGTACTATTAGGCAACATAGAAAGAATTTTCCCAAGCACTTGTTAAGCACTGATAAGGATCTTTCTCGCAGCCAATCAGATTCTATTGCTTCAGGTAATATATCGGTCTACAAATGGAAGGATCGGGGTGTAAAATGCGTAGCTCTTGCTAGTAATAAACACGACTATAGAGAAAAACACAGGTTTTACGAACCAATAAAACAGGACAAAGGGATAGCGTACCGTGCCCAGAATCTATTGCGGAATACAATAGATATATGGGCGGAGTAGACCTTTTTGACCAATATCATGCAAACTACTCAATTGCGTGGAAATCTAGACGTTGGTGGATTAAAATACTTTACTACTTAGTAGATGCATCTATAGTCAACAGCTAATTGGAACATTTACCCAAAGAAAAAAACCTGGGCCGCAACAGAAGCCATCTACTTTGAATATCGGTGCACATCTTCCCATCAAGGGGACCTACCGTCGTTGTGTGCTCTGCAGTTCATTGAAACACAAGCAAAAGCGGTGCAATATAATATGTCAAGTGTGTAATGTTGCCCTATGTAAAGATTGCTTTGCACCATATCATTTAAAATGATGTGAAATTTTAATTCATAAATGTTTTTTTATAAATTTTTTCTTTTACAATTATATTTTTTTGTACAATACAACAGAGAATTTATTTATTTGTTAAGGTAACTATATCTACCAGTGCTCACTAAAGGTTGGTCGTTGATGATAGTGGTCAATGGTAGCTATGTATTACAGTAAAGCCATTCCTAGATTAAACGCGTAGCTACGTTTAACATTCACTACTTTACAGCCTAAACGGCCATTCCTAGATTTTTTAAACATTTTTTTGCGTATTCTGGCCCTACGTTTAATAACATTCACTACTAAAAAATAAATATTTCTACCAAAAATAGTTCTGCGCCTTAAAGGGTTAATAGAGTGCCATGATTTAAAAACAAAACTAAATTTTAATATATCAATTAGGTGTATTTTAACTTGATTTCTATCAAAACTACTTTTTCTTAACTCTAAATTTTAAAATGAAATATACGAAGAACGAATTAATTCAAATAATTTACATGATAGGAGAAGCCCAAGGTAATTGTTTACTTGCTTCTAGAATTTATAAACAAAAATTTCCCGATGCCCGTTGCCCATATGAACGAGCTCTTGAAAATTTAAAAAGTAGATTTGAGGAAACAGAATCGATTGCATATAAAAAAACAATTACCCAAAACCTGTAAACAACGAGGAAACTCAACTAGTGGTGCTTAAAGCTATACAAGAAAACCCTCAAATAAGTATTAGAAAAATTGCAGTAGAACATGATTTACAGAAATCAACAATACACAATATAATTAATGAATAAAAAATACCATTCATACAAGATCCAACTCCACCAGGCATTGGATGAACATGATTTCGAAAATAGATTAAATGACTCGTTGGCGATTGCAACAACCACATAAATTTTTTAATACAGTTATGATTACAGACGAATCAACTTTTCATAACAATTATTTTGTAAATAGACATAATCGTCATTATTGCGCCATGGAAAATCCACATACCGATGGAGTCTCAATGTTTAGGTTGGTATTATTGGCAACAGATTATTAGGACCCTATTTGTTGGAAAACAATTTAAATGGAGTAAATTATTTAAATTTATTGCGAACCAACGTGCTACCAGGGATTGAAGAGGACATCCCATTCGCTAATGAGGAAATATGGTTCCAACAAGATGGCGCTCCTGCACATTGGGCTCGTGATGTGACGGAGTTTTAAATCAGCAATTTCCTGATCGTTGGACAGGTCGTTATGGGCCTATCAGGTTTCCAGCTAGATCACCCGATCTGACTTTCATGGACTATTTTGTATGAGGCTACATTAAAAATGAAGTTTATAAGAACATCGCCGACTACTGCAGAAAATATGAGAGAAAGAATTCAACAAGCGTTTCGTAATGTAACCCAACAAATGTTGCATAATTTACAACGTTCCTACAGACAACGATTAAATCAGTGCATTGAGAAAAGACGATGCTTGTTTGAACCCTTATTTATAATTTTTTTAAGTGCATATTTGCATATGTTTGACTTACCTACTTCTTGTGATTTGTTTAATATTTCAATATTACATTGTTTAGTTTATTGTTAAAAATGTTTAATAAAATTAATTATTACTGTTACTAATCTGGTGTTGAGACTTGAAATCATGGCACTCTATTAAATCGTTACGTTATACAATAATTATAGAAAAATTAAAAAAATGGAAATATTTTAATAACTATAAATTTTAGTGGTATCAATATATTTAGATAAAAGTTAGGTCTTTAAGAGTACTATTCGCCCATATCAAAATACAGGGTGTTCCATTTGAAATAAAAGAATTGATGTACGTTGAACATGCTAAAGTTTCACAGGGAGCCTTCTCTCCCCTATTCAATATATCAATAAAACGTTCAGATCTGTTCAAACCCTATACCTAGCTTAATTATATATCTGAACTAATTTGTTTCAACTTAAATAATAAACCAAGAATTAATTTTTATTGCTAACCTTACATTCAGGAAAAAAAATTAATTTTTGTTAAATAACTTGGCAACGTTGCATTCTATATGTACAAATGTATATATCGTTGAAAAGCTTATTCATTAAGCTATTAAAAAATGGAATGATATACAGGGTGTTCCATTTAAAATAAAAAAAAAAGTTGATAACCCCCTACTTTTACGAATCACCCTGTAGGTGCTAAATTATTTTTAAGTCATGCGCGTATTGGAACCATATAACTTTTGTATATATGAATTTAATGAAAAATCTTCCGTCGTGTGACGCTTTGGACACCCGGTATATGGAACACATTGAAGATCAAGCGACATCCGAATTCACAGAGAAACCAAGGATGTGGCTTAGATACGTGGTTGATACTTTCGTAGTTTGGCAACACGGCAAGCATAAGCTAGATGAATTCCTAGATCATCTAAATAGCCGCGCACCCTCCTTAAAATTCACAATAGAATTGGAGTCGTGCCATTCCTGGATGTACTTGTACACAGGAATAACAACCTTTTTATGACAAGTGTATACAGAAAACCTACCCACACGGGGAGGTACGTACACAACTCCAATCGTCACTGAAAGAAAATGGCTACCCCAATCTAACACCAAATCTAAACAGGGAAAGGGTAACCGAAAAAGAAGAACCTACATATACAGCGATAATACCATATATACAAGGTACCTCAGACAAAATACGAAGGATAGGCAGCAAATACAAGATACGCAGTGCCTACAAATCGACCAGAACACTCGGGAATACTAACCAAAACCAAACCATACAATGAAGATCAGAATTCCAAGAATTGTGTATACAACCTACCATGCGAATTCGGCAGAGCATACATAGGAGAGAGCAGTAGACCACTCAAAGTGAAAACGCAGGAACATAAGAACAACGATCGCAAGGGCGAAACAAAAATCAAGAATCACCGAACATGTCTGGAATGAAGAACACAACTCGTCGAAAACTCAAATAACATACATCGCACTATCAGAAAATCCAATAAGCCAAGCTAGTGTGGAAATGAAACCCATATGGATTCCAATAATGCGCCAAGTGCTTAAGCGCAATACACCTGCGCAAGAAGTTACGGCGCAACATGCGCAATAAATTTCTGCGCAACCACGAAAAAGTTTAATATATATGCAAGTTCTAAAAAATATATATTGGATTACTCAGCGGTAAAGGTGTCAGACTAGTAAGTGAAAGGTACTAAGTTCGAATCTGAGTAGTCAAGTGCTTGGGAAAAAATTACATATAACATGAATTCGACTCAAGTGCGAAAACAGTCCTCAGGACTAAGTCCGATGACGGAAGCCGAGCCCGCTTCGAAACGTCGTGCTCAAAAAGCAAAAACTGTGGAGATAGGCCGATCAACTCCACTAACGTGAACATGCTGTTAAATAATATACCTAAGTCCTTAATTAGTGTCGTCTTTTTTAGAAGAATGTCTCCAATACAGTAATTTTAGTCTTATTATATTGACTTTACGAGAGAAAGAGACCACCTGACATTTTGATACATTTAAATTCAGTTTGTTACGCTCACACAAATCAGATAAAGATTAAAGTAACAATAACGGTGCTAGGTTAGAACCTTGTGGAACCCCGGAAGTTGGTATAAATGGGTGTGGTATTACACCATTATATGGTACGAAATGTATTCGATTTAATAAATAGGATTTAAGGAGTTTTAACAAAGCTGTACTAAAACCAAAATCTCTTAATTACTTTATAATGACGTAGTAATCTATTCGATCAAGAACTTTTTGGAAGTCTGTATATATTACGTCAACTTGCCCTTGCTGATCTAGAATCTGTTAGCAATTCTGCGAAAAACATGCCAGATTAGATACAGTTGAGCTATTAGCAACAAACCCATGTTGGTATTTCGAGATTTGTGCTATGATTTGAAAAAAAGAGTATTGTACAAGATTATTTCAAATACCTTAGAAAAGATGCAAAGAATGGATATAGGTCTGTAGTTTTCAATGTTCGATGTCAACCCTGATTTTAGAATTGGACAGACTGGCTTCTTTCCAAATAGGTGGACAAACAATATTAAAAATGATCAAATCGTTACATTTGATCATTTCATCATTTTACAACGTTTGACAAAGTTTTTCCAAGGTCGGCCATGTGTATGTGGGTGTGTGCGTGCGCGTGAGTTTGTGTCTGGGGGGGGGGCTACGTGTGGGTGGGCGTGGTCTGCAGGAGGGGTGCGCGTATGTATTCGTGTGAAAACACGTATTTGTGTGTGTATTTGGGGGGTGTATGTTATTATGCACGATAACTCCTGAACACCTACGTACTTCAAATTTTATACTTAAGCTAGGTTTTCTTTTCCACTGGAGCTGCTTAAAACTTTTGGGAGAAATTTAGCGGCGGTGGGTGGGTCGGTCGGTCGGTGGGTGTGGGTGCGTGCGTGCGTGTGGATGGGTGGGTGCGTGCGTGCGTTAGTATCCACGATAATTCCAGAACAACACGTGCAGGTACCTCAAATGTCGTTCTCCTGGAGCTGATTAGATTTTAGAAGAAATTTAACGGCGGAGTGAGCGTTGTTAGGAGAGCAGTTTGTGGTTTTTATTTCTGAACATATCGACCTTAAACATATCAGTTAATTATGTTCTTGAATTGTTTGATACGACCCGTAATTTAGCGGCAAAAAATTCCTAAGATAGAAAAAAAAAGTTTTATTTTACATAACTTTTCTTTATAAAGTTTATTAACCTTTAACTACCCGCGCTGGTGTAAAAAGTACACCATGATTCCAAGTAATGTTGTCACATGGAGAGCGAGTTTCTCCTTCCCCTTGCCGCTCCAATGTGCCCTCTAAATTCCTACGCAGTATTGTGTTGTTGTTGCTATATTGAAGTTGTATTTGCACTCTTTATTTCCTGTGTTGTAGTCTGGTCTATAAAATTCACCGCGCGGTTAGATATGTAAGTATAACCCAGATATCACTCATTTGCATGTTAGCGCTATTCATGGCTTATGGAGTTACGAGGTTTGATGACAATCAACGCTTTCATTGATTGTATAAAATGTATGTGTATAATATTCACCGCGCGGTTAGTTTATGTAAGTATAACCCAGATATCACTGATTTGCATGTTAGCGCTGTTCATGGCTTAGGAGTTACGAAGTTTGATTTTTAGGGATAAAATAAAAATGAGAAACCCAAGTAAATTGGCACAACCAGAATTGGAGCATCTGACGATAGTGCGGATACATCCACTGACGAAATACAAGAAAGTGAACATAACTCTGAATCAGAAATTGAAGAAAGTGACTGATTTTGTAGAAGAAGAGAATGAAACTAGCAATAATTTTGTCGCTAAAGATAAATTGACTATATGGGCCAAAAATTCTATGAAAAGCAAATTCAGTAAAGTTAGTGCTAGTAATGTGGTAAAAATTTATACGGGTGCTACCCGACTAGCAAGAAATATAGAAAATGAATTAGATGCTTTCATGAGAATATTTACAAATAAAATGATAGAACACATAATTCAATACACTAACATACAAATTCTGAAAGTTCGATCAAAATATAATAGAAAACGTGACGCGAAAAATATAATAATAACAGAATTTCTGGCATTTCTAGGCTTGTTACTGTTATCGGGATATAAAACACAAAATTATACCCATTTTTTGGAACGGTGGACAACAGATGGCACAGGTTCTCACATTTTTCGGGCACGTATGAGCAAAAATAGGTTTCTATTTTTGCTTTCTGTAATTAGATTCGACGATAAATCCACAAGAAGATGTATTGTAGATGAATTCGTCATGAATTGCAAAATAAACTACTCAGTGGGCGAATACGTTACGATTGATGAAATGTTAATACCATTTAGAGGTCGTTGTGGTTTTCTGCAATACATTCCAAACAAACCTGCCAAATACGGATTGAAAGTTTTTGTAATGTGTGATCCAAAAAACATTTTATGTATCTAATATGGAAGTGTATTGTGGAAAGCAGCCGGATGGTCCCTACAGCATGGCGAATACACCTACTGCAATTGTTCACCGCCTACTCGAGGAAGTGAAAGGCAGCAACAGAAATTTGACTTGCGATAATTGGTATTCAAGTTACCCGGTAGCAAAAAAATTACCTACTTGAAAATAAAATTACAATTATTGTAACTATGAAAAAAAAATAAACGCGAAATACCGCCAGAATTTTTACCTCATAAAAATAGAGCTGTGAAATCATTATTGTTTGGATTCCAAAAAAATATAATATGTTTCATACGTACCAAAAATAAATAAATCAGTGGTTTTGATTTCTACAATGCACTAGGATGCAGTCATAGATTCAGATTCAAAGAAACCGGATATAATATTACAATACAATGCGACCAAAGGCGGAGTAGACACTATCGATAAAATGTGTAGTACTTACTCTGTATCTAGAAGAACAAGGAGATGGCCATTGGCTATATTCTTCCAACTAATAAACATAGCGGGAATCAATAGTCTTTTACTATATAATGCGACTCATGTGGATGCGGCTTACAAGCACAGAAGTACTTTCATTAGCTTTGATGAAGCCTCATCTTGCTGAACGTGCCAGTATTGAGTCATTGCCAACTGACATAAAATGTTTCCTTAGTAAAACATCGGTAGAGGAGACTCAAGGAGAGCCACCAGCAAAACTTCGAGCGAGGTGTTTTATATGCGGGAGAAAAAAAAATCGAGTAACAACAATCATCTGCGGCAGTTGCAATAAGTCAGTTTGCAAACAACACATGACTTCTGTTGTAACATGCGATTCTTGCAACAATGGCGAACTAAACAGCGAATGAAGGCACCTGAACATGTAAGACTCCTTTCATAGTTTATTACCAAATTCTTTGTTTGTTTATGCTATTAAAAATAGTTATATTTTTAATAAACATCTTATTTCATCATGATGATATTCATTTCATCCTATAATACACACATATTTGCAGTCAATCCCCAAGGCGCGTGTAGTTAAAGGTTAAGAAACTGAGCAACTAAGTTTAAAAATTAATTAAATAGGATTCAAAATGAAGCGGGTGGTTTTGGAATTTTTTTTAATTTAACGTCTAATGGACTTGAAGTTTAAACGTCCATCTGACATTATTGTTTTTGATTTTACAATGTTGCCAATTTTCTTTTAATTTCCATTTAGTTGGTTGGAAGGACGTGTGTTGTTCCACACCAGATATTTTATTTTTATAAATTTAAACTTTGAAGTGAACCTTCTGTTTCTGTTTTCCAACTCAATATTTTTATTTTATGAAATTTAAATTGAATTCTAACGCAAGACAAATGTTTGACTTTGTTACCCAATTATTTTGCAAAAACGTATCGAAACCGATTATTACATTTTTATATCGCATTATGTCATACTGCTTGTTACAATAAAAGTTATTTTTCCAGGTTCTACATCCAGTTTGGTGGAAGAAGAAATAGCATCTTTCACTCGATCGTCACCTGTACCTAGTAGGATGACCAGGCGAAGCATAGCACGCTCAATGAGTTGTTCACCAATTTCCGAAGTTTCAAATAAAATGATAAAAACAAGTACTCCTCAGAAAGAAATTTTAGCAGCTAAACCCAAAAAAGGGAGATTGTCTACAACAGAACCATTAGCTTTAGAATCTATTAAAGAAGTAGAAACTTCAACGAATTCTCCAGCAAAAGAAACTACTAAATTAACGGATGAGCCAAAAGACGAAGATTTGCCTTTTAAAAAGAAAAAAGCTGTTCTATTACAAACTATTACAGAAAAAAGTTTTTCTGATAATTTAGAAACATCTTTGAAATCAGAAGAATTAAACAGCAGTAAAAATGGTAATGAGCCGTCTGGAAGCAAAACCACATCGACTGAAAAAGACAGTAATACATCTGGAAAAAATTTAAATGATACAAATATGAAACCAGTTAAAGAAAAAGAATTAATTGTTATACTTGATAAACATAAGCCTTCTATTAAAAAAGATAATAGCAATTCATCAGAGAAATCTGACATAGATGCTTCGTTAAATCTTCATTTATCAGACTCTGAACACAGTGATCTCAAAGCAAAAGAAAATAGTTTAAATACATCAGATGGTAGTAATATATCAGAAAAAGAAAATTTTGAAAAAGATAAAACAAAAATACTACCGGAGGTTATTACAGGCAATGGAAATTTAGAATCAACTGTATTAAAACCAAAGAATTCGATAAATGAAAATTCTTTTAGTGAACCAATGGATGTTGATGTTACATTAGATACAGAAAATAAAAGTCCTGTCAAAAGAACAAGAAAAAGCTTAAACAATGTAGATTCTAAGAGTTCTAATGAGAAATCTATTTCAGAAAAGCAATCCGATGTATCCATAATTTCTCTTGATGATTCAAATGCTTCAGAAATTAAATCAAATTTGAAGAACTCTGAAGTTGAAGCAAACGATGGTTTGAAGGTTTCGGTACTTCATAATTTGGCACATGAATCTTCTAAAACGAATGATGAAGATACTTTATCAAATGAGGAAATAATTAGTCCATCTATAACAAGAACTAGTCCTCGTAAGAAGAATGTATCAACATCATTAAATGAAAGTACACCCAAGAAAAATGAAGGTTCTATTGCAGATACCGAAAAACAAACACCACCAGTAGAACCAAGTAATACAATTAATATTGATTCATTAGGAGATTCTGAGGAAATAATTCCCTCTCCATATAATGACAAAGAAGCAACTAATTCCAATTCAGACAAACTTTCTGTACTTATCCCACCTGAAATTACCATAAATGATGATCAACAAGATAAAAGTCCAACAATGGACACAACTGGTAGTATTATAATTGCAACTGGTACAATACCTGTTCGAAGGAGTCCAAGGTTACAGAAACATTCTGAAAGTCAAAACAGTTCAGATGCAGTAGATAGATCCAATGTATCCTCTAGTCCGATTTCTTCCAAAAGTCAAATACCAAGTGAAAGCTTGTCACCAAAAGTCCTTTTACAAAATACTGATAAATCCATTGATAAAAATGAAAGTCTATCTTCCTCAAATATCACTTCTCCAACAAATATTGATAAAAGCAATTCTGCAGAAACGGTAAATAAAAGTACAACAGACACGAAGAATGACGAAAAGGAACAGTTAAATGTCAGCAATTTTTCAGATTTCGAATTATCTACCACACTAAAAGAAAAAATTAGTACATTAACAAAAAATTTAGAAGCCGATAGTAGTAGTGATGCTGAATCAATAACACATTACATTGAAGATGAAGCAGAAGAAGGCGAAGAGGATACCCCATCTGAAGGAAGTAACGATATAATTGATTTAGGCGAGTCCGTTGGAAACACTGCAAGCGAAAATGAGAGTGAGGATGATAGTTATGAAGCAAATTCATTTATTGATGATGACGAAGATTTTGAACTGCTTTCTGGAGAGGAATATGATTTAGGACAAACCGAACCTACTAAGAAAAACAAAACTAGAAAAAGAGTGCTTGAAGTGTTAGACAGTTCAGATGAAGAGGTAAAGGAAAATGAAAATAAAACTACGGAAACTATATTATTGAATGATACTGAAAATGGAAAAAGCAAGGAAGATTCAGATATGGAAAAAATGTCGACACAACCATACTGCGGACTCACACCACCTTCTGTGATATCAGTAAGAGATTCTCCATCTGAATCTGATGACAGACGTGTAAATCACAAGGATGTCGATGAAAATATTCTTGGTTCACTAATTAACAAGGAAGACAATTTAGAAAGTTTAGAACAAATTAAAGAACATGAAAGAAATAGTTTTGAACAAAAATAGAAACAAAATCACCTGAAAAGCAAGTAAACGAGGATCCGGATAAAATTAACAGTCATACTACTGATCAACAGTTAACTATACAGACACCTAGTAATAGTTCACTTAACACACCTCAAATAGTAGAAAAGCAACGTAAAAGGTTGTCGTCAATAAATATTCAAGAGAATGTTAGTATTAAAGATATTTCAGATGGAAGTGTTAGTGATCACATTATTAAAATTGTAGAGGTTTTTTGTTCTACTGTTAACAAATCTGGTGAGACACCTTCTGGCAACATTTCTTTAAACCTCTCGCTTGATTACATAGGTTCGTCACCACGTGAAAACGATGAAGAATCTGCTTCCAGAAAAAGATCAGTTTCAGAAAGTGTCGTACATACCCCAGCAAGAAAAAAACGTCTTTCAAGTGAGCCTGGACAAGATTCATCATTAGAGATTTCGAGTAGTTCAATAGCTAACAAAAGAAAAAGCTTTGAATCTGAATTACCAATTAAAAAACCAAGAGTAAGCTTAAATGCGTCGATAACATTAGGAGAAAGTGACAAAGATATCCAATCTAAAGTGCTTTCTCCAACAAAAAAAAAAGGTAAGAAGCAAAAACGAGAAGAGGCTACCAAAGAAATAGATGAAGAACCTGTTGCTCAACAAATAATTAACATCGAGTTACCAAAAAAAAGGAAACGAAACAAAAATGTTTCTGAATCATTTCTTAATATCGAAACAACAAATAACAAAAATGAAAAACAACTACAAAAAAGTTCTCGTAAACTTAAAAAGCAAAAACAAGAACAATGTATTGAAGAAAACAAAATGCAAGCAAAATCAAAACCGAAAAAATTACCGGTTCAGACTGATATTAGACAAAAGAAATTAAAAGAAGTTAAAATTTCCAAACAAAAAAATGATTTTGAGTTAAGTGATTCAGATATGTCAGATGATCTTGATAAAGAATTACAAGAAAAATACTTTAAGAAACCGTCTTCACGCAAAACATCAGTAGTTAAATTAAAGAAACAAAAAACCAAGCCAAATGAAGACTACAAAACTCTGGATAAAGGCAGAAAGAAGGACATGTTTGAAAATTTATTGGTATCACAAATAGATAATGATGAAAAAGTAACTTCCACCAGTGAACAAAATTGGCAAATACAATATTTACCTTCTAACATTAAAAAAGCTTTACTTAAATCCGAATTAGTAAAAAAAACTATAGGGAAACATGAAAGTAAAATAGTTACTATAAAACATCAAAGAAAGCCAAAATTGGTTCCTAGTTCTAATAATCCAAACACTTCTTGGGAATCGAATCAAGTGGATGTTACAATCAGACCAACAACTAGTAAAACAAACAAAGTTAGGAATGTTGCTACTGATTTTCATGCTAAGGATTATAAAAACCGAATGGTGTTTGATTCTAAAAGAGTTAAACGAATGGAAACAAAAGAATTATTAAAGAAGAAAGAGAAAATGAAATTGTAATTCTTTCTATGTCACAATGTATTGTAAGTGTTTTAATAATGTATTTGTTAACGGATTCCTTATTGTTACAGTTACACTTTTTTGCTTTTTTATATTTAATTAGTTAAGAATAATCTTGATTCTTGTTTCTAAGAAATTTATTCTGTCTTTTTACAATAAAAATTAAAAGTTAACTGCATCTTTTTTATTACTGAGACACTGTTACGTACGTATTGTGAGGGTAATTAAACTTGATAACTTCAGTTTAGGAGAGAATGAAATAGACATAATCTACATATCTTGTTTCTTTTGGTGTGCAATGAAATACTTACTTACTTACTTTCGAGTTATTTTTTTATTAACTTACTCATTCACACTTACATATTACAAAAAGAAAATTTTAAAAAAGTACCAAGCCTGTAATATTATGGGATTAAAAAAATTAAAATGATACAGCCGTTTGCAATTTTATGTAGTATACAGGGTGACTCAGAATTATTCCCTCAGTCCCTTGTGCCTAAACAGTACGAGATATCAGCTTAATTTTTTGGTGACATGTAAATTGATGAAGACTATTTTTTTAAATACAACGTTCTGTATTTTGTCATTTTTAGATTATATGCTAAAATTTAAGTCGCCTTTATTCAACATTCCCATACCTATCGCTTAACAATTTTAAGAAAATTGTGTTTTGAAAAAAATATTCAATTTAATAACGAAGTACACGGAAAGTTTAGTAACACAAATTTATATCGATTTATTCTGACCTTTAAGGGTTCCATTTGCACTGTATAGGTTTTCGATGTTTAGGAAAAGGATTCTTATTTTATATTTTTCAATCATCAAAAACCCACATAATGGACCACCCTGTATAATTTTTATTTATATGAATTAACTTCATTTTCTATCAAAAACTATTATCTATCTAAAATTAATAATTAAAAAGTTAAATTTTTCTCTAAAATTTCTATAGAGATTTTTTTTCTTTACATTCTAACAAAGAGTATATAATAGGGAAGAGAGGCAATGTCCGTATTAAATATCGTATACGCCAAAGTTAGTCAACTGCTTTTGGGGGCTAGCATCAGCCTTCTAGTACTCGACTAATCAAACTAATACATTTTAGAATTGAACCGTTTTCCACAAATTTCTTCATTGCTGTTGTCACATAATCTCCGCGATTACCTGCTGGAAAGGATACCGTTTTGATTTATGATGTTTGTTTATTTAGCAATGTATTACATTTAGAATTCTACAAAGGAATGGTCATTTTCGTTTTGTTATTTAATTTGGTTGTTTCATGCACAACATAATCGCTCTTTAAATAGGTAACTTAGGTAGAATTGCATTGTGTGGGTATTTATAAAATTGTTTCTCTTGTAAAAAGCAGCATATAAAGTAAGTCTACTAATTTGTTGTTTTGATGTAGTAAGACAATACAAGAATTTGAAGTTTTCGTGTAGTACTTCCCCCATCCCTAATGTAGAATAATTTATGAAAGATCAAACTGACTTTTAATTATTAAAATAAAATATTGGTTCTTTTATATTTCACACGTAATTTTTTTGTTGAAATTTTTCAATTATTAAACTGAATAAGGAATTCATACTATTATATGAAACAACTAAAACCGATTTATTAAGTTTCATGTTCTGTTAATAAAATAAGGTGCTTTAAGCTATTTTCACGGAAAAATTTTATTGTTCCCGGATTTACAATCTGGTTAATAAATGGTTGTGCCTTTACCTGAGTGCAAATGGTATTTTGAAATAAATATAAAACCCATTAGTGCGTTAAAAATATAAATAAGTACTTTTGCTAATTCCATAAATAGAAAAATAAAGTCGATGTACATTCAAATCCTACTCGAGGTAAACTTTTTATTTATGTATTTAATAAAATTAATAATAATGTTTCGTAATTACTCTTGGCTCTTTGGTTGAAAGTTTACATATGGTTGAATTAGATTAAAGCGGTGAATGATGAAAAGTTAAATTTTAGATATCGATCTAAAGAAACATGAATCGTGCTAAAGCAAAAAATCAATGAATGAAGAACCATTAAATAACGGTGCACAACTTTTTTTACTAGAAAAAGACTACGCTAGAAGTGAAATAAAGTATTTAAAAAACCAAGCACTTGTGTTGTAACAGTGGCAACCTTAACATTAGACATATTTCCAAATTATTTCATCAATAATCGAGCAAAACGTAATTTTAAAAGAATTTTATTAGACATGTGTATAAACAAAATTAAATTAGCGATGCCAGAGTGGTTAGACGACAAAGATAAGCTATGAACACAAATTATTCTTTATGAAACATTTAATAATGTGTAAATTGAATAAAACTTTAAAGTGGTTATCTCAGGATTTAAAAGTAGTTGTGCGTAATAAACAAACAAATAATCAAAAGGTGAAAAACGTGAGCAATTTATGAAGGAATTAGTAACGAATAATTCCTTTTTCATCCATATCTTTTACAGTATATTTAAATTGTTTCCAAAATTAAGTGATTGGACTCTTTTGTTTACGTTTAAAACGAAGCTGTAATTTGTAACTATTACAAAGAACGATTTACTTAAAAAAATTATAATTAATGTTACAATTAGTGCAATTCATACTAATTTTCATAGCAACTAAACAAAAACCTATCATTTGTTTCTTGATTTGAAATAAATATTTTAAATATGAACTGTTGTCATTTATTTACAATTATTCTAAAAATTATTATAATATTACTACCTAATTACCACCTAATTAAATTGTCGTATATACAATATTAATGGCGATAATTAGTACTTTTCAAGGAAAGGAAAAGGCGACGTATTTCATTCCCTCCCCAAGGGGGAGGGCGGGCTGCCCGAGCTCCTTCAGCCACAATCATGGATTCCCAGCATACATACATACATTACGTATATATGCATGGTGGGATTAAGGATAGGTGTGGTGAGGATAGAAACGGAGTTATGGTTGTGAGGGGGAAAGTACTACCCCAGCATTCGCCTAAGTAGCCGCACATGGTGTGCATATACGCAGTGACCATGCCGCTACATGTGTATTAGGAAAACCCTCTGAAAATCTCATACAAGGTAGACGGTAACGGGAATCGAACCCATTACCTCCCAAATGCTAAGCAGGTCGTGTCACCACTACACTACCAGCTCGGTAGTAGTTTTCAATACTTGGTAATTAATTTATGGCGTGAGATTTCTGCAGTTTTGAATAGCGTCTACCTGCTTAGTGAACCTTTAGAGTTCTTAAGTGTAAATACTACATTTGGCATCATTGGTAAAGAAAGCCTGTGTGTCATTTACCCTGCAATAATCGTTGTCTTACATCTTTTTTTTTCATTACGTAAAAAATCACTGCTCTTTCTACAATAGAAAGGCAAAGATAAAATAATAGTATTGACCCATAGGTCAATACGCCGTACGAATTTTTCCATAAGGTTGACTCTCTTCCCTATTATATACTCTGATTCTAGTAAGTAATGATTTTAAAAGTAAGCTTTTATTTGATTCATATAGTTGACGGCTGTCCTTAACCTTCGTCTAGAAATTTCCAGACAAACTGGAATTAGTCAAGCAAGTGTTTGCAGAATTTTGTAAAAACACGTACCATCCTTATCACATACAACTTCATCAGAATTTATCTGGAAGAGACTTTCAACGGAGGTTGGATTTATGTGTATGGAGTCTTGAAAAAGTTAGGGAAGAAGATGACTTCTTTAAATTTGTTTATTTGCACACGAGTCAACTTTCCACAACAACGTCTTGGTAAACCTACATAACTTTCATTACTATGATACTCGAAATTGTCACCTGTTGACCGCTAAAATCGGCGGAGTCCCAATGTATTTGGGAGAATTGTAGGAAACTGTGTGATTGGTCCATATTTTTTTGATGGAAACTTGAACGACGTAAAATTTTTACGGTTTTTAGAACAAGAATTTACGAGTCTTCTAGATGTAGTTTCTTTAGATACTAAATACAAAACGTGGTTATAACTAGAAGGTGCCCCTCCACATTTTAGTCATAACGTAAGGAATTATTTGGAGATACAATTCCCCAAATAAGTGGATTGGACGGGGAGGTCCACATAAATTTCCACCTAACTCTCCAGAATTAATTTGTTTTGTTTTTTCATAAACGTTTACGTCTTGGTTTTAGTTTTATTTTTAATTATGTTTTGATCCCATACCTATTACCTACTACAATGCAAACAAAAAAAAATTCCATTTTAGAGAAAAATCTTAATAACTTTTTAATCCTTAAATTTAGACATATGCATAGTCATAATTTTTGATAGAAAATGAAAAGTTATTTCACATAAATAAAAATTGTACAGGGTGGTCCATTTAAGTTAAGTGGGTTTTTGATGTTTGAAAAATATAAAATAAGAATCATTTCCTTAAACACCCTGTACTAAATATCGAAATCTTATACAGTGCAAATGGAACCCTTAAAGGTCAGAATAAATCGATATAAATTTGTGTTACTCAAAATAAGGGGTTTCCGTGTACTTCGTTCTTCAAATATATTTTAAAATGAAAATTGGTAAGCGATACGTATAGGGAACGTTGACTTAATTTTTAATGTGTAATCTAAAAATGACAAAATACAGGGCGTTGCATTAAAAAAACTAACTTTGATATATTACAATTTTCTGAACCACCCAATAGCCCTTATGAATTTACATATGTCATCAAACAATTATGCTGATATCTCGTACCGTTTAGGCACAAGAGATCGAGGGAGTAGTTGTAAGTCACCCTGTGTGTATATATATATATATATATATATATATATATATACCCCAGCCGCCGGGGTTAGACTATGATTTAAAGAAAAGTCAAAAATCACTTGTCAAAATTTCGAAAATTTCCTCCTTACGAAATTATTGCCATCTTAAAGGTCGCGATGAATGTACTTTTGCAAATAAATGTTTGAAATAGGCATCTAAGTAAAGATGGTTTATTTATAATTAAATTAGCCTTGACGAAGATAGAATATGACATTTTGTTTGTCAATGTTTGATTGTAAAATATTTCAATTTTAAACTGAGGTACAGAGGTAAACAATTAAGTTTTAATACTTATTATAATGCCCAGAGGGTACATCAATCAAGAATATTTAGATGTGATTAAACTACTTGGAGTTTGTAATAATAATGCTGATCATGAAACAATAAGTGCTCTTGAAGTTCGTCTACTTGAAACTTTGTGTTTGGCTCCTAACATGATTCATGTTGATCGTCCTAGACAGCTAACATCGCAACAGGAAGTGCTATTACTCCATGAAATTGAAGATCCGTCTAAGTACCAGGAAGTAGGTAAGATTGGAGACTTTTGGAACACACCACATTTCCAAGGTTGCCACAAAACCAAGGTCCCCACCGTACCAAGGTCAAAAAAGCGCAATGTGTGACCCAAATACGTATCATTACCACAAAACCAAGGTCGCAAACCCCGCTTTCCTGTTCCACTACTACAAGGCCATCACTGTGACCTACTTTAAAACCACGCTTTCCTGTTCCACAATTACAAAGCTATCCGTGTGACATATCATTACCACAAAACCAAGGTCACAAACCCCGCTTGTCTGTTCCACAATTACAAGGCCATCCGTGCGACCTAACGCGCTTTCCTGTTCCACAATAACATCCGTGTGACCGGGTTGCCACTCTTACCCACTTGTATGTTTTTGTCCACTTGTATGCTTTTTTTTGCTCACCCTCACTTTATTTCCCAAAATAAAAGAAAACGATATGTTAATATATTTAATTCATGTAGAAAGAAAGACATGTACAAATTGTATATAGAAATAAAGACATGTACAAATTATATATTTAATTCATGTAGAAAGCAAGACATAAATTATATTAGAAACATGTATTACTCAGATATATGATTTGCTGTAGGAATAAAACATATTGATTTATATTTAATTCATGTAGAAAGACAGACATGTATAAATTGTATATAGAAATAAAAACATGTACAAATTATATATTTAATTCATGTAGAAATCAAGACATAAATTATATTAGAAACATGTATTACTCAGATATATGATTTGCTGTAGGAATAAAACATGTTGATTTAGTACATACGTTAGTAAGCTTTTATCAAAACAGTTGTAATACTGAGGATTATAAAAGTTTAGGTCACACATGTTAGCAGCGATAAACACACTACTAGACTGACAGGAAATAATTAGTCTATACACTATAGTCAAGAGATACATAAAAAAATAAAGAATCAACATAACATACTTCATCACATAATATATATAAAATAGTCGTCATCGTACACAAAAAAAGTTGTGTTAGGGGTGCTCAACATGAGGAACACCAGTATTCACCGTGTGACAGGTGGTACCAAACCGTTCAGCGCTCTCACACACTTAAACACACACACACTGAAGCACACACTCACACACACATTCACTCGTACAATATGCTTACCGACGACGGAGTAGGTCCGGGTATAACTTACTCGAAGTGGATGCTGCTGAGAAGGCCTTGGGAGTGGAAAGTTAGATTTGCACACCCCAAGGAAGTGTTGTAGGTCGAGCCAGAATGCTGAGAAGGCCTTGGGGTAGAATCGCCAGTATCAGCGACCCCACTAAGGTGTAAAGTAAGACTTGCACACCCCAAGGAAGTGTTGGATCTCGAGCTAGATTGCCAGTCTCAGCAACCCATACTGGAACGTAGAATAAGACTTGGAATACTCGAGAACATAACGTAAATGCGTTTTGTGCACCTCTTATATACCCAGACGATGCCTGGAAACGATTTAAACTGCTTTATGATTGGTGGAGGTGTCTGGCAGTGACCTAGATCAACTACGAGTATTAAAAAAAATTGCGGGATGTAGTCTAGACAGGTAACCTTCGTATACATTGTAATAGGCAAATATTACAGTAGAATTCGTAAACAATATTTAATACTTATTAGTTTATTTACTATGACTTGCAAAACAATACCATTTATATAGCTAATTATACTGCAAGTATAATTAATAAATAGTAAATTTCATTTTAATTGTTAAAGCTAAAGGAATGTAGCTATATATATTCACGATGAGAGTGATAAAACCTGTACTGTATAAATTTAGCGTACAAAGGTCAACCCAGTTGTAGTAGTTTTTTTTTAATGAAGGAATACAGCAAGTTATCTTATTTGTTTCAAAGGTAGATGCTGTCCTCTTATAAAATTGCAATGTGTTATTATTAGTTACATATTTTTACAAAATGCAGAAACAATTGTGTAATAATGTACTAATAGTTATTTATCTAAGCTGTTTAAATATATAAAACAGCAAAAAAAACATGAACGTTAGTTTCCTAATTATTGCTGAAATATTTTTCAGTTCAGTTCATTATCCGCTATATCCGGTTTTGGTATACTTGAAAATCAGAGAGATGACCTTTCAATTAATGTGATGTTATAGTGGTGCAGGTAGCGTTATAAATAAATAACTTATTGCATTTGTTTTCTAATAACTTTTGTTTTTCAGTAAAAAAAAAGGGTAAAGACATTGACGTGTATAGATTTAAGGTATAAAATAAAATGATCATTTTTATTTCTTCACTAATTTAGTAGATATGTAGAAGTTATAAGACAAAATGTTGGTATAAAGAAAAATAAATAAGTTAAAAGATTCCAATGCTATTGTTTATTCATTGTTTTTTTCACTCATACTTATTTGTAGACTTGCTCTACGTTATATTACAGATCTTGATAAACAGAAGATATGTAGAAGTAAATATTCTTTAAAGAAAAATGTGCACACCTTTTCTTATGAAACTAATTCTTATTTAGATATTGAAAAAAAGTTGAACTAACATTAAAATTTCATCGTAGGATTTTTTTTGCAGCTAAATTATGCATTGCATAAAAAAAAGGTATAGGATATAATTTGTCTATATGTTTAAGGTCTATGTGTGGGTATTTTTATTACTTGGAAGTATGCAACTGTTTTAGAACTATTTTTGATAAGAACAAAAAAAATAACCCTAAGAAACTCCCGCTCTCCGTCGCTGGAGTTCTGCCAGAAATTTAATCAGTTCTATTCCAAATGAGAAGAAGCTTAAATACAAAATTTTAAGCAAGTAGGTCTTTTCGTTCTGGAGTGTGTAGGCACTTGGGCCAGACAGTTGCGTGCGCAACTACCTGAACCCAAACCCCCCATGTGGGAGTTACATTATAGCAAGGGGGGTTAAACAGGAATCTGTACAGATCAAACAAAAAAGCAGTTCAAATACAGCTCAAACCAGCTTAAATACAGCTCAAAACCAGCTCAAATACAGCTTAAAAACAGCTCAAAACCAGCTCAAACCAGCTTAAATACAGCTCAAACCAGCTCAAGCAGTTGCGCACGCAACTGTCTGGCCCAAGTGTCCAACATACCTACTGGAGTTATCGTGGATATGAACATACATGCATACACATACAGATAAGACATCCAGACATCATGACCGATCTTCACGAAACTTGGTCAAAAGTTGTAAAATGAGCTAATAAGTCGATTTAGCGATAGTGAAAAAACCTTTTATGCCTACATTTGTATATGTAGGTTGGAAGGTAGAAAAAGGATTTTCAATGGTGTAACAAGGATTATGGTGGAACTTATATATAGAAGTAAAGAAGAATTTCTAATGTGAACAATGATATTTATAATTTAGGTAGCGACTCGGTTATCTGGGGAGAGGGGGGAGTCCGGATTCACCACTTCTGTCCCTCATTCCACTCCCCCCCCCCCCACTCCCCCCAACACTTCAAATTTTGTATTTAAGACGGAGCGGTTCCACTACAGTGTCAGTCCGTCTTTATGCGCCACCAAGTAAAGTTTCAAGTCTTATAAAGCGGTGTTACACCATGTCTTCAAAGAATAGTAAGTGTTAGTTTCGTATTGCATCTCTCCCGGCTACCCTTCCTATGCAACACGTATAGAGCCCTTATTCACATCAACCTACACTTCAGCATATAGTTATTATTCTTTCTTTGTTGCAGCAAAAATGTTCCAATGTGAATGTCTCAAGAAATTTACTCGAAAGGATTCTTTACTGAGACATCAAAAAACAGCATGCTGGATGTCAGTATCTACTCCACCATCTGGCATGCAGGAGGTTTCGTTACAAAACCAAACCACAGGGAGCAATGTGGTGCAAGGGATCGCTTCGGACGGTAACAAAGCAGTACATGGACATGTTACTGATTCCTTTGTGCAACCAGGACCATCTGGGGTAAACTATGCGAAGGATAATGCGAAACCCGGACCATCAGGGTTGAGCAACTCAAGGAAGCGGAAGTCTGACCAACGCGATGAACCGGTACAACCGAAAAAAAGTGGTGAAAGTGTGCACTGCACAGATTGTTCAATGGATGTAGCTAGGTATGCATTCCAAGGACACCTCAGAAGCAATAGGCACAAAGCAAATGTATGTTTGCTTGTCGATACTGGGGTTGAAGTGATTCGAAATGCGTTTAAACAACGCATTGTGTCGTACCGCCTGTCACCATGCAATACTCATACTGATGTGTCCACCTTTATGGCAGAGGTTAAAGGAACGTATTGAAGGTAGTACAAAATCAGTTGCAGAAACACTACTCATTAAAATGTAATGTTGAGCTGTTTGGTTTATACTTTTGAACAGTAGGGAAAGCACAGAACTGAAATCCTTTCAGACTAAGTATGATATTCTAAGTGTAGGGATGGTGGTAGAAGAGTATTTCCAAAGAATAAGTGAAATATTGGATGCAAAGCAATCCGAATTTCAGCATAAAGATTCTGGTAAGTGTGAGTCATGGTGTAATCGATTAGTAACAACTGTTTTAGGGTGGTCCCTGGTGCAATTCGTATATTTAGAGGTGAACATGCTTAAATTTTCTCCCACCACTGGTTCATCCTATATAGCTGTCCCCGCCGAAATCGCACATAAACACGCCATAGTCAATGTAAAAAATAATGATAATTGCTGTTTTGCATGGGCTGTAGTAGCGGCACTAGTGGCACCAAAAGGTCTACCACAGCGCACAACGTCTTACCCTGATTTCCAAACGAAATTCAACTGGAATGGTGTACAGTTCCCTGTTAAGCTGACGAATATTTCAACGTTTGAGACCAATAACAACATTTCCATTAATGTTTATGGGTTAGACGATACGTATCGAGATGGGCACCGTGTCACGGAGGTAGTGGGGCCTCTGTATTATACCAAAGCCAAACAGGCAGTCCATGTTAATTTATTATTATTAGTCAGTAACCAAACAGATAATCAGCATTATGTATGGATAAAAAATTTTTCTCGTTTACTTAGCAACCAAATAACTCGGCGGAACGGAGCAATGTATTTTTGTGATGCATGCTTGTATTACTTTAGATCCGAGGAGCAATTAACCCGACACGTGTCACACGACTGTAACTTCGTATATACAAAATTACCGGGCGTGAAACAAAAAAAAGACATAACCGGGGAATTCTACGCGGAAAATATACTCGCGTTTCGAACTATCAGAAACAAATGGTTCTACCATTCGTAATATATGCAGATTTTGAAGCGCTCTTAGTACCGGTAGATACGGCTGAACCAGATCTCGAAAAACCGTTCACAATAAAAACGTGTAAACACGAACCATACTCGTTTAGTTATTATATTAAGTGTAGTGTAAACGATGCGTGGTCTAAGTTAGAGCTGTATAGGGGGAGTAATGCAGGGGAGATATTTATACGACGACTAGAAAGTGATGTAAAACGGATATATAATGAACATATCAAAGCTATTGTTCCAATGACACCATTAACGGATGAACAGCAGGTTACGTATGAACGCAGTGTATGTTGTTACATATGCGGCAAGCACTTTACGGGCGATCCGACAAATCCGAAGGTACGAGATCACTGTCACGTTACTGGTAAGTATCGTGGTGCAGCACATTCAACGTGTAACTTACATATCAGGTACCTACATTTCTCCCCGTTTTTCTACATAATCTTAGTGGTTATGATGTTCACCTGTTTATTAAACAGTTAGCGAGTGAAACGGAAGAAATTACCGTACTTCCGGTTAACAGTGAAAAATATATAACGTTTGGTAAGCATATTTTTGTTGATGAATATGTAAACAGTCATGGTATCAGGGAAAAGAAATACATTAATTTACGTTTCGTCGATAGTTGTAGATTCATGGCTGCATCCTTAGATACTCTATCTCAGAATTTATCAGACGATCAATGTATGGAGGTACGGAAATATTTTAGTAATGATAGCGACTTCAACTTAGTGAGAAAGAAAGGTAGTTTCCCTTATGCGTACGTAGACAGCTTTAGTAAATTGAACGACGTCACGGTGCCATCATATGACAAATTCTACGATAAAATGCGCGATGCAAATATTTCCGATGACGTATACTGTCGCGTTCTACTGGTATGGGATCACTTTAAGTGTAATACACTAGGTGATTATGATGATATTTATTTAAAATCAGATGTGTTGTTATTGGCTGACGTGTTTGAAAACTTTAGGAGATTATGTATGGGTGTGTATGGGTTAGAACCTGCACAGTATGTCACTTTGCCAGGATTGGCGTGGGATGCCATGTTGAAATGTACGAAAGTAGAGCTAGAAATACTGACGGATATGGATATGTATCACTTTTTTAAACAAGGTATTCGGGGTGGAGTAAGTACTTGTATCAAGCGGAGAAGCATCGCTAATAACGAGTTTGTTTCAAACTATGATCCTAAACAACCGAAAGTGTTTTTACAATATTTAGATGCCACGAATTTATACGGCTGGAGTATGAAGCAATACCTGCCCCACGATGGGTTTATGTGGTTACCTCAAGAGGAAATAGAACACTTTGACGTAGTAAAGATTGATGATGACGCCGATGTTGGATTTGTACTGGAGGTTGATATACATTATCCCCACCATCTGCATGACGAACACAACGATTATCCGTTTTGTCCTGAAATGATCTGCGCACCACATTCCCAGGAGGAGAAGTTAATCCCTAACCTGTGTGATAAGACCAACTACGTTATACATTACCGCTATTTAAAACAATGTATAGAGCATGGCTTAATTGTAACTCGTATTCATAGGGTTTTACGCTTTCGTCAGAGTCCGTGGCTAATACCATACGTAGACCTTAATACAGCTCTCCGCAACACAGCACAGAACAAGTTTGAAAAGGATTTCTATAAAATCATGAATAATGGCGTGTTTGGTAAAACAATGGAAAATGTCGATAAACGAAGAGTTATTAAACTGTTAACACATTGGGAAAATAACGGTCGTCGGGTAGGTCTAGCACGGTACGTGGCAAAACCGCAATTTAAAAAATTTAAAAATTTTATTCAATTCACTGATAAATTGTTTGCGGCGGAATTGTCGAAACAGGTAGTTACGTACGACAAACCCGTCTATGTCGGATTCAGTATTTTAGATCTTTCCAAAATTATAATGTATCGGTTTTTTTATGATATCTTACGAGCTCATTATGGCAAGAATGTCACGTTGCTCTATACTGACACGGATTCTTTGATTGTTGAGATAGTAACTGATGATATGTATGCACACATGCGAAATAATTTAGACGAATATGATACTTCCAACTATCATAATGAGTTGCATGGTATTCCTACGACTGCTTCCGTCGTTGGACGAATGAAAGATGAGTACGCAGGAAAGCGATTCATTATTTTTATGGTGCTGGATCGAAGTCATACTGTCTGAAGCTTGCTGATAATGAAGTTGTTAAGAAAGCGAAAGGTGTTAAGAAAGTTGTTATTCAGAAAGTGTTGACGGAAATAGACTACAAAGCGGTTGCGGAGGGGTCTGATAAAACAGTAATGTGTAAAATGCTTGTGTTTCGATCAACCTTACATGATATATATACCGAAATGTTAAACAAAATTGCCTTTAGGTCCCAGGATGACAAACGATATCGACTACGTGATACGTGTTCTACATTGGCGTGGGGGCATTGGCGAATACCGGAATTGGAGAATGCTGATCCGTTGAGCGAACTATTGCAGGTTGCTAAGCAAATGAATTTATATTAACCGGAAGAAGAATAGTTTGGGTACTGACACTTGCTAGTTTCTTTCCTATATTCTCTCCATAATGAAACTTATATTAATAATAAGTTGTATTATTCCTTTAGTTGTTTAACATATATTAATATTATGTACTAATTCGTTAGTAAGTGAATATATGCTATACAAATACTGTGTGATATAAATTAAAAAAAAAAAAAACCGAGAATCACTATTTACTATTTTTTATTAAAAAATGTACAAGACTATATTGCATATATATATATATTATATAAATGATATACAGTACTCAAAGCACAGTGACATAATGATTCACAGTGAAAGTAACAAACGGGTTGCATAGCAGGAAGAGGTGGACTTTCCTCAAGTTCAATAACAGGCTGGGCCACAAATTTTCTGATGTAATCTGCTTTCTCTCTGCCCTTGACATAGACAGAATCTGTTGGCTGAATCAATCTCTCGAGTATTCTTCGAAAGTGGTGTGGTGGTGTATACCCTTCTTCCCATTTAATACAGTGCTGGTTTTGCATTAACCAAGTAGCTTGACGACGACTCTCTCCATCCAATGTATGCCAGGGATAGGGTGATTTAAAAATAAAATGGGCAATTTGTTTCCCATTATAAATGGCGAGTTCTTTTGGTATAAAAGCTTTTGAAATTTTAAACCCTTGTACATCGATTATGACGGGCATTGTATTACAACTGTCGTACTGCTTTGGTTAACGCGTTGTATGTAACTAAACGATCGTGGAGTATAACACAGTATGCTGTCGTATTGGCAGCTATGTTTGCCGCTGTTTCAAACTCCACACGAAGAACTACTGCTTTAGAGTGTAATGCTTCTTTTTGATTTGAGCAATCTACGACAATCAACGGTGCAGATGTGGTAAATTGCGTGGGGTGAGTAATGGTTGCCCTCTCTTTGGTAATACGACATTTGGAATTTAGCAAACATTTCATACAACGTAGCAAAGCAATTGTTTCATAATTAACGTTGAGATTGTCATACGGATAACGATCCGTGTTCAGGAACACGCGAATATTATTTAGTGCACATTTATCGAATCTGCTCGTATCCTGCATAACATTATTCTCGCCCAGTTTGAAATCCTATAATAATGTATCTAGGTGTTTCTATACTAGTAGATGTTTTGATTGCCCATGTATGCTTATCTGTTGCTGGAACGGCGGGATATATGTGGGTTTCCCAACTTCTAAATGCTACTGGCGTATTTACATTTTTATCAATGTATTTCGTTAACGCCAACTCCTCTGCTAATGCTGGAATGATGTGGAACTTTCCAATATATCTTATCTATGTTAACTTTTAATGCTTCTTCTACAGTTGAAATTACTGCATCGGTATCAATGTTACTACGAATTAATACCAGTTCTTGTCTAATGTTCAAAATCACTTTATTGTAATCTTCGGCAAAGCCAAGTAGCATTCGCAAAGGTATACAAACATTAAAGTATCCTTGAGCATTTGTTTGTGTACTGTTTGCAGTAGGAAACCAACCTGCATTTTCATGCCGGGCGAGATCTTTGGACGTCAATGATACCAATCTTTTCATTGTCGACGTTACTCCCACTTTCGTTACGGAATCTACCACTATTCCATTCATTTCATATTTAATTTCACTGAATAAAAATGCGATACCGTTATTAACGAACCTTGCGGTGTTAGAGACAGTACCATCCTGACGTAATAATCGTCCCTCTACGTAGACATAGCTTTCGGATGGTAGAGTGCACATGTCTTCCTGAATGGGTATCCTGATTTCATCATTGTTTCCAAATCTGGTAGTGTATGGCTGATGGGTGTGCAGTTCGGAATTAACGATAGCATTATCAACGACAACTTTTTCATTAACGTTTAATATACTCATTGTAGTACTGTAAAGCCGAGACTTTCCAGTAATGCTTTGTTCTGCGGTGTCAATGCTTTGGGCGCTGAACGCTTACTGACTCTCACCTTTCCACACTTTAATCTTTTATAGTTTGATTTGCACTGGATACATGCACATGTGTTATAGCGCGTCACCATATTTTCTTTAAATGTAGTCCTATCGTTATGACTTCCCCGTTAAAATTGACGAGATCTCCGTCTTGGTCTACTATTTTAAGTGTTATTGTCGAAATGGTAGATGTATTTATAGGTAGATAGATGACATGTTGAGGGACTCTATTATTTTATACCCGCTGGTACACTGGGAAAGAACTGATGAATTATGTGTGATGTTTCACCATTATTAAAACTACCACTTGTTATATTGCACTCGATAATTAATGAGTTAATTTTGATAATGTTAATAGGAGTATCAGAGGTATGTACTTTCTGAGCCTGGTAAACAGTTTTATTGAATCCCAGCATAGGTCCTATCGAATTTTCCACATTGAAGTTAATGTCATGGGTTGCTTTCATACTTGCTTTCATAGTATTATTATTCGCTTGTAAATGCATAAATGCTCTCGATTTTTCACTAACTCATTAATATATTTATTCACATCCGCGATTTCGTATGATCCTGGTGGTATTGTAATTTTATCGTTTCCAAATACGAGTTGGTTATTCTTTGAAGTAACATTCTGTATAGTATTGAAAGATTCAAAACTAGTCAATCCCATTACATATTCCGACTCATTCTCAAGAAAAATCGGTGGATTAAAGGTTGCTTGCAAGATACACTTTTGCCGGTAAATGTAAATGTGTACGACATTACGATCACGTAACGACTACTGAAAATCAGTACGAGTAGTCATATAAAAGTGTAAGACTAAATGACCGCAGTTGTATGTATCAAAATCTTGAACCTTGGTAAAGTTATACTCAATTGTGTTTCTGCTACCATCACTTTTAAAATAGTGGAGTAATTCAAAGGGTGGTTTAATATGTCCTATGCTATCAAAATATGTAATATGCCTGTTACGCTTAATGTAAGCTGTCCAGTGTGTACCCTTGTTAGTTTGATCATCCAGATTCACAATACCACATTCATTCGCATGGATTCGTGTAGGTAAGTTATCTCGCATATATATCCCTCTAAAATAGGGAATCTGTAATTGCTCCACAAATTTTGATAGCTCAACATTACTTAAGGCGTGACGTGGTAGCTTCAGTGGGAGTTTTTTGAATACGGTTGTAAATATATACCTAACCTCGTTTATATGGCTTTATGTATAAACCTTTTCCTAATGCAGCTGCTTCCATTGCTTGGTTGTGTCGTTTGGTTTCGTCTAACGTTTTTGTCGCAGCTTTTGCGTCAGTTACCGCTTTTGCGACTGCCGCAGCACCGCCACCTAGAGACCCTAAAGCTCCTAATGCTGCAAAGAGGGGAATAAGAGGTAAGAATCCCCCACGTTTTGGTATTGGCAATATTCTGCTCTTGGGTGACATAATTTTTTTGTGTTTTAGAGCGCTCAAGGCTTGCTGTATTGTCGTTTTTAAAGATGATCGAAGTTTACCACCAACACGACGTCGGGCTAGAAGGACTGCTTTGTTAAACGAAATTGCTCTGCGAGAATGCTTCCTTCGTCGTGATTTATTTCCCATTCCTAATTTCTTTTGTCTTTTCCGTGATTTGCCACCCATTCCCATTGTCCGTTTTCCTTTCATTATACCAGCTATGGTTAATGCAGCTGCCCTTTCTCCAAAGGTAGCGTCGGTAGAACGAAATCTATTCCAAGCTTTTTGTTGTAAAGTCTTATCTGCTATGTGTCGTTGTCCTAGATCGTTTGACTGGGAGTATGCAATATCGTGTTCTTTACACGCTTCGTCCAATGCGTTAATACCTTTGTCGCCACGAGCTAATCGTTTTGTAAACGGGTGCCTGGCCCACAATATCGATATCCGGGTATATGCAACTCCACGGGTAATTTATTTATTAAAGTATTAATTAATCCTGAACCTTTTTTTTCCTCTGACGCTGGGATGTATACTTCATACCACACTGACTGACACTTCACTACTAAACTACTTTCTGCACGTGGTGTATATATATATATATATATATATATATATATATATATAGAAGTGTCATACAGGTCGTGGTTTAGTACCATAATGGGTGACATCCGTTTCATTCCGCAAGATACAGAATTACCTATCAAAAATTATGACATTACTCCTAACAAGGAGCAGTACTCTAAACACCGCGGTTTACTAAAAGGGGGATGTAAACGAGGTATAATCGTCGGACCATCCGGCTGTGGAAAAACCAATGTTATGATTAGCTTATTAGAACATCCAAATGGCTTACGTTTTGAAAATGTCTATATATATTGCAAATCTCTATACCAACCTAAATACCAGTACCTGCGGGAGTTACTGGCACCCATTAAGGAAATTAGGTATTTCGAATACAGTGATAATGGTGATGTTATACCTCCTAGTGAGTCCCGTAAAAATTCAATAATGATTTTTGATGATGTAGCATGCCATAAACAAAATGAAATTAGAGATCATTTTTGTTTTGGCAGACATCGAAATAATGATTGTTTCTATCTGTGTCAAACGTATTCTTTAATTCCAAAACAGCTTATACGTGATAATGCGAATTTACTTGTTCTTTTTCAACAAGATCACCCTAATCTCAAGCAGGTGTACGATGATCACGTTAATGTTGATATGTCATTTGATAGATTTAAAGACTTGTGTTGCTGTTGCTGGCGTGATAAATTCGGATTTCTTGTGATTGATAAAGAAAGCGATGTTAATAACGGCCGTTACCGTAAGAGATTTGACTGTTTCATTGCAGTATAAATAATCTACTAGGACTGTCAACGTACAGTCGTAATGGAGGAGCGCTTAGTACAAGACATTTTGCGTGCTCGCAAGAGTGTGCAACAGAAATATGCGAGTTTGAAAGAAGATACTGCACTTACAGAACGTGCAATGGAGGCACACTTTAAACCTATTACACAACCATTAAAACAATTAATTACTAAAATGATGGTTCTCTCATCAAAGCTGAACCCCTTACGCCAGAAGTCGGAAAAAGGAGTCCAATTGCACATGAAAATGAAGTATTTTTACATTATACACCGAAATCCTCTAGAATACATAAGGAGCCGCGTACTATTGTTCCTGACACCATTCCCACACCTCTACAGGAATCTGTAATTGTTGATGTCACACATGACGACGAGGTGGAAATTCCTACTTTACAACAATTGAAATCGGAACTACTAGCTGCTGGACTCAACCCGCCTTTGAAGAGTATCTTAATCAATACCAAGGATTAGCGAAATACTACGTCGAAGGTATCTTTAGAGATACCGAAGATGAATATGACTTAACGTACGGTGTGCATTTTATTCCTGAAGAAGAGAAATTTTTTATAGGCGATGCTGAACTAGATTTTGTTGGAGAAAATTTGCGAATCGCTCTTCCCGATGGATCATCCCTAGATTATGAGGGAACACGGGGATTATATGAACTACTTTTTAAAAAAGTTCCTATGGGATACAAAAAGAGGGATCTACAGCACTATAATGACATTTTGCGTCGTACGCATGCTGCCCGACGTAATTATAACCCTGATGATCAAATCCGAGGAACTAATAGTAAGAAGTACCTTGAAATCATTAAACCATTACTTCAGCCTAGAAAACGTTCTGCTACATCGTCTATTGCACCTCCAGCCACCAGATCTCGAACAACTTCTATATCCAAAAGAGGTGGTGGACTGCAGCTATTGCGATACAATAATAAACCTATTGAGTTTGTACCGTGGAATAATCCGAATAAGTTAGTCAATTGGTTAAGGGAATTATTAGGATCAATGTCGGCAGGAAATACTAGCAATCACAACGAAATAATATATATAATTGATGAACTACGTAACGCAAAAGTAATAAAGTAACAGAACTTGTTATAAACCTACCACTACAGTCATTTCCTTTCATTGTTACTACGACTATCACTACAGATAGTACTATACGTCCACCAGTGATGCCAATAGATAAATTTGGCGGTCATCTTCATCATCAAATGACAGTGGATAAATTTGGGAAACATATTGTTCATCATAGCGATCTGTCTTATGAAACTTTCATTTCATTTTCTGGAATCGCCGCAAAGAAGACAATTAGTGTATCTACCGGCGTCGGTGATCAATATACCTATCCCCGTAACGACGGCACTATAGTATATTGCAGGTGGAGTCATCCAAATCTTGAGCTTAACATAGATGGTACAAAATTTGAGCTGGCAAAGGATGTAACTGGTCAACCTCTTAAGAGGAACGATGTAATTCGTGTAACCATGCCGACGTTTGTAGAGTTTTCAACTGCAACGATATTCAACGTAGAGTTCGTAGTAAAATCCAAAGCTGAAAAAAAATGAGTAAAGCCGATGTTGTCGAAGAACTGCACAAACCTGCAAGAAGAAATTTTCCGCGGCGTTGTGTTGTACTAAAAGGTTTAAATGATCTATTTCAAGCTGATTTAGTGGAAATGATACCATATGCTCGGATGAATAAAGGATTTCGATACATTTTAGTAATAATAAATGCATTCTCTAAATATGTCTGGGCTTTTACCCATCAAACGCAAGAAATGGTCGGATGTAATGGATAAACTTTTGTACTAAGGTTTGAAAAGGACTCTCCCATATCAAACTGATAGATGGAACTGAGTTATAATGCATGAATTCATAGTAATAAAAGAATTTACATATCAATATTACTGAGTTTATTCCATCTAAGAAAAGAATTAGTACAGTCAAACGTGTATTCAAAAGCACCTATAGTCAACTAATTGCAAAAGCTTCAATGTGGAAACCTTACATGCAAGGACTATAAGTTATCAATATTACCGCACATTGTCGCCGAGATAATTAAAACTGAAAAGCATAAACAATGATGAAAAACCGTAGATGTATTTAAAAATTAAAAGTGCATCATTTACCGAAACATCCTAAATTTAAATGAAATACGCTTAGAACATGAACAATCCTAAAGTTCAAAATGGGAATGTACGATTAGCAAACATTAAAGTCAACCTCCTACCATAGTAACACTGAAGAGTTAAGGTGGTCTATGAGCCGAAACAAAGTGTTAAACATCCACATTCACATTGAACGTGATTATCGAGAGGAATAAATTCGTTAATGGTTGGGTTTTGATACTCAACCTGGATTTCTACCAAAAGGTATACGCTAATAACCTTATTATATACTTAATATTATATCAATAAAAGTTTTTACTTTTACAATACATCCAATATATCACTACATACTACTAAAGCGTCTAAAACACACACACAATGTGAAATTATATTAACATTTTTAAATCGTGCAGAATCTCTAGCTATTTGTTCCCATTCTCCTTTTCGCGCATGCCTGTGCGCCAACTCCCATACTACTATGTAGTGAACTACGTTTTTGGACTCATTAATGCACACCTTCTTCACTGGGTGAGTCGTCATCTGATGGCTCAAAATTCGGTAAATATCTTTCTATTTCGTGTATAAATTGCTCCAATGATATTTCTTTAAGGTCTTCTATTAATCGCTTTATACAACAAATACACTCTATATCACCTACATGCGAAGTATTTTTCACAAAGGCGTATTCCTCCCCCATACTTATTAACTAAATTATTTAAATAGTCATCACTAAATCTACCCATTCCATACACTTTTTCATGATCAGCATCCAATTCTAATGATTGTAACTGGCATATTAGTCTTTGGACTGCACTAACACAATCTACAGCTTTAGGCCACGACTCCGCACTATAACACATCCACATATTGACTAACATCTAATACTATCCATTATTGACTACAAGCGCGTTACCCCCCCCCCCCCCCTTCAGTTGTAGATTCATATCCATATATAGTTTCTCCTTGGCAAATGCTTCCATTTCCAGAAGGCAGGCTATGTTGACCTCAAATACATTATGCAATGGACCTATAACTTGGTGAATGTTACATTCAGGAATTACCGCTGCCGACTTTATTAGGTTTTTATAAAACTCTGGAAAGTTCACAGTATCTGCCAACTCCAATCGGTAATATATTATCTTCAAAAGCTTCCATAACTGTTCTATAGACTCCCATCCTAAATAGATATCAATTTCGTCACTATCACAGAGGCGTATAATTTTTTTCTTGTTAATATTTTCGTACGAGACAGTCTTCGATCCCAGTTTGGTAGGTAGCCATGTTCCTTCAGGACTGTAGAAATAATTAGTAATCACCCCTTGATTATCCATAAGTATACGCCATTCCTGCTTGTCAAACACCACTCTTCGTTCCACCTAGTTTTACGACTGGCTCAAATCCAAATTTGGGTGATAGACCAACACTAACAAACTTTGTTTTACTTTTATTTAAGAAATAATGCACATTATTAAGCAAAATATCGCAATATTTACTTGAACTTATAGCACCGAGAATCTTCGCCTTTTCTATGGCTTGACGTACGATGTTATCCATTATATACGATACTGGCTTTACACACATTCCCTCTCTTTTATATATGACACTCTTCCCACTATGTACCCTCCTCAAGGCTGCTTACGTGACCTTCACTATCATACCACACATTGCTTTAGCGGTCTTGTCGGTTACACCTTTTCAAGGTTTTCTTTTCGTTCAAGGCTGTTACTCATTTTGGTTTTTTTCCAACCTTGTATTAACCACTACTTCAAGGATTCCTAGGCATACTTATTTCCAAGGTTGTTCCACTTTGCCACAACAAGTTCACTACACAAGGTTACATACCCCACTCAGTATTATTCGTATACTTAAAGGAGGGTTTTTACATATACTATAGTTACCGATCTTCACTATGTCAGTTACTGCAGTGCAAGACGATTGGAAGACTCCTACAATGTACCAACCACAAACCCTATTTCAAATTAGTACGCTACGGACATGTCAATTAATTCCGAACTGGGTAAATTTTGAAAAGGAAGGAATACTACCGGCTTCCATAACCAAAGTGCTACGAAGTAATTATGAACTGGTTCAGTGGAATTCAGCGTGGTATACCGAATTGAGCAAGGTAATACGCGAGCACTTTTCGGCAAGCCGTGTAACAGCATATGCCCACATTGTATCAATATATGTTCGATACCATCTGGTGGACTTCATGAATTTGTGTCATTGCTGCGACCGATTGAAACCAGGAGATTACCGCGTAGTGGACCATCATATGCATATGGAGCGCTGGACTGCGCGATACCACCTGTCGCACGAATATTATTGGTGCTCGTCGTGTAGGGCGCCTCTCACACAGTTATACGATGTGTACGATGATGACTCATGTATACTGTGTGATGAGGTGTGCTACGTAGCCGAGTAGTCTTTTTTTTTACTGTATCTATTTTATCTATTGTATATATTGTACATATTGTATATATGTTGTATATATGTTGTATATATTGTATAGAATACATTATTTACTGTCAGTATCATACTGTTTTCGCTGATGTTAACATGTGTGACCCAAACTTTTATTATCCTCAGTATTACAACTGTTTCGATAAACGATTACTAACGTATCGAACATGGTCTAGAGTTCACTCACCCTCGTCGCTTGCTGCAGCAGGATTCATTTCCACATCTTCAGACGATACGGTTGAATGTTTCATGTGTGGGGTTAGAATAAACCGATGGCAGCCAGATGTCAATCCGTTACAGGAACATCTACGATGGGCACCACATTGCACGTATGCTCAGCTCCTCGCACCACGTCCGCGCAGATGTACTGAAACGGAAGTGGAGAGGACCTTCTGCACTTGTACTAAATCAAAATGTTTTATTCCTAAAGAAAATCATATATCTGAGTAATACATTTGTACATGTTTCTACATTAATTAAATATATTAACATATCGTTTTCTTTTCTTTTGGTAAAAAGTGAGGTGAGCAAAAAAGCATACAAGTGGACAAAAAACATACAAGTGGGTAAGAGTGGCAACCAGGTCACACGGATGTTATTGTGGAACAGGAAAGCGCGTTAGGTCGCACGGATGGCCTTGTAATTGTGGAACAGACAAGCGGGGTTTGTGACCTTGGTTTTGTGGTAATGATATGTCACACGGATAGCCTTGTAATTGTGGAACAGGAAAGCGTGGTTTTAAAGTAGGTCACAGTGATGGCCTTGTAGTAGTGGAACAGGAAAGCGGGGTTTGCGACCTTGGTTTTGTGGTAATGATATGTATTTGGGTCACACATTGCGCTTTTTTGACCTTGGTACGGTGGGGACCTTGGTTTTGTGGCAACCTTGGAAATGTGGGACCTTGGAAATGTGGTGTGTTCCAAAAGTCTCCAATCTTACCTACTCCAGGATCTTGAAAACCATGTCGTATTACTATTCACAGATTCCTGCAATGGGAAAATTTGTGTCCTTATAACTTACAGCCGCCAAAAATTGCATCCTGGGGATAGTGAGTTGTGCTTACTATTCTGTAGATGGTTTAAATTACTTAGATACAAATAAAAACCTTGCCAAGCAAGTAATGAGACCCATTTTAATCAACAAAGGGTGTTTAACCAGCACAACTTGCATAGCTAGAATTACGAAAACCCACAACAAATGAGAGAATCTCATAAGATAGTGCACTGGAGTGTAAATGTGTGGTTAGTCTATTGGGCAGTGAGGCAATAGGACCACATTTTCTGCCTAGAATATTAAACGCAGAGAATTATGCAAATTTTTTCGAAAACATATTACCTACCTTTTTGGAAGATATTCCTTTATTGCAACGTCATACTATTGTGTATAAACATGATTGAGCGCCTGCTCATTCTCGACATGTTCGAGAGATATTAAATCGGCGATTTTCCGATAAATGGATCGGTCGTGGAGGACCTACTTCTTACCCACCTAGGTCCCCGGACCTCAACCCAATAGACTGTTGGCTTTGGAGTTGCTTGAAAAATGCGGTATACAAACTCCTACCGAATAATGAACATGACGTTACTGTTCCTATTTGTGGAGCTTTAACTCAAATTACAAACGAAACAATAAGACGTGTTGAAAACAATTTTCTTCGCCGATTGCACGCATGCATTGAACAAAATGACGAACATTTGCCTTTATATTTTATTATGTGTATGTCACTTGGTTTAAGTTAATAAACTATTTTTACATGGATATTTGAAAACATGATTGGAATTTTTAATATGACGATAATTTCGTTTGGAGGAACTTTTCGAAATTTTGACATAAGGAATTTTCGACTTATTTTTTGGTCATACAGTATAACCCCGGTGGCTGGGGAATTAATTTTAGGACACCTTGTATATATATATGTGTGTGTGTGTGTGTGTGTGTGTGTGTGTGTGTGTGTGTGTGTGTGTGTGTGTGTGTGTGTGTGTGTGTGTGTGTGTGTGTGTGTGTGTGTGTGTGTGTCCGAAAATTCCTCCTTACGAAGATACGGCCCTATAAAAGTGGCCCCAAAAATCCTTTTTTTTTCTAAAACGGTTTAAGATACCACAAATACCTTTGATTAGGTCATAAAAGATAGTGGTGACAAATTTTTAATATCTTGCATAGGAGCGTCGCTAAAGGGATATTTTTAATTCTTTGTGCAAAAGTAGTATTTTTGCCACAAAAAAGATACTCTTGTCAAAAAAATTACTAGTTTTGGAGTTACTTGAGGTTTTAGCAAGTAATGCTGACCAAATTAATAAATTATTTTAAAATGAAACAATTAATAATTTTCATGCGCGAGAACGAACTACCTCACGGAAAAATGATTGTTTCAGAAACACCTATGCGGTAAAAATATTGTAACGAATAATACAAAACAAACAATAAAAATCTGATGTGTGCAACACATGACCTCACAATACAATGTAATTGATAATTTAAACAAGCACAAGTAAAATTGAAAGAATTTAATGTGCGTTTTATAACTAGTGTACTGTGTTTTTTTTTTGCTACTAAAAATGTACCGTTTTTCCATATCATTAAATTGTTAAATTGTTTTATTAAAAAAATCGTAAGACAATTAAATATGACGACCAGGACACATTATCTTAAATTTAAGTTATTATTTAAATAATACCTATAAAGCTTGACGTACTAAACAAAAATGATCACGATCGAAAAAGTTGATCAGAGAATATAATTCCTAAATGACATAAATTCTACTTAGTAATAAAAAAAAGTAATTAAATTCTGACATTTTAAAATTTATAATGACGTGTAAAAATGCAAAAAAATTGCGAAAATTTTGACCTAAGTGCCAAACATTTTTTTTTTTTACAAAAATCATCTCAAATGGTCAGAAATGTCTCAAAACGTAAAAATGCAAACAAAATTTTTCGAACATCTTTTAACAAAGAGCCAAAAATCCTCTCAAATGGTCAGAAATGGCTCAAAACGTAAAAATGAAAAAAAAAATTCGAACATTTTTGACCAAAGGACCAACATTTTTTTTTCAAAATCGTTTCAAATTGCCAGAAATGCAACGACTTAAAAAAACCTCGTACATTATGCGTGTTGAACCTGAGACGCCGGGACATTACTGCCACTGCGCTACTGGAGTTCAAGAACAAACGAAAAACTTGGTAGATATTCAATTCTAGGATGGTTCACTTAGTTGCCTAGGTAAAGACGTGCCGGTTTACTACGGTTCGTATTTATACACTATAATAGTCGAAATCTGGATTTCCGCCATTTTGACTGGCTCAAAAATTCATCATTCCGTCTACTCATGGATCCGAACCTGGGTACCAAATTTCATGACTATCGGATTATCTTTGTAGACGCTATCGGGCTGGAACACATACAGGCAGACATACATTTTGAAACTTTCATGTTTGAACCTATTTTTTTCCAACTTACGATAAAGCAATTTTTAAGTATGGTGGCTCATTTTAAAGCATATTTAATCCTCTTTAATATTACGCTGGGATCTACTTTCTACCTATTTTCTATTTTGCAATAATTCACAAATACTAAAGTGCTGTACTCGAAATTTCGCCGACCGATTGCAACACCTACCAATACTTTCGTGTTGTGAGGTAAAATGTGTCAAACGACTCTGTTAATTAAAAAAATTGGGGGTCTGGAGTCTAAGCCTACTTAATGCAAGTAAATCAAATTAACTCAATATTGCTTTTATTTTCTTATTTTAGGTAAAACATGTTAAAAACGAAAATGCTCACTTGACTGTTTTTTTATCCAACGGCATAGCTCAGTGGTGTTGGCGGGGTTCTTACTTAATGCTGCAAAAGAGCACTCGTTACAACTCCAAAAAGGTCAAAATCAGGAAAAATGTCAGAAAAGCGCCACCTGTTAGATACATTTATAGCGGGAAAACGTCATGAAATAGATCTAATAATGGCCTAACAGGAAACCATAATGTTCACTCAAAATAAAACCCTCATCTCTACTAAAATTCTACTCCAAAAATATTTATGCAAAGTTGACCTAAACTTCAATAACATCTAAAGCTTCATATAAAAGCCGCGAAATTGCGATAATAAAACTCATAAAACTTAGCAAATAATTATTATAATTAGTTATTCAATTATCACTATTATAATAATTAATTATTTAATTTAAAACGAAAAATACGTCATAACAAAACTAAACGCGATTAAAAATTTATAAGATAATAAAATTTACTAAATGACAAAATCGGGATGTAATTCCTAAATTCGAAAATACACAACTCATTCTCAAACAAATAACGAAATTTCTTACTCTTTGGCAAATCCAGGTAATCGATAGCTGATCAGGTGATTCCTATAAAAAAAACTTTAAAAGTTGCGGCTACTCGCAGAACTCAAACAGCTGATGGGTCAACAACCGATTTACTTTATAATCTACGTTACGGTATATCTAAAATCTCTTTTAAAGTGACTTATCACCAAACTCAAAATAGCAAACGCTCAAATCGAGAAATTCTCATTAGTCATTACGTTAAAGCTTTCCGTAAATAATTGAACATTTCAAAGAAATGTCACTGCAAAGCTGAGCAAATTAACAGACAAATAAATCACTCATTAACTTTGAATGTAATCCAAAATAGGTAACTAAACTTCTAAATTTTGGATGAACGTAAAAATATTAGCGTTGTGATTAAGATGAGGATTACAAAATATGTACACTTAAAAAAACACTCAAGTTGTAAACACTATACACCTATATTCAGAATAAGCATAATCATGGAAAAATAAACAGTCAGCGAAATATCTAAGCAGATGAAATGTAACTCTCAAATAAAATTTCTATAGTCTCATTTGGAATAATTCCTGCAGGATTCCAACAACGCCAAATTGATCTATTTTATATCCTAAAATTTAATTAATATCAAAAGAATAAAGAAAACGTCCAACATCTAAATTTTACAAATCTGGCAGTGCATCATTTTATATAATATTACCAGATGGAACCAATCAAGTCACAGTCCGAAAAAATTTACGAGTGAATATGCCTTATATATTAAATTGATATCTAAACCTTCCTTAATTAAATTTAAACGAACAGGCATATTCATTTGTCTGAGTACAAACATGTTATTAAAATCACCAGCACATATAAATTCAGAAAAAATATGTAGTTACCTTCCCACAGCACAAATGGTCAATCGAACTTCCTTTTCTTACTCACAACGATATACGAAAAGCTCCTCTCGGTATATGATTAATAGAAAGCAGCAGCTTCTTAATTCTTAAATTTGTGTTTACATAAACTTTAGCAAATCGAACTTGACTTTCATAAAACAAACTAGGTTAAAGCGCTCTTGATCAGTAAGTACACGTCTATTAAAACGAAACCATATTTACAGGAAACTTCTTAAGAATTATATTTACTGCAGTTTATATTATTTGTTCGAAGTCGCCAGTGTACGCGAAAGCTACCATCATTATTGGCAAGCCGAAACCAACGATAAGATAACCCGGGGTTTGTTGAAACTTTAAAGTATCTCATATAAATGGAAGCGGAAAATATTCCTGCGGTAATGTTCGTTACACCCTCGGTTCGATATACAGAGTTGGTATAAAGTATGGAACCCCCTGAGTATCTCCTCAACAGGTTATCACTTTTAAATAAAATTGATTTGCAAGAATTTGAAGACCGTTTAGGATATTGTCAGATAGCAGAAGGGCGTAATTTTGAACATTTATTATAATTTTTGTGATTCATGTTATTTTTTGTGAAAATTAATAAACTGTTAAGTTGCCGAGTTTTCAAGATTTGTTTTCATTAGTAAATAACCCAAGAATATCGATAATCGAAATAATTTTATAACACTTCTCGAAAGCATGTTGCCGGGCAATAAAAATATGAATGTAGAGGTTCATTGTATCCAAAATTAAACAAGGAATTCAAAAATGTAAAAATATACAGGGTGTTCCGTTTAAAATGACAACGTTGATATTTATTTCCGGTGTAACCGGAAATGATACAGTAAATCTGATTTTGGATTCCTTGGATCTTTTTAGAAGGGGATGCCCAATTTCATTTAAAAATAATAAACCGTTGAGGAGATATTCAGGGGGTTCCATACTTTATACTAACTCTGTATAACTAATTCCAACCCCTTCCGCGTACATTGAGATGTCGCAAACAAGGGTAGGTCTTGAACTACATCTCTAGCAAGACCGGATTCAGCATCATTCAGTATTCGCCACATTGAACTTGAATCCCTTTAAATCTTAATTAAGCAATTACACAGCTTCGTTACTTTGAATTAACATACGCGCGAAAAACGATCTAAACTCGAAAGCGGGAAAATTGCATCACCGAAAGGTACCTCGTGTAGTATATGTCTATGATCGAAACTGGTACAATAGTGAACCTTAAAATAACGTAGGTGAAACCCAAACGCTTTGTTTAAGACCAAAAATTTTATCGTAAGGCGTCTGATTGTCGCGTAAGGTTTCTGGTTATATTGTTGTTCCTTCTCTTGCGGTTTCTAATAGTAAACAGTCTCATTGAGAAAATGTTAAACAGAATTTTGTAAAGAACAATTCAAGCGAACGCAACCAAAGAAAATGGCAAAACTGTTAATTACGTAATATCATCTGTGTAATAATATAATAGTTTATTAAACAATAAATGCAATTAAAAAATTAAGAATGCAGATATTGTAATCTGCACAATTATGATTTACGTAGATAGGGGAAGGGAATAAAATGCAGTTTTTACGTTTCGCCAAAGCCTTGACTTTAACAAAAACATTTAATATTAATATAATATTAACAAATTTTAAATCTGTAACTAGAAAGATATAACCACATAAAAAATATAACAATGAACGCTTATTAACGAAAATGTAATGTTGAAGAAGACGTATTTCCTAAAGTTTAATTGACGAAAATAAAAATACACATTCAATTTTTACATTCCCGTGTAATATACGAGGTATAGTATTGGGAAGGTATTGCGATCATGAAAAAATGTTTACCTCGAGATGTTGACGGATCGTCACGTTGTGAATTCTCGTATACTATGCGATCAGGAAAATAATGGACCTCGATTTTTTGACGGATCTTCACGTTTTGAGGGTCTCTGAATCCATTTTTGGCATGCCGTCTGTGTGTGTGTGTCTGTATGACAACACGATAGCGGTCAGACCGTTTGAGCTGGAGTGATGAGATTTGGCATGCTGCTATTATGGTAAAATCGTAGATCCGTGTCAGCTTTTAAGACCACCGGAAGTAAACTAGTCGTTTAGATGGAGCTATTAAATTTAAACTTCTCACACGCATGGAAGATACTAAAAAACTATTAGATATCAAATTTCAAGCTGATCGAGGCACTAGAAGTGGTATTTAAACAAAAAAATATTTTTGTATAAATTAAGACAACCAAGATTTTCGACTGGGATGCTGAGGAGTCAATATAAATTATGAAAAACGTGTGTGTGTTATATATATATATATATATATATATATATATATATATATATATATATATATATATATATATATATACACATAGTTTCCGCTTCCTCATATATGTAAACAAATTTTGACCAAAAATTTGTAATAAGCAACTTAAAAACCTAAAATACCTGAATTTGAGTCATATCGGTTTTAAACACGATAATCCCCCATTTTGAATTTTTTAATTTTGACAAATTATTTTACGTAGCGATTTAAAACTCCCAATGCCCGACTTAAAAAAAATCGGTTTGTAAATTAAAAATGCACAATTTTGCACTCTAAAAGCGGTGCGCCACTGGTTATAATTTTGTTGTATTTTGAAATTATATAAACAAAGTATTAGTTTGTTTTTTAGTTTTATAACTTTTTAAAATTTGAACCAATGAATTTTTTTGATATTCTAAGCCCCTAAAAATGCCATGGCACTGGTTGGATTTTGTTCATTAACGAACAGTCATATCGATAACTTTATACGTAAGTATATGAGGAAGCAATATGCTAACAACAAACGTTAAACATAAATAGAACTATTGGTCTAGCGGTCAAATTATCGGACTGGTAATGTAAGCAATGAGAAATCTAACCTCTATCGGAGAACTTATGTATGTGTATATATAAATATGTGTCCGAAAATGCCTCCCCAAAAATCCTTTTTTTATTATCTCTGAAACGGTTTAAGATACCTTTGATTAGGTCATAAAAGATAATGTTCACAAATTTTTAGTATTTTGTACAGCAGCGTCGCTACTTATGTTGCCTCCAAACTTTTTTTTATGTGGATATTTTTAATTTTTTGTGCAAAATAGTATTTTTTAAACAATTTGCCACAAAAAAGGTACTCTTGTTGAAAGTCAAAAAAATTACTGGTTTTGCAGTTATTTGAGGTTTTAACATGTTTTACCTAAAATAAGAAAATGAAAGAAATATTGAGTTAATTTGATTTACGTGAATTAAGTAGGCTTAGACTGCAGGCTCGCGATTTTTTTTTGTTTGGCAGATTCGTTTGACACATTGTTGTTGATAGTTTTGGTTTGTTTAACAAGTAACGCTTTTAAAAACTTTAAAAATGAATATGTACACTTGTAGTGACTGTACGAAGAAGTGTTCCAGATTCAAAAACATTTTTGAATTTAGTGAGGCGGTGCCGTGAGACTTTTAAACCAAAAAAGGTAAATTCTGGCAGACCACGAGTGGCAAGAATTCCTCAAATAGAAGAAAATATTTTAAATCTAGTTGTTTCGTATCGTACGATAAGTGTAAGCAATATGGCAAGGGCAAGTAACGCATGTGTTTCTAGTGTACCGGGTGGCCAACTAAGAACGGCCGTCGGCCATATCTCAGGAATGGATTATAGCACAGGTTCGGGAAAAAAAAATTTTATAACAAAAGTGGCCTCGAGAAACGCCTGGAAATTATTTTCAGAATTATAGGTTCACCGCTAGAGGGCGTATTTGACAGTTAAAATTTTTCAAAATTTACTCAATTAAGGGGCATATTAAATATTATAATCAGATTCCTTGACAAATTCTGCATATTTTTTATTTGATAAGTTTTAGCCTATCTCTTCTAATAAGGGGTGGGGGAGAGCCTTTAATTCAGGTTCTGCTTGACCGATTTTAATAAACTTGATGTTGTTTGAAAGAGCTTTTGTTAAACAATAGAAAATTTGTAAATTTGAAGTAATCTGATTAATAACATAAATGCTAGAGGGCGCTGTTTAATATTTTTTTAATATTGTGTTTTCTCTTTACAATTTTAGATGGAAGCATAAAAATTTAAGTAGGTCTTTAAAAAGTAGACTAAATTAGTGATGAAACAGTGAAAACTGCAAGTCGATATCTTTTTCGTATCCTGAGATGTCGTAAGAAACAGGTAAATGGCGGGAATTGTTCTTCCAACGTCTAGTAGGCTAGTTCGCGTTCACGGAAATTATTAAATTTAGCCTGGATGAAAAGATCTTACATTGGTCTGCAGTAATTTAAACTGTTATCATGCTAATGTTATGGTTGCCGCTAGATTACCTAAATGTAATGGCCGACGGCCGTTCTTAGTTGGTCACCCGGTACATCGTGTATTAAAAGAACAATTATTGCTCCCGTTTCACTACAGGCAAGTACAAGAATTATTGCCTGAAGATCTTTTTTTGAGAAGAAACTTTTGCGAATTATTACAAGAAAGAATGAGACAAAACCCTGATTTTTACAAAATATTCTTTTCACCGATGAATCAACTTTTACTAGACAAGGTATGTTTAATAGTCATAACAGTCACTTCTGGGAAGAGGAAAATCCAAAGGTTAAACGTGTAACGCATTATCTACATAATTTTAAGTTGAATGTATGGGTTGCTTCAATAGACAACCGCCTCGTTCCATACCATACATTTGATGGAAATTTAAATGGTGATGTTTACTATGAATTTTTGGATAATCGTTTATTTCCGCTATTAGAAGATTTGCCTCTTGATCTACAAAAAAATATGGTTTTTATGCATGATGGTGCTCCACCTCATTTCAGTAGACAAGCTACAAGATGGCTCAACGAACATTTTCCAAATCGTTGGATTGGTCGAGGTGCTGATGCTCCTATCCACTGGTCACCAAGGTCTCATGACCTAAATCCCTTGGATTTTTGATGTGTGGAGTTTAGTTAAAGAAAAAGTAAATTCAAGCGAGATAAATTCTATTGAAGAACTTCAAGCGAAAGTTGAAAATAATTTAAGAATGTTAATTCAAGAACCACGGCCACTCTAAAAGATTATGTTTTCACTAGAAAAACGTTTACGATTCGTGAAAATGGTGCGCATTTCGAACGTTTAATGTATAAGGCCGTACCTACTTGTTCAATTTTTTTTCTGTTATTCGTTATTTTTTTTAAATTGTTTCCTTTGTCTGTTCTGTGTTAATGTCATACAATTAAAACCTTTTTTAAGTTCTAAATAATTTTCAATATTTTTACCTCGTAGTTGTTTCTGAAACAATCATTATTCCCTGAGGTAGTTCGTTCTCGCGCATGAAAATTATTAATTGTTTCATTTTAAAATAATTAATTAATTCGGTCAGGATTACTGGCTAAAACCTCAAATAACTCCAAAACCAGTAATTTTTTTGACTTTCAACAAGAGTATCTTTTTTGTGGCAAATTGTATAGAAAATATCATTTTTGACCAAAAAATTAAAAATATCCCCATAAAAAAAGTTTGGGGGCAAAATAAGTCGCACTCTCCCTTTTAGCAACGCTCCGATACAAAATATTAAAAATTTGTCAACACTATCTTTTATGACCTAATCAAAGGTATTTGTGGTGTAAATTTCATTTAGGTATCTTAAACCGTTTCAGAGATAATTAAAAAAAACATTTTTGGGGCCACTTTTACAGAGCCGTATCTTCTTAAGGGGGCATTTTCGGACACATGTTTATTAACCAAACTAACATTATTTTTTAATGTTCTATTTACCCTATAAATTAGCGGAACGTTTTTTGAAACACCCTGTATATGTATGTATGCGGAAATGTTGAGTGGAGACACTTCAGATTTTGTTATAGTGAAATGGGAGGAATTATAGAAATTGACATTTCATCTTTATTCTAACCAATCAATACGTAATGTATCTGTTTTGATTTCTCATATACGTACGTATAATGAGAAAGCTATATAATCGGTTTAAAATTAAAACATTTTTTTTGCATTTCTCAACGTCCTTGTGCTCCGACGATACTTGTCGAAATAGAGGAAGACCCGAATTTTGTAAGCAACATTTCGTTTACGGGCGAATCGACCATTACAACAAACGGTATCGTTTCCTCCCAAAATTCTTGAGGGTGCTCAGTAAATAATCCAAATTTTATTGTTGTCCACAGCGACCAATAAACAAACGTTTGGTGTGGTATGTACAACGGGAGGTTGCCGGGGTCATATTTTTTTAGGCAAAAATTAAATGGTATAAGATATTTGAATTTTTTACAAAACCATGTCCAGGAATTCTTGAGGAACCGCCATTGAATTTAAGTGTTCGTGCATGGTATCAGCATGATGGCTGTCCAGCTCATTCTGGTAGAATTGTTTCTGAATGACTTAATCAGAATTTCAACAACCAAAGGATTGGTAGATTTTCGAAAAATAAATGGCCGCCACGCTCACCTGACATGACACCCCTGGATTTTTTCTTATGGGACTACTTAAAACAAAACGTTTATAAAAATAGACCTTTTACAAACCTAGATGAATTTGAACAAGAAATAATTAGATGTGCAACTGAAATTCCTGAAAGTGTCTTACAGGCTACTGTGGATGAATTTACCAGAACAATTGTATGCATCGAAAGAGATGGACGTCCTACAGAAACTATTAGATAGATTTAGACTTCGTTGTTTTAATTTAGAGTTCAAGCTTCAAATGTTTATTTTTTTCTGTTTCATTAATTCTTTTGCCATTAATTTGTTAATACATTTTCTACCGAATCTTATCTTATTTTACTATTTATTGTATTGTCAATTAACATAACGTTTTATGACATCTCAAGACTTTTTTGATATCTTGCAGAATAGGGGCATTTTATTGAGAAAATTTTAATTATCCGTCATTTACCACTAATCGGTATGCCACTGGTAGAATCTGTCTAGTGCATATTTAGTTTTACGTGATGCACCAATTCTTTATCTAGAATAAAATTTTCTGAGAAATCGATATTAACAAAGTTTTGCTTATGAATCAAACTCTTTGGACCACACTGTATACACACATATACGCATATATACAGGGTGTCCACAAACTCTTTTCACAAAAGAAAACTGCAGATTCTAGAGCTGATTTTATGTCGATTTAACGTAAATTACCTTAATACAAAAATATTTCCTAAGAGAGCTGGAGCTCTTGGAAGATGGCGCCCTAACATCGGTTTAATTCAAATATCTTCAAAATGGTTTCCCTTTAAATGTCCGACGCGCAGTTAATAGCATAACGGCCCAACAATAGGCGAACGTTCTTCGAGAAACTGCGATACGAGTTCAGAAGTGCATTGACGTTAATTTTGAACAACTGTTGTAATGTTTTGTGTTCATTTTTTGTATTCCAAAGCCACCTTATGTATAACAAGATAATTATAAATAAATTGTATTTTCTTATTTTCTCTTAGCTGTAATTTTGTTTGTATTTACTGCACATTTTAATCAGACATAGTTGCTTAGTAATAGTACTAATAAATGGTACCACGATACCAATATGGTTCCATTTGAAAAAAATAAGTTTTGCCCCAAAAACCATTTCGATGAACTTTATTTGCTCATAAATGACGTAGTTTAGTATTTTTGACGGGATACGGGTCATTTAGAATAAATCGGAACCGTCATGGCATACTTAAATGGAAAACTAAAAATTATATTATAAAAAATATTGACGTTTGAAATGTCACTTCAATCTGGCATCGTTGGATTCAGAAAATCATGCAGAATTCAAAAATGCAATAATATACAGGGTGTTCCATTTAAAAATCGAAAGTTAGTGTCACTTCCGACGAAACCGGAAGTGAAAAAAATCGCTTATTATGTCAAAAAGTGCCGCTTATTATGTATATAGGATACCCCAAGTTTCAATCAATTATCTTCAAAACGAAAGGAGAAAAGTGGAGTGTACCATGATCCTGTTACACCCGTGATTGTATATATATATATATATATATATATATATATATATATATATATATGATTCATTACTTAACGGAACAGATGTTACCACATCAGTAAGTTGGCCCTGGTGACATATCAGGTGTGGAGTCTAAAATAATATTTACTATCGTTCAGCAGGTTTATTACTTCGTGTGTTGTCTTCTGTCTCCAAAGGGAAATAAGCTAATTTTGAATATGAACTCTCAAATAGTGAGGAATAATTGTTGGATTTCTGTTAATTCTAGAGATTTAATATTATTCAACTGTGCAATTTCCATTTTGTTGCTCGTACAACTTATTGCTTTTAACATTTATTTTTAACAGCATAAATTATAATTTTTAACACGCATACCCATCTATCTTGTTCCTGATTCATCAATTTCTCGTTTAGCGAATCAGTAGTGATTTGAGATCGAATCGATTTATTTAAATCAACCCAAGATTTTGTGTTACAAATATTACTGTTTTATTTTCATGTCCCTCAACAGCTTGAGATAAATGTCTCCTATCGTTATACCCTCCAACAAGGGCAGTAGGAAAAGTTTGAAATATTTTGTAAGGAAAACGCAACCTTTTAATACAGAATAGAATAGCCAGCTCTGGAATTATTTTCCCGTTACTTAATCTTTTTTATAATATGCAGATGAGAAACCCCTTCACTCTTTATCCAAGGGAACGTTTACGTCTGTTTCTGCAAGTTGGGTTATGCCTAATTCGACTAAACATAATTTAATTTTGTCGATTAGTACGGAAAGCCAAAGGCTAAAATCCTTATAAATATCGTCCTTTATACACGCTTACTTCTTCCAAAGAACACTGGCGTTCTAACTTGTCCCTGGCCACAGACTCAACTGTCTCAGAATTTATCTCTTCAGTTAAATCAACTTCCTTCAGAAATTTGTTTAATGAAGATGGTCCTGCCCTGTGCCTCATCTGTCTCGTCATTGTGATCTGTGAGTAATCTCTGTTGCCTCTTCCGATTTTTGTGTGATTGAAAATTTCCTTAGTGAGCCACCTGCCTTATTGGCTAACTCTTCTTTTTCGAACTTTCTTTTTCTGTATTGAGCTTCAGAAAACTTTTTGCGATTATCAGACATCTATTTAGAATAATATTAAGTAAAACATACGGTGTCAACACACTTATCGCAATATAAGAGTAAAAATGTTTGGATACATTTCGATAAACATAAATCTTTGCAAAACAATGTTCTGCTGTTTCGAACGTTGACTTGGGTTTAATATTTTACAAAAGAGCGATTCTATTTTAATTTTTCCAATTGCAGTTTATGCTCATCGCGCTTTTTTAATTTACGCGTTTTTTTTTACAAAAATCTGTCATCTAGATGTATAAATTTTTCCTATTAGGTAGCGTAAAAAATGTACCATAAAGTGTACTTACGTTTAATACATTTGCAGCTGCCGTAACTCCATGGCAATCAACAAATCAAACACAAACATTACTCACCACAAGGACCAATATTTTAATGGCATTGAAACTGATACTTTAGGGATCCAAATGAAGAATTTCAACTCGGTGCGTGTATTTGTAAGATCTAGTTTTAAACAATTATTTTCTGCAAAATGCTGCACGCAGCCAAAAAACTAATAACGACGCGACAGAAAACACATGTTCCAACAAGTTACGAAGTAAGAAGTAACATTACGTTTTTAAAACAAACGTTGACTTTTTATAATATTTTCAACTATATTGAATATTTTGTTACATAAGGAATACATATGCCTTAGTATAATTATCACAAGTTTATATTAAATAGACAAATGAAAGAGTGGGAAGATTTAAAACGATGGAAATTCGGCTCATGATTTCCGCCACAAAATAGTAGATACTATTTGTTAATTAAGCTCAAAGCATTGCAAGATTCATAATTAAGAAGTAAAGTGAGTCGTTTCTAAATGAGTTCCTCAAGCATGAGGGGCTTTCAGTCCTGTTATATATCATTTATGTAAAGATTATAGTTCAAAATAAATCGAATATAAAACTTCACAATTCGATGACAATATAGGTTTTCAAGCAACAGTAACTACTACTCCAAAGAGTAAAAGAGAATTAGAGCAAGTGACATTCGTATAAATTGAAAAACTAGTGGGCAGTGGATTTAGTTGTGATTCTGGAAAAAATAATATTGCTAGAATTTACCAAAAAATGAAATTTTATAAAGCAGCGCTTAAACAGAACCTAGGAGATAAATAAAGCACTCCGATAACTACATTACTTAAGCGAATCAAAATGTCTCACTTTAAATGGTCAAGCTAGTCTTTTATTTTTGTATGCTTAGGTTTTGAGATATATGTACTACATGCATGTTATGGTTGTTTCATAGTTATTTGCAATTTGTCGCTTTTAGAAGTTTTCTGTAACCGGGTGGCTATCGTCGCCCCTTCGGTTTGCCGCTCGTGTACCCTGCACCCATTGCACCACCTGGTCAGAACAACCCTGGGGGCCTTCATGGTAATAGATAGAGATATGTCTGGTCATTGTACGTTTGGGGATCTAAGAATTGATGCCTTCAAAAATATTGTATGTCAGGATTAATGTTGATGATAAAAAAAGAGTAAATTTGATAGGGGGGTGTTGTGAGAACTTTTTTCGTGGGATTTTTAGTCTAAGCGTGTACCTATATAAGAGGTGATTTATGAACCATTAAGATTTAATATCTAAGATTTAATATTCACAGTTTAAAAGTAAAAAGTGAGATTATAGGGTAAGGTATGTACGTGATTGTTTAAGTTTTACGATTTAATATTAAAGAAAAGTTGGTTTAACTTTAACTTCTTAAATCTAAAACGTTAAATATTGAATGAAAACCGCTTTGCGCAGTCATAGCAATTAGTCAGACCCTATTTATTTGGGCTTTTCATTTTTTAAATACTGAATGATCTATGTATAAACCGATCACTAAAATATAAAATCATAAATGACCATTAAAAATCAGCTACAAAGGATTTCTACTTAGCAAACAAAAAGTGTGATAATAAATTCCAGGACATTAGTATTAAGGGTTAGAAATCAATGTTTAGAAAAGCAAATTTTGGGATATAACTTGGTGATGTAGTGCAGATTCACGCGAAAACTTTACGTTAATACGCAAAACAAATTATAACATTAATATTTTTAAACCTATTCCTTTTTCTCTTTTGTTTTAATTACCCATAAATTAAAAATAAGGATTACTAGTTAGTAAAGTTCCTCTTATTTGGTTTATATAAACACAACCCAATATTCATTTTCTGACATCTAAGAAAAGTATATACTTATCGTAATGCTTTAAAATAAGAAAAAGTCACCAAGCATAGTTGCCAATTCTGTCAATGTAAGACGCCGCGTGATGGACACTTCTAGAACTAAATTATACATATTTTTCACCTTTCTATCAAACTGAGGCTCTCACTTTTTTGAAAAAATGGCGTTAACGACGTGCACCGATAGCTAATGTTTAATTTTTACAATTATTCAAAGTGAGGTCCATGGAAGGTCCTCACAGACTCGGTTCTCACTTTAAATATAATTTTTCTATTGAAGTGGCTCACTTTATGGAATGGAAGAATATATATATATATATATATATATATATATATATATATATATATATATATATAAACAAGCAATAGAAAAGCCCTGTGCAAAAAAACTTCAATAGCATCGATGAGGGTAAAATTTTTGAGAAGTTACATCATTTATATGAAACAAGATATCTACAAGCAGTTCGTTTATCTCGACGAAACATAGATATTTGCAAAAGGAACCAATAAATGAACATGGCAAGATTCGAGTTCAAAATGCTTTAAGAATCTTGGTGGCGAAGGCAAACTTTATATAGTTCTACATGCTGGAACAGAAGATGGCTTTGTGTAGGGAGCAGACCTCACACTCTCTGCTACAAATAACAACAGTGATTATCACGATTGTATGAATTCCGAAAACTTTGTTAAATGGTTAAAAAATTAACTTTTGCCAAACTTAACAAAGCCATGTGTAACCGTTATGGGTAATGCTCCTTACCATTCACAAATTTTCAATCGCCAACCAACTAAAAATTGAAAAAAAAAAGAAGAAATTGCAGAGTGGCTTAAGGGAAGAAAAATTACTTATGAAAAAGCATTTAAAACGGAATTACTACATAGGGCAAAGCTACATAAGGAAGAGAAACAATATTTGGTCGACAATATTATTAGAGAACATGAACGTGAATTTTTACGCTTGCCTCCTTACCACTGTTAATTTCCCCCCTATAGAAATGGTATGGGGTATAAGCAAAAATTATGATAAACACATTGGAAGAGATGGTTATGGGGATGATAATGTCAAACAGATGTGGAAAGAAGCGTTAGAAACAGCTTCACCTTCAGTTTAGTTAAAAACGATTAAACATAAAGAAGCTGAAATTTTAAAGTGTTGGGAACAAGGAAAAGTTTATGATGTTCAAGTCAATCCAATTATTATAAATCCAATCGATGACACAGATACAGAAGATGAAGTATAGTGAACATTTATAATTTCTTGTTTTTAATTGAATTCTTAATGCAAACAAATATTTTTCTCCAAAAACATAGTAATAATGTAATTAATAACATATATGTTATTGTACATTAACATTATATGTTATAACAATACATTATTTTCAACACAGTCATGCTTAAATATGAATGGACAAATTGTCATACGTTTTATTACATTATAGTGTAATAATGTACTGAATAAGTAAGAAATACTTGGTTATAATGTGTTTAAAACGATACTTTGAATAGGTTTATAGAAAGTACTATAATTCAATTACATTAAATACACCAATAATTTTGAATTGCAGTATAATAATCTTCTACAGAAACAAGTGTAAACACCGATGATTGAAATTATGCTTCCGTATTTTGGAATTCAAATGTTTTCTCAAAGCAAAAGGATTAGTAGAATTTCTAAAAATTCAATCTTTATGTATAAATCAAATAAATAATCATTAACTCAGAAATTTGCGTTATAGAATATATTGCCGTTATAGTTCGGACAAGGAGTGCAGTGTTCGGGCCCGATGATATTTACTCAAGGCAACATAGGCATCTAATACTTGGATCTTTACATCGTTTATATGCACCCGACGCCGCCAAAGATTTAGAACCGCCACTTTTATGTAGAAAACTATTGGAACAAATACTTTTTCTAATCATATTAAAGAATTTTCAGGTTTCTAATTGAGAAAGTTGATTAGTATTGAACTGTGGAGACAATTTTACTCTTTCTCCATGAGTCATGACTAATGAGACGACGAGATTTTTAATTTTCTCCACAGGCATATCATGTATTTATCATGACTACGACGATTATACGACGTCGATGGTTCGTTGTTTTTTTCAAAAATTAATAAATTGACACTGACAGTTGTAATCGAATAGTGTTTTTTCTAATTTACTGCAAAATAATATCAAGATAAATGAAAATTACGGATGATATAGAAAATTGTACACTGCCAGATGTGCAAGAGGCTGCTAAACTTACGACACTTGACCTATTACCGCAAAAGTCTCGAAAAAAATATTAATTAAGTTACAAAACTTTCATGGATTGGTGAAGTACAAAGAATACGAATTCGTTCTCCGAAAATGTTCTTTTAGCGTATTTCTCAGAGATAGTAGATAAATACAAATCCTCCTCATTATGGTCTCAATATTCTATGTTAAGATCCACTCTTAGCATTCACAACAATATTAATATTGAAACCTATCCCAAGGTGCGGGCATTTCTAAAAAGAAAATCCGAGGGCTATCAGGCTACAAAATCAAAAACCTTCACTACTAAGGAAATTGACGAGTTCTTATGCAAAACTCCAGATGAAATATACCTCGCAACAAAGGTAGGTTATCAACTGCTTAATAGTATGCTGTAATATATATTTTTAATAATTAATGATTATGTTTAAGGTAATGGGTATTAAGAAGCTTGCAGAACTAATGAAATACATGCTATGAAAATAAATTACATTGCTGACGTTAACAAAACTATGTTGGTGACCATTCCTATAACAATAACGAAAACTACACGGAAATTCGCCATAACTGGAAAATGTTATGATGTTCAAAAATATAAAAATCTACGTCCGCCAAATATATCTACCGATAATTTTTTTATAAACTATCAAAAAGGCAAGTGCACTAATCAAAATATAGGTATTAACATAAGATAGCTAAAATGGGGCGAGATATAGCCAGCTACAGTGGCCGGCGTGTAAGAAGACGAGCCCGCCTATGCGCGAAAGACGACTTTATGATGTTGTTCAAATTCCCGCGTTCGTTTACCTCAGAGGCGTCATATGGTGCATAATGTATATTTTAATGGTATATTAAAAGCAATTCATAGAACCATATTTTATGAAAATACGCAATTTATTATAATTAAAAGCTATACTGGAAGTAATGCTATAATTAAATTAATAAAATCAATATGTTATTACATTACACATAATTTATACCTATTACTAAAATAATATTGTCTAAAATGTTTCATTTTCACTGTCACTCAAATCACTAAACTTATAATCACTGTCACTATCTTCACCCATATGTATAACTAACTTCTCAGTTTCTATATCCAAAATTTTTCACTTTCAAGATATTTGTCTTCTATATTAATTACTTATTACATCGGCTTTTCCAATCTTCTGTAGTTGTCGTTTCAAATACTCTGTTGGCCAATTCCATGACATCATTTAACTTAAATGTAACGTTTTTCTGTGCTACTTCGCTTTTTATCTTTGCCCAAATTAATTCTATGGGATTTAGATCCGGATGATACGGCGGAAGTCGTAACGCAATGTGTCCATGATCGTTCATTAATTTGTCAAATTTATATGTCTTATACCGATTTTTATTTTCTAGTACAATTTTGTAAAGTTGTGGTTTATATAGGTTCGCAGGAACTTGAATTCCTTTTTGATGTAACCACTCTAACATTTCGCTTTTCCTACTATTCGACGTTGGCGCAGGATCTAGTAGAACACTGTGGTACGGGGCGTTATCAATAACAATGACGGAGTTGTTTGGCAAATTCGGTAGAAGACGTTCTTTGACCCACTTTTCATAATTGGCACCATTCATGTCGTCGTGGTAATCTCCACTTTTTGTGCCAGATTTAAATGTTAATAAACTGTTAGGTATAAAACCCATGTCGCCCTCTGCGTGAACCATAATTACTCGCTGGCCCTTTGAAATACGAGCAAATAATCCTTCGTTACTGTTGTCATTCCAGCTTCGTGAACTGGTATGTCCGCTGTGAATATAGCTTTCATCCAAAAAGACGATCGGTCTGTTTTCATTACGGTAACGTTTAATGTTTTGAAGGTACACTATTCTTTTTTCTCGAATATCGCTCTTCTCTATTAAAATTCTTCTGTTGTCCACTGTTTTCCTCCACTTAAAGTTAAGTTTTTTAAGGATTATTCTCAGCGATTTTTCTGAACCACTCCAACCCAAATCTTCCATTAATTTCTGTCGTAAGGATTTAACGCACACACGACTCTCTTCTAAATTTACCTCATTCAAAATTACCTATTAGATAAATGGGAGAGATGCCTACATACTTTCAGGGATAGATGCCAATTATGCAAACATGAAAAACCAAATGTTAAAAAAAACGCGTCACCAATGGAAATATTGGAATTATTCATCTTCATACGCATTCTTCCAATATACATATAATTAAACATACAAATGTGATACGCCACTGCTTAGTATTTTTATTATAATCGGCAACCGCCGTAGTTCTTCGCGATGCGCCGGCTCCTCGTCTTCTTACACGCCGGCCACTGTACAGTCCGCGCGGCCAAAGAATGCCTGAACGTTAGATGCGCATTCGTCCAACTTCAAGTCTCTTAAGTGCGGCATGTCAGTGGCGTCGCCACCAAAAGCGCGTTCCGTTTATTATCATGTATTACACTAATTAATTATTTATTTCTGCTATTAATTTACATACGTACTTCTTAATTTAACTTTATTACAATTATTGCAACAAAACGACAGTGAACCATTTTGTGTCCTGTGTGAATTTTAAAGCTCATAGTACTCAAATTTATTAGACAAATATGTATAAACAACAAATACTTTCACAATACATAGTAAAATATATAAGTAGTTTTGCGGCGCATGTAATGCTAATGGCATTTGCTTAAATTCTCATTAGTCTACTGATGAATGATTGTGTGACTTATTTGTTAGTAGTATTTAATATTATTATAGTAGGTAATTATCGCCGTTTGAGTAACTTTTCCCCAAAGTGTATGGAAATATAAAAATTGATTACCTAAGAAATATCATAATTTTTTTAAATCCTGAATAATACTCTCTAAAATAGAGCCTATTCTGTTTCTATAATTAAAAATCGAACTTATACTTTTTTGATTTTCATAAACGATTAAACTGTTGTGTTCATTTGTAATTTAAATATAAAATTTATTACTTGTCAACATGGTTATTTTTTTATTTTATAAATGTTTAAACTATTAATGTTCATATGTAATTCAAATAAATAAAATATTTTAAAATTTCTTGTGGTTTGGTGACGAATAATTGAAAACGCGACACCGACGCCACTGGTAATGCTTTCAGTCGCTATTGCATTAACGAGTGCGGCCGAATGCACGAACATCCATGCGCGACACGAGGGATTCTTTGGCCGCGCGGACTGTACCTAAAACTACCGGAAGCAGAAAAGTATACTGGTCACAGTTTTCGAAGGTCATCGGCTACAATACTAGTAGATGCAGGTGCCAATATTAGTGCTTTGAAAAGACATGGTGGGTGGAAGTCCACATCAGTAGCCGAAGGTTATATAGACAATTCCATGAATAACAAGATAGATTCTGAACACAAAATTATTAACGCCGTCAAGCTTCTTCTAGCAGCACTTCCCGGAGTACAATGGAAAATGAAAAAACAACCAACAATAAAAACTTACAACATTGACACTCAGATTGATGTAAAATCGCCCCCTTTTACTATAATTAATTATGGCACAGTTAATGTTTATGTTAACAATTAAAGGAGATATAATAATAAACATCCTGTTAATGACTTAATCCTTTAATATGATTAGAAAAAGTATAGTGTTCAACTCTTGATAAATGGTCATTTCCATTCGAATGAACTGCTCCACTCGCCTTCGGCTCGTGTCGCAAATTTCATTCTCATGGAAATCACCAACTTTCTCAATCGTTGAACAATATACTATTCTTTTTTTGGAAGAGTTCATTGGTCTTATGCTCCAAATATTTACAAAAATTTTGCAACATTTTAGAATAACTTACCAAAATTCATCTGCTACGTTATTATATTGTAAGTTTTATTGAAAATAATATGCAAGCACATGACATGTAGGGGAAAAGCGAGTAAGTTGGCGAAGTAGGTAAGGTGGCGAAATAGCCATAACAGAGTAAAGCAAATATTGCAGAAAGGGCAATAACATCAAAACATCTGTTATGAGCATGCGCGACTTGTAGTTGATTTACTACTCGACTCGGATCATTTAGTCTTGCTCCAACCACTAAATAAAACATGTGCTCTGAGTTATAGTTAACTATGCGTGAAAATAAGCTCCAAGAATCCCCAAGTAAGTGTTTTTTTTTTAAATCTGTCACCATAATGTATTTCTGCACCCTTAAGCTGCAATTTAGTTAGAGAATTAACAAAATATTTAGTTTTTTTTTTGCGTGATTATTTTTGTTTAATAAAGTGAATGAGGGTAAGTTGCCGAAAAACGAAGAGGGTAAAATGACGAATTCGCCAAGTTACCCGCACACATTTATTTTCTTATTTACCTACTTTATGTGGCTTTTTAGCTTATAAAAATGGATAGAATAATTTACACGCAAAACAACTAGACAATATTGGGCCAAAGAAGATATGAATGATGCATTTAATGAAGTCAGAAATGATAATAGAAGTGTAAATTCAACAGCCAAAAAATATAACATATCGGAAGCTACTTTACGTAGATATTTAAAACAGCATGCTGATGGGGTAACTTGCGGAAAAACTAAATATTTAATTTCTAAGTATTGTATGGTATTTTTTAGGTCTTCCCTTCCAATGCAGGACGTTTTAAGCCTACATTTTCTAATGAACAGCTTTACGCCAATATATTATTGACATAGATACTAAAGAGCACTTTAGCACAATAATTTTTGATTATGCAGAAAAACGGCAAATTCCCAATAGGTTTAATGACACTAAGAAGAGAGCAGAAAAATACAAATTTTCACTAAGAACGCCCGAGTCCACTTCCATTGCAAGGCTTATGACATTCAATCGGCAAAATGTTTCCCAATTTTTTAATGCTTTAAGGGACATTAAATAAAAGCACAATTTTACTCCAAATCAGATATATAACGTCGATGTAACCGGTGTTTCCACTCTTGCCACTAAGAACCCTAAAGTGATAACACCGAAGGGCAAACGTCGAGTTATAAAAGTGTCATCGGCTGAAAGAGGAACAAATGTAACCACCGTCTGTTGTATGAATGCAAATGGAAATTTTATACCACCTTTTTTAATTTTTCCAAGAATCAGAATGCAACCTACATATATTAACAACACATCTGAATTTATTGGCGTTGCACATGAGGCGGGCTGGATGACTTCAAAAAATTTCGTAAAATATCTACACTTTATTCAGCATGCAAGACCACGCGGAAACAATAAGATACTATTGCTAATGGACAACCATGCTAGCCATGTAACGTTGGAAGCGGTAAACCTGCGTCGGGAAAATTTTATATTTTTGCTTGGATTTCCAGCCCATACAAGTCACAGAACACAGCCCCTGGATGTGTCACTCTATGGACCATTAAAAGTGGCATAGAATAGAGCATGTGACGACTTTTTGACAAATAATCCAGGTAAAGCTATTACGCTATATGATATAGCCTCTATTTTTGGAAAGCCTATTTGAAAGTTGCTACGGTTTCAAGCATCATTAATGGTTTTCGAGCCACTGACACAGAACCTTTTGACTCTTAAATTTTCACCGCACTTGATTTTGAGGCACAAAAACAACGGAAAGAGATCTAAGTCCAGAAACAACACAACAATCCTGCCAACCAGAACTCAGCCCACATGAAGCTAATATTTGCTCAGAGTCATTGCCTTTTTCTGGACTACGCAACACCACCCCGCCACCGGTACCAAACAATAATTCTATAGCTTCAACTTCGACTGGAAATATATTGAAGCCAATAAACCCACCAAACAAGGAAACTCAAACAACCAAAGCAACTTTTGGATTACCCCCTCCAGCTCAATCCCACGTGAAAGCAGAAAAAAAGTTAGCCTCTTTGATACTGTCAAGCACACCGGCAAAAGATGCTTTGGAAGAAAAGCAACAGGAAAAAATTAATAAAGAAACGATTAAACTCTCTTAAAAAGTTAGACAACAAAAAATGCCAAAAAAAACATTTAAAAAAAGCGATAAAAAAGAATCAAAATTTAAAACCAAAAGCACCAAACAAGTTATTTGATTCTTCTGATTCGGAGACTTCAGTAGAAATACCATATATTGACACTGATGATATGGACTTAGAAAATCAAGAAGACGACAAACTATGTATACTTTGTAATGATGAAGGTAAAGACAATGAGCTATGGTTTTGATGTAGTTCTTGTAGAAAATAGGCTCATTCTGAATGTACGGGTCTAAATGCAAAGGAAGTGAAGGCCAAAGTATGGTTGTGTGAATTTTGTTGTGACCAATAATACCTATAGCAAGAAAGTTTTTGTTTAAACTGTATGTTCAGTACCTACAGAAAACGTTTTTTAATTTGTTTTAATTTTTTTGACATTAAAATGTATTTTCATACTTCGTTTATATTTTTTATTTGTTATTTTGTCTTCGGCAACTTACCCAACGCGATTCGTCAACTTAGCAACATTTGTGGGTGAGATGGCGAAAACTGCATTAAAATACACACACACATATATATATATATATATATATATATATATATATATATATATATATATATATATATATAATTCAATAAAGGAACCGGTTTAATAGCAAGCCGAAAATTAATAATTTTTTATTAGTCTATGCGTGAGCGTGCAGGAATGCGCGTTCGCACGTGTGTTTCTGGCCACAATAACTTAAAAAATACGCATCGGATTTTAATTAAACTCCTTCCTTTAAAGATAATTCAACACATGGTACACACATTTCTTATTGAAATACAAATTCTTGATTTTACTTATTACACATGTTCTAAATAATATATGATGAATAAACTTTAAAGCTTCTCATTCAATACGTTCTCATTTCCCTGTAATGACTATACATGTACATTTATATAAAACGCTTTGTAAAATGTATAAATATTTTGAATGAAAATATATAATAGTCATAACTTAATCGCTTTCTTATATGTTAATATAATTTACATTTATAAAAATACAATTTGATTGCGTTGCATTGTGTGTAATTAGGTGTGTAAACTGAATAGGTGATTATAAGTAAAGAAATAAGATTTCCTCTGTACATTTCATATAAGAGAATATGAAGACGTTAAAAATTTCCGTTTTTTGACTGATCTATGCCATCACATAAGTTCTAGCACTATGTAAGTATCCGTTCTTCCCTTATCTTAGGTACCATTTACTAATGCAATATGACCCAGTATTAGAAACCCGTGTGCTGGGCACATCAAATTCCCTTCATTAAGCTTGCCACACATTCAGCTAGAAAGACTAATTTAACATTGAAAGGCATACATTCGCTTTACTCGACTTTGGTCTCTCTTTTACGTGTTTAAGTTGATTCCTAATTTCAGTTTAACTTAAAATTAACTTGAAATATTTAATTATATTTACCCATCAGTAAAATTGGTCAAAAGCAACAACACCAATTTTACTTTCACCATTGTACACTGAATGAGGATAGCAGGTTAAATAAAAATGAAAGCAGGCATTTTGACATGCTTTTTAAATGTGCTTAAACCATTGAATGGAGTGTAAAACTATTGAAGATTGGTAAATATGTTTTAAAATTTGTTTAACAAAAAAGTTGCTGATATAGCAAGAAAAACCATTTTCAGCAAAAACACATGATACAACCATTGATTAATCAATGATACAACTTTTTCTCCGTCGTTTAACCCACAATAAAGTATCGTTTTAATCAAATCTAGTGTAATCTGTTTAATGCTTTGATGTGTCCTTTAATGAGATTTTAGGAAATTATCTTTAAGATCTATTGACGTCTCAAACAATTGATCAGATTGATCTTTCCGACGGTAACCGAAATTTCACGTAAAAACAAGTGCTAAAAGATCCTTTTTAAATTTACATAATTAGAGAATTATTTATATTTTATTGCAATTCATCCAGTGCATGTTTATATAATATATGTGGTCAAACTTTTTATTTTCAATATAACCAAGCGCAGCACTGCCAGTTGTAGCAGATGCCAACTAATCCTACACATGAAAAAAAAAGTATACACCGAGCAATTGTGCTGCCATCAATTCGCAATTCCGTGCACTAAAACTTATACACATATCAATGAACAAGCAAGTAGAAGTCCGTCCAATGTTTACTTTTTTGGTTACTAGGTGTCATGTAGTATCATAATTTGAACTAAAATGAAGAGGTAATTGAGCGTCCATCTCTCGGACGCCCAGTGGAAGTCATCTGAACCTAAACTTTTACACAGGGACGCTCACTTCTACCGTAATATATATATATATATATATATATATATATATATATATATATATATATATATATATATATATATATATATATATATATATATATATATATATATATATATATATATATATATATATATATATATATATATATATAGAAAATCATCTGATCTTCCATCCATACTTATTCATCGTAGTTACTTTTCCTCAACTCGCACACAAAACGAGTAAATCAACTGTTTATTAAATAGTAGAAAACAAACACCCATAGAAAACAAGAAATAAAAGAATGGTAACGGATGTTTATATAACACTACATTTTACTATAATCGTATGTTATAATAGCTCTCATGCATTTTAACATCAAACTCATCACACAACATCATTTGCTTTAAGTCAACTTCAACACACAAAACTGATTTCATTTTTAAATTTTGTGGTACTTGGTTGTAATAATGCTGTATACAATATGTGGATGAATGTTTAAAAATTTTCAGATTACGACGACAGATATTAAGTAATCTTTTTTTCTAATATCGATGTTAGGAACATTAGTTGTGTATTTTATTTGATGATGTAAATATGAACCACGTGTCTATCTGTCATACGCAACCATCCGGTCATTTATCTTAAGTGAAGCTCTATTCCTTTTCTTTAAATCATAAATCAATCCTAGGCAGGTGTCTTGGACTAGCTGTGTACATATAATGTCTATGTTGTCTAAACATGAATTATAGACATCACGATATAAGGAAGGATAACATAAGTCTCACATAGTCATTTAAAAAAGATCAATTAGAATATAGAACCTTTTTTGATGAAGAACAGAAACATGGGATCTGAACCTAAGATGCTATAACCCCCACATCAGCAATATTATCCAAACGAAGTATGGTACAGTAATTTTCACGCATCAAAGCAGTTGCGTCAGTAATATTAATATTGTCAAAGGACACCGATGTTGCCAGATTGTGAAAAGTAACAGTTTGACAACTGTCAAATCTCAGCTTCAGGAGTTATGTTTATTTTATCACAATAACAAAATTTAAGTTATGTTATGTCAAATGTTTAATATCAGAAATACTTGATAACACAGGTGGTAATGAAACAAAGTTAGTTATGACACAACTGCTCTGACTCATGAAAATTGGTATATTGTTAATTAAAATTGAGCAATTGTTTTCTAGATATTCACATACACTTACATTAATAGATTATTATTATATTTAAGGAAATTCCTTTATAGTTTTTTTAAAATCTGATGCACGTTTTTAGTAATTGTACTGTGGAACTCAGAAACGAATTTTTTCACACAAACAGTACTTATGCACTTCATGTATGAGCATAAACAATAGGATAGCAGCTACTATATGACATATACCACCAGCTGGGCATAAATATTTAGTGACATGAAAATCACTACATAGTTTAATAATATTCATTGTGTATAACGAAATAATGAGATTTTAGCAAAATCTAAATAGTATAACAATTAAAGCTGTAACATTAGTTGTCCTACATACAAAACAGGTTAAATAAACTTGATGTAAATTGATAATGCAAGTCTTAAATTCAATTAAAACATCTATTGAAATTAAACTTAAGATTTGAAAGTTTAAATTGCTATATTATAAATACCCATATTTCTGTTAATGTAATCAAATTTATTTTTAGTGAAAGTAACAGTATTCAAATTCAATTAAAGATATAATCCTTCTGGAGTTCCTTCCTTTTTACGATATAAAACACTTTCTTTTGATTTTTTAAAATCTTCATTAGTAACCTTCATTCGCCTTTCACGCAAAGCCATAAGACCAGCTTCAGTACAAATTGCCTACAAAAATGAATTCTCATTAAAGGCCCATAAAAATGATACATACTTTAATATCAGCACCAGACAAATCATCCTTTGCCATAATTAATTCTTGCAAATTGACGTCCTCTGCTAATGTCATTCGAGAAGTATGTATTGTAAATATACGTTTTTTTGTTTTCTCATCAGGTAAAGGAAATTCAATTTTCCGATCAATACGACCTGGTCTAATTAAGGCAGGGTCTAAAGTTTCTATGCGATTTGTAGCCATTATTACTTTAACATCACCACGAGAATCAAAACCATCTAATTGATTTAATAATTCTAACATAGTTCTTTGAATTTCTCGTTCACCTCCAGAATTGGAATCATAACGCTTTGTGCCTACAGCATCAATTTCATCAATAAAAACAATTGATGGTGCATGTTCTTCTGCAACCCTAAACAACTCTCGAACTAATTTCGGACCATCGCCCTATAAAAAGGCATTAAATACACAGATAATGGACTTAATACTTGTTACTAACTAAATATTTTTGGATCAATTCTGACCCTACCACTCGCAAAAATGTTGCTGAAGTTTGATTAGCAACGGCTTTTGCTAATAGAGTCTTGCCCGTACCAGGAGCACCATACAAAATTACTCCTTTTGGTGGTTTAATACCTAAAAACGAAAGATTAACTTGAAATATTTTAAATGTACCTAATAATGTAAAAGTACCCATTTCTTCGTAATATTCAGGATGTGTTAAAGGCAGTTCAACAGATTCTTTAATTTCTTGAATTTGTGAATCTAAACCTCCAATATCTGCATATGTTTCTTGAGGCGCTTTTTCTAATTTCATTACGGTGACCATCGGATCAGTGTCGTCTCCTAACACACCAACAACAGCATGTACTTTATGATTTAAAAGGACTGAACAACCCGGTTCTAATTGATCTTTGTCTACAAATGATAAAATGCTAACATAATGTTCACTTCCAACTGAAGTAGACACAATAGCATGATTATCATCAATTATTTCTTCTAAAGTTCCCACAGACATTGGTGTTCCTCTAAGATCATCAACTTTAGACCTTTCTTCTTCATTTTTTTCTTCCTGTGGTTTCAAGTGCTCTTGATTTCTAATAAATTCTTCTTCCATTAATAAATAGTCTTTAATACGCTCAAGTTTTAATAACTTTAATCTACATCGAGTGTGAGGAGTGACCGCAGGTAATTTTAATGCAGTATCTGGTCCTTTTGTTTTACGTTTCTTCTTACCAACGCGAGTCGGAATTGGAGGCTCATATTTTTTCTTCTTATCCTTTTCTTCTTTCTTTTCACCACTTCCTGGACCTGAATGATTTTGTCCCTAAAAACATGTATTATAAAAAAAACCTCTAAAGAAAATATAAAAGCACGTAACTAAACACTATATTCATATTTAGAAAATTTATGAACAAATGTTAATAGTGCTCACCATTTCTGTTAAATTATATTTAAATCTCTGTTTTATTGAATTTACACAGTCACGATATATGACAATTTACTTTCATTGATGCCACTACATCAGGTTGAATATATATTTTTGCGTATTCTTTAGGTTGGTGACAAGTCTTCGATTAAACCAGTGGTGGACTTAATTTTTTTAGAATAATTATACAAAATCAATTTTAACATTTGTTGATTTTTTTTATCATTAAAGTACAATTTTACACCTTTTTTTTATGTATTCTGAGAAAATTCTTTTTCATACTACGTTTTTAAGCGTAAACAGTTTATAGTTTTATTGATTACATCAACATTATAGCCAATGAATAATAATTTTAGGTAGGTATACCAGGTATCATTATACCGCACCCTCCTTTAAAAAGGATGCTGCGATTATACCCTTGTTTGATTCAAATAAAGTTGGGTATGACTCATCGATGTAAAACTATAATGAAATTATTTTTTTTTTATTTGTACCCCATTTTACCTATTTAAAGCACGCCTTAGCGTGGTTAAATCGGTTCAAAAACGCGCGTTTTCTAAGGTTACCATGGCAACATCAACAACTCAAGAAACGTGGTCTAAATGACAATTTTTTTTTATTATTGATCTGACAGGAGTACCTTGTAACGTCAAATAAAATATTACCAACAAATTCAAAACCTTTATTTAAACATTACTTAAGACTTTTAATTTTATAAATGAAAATTGAAAGTACAGTTAGTATTGTTAGATATATTAATTTTTATTTACATATTTTACTTTATTAGTTCTTATTTCCATTTTTTGTAGTAATAATATTTATCATTTCAAGGTGCACCAATAAAAAAAATACCATTAAGTATTCGTAGATAACTGGTCTTTAAAACACTTTATTTCGTGATTAAGAGCAGCCTCTTACTCCTGTCATTTTTTTAAATTATTGTTTCTGCGTTTTGCTTTACTTTTTATAAAAAAAACAGTTTTTTTAACTATCTACAACTTGTACTTGCACTCGTTCCATTTGAATCTGTTATGCAGGTATGTAGTACATTATTGTGTAAAATATGATACTTGACAGGACTACTTTCAGCACACGTGTGAAGCATGTGGTGTTATTTTAAATACAGTTAGTGCTATAAAAAAAAAGGTTACTGAAGCCCAAAAGGTAAATAAACCCACAGTCACCAGCTAAGCGGAGAAAACGTAGGAAATCTAAGTCCACCAAAGTTGATGACTATGTGAAGGATTCTGTAAAGAGAAAAATACAAACATGCAAGGCATGTCTAGTACTATACCTGTTTTTGTAGGTATACATGTTACGCTGGCACCATTACAAAATTGCCAATTGTGTACGATTCTTAAGAGAATATTACAATAATAAAGAAGACAAATTATACAATCCTGTATTCTTAGATGAAACTTGGATTTTCAGTCGAGCCAGCACAAAAGAAGCTGGCATGATAAATCTAAGGAAAGCGTGAAGAAGAAGCCACTAGGTGAAGGAAAAAAGTTTGTTGTAACTTAGTTATTACATCATAATTCCTAATAAAATAACTGTATCTTTTAGATTTATGGTTGTTCATGCTGGTAATGAAGATGGATTTATTTCCGATGCTTCACTTTTGTTTTCTACAAAGTGTCAAAGTGCAGACTATCATGGAGTTGCGGAGTTGTTTACAAAATGCTTTGAAAATAATTGAATTGCAAACTTAAAAGAGCCATCTTTAATTGCAATGGACAATGCTAGTTATCATTCCAAACTTCTAGAAAAACTTCCAAATAATTCATCTAAGAAGTAATTTTCTATTAAAGCACAACATTCTTATGAACCTAGCATTTTTAAAAAATAATTACTGCAATTATTTGCAGATATTGCGATACCAAAGGTGTACAAAATAGATGAAATCTCGCACAAGTGTGGGCACAGAGTATTAAGGTTACCACCATATCACTGTCAATTTAATCCAATTTAACTGGTGTGGGCAAAGTGCAAAGAACACTACAACAAAAAAATGAGAAGACATAAATCCAAGTTTAACGATGACCGTGTAAAAGAAATATGGATGGAATCCTTGCAACGAATTGATGAGACATATTGGTAGAAATGCATTAAACATGTCGAAATGTCTATGATAGAGTAGTGGGAAATTGAAAAACATTTTGAGGTTGTGCAACCATTAATTATTATTTCTGTTAACGATTAATGTTTAAATGTTTTAATTCCAATGTAATGTAAATATTCTAATTGTTACATAACGTATTGATTACCCTACAATGGGTACACTGAATACATGTACTGGTTTATGTAAATTGCTTTTCATTTAACTTGGAGCAATATGAAATCTGTTTAAACTATGTGCTAAATTAAAATACTAAAAGTCTGTATAATTTCATTGAACTTCGAACTACGTTACACTGTACACACTGTCTTCTAACGAAATAATCACAAATGTATCGATATTTATGTTATTGTAAAGTATCTGCAAGACATGTCTATTACAAAGCAATAATTATAGTAGCGCCGTGGAGAGGTGTCTCTTGGCGGACTCGGGAATGGGGATATAATTATTACTGTGAATGCATATGTTCCCCTCTACCTTAGTGCGAAGTTCCCACTTAAAGAAGGATGGGTTATAATTTATTCGTCTGCTATATATTTTAAATGCAGGACTTAAAAACGTATGTGGATTCTAAAGTCAAAGCGCATGACGGTGTCAGATGTCTTCTTGGCTATTTAACCTCAAATTATTCTTCGTATTTCGTTTCGTATAATCGCATCGTGTTTTGTAGTTATAATAATTTATCTTCCGCTTCGTAATTTATTAGTTTCCATTGCATTTGTAAACAACAGTTCTTTTCAAAACTATTATTGTTAATATTCACTATTACGAGGTAAGTTTATAATGCAAAATGTATTTCCAATTGATTGAATGTATTTATTTATTTTGCAGCAAATAATGATGCCATTAAAAGGTAAATCTTTGAAAAGCCAAACTCAAGTAATGTTAATAAATATACTGCATTATTTCGAGATGGAACGCGATAACGGGGGGTCAAGTTTACCTTTAACTTCCATTATCCAGGTACGCTAATAATTTTCACTATTTAAATTTATATTTATGTAATATTATATTACAGCGAACTGCTCTCGCATGCGGCATTTCCGAGAAAACCGTAACTCGGGCAAAGGCAAGAACGGCTCTCGCTTTAGAACCTGGGAAATCGGCGCCGGATTCACCGCAAAAACATAGGCTGCGTTTGAAGTCGTAGTCAGTGGTTGTCGACGAATACGTGAAAGACGTTTTAAAACGAAAAATTTACACCATGCATGCAACTGGTGAGTAATTCAGAAATTATTGTTGAAATGGAGTTAATCACTGTTTAATTTTAGGCTCACGTATTACTATCAAAAAATTCCAAACTGAATTTAAAGAAGATAAAATATTTAACTTCAGTAAAACGAGTTTGAAACAATTGTTACACAAAATTGGTTTTGAATTCAAAGTTGACGATGGAAGAAGACGTTTACTGGAGCAGGTTCATATTGCTGGTGCTCGAGCAACATTCTTGCGAAAATATTTTGCTAATAAAAGTTGTGAAATTAGTTACGATCCTGTCTTTTTCGATGAGACGTGGATGTTTAGTCGAGGAAGCGTTCGAAAATCATGGCATGATAATGATTTGAAAAGCACAAAAAATAAACCGCTAGGAGAAGGGAAATAGTAATTAAAATAGTCCGATTTGTTACAAATATTTTTAACCGAATAAATTTTAATTTTATCGTACTGAGTGCTGGCAACAAGGATGGTTTATACCTAATTCATCATTGGTATTTTCCAGTAAAAGTAAGACAGCATGATAATATGAACGCTGATTTATTTCCAAAATAGTTTCAAGAACAGCTTTTACCAAATTTAGAAAAACCAAGTTTGATCATTTTTGACAATGCCAGTTATTATTCTACATTAGTAGAAAAATTACCTTCAAGTAGTTGGAAGAAAGAAGATCTTCAATTTTTAAGAATACACAACATTCCTCATTCGAATGATATGCTGCAAGTGGAATTATTACAAATTGACAAGGATTTACAAGTTCCAAAAGTATATGCAATTGATGAAATAGCTCATCAATGGGGACATCAAATTTTACGTTTACCTCCGTATCACTGATAATCCAACCCTACCGAGTTAATATGGGCAAACTGTAAATAGTATTACAACAAAAACGTTGGAAGACAGGACTTCAGGAACGAGAATGTTTTATCGCTATGGAAGGATTCATTAAACCAAGTAACTGGAGAACTGTGGCAAAAGTGTATTTTACATGCTGAAAAGGAAATGAGCCAGTGGTGGGACGTTAAAAAAAGAGGAAATGGTAAAACCTCTAGTAACCAATGTCGGAGAATCGAGTGAAGATGATAGTGAAAGTGAAGGTGGTGACTTTTAATTATAAGATGTCCAATATTTGAATTTAAAGCAAAAATTAGAATCTTAGTTACTTTATAACACTGTAAAAAATTAGTATATTTAACATATACCTCTGTAGCTGTACATAGGTTTACGTTCGTTTATATATATATATATATATATATATATATATATATATATATATATATATATATTGACAAACTGTAACTGAGATTTTTAAAATCGGTTATATTATTAACTAATAATAAATCTCATTTTTAACATCCTATACAGTGTATTTATTTATGACATAATCAGTTATTTATAAGTGGCTTCAATAACCAAATTAGTCTTGACTCTTTTAGCGCAGTGAGATCTGTCGGCTAAAAACGATCCTCCGTAATTAACCAAACTTTTCGCACTTCATTCTGGTACTGCCTACTGCTAGCTAATTCGATTCTTATTGAAAATTATTGATATAATTAATTTGTAAAACAGATCCAAAACGTTCTGATAATCGTTTACAGTTGTACAATACATTTTTATCATATGACTACTCATACTCTGTGGACTTTACATGCCAGAATAAGTGCGAACAGACCTTAAACGAAATTCGACTTGATTTATACGAGTGGATGGGGATTTTTAACACCTTTAGGATGCTAAATCTCGAGATATTCGAACAATAATTTTATATAAATTTGACAGCGCGGCTTAAATTTGAAAATAACCTAGAAACATTGACGATGTTTTGTTGATATTCAAAATTACTAACTATATGAACCAATAACGACATACGTTTTTAAAATCTTAAATCATGCTTTACTAAAAGACACCTCTCGCCGGTCCGACTATATGGTTCTAGAAGGGTTGTTATAAACCTTGAGAATAACAAACTAATTGCAACTTTTATCATTTTTCCACCTGAAATGATTTAATTTATAATCGACAAAAAAAGTATTTGTATACTTACAAATTCAAATATATGAGTTATTTATTATCATGGTATGGGATTATAATCAAACTATGTCATAAATTATAACAATTCACTGTCGCGGCAAAATATTTTTGAGTCTATCAATAAAATAAGTGGATATAATGCATAATTTTTTTAGTTTAAAATATAAAAAACATTCAATAATTTTCAACTTTCTTTGACATTTTATGGAAATTTATGTGGAGATATCTGCCGATAAAAATATTAACTAAAAGATACTTTGCTGATTTAATGAAGACTTACGTCGCCTAAATCTTAGTTCCTGTAATTTTATGAATGAGCCATACCCAACTTTATTTGAATCAAACTATATATGAACATGAACAAGGATATCTATACATAACCAATACTGGTCTTAAAATATCTTCGCAGTGGCGGTGCTAGACCAAATGTAGGCGTCGCGTCGGCGACATCAGCTTTGCGAGACCTCTGATTTCACAGTCAGAAAAAAAAGTTAAATTAATTGAGCTGAATTATACACTAATTTTACTGAACACTAAAACAAGTAGGTATATTCTGCTAAGGTGATTAAAGATTCTTGAAAGAGTATAATTAAATATTTATTAAACAAAATAATATTGCATCTTAATAACACAGCATTTACAAATTTTAAAAACAAAACACAAATTTTTAAGTTTGAAAATGATTTGTGGTAAATTTTTTAGGTTGTAGAAAAATAAAAATAGTTAATGATAGAAGCCGTTATTTCGTGATAATTTTAATCATGTTGAATATATTAAAAATATACTTTGTTATTCAACATTTTTATAACTTATGCGTTACAATTTTATCGACGAATCAACTTGTCATTATCAAAGGATACACTAGTATATGTTTTCAACAAGTATGTTATGTTTTTTTTAAACAGTATCGTTTGATAATGACGAGTTGATTCGCCAAAACAATTGTAACGAATAATTTATAAAGATGGTGATAAATAACAAAGTATATTTTTAATATATTAAAAGAAAAAATGAATAGCAAAAAACGAATATTCGGTTATGAACATATTATTAATGTTCACATATTAATAGAATCTCGTGAACCGGATTTTAAAAGTTGCAGTTCTTCAAATAGTTCGACACTGTTTTCACCTTCCCGAAGTATTGTACCTTGTACCTAAAACATTACAATGCTTGAGATGGTCCTCTTTTGATATAGATTTCAAATAATTGGTATCGTAAATAAAACCAAATCGTTCAAAATATTCATTGAGCGCTTTGAATCGACATTCGGTGTCGACCATGATAGCATTTATCATTTGTTAAAAAAGTTAACTTTGAACCACATTTACAGATTGTATAGGTTCATTAAGATGTTTATAACCAAACATTCGTTTTTTCTTTGCTATTCTTTTTTATCTAAATTGGGATTCAATTTAGGCATTTACGATAATTAGAACGGTACAAGGTACAATGCATTCGGTGAACGCCGGTAGTCAGTTGATGACCTGGCAATAAACGTACCGTGCGGTTGAATATCGTACGCGCAAGATGTTATTTTGTTTACAAAATATGTTAGGTTATGTTTGGCTTTATTTACTCTTTAATTTATAAATATGGATCAGCAAAGAGCTAAAAAGAGAAAACTGTTATTGTCCACTATCTTGTAGTTAGTTGATAGTGATAGTGATGATGAACTTATTGTTACCACAGTGTGTAATTTTATGAAAAAACAATCAAAGAAACCCCCCTTAGCAGTGACAAACTATGTGGAAAACGTAGCGTCTTTGCACAATCATAATGGTAAGTTAAATTTATCGAAGTTATAAATCATATAATTATTAAATGGTACTTCCAGATTTTAAAAGCCATTTTAGACTGGAGCGCAGTACATTTGAATATCTCTTAGAAACAATAAGCCCTTCCTTAGTTGAGAAGAACGCAAGTGGAGTAGGACCTCGTACATACTCTCCCAAAACACAACTGTTAGTAGCTTTGAGCATGTTATCAAATCAAGAGGTTTACAGGTTTGGTTGAAACAAATTAATATAGAATCATATGAAGATTCACAAATCTTTATAGAATAACTACTGAAAAGTTTGACATCAGTAAATCAACAGCACGGTTGTATGTGCAAAAGGTTCGCACGATTTTGGTTGGTCTTTCTGGAAATTATATTTCCTGGCCAACTAGCCAGAGAGCACAACAAGTCATTGAAGACTTCAAGACATGACAAGGGTTTCCAGGTGTACTCAGGGCTGTTGATGGAAAACGTACTCCTGTAACTTCCCCATTAAAGCAACAAGCAGCATATTGCAATCGACACCATTATCATTCGATAATTTTACAAGGTGTATGCGATGCAAATTATATGTTTACAGATGTCTTCACAGGTAACCACAATTATTTGTTTTAATTGCTATGTACATTGTAATGTTTCTAGGATATCCAGGAAGTGTGCACATGACGCACGTTTATTTAAAAATTCACCTATTGCAAAAAAAATTAATGCTGAGCAGCACTCGAGGTATTCCCTGATAGCAACTGTCATATCTTAGGTGATTCGGCGTACAAATTATGTATTAACACCATATCGAGATAATGGCCACATAATACGAAAGCAACGGAATTTTAATTATAAACTGTCTTCAACACGAGTAGTTATAGAACAGTGTTACGGTTTGTTGAAAGGTTGCTTTCGTATTTTAAAACATGTAAATGTGTACAATAGAGTTTTTACCCAAGGTAATTGTAGCATGCTGTTTTACATATTTGCATGGTTAAACATGACAGTATAGATTTCATATGTGCAAATGATAATAATGAGCAAGAAGAAATGTATCGTGGTAACGATGCTTTGGGAACAACAAAAAGAAATGTTTTTGCAGATCAACTATTTATTACATAACTCATGTAATTTATTTTCAAACTTTTTAAATTAAGGGTGTTTAATTGAAAAATCAGCTATCATATAATAATTACCAAAGGTAATACAATAAGTAGTACCCTTTTTGTATAAGTAAATTACAAAACAAGGCAACGTCTCTTCTAAATTCTAAATGATTTTTCAAATTATTACTTACGAGGTATAAGGTTTATATATATAATATAAGATTATAACATATAGGTATAATAATATATATTATGTACAACTTATGTATTTATATATTTTTAAAATTATTGCTTAATAGGTTTAAGGTTTATACATATAAGGTTATAATATATAGGTATAACAATATATATTATGTACAACTTGTATATTTATTTTTCATTTTTTAATAAATGTACAATTTCTTTAAGAACTGCCATTTTTTCGGCGTGACATTCTGCTACTTTTCGACGCAGGGTTTTAACCCAATCAGGTTCTTCAACTGCAGACCTTTTCCTTTTCCTAATGGTATGAGATGGTGTATATACTTGAATGGAATCGTCAACATCAGTACTCTGTAATGAATGTACGGTTAGGAAAGCTCAAATAATTAAAATATACTTTCCACATATTTTATCAAATATGTCAAAGTAAACACATGTAATACATCCTCTTCCGGGTTCACTATTATTGTCAACGATCCTTTTGTATGTTTTCTTTAGGTTCCTAAATTTTATGTCGCACTGCTCTCCAGTAAAAGAATATCCGTATGACGTCATATTTTTGGCAATACTACTCCATACCGATTTGTTGGTCTTCTTTGCTGTTTTAAATAAATTTACATTGTCCTCGTATAATCTTAGTAATAAGAATATAGCTTCGTGAGTCCACCTCTGAGCTCTATCATTCGCCTCACTATTCAATACTAAAAATAAACAATACAGAGTTGAGATTTATATATTGATGTACTAAATAATATTTACGTTCTGTTTCTCGTCCGGTCGATTCAACTTGTGATTCTGGTTGAACTGATTGGTTTTCGACTGTTGGCATTGATATTTCTTCACTGTATGGTATATTTAAAAAAGTTCTATTTTCTGGAGTGTCTGCCATATAACCAGTAGTTTTATCTAAAATAGGTACGGAAAATAATAATGTGATTATGATATTCATTTTTATATTGTCACTTACTGAAATTATTATATAAATAAATGTTTCCATCCTCATCCAAAACAATTTTATTGTTTATATCCATTATGGGTTGTATAGCCCGGTTCCTTTTTCTGAAATCGTTTTTTGGGATCTTTTTAACCTTGTTTCTAGCATGTTCTTGGAACAATGAACTATAGTACAACTCATTGTCTTGGAATAACCAAATAACTTTTATAGGTTATGTTTACACATTTACCGCAAAGTATCGTCTCGTTTACCCGATTCATGAATTGTGTATCGGGTAAATGTATCCGATACATTAACCGCAATTATAGAATGCGATACGCTACATACCGATGTATTATCGAACGCTGTTGGTACCTACCGCGTTGGAGCGCACCAATTATCGTAATTGCCTTTTGATAACTACTTTTCTTGAACTCTTGAATCCAACTAAACAATAAACGTAAGGTATCAATAGCAACTTTCAAGTTCACTTGAACCGATTGCCATAATTTGCTTATATTGTTCACACGTGTATTGCAACAATAAACTCAAACGTTAACATTTCGTTCAAGCCTGCTTCACAGTCGCCTAGAGTTTCGGGATCATCAATTTTATTTTTCAGGTTATTTACGCATTCGATAACATCATCAAATTGCAAAAATATTATTTTTACTGCTCCGTTTCTACTCTTCCATCGTGTTTCCGACAGAGATTTTAATTTAGTTTTTATCAGATCCCAACGCCTGCTTGACGTTGAAAAGAACACATAGATTTTATTGCTAAAACCAAAAAATGTTTTGGCTGTTGTAGAAAAGTTAGCTGCACGGCGTAAATAATGTTCTTGGATTAATATTAAGTATTCTTGTTTTCGGCAGTTCTGGATATCTAGACCATTTTTTTCTAGTTCTGGTAATATTAAATTTGATAAATACTCTATTTAGACATTAATGTAATTAATTCATCTTGGATGTCGTGGCTCAGATAATGTTGAGTAAGTTGCTATTAATTAATACGTTGCAGATGCTCTCTTAGTGTTAGATCATATGTGGATAGCAACTTAAACAGGTCTATAAGATTGCCACTGTTTTCGCTATCGTTCTAGTTAAGGGATTCCCGATGAGCGCTAAAAGCCAGATTGTATTAGGCGAAGTAGTTTATTATATCTATCAAACTTTCGAACAAGTTATACCAACACTATTGTGATTCCCCAATTAATCTCTCGTTTTCCTTATCTATCGATTTTCCATGTTTGATTCCTTTATAGAATTCCATCAAATTAATAATGCACTCTATGCGTCCTTGACTTTGTTCATGTCTTTGCAATATCAGACTCAGATCTTTCCAGTCACAAAATCCTTCTTTTACCATTTGTGTCTGCAAATTTAAAAAAAGTCGACTTGGAAAGCAATAAACTTAATTTTGAGATATGGAGTAAGTTAAGCATCTGCAATGTTACGTTTCGCCGTTACTCAATTTTCCAGTGAAATAAAATTTAGAAAAATGTTTTATTTGATTCTTTAGGGTAACTTGCATCAGATTTTCTATGTTTTGATGGGAACCGTTTTCAATTAAGTCACGGCGTTGCGAATCCGTTACTAGAAATAACCACTTCGTCGGATGTAAGTCTATAAATGAGTCTTTTAAATGAACTTCTTGCTCTTGATTTTCTGAGTCAGAAATTTTCTCGCTTTCTGTTTATTGGGTTTAGAAACTTGGATCACAGCAGATTCATCTGACTCTGAATCCGTATCATAAAGTTGAATAACAAATTAATTCGGCTCTAAAGCTGGTCCTGCTTCAGAAACTAAAGAAACTTGGATAGTAGATTCATCAGAAGACTGTACATCAGTAACACCTGAAGAAGGTTACTTAAGAAATTTCATCATACTGGAACTTAGAGCTTAGTTAAACGTTTCAGCCTTTCTTCTTCTTTTTGATGCACCGGATTCCCATTTCCTCCTTATATCGCTGTCTCTAATGGGTCTTCCAGGGATGACGACCTAATAAGTAATTTTTGTTAAGTATGTAGGTTGGTGAGTTAAGCAGTTAAACTAGACTTAAATTACTCTTTAAAATAAACAAATAACTATTTTTTCACTTTTTGTTAATAATGAACAGTAAACCATAAGATAATTAATAGTAGATATTCTCTTAAACAACCAGTTTGTTAATGAAAGAATTCTTATGAAAATACGTAATGCCTGGTTCAAAACTGACTTGAAAATCTGTTGTACAAAGAGAAGAACCAAACAAATGATCTTATTTTTATTGATTTATAATGGAATTAGATAATAAATTTAAATGTCATTATGATTTACTTTAAGGAATTTAAAACAGCTCCAAGTCAGTTGTTTTTCTTCGCATACAGGAATTGATATTAGCAATAATATGTTTTTAAAATGAAATCATTTCAATGAAATTGCTGCACAAAAATAAAAAATCAATTAATCTACGATATAATTAGACTGATTAGAAGAAGTACAAGTAACAATGTAATTCCAAATTGTTTCCCTGATAACACGGTGCTTGTTTTTTCCATTTTAATTCAATACACTGCTAGCAAAAGAGGAATATTTATAATATTGTATTATCAAGGATGTAATTGAAATTAAAAAGCGTCCTAATTGATAATAAAAACACAATTTGGCATATAATTTCCCATTAATTGTGATTTAAGTATAAAAAATCCTTTAACTCTATAGATCATTGATAGGCACATGTACCGCTATAAATCGAATTAATATAAAAGTGGCAGTTTTTCAATCAAAAATGAAAAACTACTTTTGAACTTACCAAATTCGTTTTCTTTTTCCAACGATAAAAATGGAAATTAAATTTAAAAAATCGATTTCTTTCTACCTTTTATATTTATTATTTATTATGATTAGCATTACCACAGAGTTAACGATTTAACTAAAAGTAAACAGGAAACATAACAAATAATAATTAATATAAAATCCTTCTTTTTCAATACAAGCCTGCATTCCAACAAACCAAGAAATATTCCCCTTTGCTGTAACGAACTATCCGTTCGCCTTAGGCGACGGGGCATTTTTTCTTATTAGAATGAAGCTTCGCAGTACAGTTACGACAAAGTCAAGACAGGTTATAACTGAATATTTAATAAATCAATTTTAAATTCCATTGTACTTGTAATAATTACAGGTAATTACTTGAATGGTATTGCAAACTGATTTCCGGCTTAACCTTTTTGCAATAACCGTATTTATTCTAAAAATAAAATATGCCGAATATATCAGAATAATAGGAAAATACATTCTTATACTTTCTACATTGATTGATTTCGATTGCATCCTAGACAATTTGATAAGATAAATATTTGATGTAATGGGTTTTTGGTGGTGGTGGCAAGTGAAGCTTGCCCTTATTTGTTTAAAATAATTTATAAGTTACGGCATTAATTTTATTTTGGTGTCGACTCCTGGGCGGTTTGCGGACAGCGGTTGTTCGCTCCAGGGGTTGGAAACGGATTCAGGCGCCACCCAAAGATTAGATAATGTCCAGGCGGTCTTTAGGTTCAATCCTGAACGTATACGGTTTCCAAACGGCGGCTCCATGTGCTACAGCGGAGGAAACTATTCAGTCTTATCCTGTGGTAGAAGATGTACCTAAAACAAAGTTAATTCGGACGGATGGTGGATACGGTAGGAAAGCAGATTTTTACTAATTGTATCAGAACTAATTAACTAATTTTTAGACTTGATTACAGAGCGAGTATTTATTAAGTGAAATTCAATTTGTAATTCAAATTATTCTTTTGTCCCATACTCTTCAAGAAATTCAGTTTTCGACTGTGCAATAATGCAGTGAGCACGAAAAAGATAAAAATTCGACAGTGGTACTTGCCTATGTAGAATACGAAATATTAGAAAGGGGGGGCGGAATGTATTTCCAGCTTTCCTATGATGAGGCAGCAACGTCACAAGCTGTTTTAATTAATATTAAATCAATTAATGAATTAATACTTATTTTGACCTTCCCAAATTATTGCTCATTAAATAATGGGTTGAATGATTTGAAATTTCGGCCACTTCCTACTAAAAAATACTTATTCTACAGGATGTTTTAATTAATAATTACGGACACTTTTGTCTAGTTATACCGCAAAATTTACAGAAGTCGGTTGCTTCTTGCCATACGTTAGCGGTCGGAATGTATTATTAAAAATAGTTTCTTTACACAATGGAAACGAGATTACAATTTTCATTGTAGTTGTTTATCTGGATCATGTGATAGAAATTGTTGCAGGTTTAACTTTAATTATTTATATCGAAAATGTTATTTAACAATGCAATGTTCCAAAAAATTAATGAATTTATAAGAACGGTGTTAATTATTAATTATTTTATTAAATTGAGACTCTCTTAATTATATTTATAGTTTCAAATTCTATTTTTGAATAATTTGGTGTATTTATCTCTAATATTAATATGAAAGGTTTTGAATGTAATTTTCCATTTAAAAGGTGCGTTTTAATACAAACTAAATTATTATTTGTCAAGCTTTAATTTCGGGATATCGATAAAATAAAATTTGCATTTATGTTAACGGTGTAATTATTTAAAGTACTTAATTCAATTCTTTTCAATATGTAACGATGAATACTTAATTAATTGGCGAACTTAATTACGGTTTTCGTTATCGGAGTAAACAGGAAAAGACTAATCTTCACATTGAATTGAATTTAAAAACGTTATAATACCTGACCAGTTTTGCATTTAAAGGGATGTATAAAATTTATGTGCATTTTTAAAACTACTCCGAGGATGGACTTTTCATTGACGCCGGGTGTACGTAAGAAATTGTGTGTTTAGAATAAAATATGCTGGAAATGTGAGATACAAGTTTTGTGAAAACTAAGCGGCAATATAAATTGTTAATTTGATATGTATGTACTTACTCTTCTTGAAGAAAAACATTCAACAAGAAGCAAAGGTAAATTTAGGAAAAGACAAAAAAATGATTTTAACATGTTGATGGAAATGATGTTTATAAGATGTATAAAAAATGTTTATTATTGTTATATTATTTCCTTACAGATGTATAGTAGGAAAGTATACTGGTATATTGGTGTAACTATGATATTACACTGACAAAGAAATGTTGAAATCTTAACAATGTAATGTACATAGTTCTATGAACTGAACTTTTATGACAGACAGGAAAGATTATCTTGCGTTGCAAATTTCTATAAACTTCTAAGTAAGATTGACAAATACTTAAATCTAAAGTAAAAGCCTATTTAATTTATAATACAATATTATTTTGACTTCTCGTAACATATCGGCCCCGTTGAAAGATTCTTTCAACAATACATTAAGTAGAAAATACACATTAAATAGTATTTACATGTTGGTAAGGAACTTAAACTAGATTTATTATAAGTTTTCGTTATGAACGAATAAGTTCAAAGGTAAATATGTAATTAAAAATTATTATTAATTTTATTAAATACATAAATAAAAAGTTTACCTCGAGTAGGATTTGAACCTACGACCTGTACTTTGCTAGAGTACCGCGCTAACCAACTGCGCCACCAAGGTTCAAGCCCCAATCGATGCAAATTTTGTCTTTATGTATGTAGAACTGATGTAAATTCTAAATATAATGAGATTACAATCAAATTACTTATATTAATGGAATGTGAGCCTGCAATATCGCAAGGATTCACACATACCAAAGCAACTTGACTAATATTAAATTATTATAAGTTTTTGTTATGAACGAATAAGTTCAAAGGTAAATGTGTAATTAAAAATTATTATTAATTTAATTAATTTATTAGCCATTATTTCGAGAATGATATGAATGGTTGCTGTGGATACGAGAAATAATTTTTCAAGTAGGTTTTTAATATTTGTGATTTAGTACTTAGCCCTTAAGTGCCGTAATATTACTGCTAAAGAGAGTGAAAATTGATAACAATAACGAAACTAATGTTTATACAAATCAAGAAATTCTTAATTTATCTCTTATACATTTATCTCCAATGACAAAAGGTAAATTTAGAAGAATAGAAGCAAATTTTGTACGCTTGAATGCGAACGGCCACCATTTCGAACATTTATTATAATTTAAAAATTATTATTAATTTTATTAAATACATAAATAAAAAGTTTACCTCGAGTAGGATTTGAACCTACGACGCAGGCTCACATTCCATTAATATAAGTGATTTGATTGTAATCTCATTATATTTAGAATTTACATCAGTTCTACATACATAAAGACAAAATTTGCATCGATTGGGGCTTTGAACCTTGGTAGCGCAGTTGGTTAGCGCTGTACTCTAGCAAAGTACAGGTCGTAGGTTCAAATCCTACTCGAGGTAAACTTTTTATTTATGTATTTAATAAAATTAATAATAATTTTTAATTACACATTTACCTTTGAACTTATTCGTTCATAACAAAAACTTATAATAATTTAATATTAGTCAAGTTGCTTTGGTATGTGTGAATCCTTGCGATATTGCAGGCTCACATTCCATTAATATAAGTAATTTGAGTGTAATCTCATATTTAGAATTTACATCAGTTCTACATACATAAAGACAAAATTTGCATCGATTGGGGCTTGAACCTTGGTGGCGCAGTTGGTTAGCGCGGTACTCTAGCAAAGTACAGGTCCTAGGTTCAAATCCTACTCGAGGTAAACTTTTTATTTATGTATTTAATAAAATTAATAATAATTTTTAATTAAACTAGATTTAACTAAATAACTAATTCTTTAGGTTATGGTTATCACTCACTATCCACAACGAAATCACTGCTCACTACCGTTAGTATCAATGGGTCATAAACTGACTTTTGCACTCGCACTCTTTACTACTCCACCGGTGGTTTTAATTGAAATTGTTCGTATTACACCGTCTTTTCCTGCAGGTACGACGATGGTGATTCTTCCTAATTTCCACTGCAGCGGAGGCAGATTATCTTCGTGTATGATGACCATCATTCCAGGTTGCCATTTATGATGATGTGTCGGATTCCATGTTGTACGTTGATGGAGGAGAGAGAGATATTCGGATGACCATCGTTACCAAATATGTTGCTTAACTGCTGAGCGCGTTCCCAGCGACTTAAACGATTCGTATTTACGGATACCATGTGCGTATCAATATGGGGAGTTAGAGACTCGCCGATTAAGAATTGAGCAGGAGTTAAAGGATTCATATCTGTTGGGTTATTGGTTAAGGAAGTTAATGGTCTAGAATTTAAACATGCTGCAATCTGTGTTAATACTATCAGTATGATTCTTTTTAGATAGTACTTTATTGATTTGGCCCCTGCTTCCCAGAACCCACCAAATTTTGGTACTCGTGGAGGTATAAAATGCCAGAGAATGTTTGCAAAAACCAAATTATCTATAACATCTGAGTCGAACGATTTTGACTTAAATAGGTTTGTGAAATCACTAATTAACTCTTTATTTGCGCCAATGGAAGTCACAAACAAGTTCAATATGAATAGCCTTCGTGACAAAACATACAAGAATGACGATGTAATTTTATACGTCTTTTAGTACGACCGTAACCGTCCTTAATCAGTATGGAACCTGCATAATCTGTGCCACAATGAATGAATAGGCTTGCTGGCTCGACTCTATATTGCGGTAAATCGTCCATAATTTGTTTCATGTTGGATGGTCGCGCTCGGAAACAAGTTATACACGTACGCAACATTTTTCTTACAACGCTTGGACCTGTAATGTGCCAGTATTTTCTGATAGTTGCAAGAGTAGCATGTGGACCAACATGTAATAGCCGTTTGTGCTCTAAGATTATTAGAAGCTCCGTTATATGGTACCTGTGAGGTAATATTATTGGATGTTTTTGTTCGGAATCAAAGTAAGCACGTCTAAGTCTGCCATCTACCCTTAAAGTTTTATGTTCATCGAGGATGATTGATCATTTGGCTTTAGGCAAACTTACACAAGATTTACGTTTTTTAATTTCCTGAAATCTATCAGTTATGGACAATTTTTAAAATGCCGGACATTCATTAACGATATGGGATTCTTTACAAACAACGCATTGTACTTCATTTGTTCTGACATGATTAATTAAACGAGGTTTGTAACTTACTGAATTTTTCCTTTATGTTATGTTTTGACCGTTAGGATTATTTAATGATTCTAGCGGTTGTCACTTACGATCTAAAAATGCTTCCATTTCTTCCATTGTAGGGAATTCACCCTTAATTGTTGATGATTCCCATTCTTTATTAATTGAAGGATCAAACCTCATCGTTAGTAATTGAATTATTATTAAATCTTGGAACTGCATGGGCACACCGGGAATTTTTAGTGCCCTTACACGAGTATTAACTTGATTTGATAATTGAAGTAATGATTGCGCGGAATCTCTGTGAACAGTAGTTAAATTAAAAAGTGCAGTAATACCTAATGATTTAATTACATTTAGTGCATCGCTTTTTAAACATGATTTCAGGTAATGGAGTTTTTCTATATCGCTGAGAGTTGAATTTTCGTTTATGAGTGAATTTAAACGTATCATGAAACGATAACCAATTTTCATAATTACCTTTAAAGGAAGATAAGTGTAACGTTGCTAATTTAACTTTAACTATGGTTTAAATTGTTGATGTAATATTTGAATTTCGTGAAATATTTAATGGTATCTGATTTCAAATAAAGTTTTGAGCTTTTACTACTTCAACATACGCGTTCTCGAATTTTTCGCGTTCATCGTGTTGATGCGCTCCGGTTAAAGATTCAATTTGGGATTGGATATCCTCATATTCATTCCAAGTAATTTCAAATTTTGTTAAACGATATTGTAAGTTATTTACATTAATGTCGTCAAAATTAAATAATATTAATTATTTGAACAATGCTTAAAACAAAATACAGCAATAACACAAATCTGGCAGGAAAAAGTAAATTATAAATAGGAATCGTGTGAGCTCACTTACCCAGTTGAATGTGGTTGTCGCTGTCAGTATTCGGCTGTATGAAAGACCAACATGTTGTTGGAAATGATGTTTATAAGATGTATACAAAATGTTTATTATCGTTATACTATTTTTTACATAAACACGTGTCTGTGCAAGTATGTTGGTGTAACTATCATATTAGACTGACAAAAAAATGTTGAAATCTTAACAGGTAAAAAATTTAACTACCAATATAATATTTGGTATTGTTATAAAACTTTAAAGTATATCTACTGGTACGCACTGGTACAAGTCTAATTTAAATAGTTCTGTTTACTGAACGTTTATGACAGGAAGGATTTTCTTGGGTTGGAAATTTCTAGGAATGTAATAAAAAATTAAGCATGCAATGTTAAAATAAGGTTGTAATTTTAAAATGAATTGTACGTAGAGTTATTTATGAGTTGAAATAATCAAATGTTACAGAATGGTATGTAATTGTGTAATATGTATTGCATAGATCCATGCGTACACTTCTATAATATGCATTTAAGGTAAATAACGTCTGTGTAAGTGTAGAAAAGACGTAATCGCAAAAGACGTACGTGCTAAGAAATGGAAATACACAGCAAAAGCCGACGAAAACGTCCATTTGTGAAGGGTGTAGGCGAAATTGCGGAGGAGGATGACAGATAAGTCATAAAAACCTAATTACTAGCTTACATACAAATGACACACACATAACACATCAATCCCCTCCAACCCCATCACCTCACTATTAATGCTCTAGTAAATTTTGCATAACCACTCAACGCTTTTTTCTTAGACGCATGCAGGGTTGGTGGGTCCTGCTCTTCGTTCTGGGTGAGGTGCTCTTCTATTAGTGCTAAATTTTTTTCTTCGTATTGGAGGTTCTATAGCGGTGGTGGTGTTGCTGTGTTATGCTAAAAAGATAAATAAATTTAGTTGTACTAGATACTCTATGAATTAATAAAAGGGCGTTATAATTTTAGTTGAATCAAATTATACTTACTTTTCAAAATACTTCGAGAAATCACCCTCTAGATTGTTCCCTTATTGAAGTAATGGGGATGGCCTCTTCGAAGGGTGTCTGGATTGGTTCTGTACTCTTCGTAGGTGGTCGTACCAAAAGTCATGCAAAATGCATAGTTTTGCTTTCCTTTTTAGTGACAGTTTAGATTTTTGTTGACTGAAGCAATGACTAATTGTACGTTATGAATGAGTATTCAATTAAAAATTTAATACTATACTTGGAGATCTGTTGACGTTAAGAAAATTTCTAACAAGTGGAGTGGTTGGTACGATGAACTAACGCAACAAAAAATTACCACAAGAATGAGACACCTGTGCAAGCAAAGTTTATGAACTCTAATAAATGCAACATAATATAGATGTACAAATCTAAACGTGAGAAAGTATTTCATATGATTTCAGTAAAGGTAAGAATATGTGTCAATTGCTAAACTCCAGTGAAGATAATACACAAAGTACAATGTCTGTCTGACATGTTTAAAGGTAATGAACTGAAGTTCTTGTGAATAATACTGCAACGTAATCTAAAGGTAATGAACGCAACATAATCTAGATGTAACAAATCTAAACGTGAGAAAGTATTTCATATGTCAGCAAGGTGAAGAACAGGTATTAATAGATATTCTTAGTAAATGTCAGTAAAGATAATAAGCAAAGTGCAATGTATGCGCCTGTCTGACATATTCAAAGGCAATGAGCTGCAGTTCTTGTGAATACTTTTGCAACGTAATCTAAAGGTAATGAACTAAAGCGTGAGGAAGTATTCCGTAAGCATAATAAATCACAGATGTAAATGTCAATTATCCTAACAAATAAAGACAAAGTTTATGCCTCGTATACTATTAATTACCATGTTTTAGAATATTAGACTTTTTATTATGCGTCTCATGCAACCTCATGTAACGTTGACAATTTATGTATTGATTGCTATACTATATTCCTTTATAGCTTTGATCTATCCACAATTTTTTTTAAGTTGTCAAGTTATAACCAGTGATATTTGACCTTAAATGTGGTTTATGTGTCTATATAAGTAGATAAAGAGCAGTTTCATACCAGTTTATACAATTATATATTAGTTATAATAAATAAAATATTTCCGAAACGTTTATTATTACGTAATCATCAGTTACACAAGTATGTGCTTCATATTTTTACATTCTTGGATACTGTTTTGAAGGTAACTATGAGTAAGGTAATGTCAAGTAGTAGTGATATGGTTAATTTAACAAGACCTATTATTCCATTGTTGAAAACAAAAAATGAATTTGTAAACCACATCCGTATAATTAACACTACCATTAAGCTATGTAAGATATCATTTAAAATAGAGCAACTGAAAATTTGCTTAAGTTCGAAAGCAATTTATCATTGTTAAAGTATTATCTTGCAAAACTTAAACAGTTAAAGAACGCTTCAGAGAAAACAGGTAGTGGAATTGTTGATGTCACTAAAATACGTACACGCAAATTATGTTGGTCTCTCTAGATTCATGTTCTAATGGTAGGTTACTTAGAGGAATTGTGGTCAATATAGCAAATATCTTATTTTCTACAACATGCATACAACATTTTTGCACAAACATTTAAATTAATGCTAAGACAATCGCTGCTAAAGGTGAATATTGTTTTAGCTTGCAATTTCATTCAACCTTAAAATCATGTTATCGAGTTAAGGGCTTTGCCATAAAAAATTGTCATTGATATTGGAATCAATTTACGTTAGTGGTATAATGAGAGCTTTTATTATAAATTGTAAAAAATTAGGAGTTTTCTGAAAAGGATTCCGGTTGGGGATTATACGAAGTTTTACATTTAAAGATGAGTATTACGAGCTGTGCTCCATTTAGAGATGGCATATCAACTTACGTTAAAGTTCCTTACTTCATATCAGTAAAGCATGCGGTAGTGAATGTTAACAATGATGATGAGTGTTGCTTTCTATGGCCTGTTTTTTCGGCATTATATCCCGCGCGACATTATTCAGATAGAGTTTACAGTTATCCTCATTTTATAGATGTTTTGAATTATGATTCAAATCACTTCCGCATTAATCTAGATGATGTAAAAACATTCGAAAAACAACCTATCAACATGCACAGACACAGGCAGGCGCTGACGCAAGGCAGACACAGACAAACACGGACACAGACGTAGATACGGACACAAATAGATGCAGGCGCAGACACAGACACAGGCACAGACAGACACTTAGCGTTAGTGAAAAAAAGTCTATTGCATAACATTCTATACCTACGTATTTATATGTAGGTTGGACGATAAAACTATAAAATATTGTTTAACTTGTAATAGGTTAAATGAAATATAAAAGCATTATTGATTCCTTAAGCTTGACTATTAATGTTAACAATGATGGCGTAATTGGAGTTGGTACATGTATATAAGACATATTTTGGGCAGATTACACTAATGTACTTAGCTAATCTATCGAGTATCTCGCAAATATTCTTACTTGGGATTTAATAATGTTTTTTGATCACGCAGTATACTCGTAGATTATAATTATTTAGGACGGTTTACTGACGATATCTACCTTTGTACTAAAATCAATTTAACAAGTAACTAATTTTTGATAATGTTACTAACTATCGTACAAATAATAAATTAGTACAAATAAATTGTGTAGTATTAGTGAGACAATCTAAATATTACCGCACAAAACGTAAAAAATAATGAGGATTGGGTAAGCATTAAAACTAACTTTCGTAGATTCGATTAACATTTCACTGAAGCCATGTTTGAAAAATATTACACAATAATCATCAACATTTCAATTACAATTTGTAGTGTTCCAAACTTTATTTTAAATTCCAGGTTCTAACTAACTTCACCTTAGAGTTACACACATTTAAATCGAAGTGGGAAGTTTTAAATATGTTCTGTATTTGATATTAAAATAAAACAGGTATACTGACCAAATAAAAAAAGTTTGTCTGCTGTTTTATTAAAATACATTTCAAATCTCCCCTCTTATGCACATATTAGACATACGACACTAAATGGAAAAGGATTTTTCGCTGTCCCCAGCGAAGGTTACAAGATACGACCATGGGTGGAGCGGAGTTTTAAATAGCAAATTAGCTGACTATATTTATAGGTCCCTGATCTGCTCTCATTTATATGGGAAAATGTTTATTGCAAACAACAAGCTACAAATACACTAGAGTGTCAGTTGCATAAAATCTACAAGCTATGATTTATAACTACCATTCTGGACACAGAAACATTAAAGATACGTTCCAATTAAACAAATAGTTATTTAGCTCTGGTCGAAGGCATTGGTTGGACTAGATGCAGAACTATCCTTTAATAAATTCAAAATGCCACAAATTAGAAAAGTAAAATTGCGGCCAGGGAAAAGTTCATTTTCCTATTGTAATTCAATAGAAAATCATTGGCGTACGAACTTAAATAAAATGAGTACTGTTACCATAGCACTTTTTAAATTATGGAGCATTTTCAAATACTTGCATTATGATACGCCACTGTAATGAACGTCATATTGACATAAAAGTCCTTCTACTCTTGAAAAATTTCAAAAAACGATTGCTAGATAAATGTAAGTGGTAACCTTTCCATGGCCGCAACCGTACAAATATATACAAAAGGTAAAATCGCACAGATCAAGATAATAGAAAAAATACTATCTATAAAACACAAAAAATGAGCACACAGACTTGGCTACTAATTTTAAAATCGATGTTGACTTACCAAGCATAGGTCCGTTTAAAGCGCCACCAAACAACCTGGGGAAAAGCTTTTTTAAAAGCGCGCGAAATTTAAATTCTGTATTGGGAGGTGAATATATTTGTTTATGTTTAAAAAATGGACAATGGTCCTATTTTATTCAGAGACCCGATATATACGCAGTGTTTTAAACTAAGCAATTTATTGGAGTAGAGTTGTATACATTGTTAAAATGAATGTCAAGTTTAAAAACAAAGATACAAACGAAATTTCAATAAGTTTTAATTTTTTTAATTACAAATTACAGGAAGTTTAAGTATAAATAGTCGTAAAGAATTAAACCCATCATTAGACTACAGTAATTGCTTCAGGCCAGGTCGATGTCGGCGTTACACTGGACCCGAGTGGTGTTACGGATCTTCCACTGCCATTACAAGAGTAACAAAGGTTATCGAAAAACATGAAAGCCTCGGCAGTATCTTCGGCAGATTGGTCCAATTTCAAAGTGTCTCTTCCAACTTCCACAGAATAATCTGAAATAAAAAAAGCATTGAAAAAATTGTTAGCTTTCGCCGTAGAGAGTGTTCTGATTTGTCATCTTTAAGGCAGTTTAACAATATTTAATTTTTAATGACCTAGTTATTCTTTACTAAAATTTAATTTTATAGTTGGCTTTATACGTTTCTCAAACTGTTATGTTAATAGCAGGCTGATGTTTATGTTTTAATTTTTTAACTTTGACAAAATTGTTTACAACATCTTTAACAATTTTTAACAAATATTACTACTGACGAAGATAACTGTAAGTGTTATCGAAACGTTTAGATTGTATAATTTAAAATACACCATTAAAAAACCCCAAAAAAGATAAGTATTTTATTATGAGTGATAATGGTGAAAGTTTACATTTTCACATATGTATTACAGTTTTAAAGATGAAATTTGACCTTTACAGTTTTACTGAGGTAAAATTTGAAATTTAAAATACTGAATTATGATTAGCCGTTGTGACAAAATTTTGTATTATATAAATACTTCGGTATTAATTGGAATAAATGGTCGTTAATATTCGTCCATTATACCTATGCGGTGCGGAGATTACTATGTAGGTACAGTATGTAAAAAAATTAATCATACAGCCACTCTCTTGGATATTTATTTGGAATTAAAATTATGCATATTCGTTTTAATAAAAAAATTGTCGTTAATTTCCGTTGGTCAAAGTGTACACGGTAATCAGTTAACGTATGTACAAGATTGTTTGTGGATTCTCTTCAAGTAATAGTAAGACATTCAACTTTGCGTTGTCATTTGTGGCGGATTTTGGTCTTCCGGACCTAGGTTGATTTTTTACGTGATTTGTTCGTACATAACGTCTTACACTTTTCACAACTGCTGATTTTGTGATTTGATTACCTGGATTAACTTCATTGAATAGGTTTAAAACTTCCTTATAAGAACGCTGTCTCCATATCCTCGCATAATTAAGATTTCGATACGTTTTCCTTCACTAATTTACTCCATAATATTAGACAAAACAACAGTAACAAAGACCACAGAGAAATATTACCTTGTACTATACCAATAGTATATATATATATATATATATATATATATATATATATATATATATATATATATATATTATAGTCATCAGAAAATATGTCCACCCCTAGTTTTCTCGAGCTCTGTTAATGATAGCGAGTTGCGGTAAAGAGCGTTGGAGTTACCAGAATTTTTTATTGAGATTTAATATTCTAGCAAAACTATTTCACTAAAACTCTGAGTACATGGGCACTTCAAAATTTTGGCCTCTTTTTACTGCTGCACAATATTGAGTGATATATTATTTCAAACGTCTTTAAAAGTCCTATTAAATCCCACAAGTTAGATGAAAAAATTTCCAGTGGTTCAAGAGTTATAGAAGAAATTTAAAAAAAGCAAGCTTCGACGTTCTTTTTTTTCCCGCGCTAATGTGATAAAATATAACCGAACTGGTGTAATTAAATCCTCTAGGTTAAGGAAATCCTACAGATTTTTTGTTTTTACTAGATATTTGCTTTTATTCAAAATATCGAAGCGCAAAGAAAAAACTTTTGATTCTTTAATAAATTAAACTAAATTAACTCAATTTTTTCAAATAGTAACACATACTAAATTATTCATCGTTGAAAGCGTCTTTGTAAACTCTATTCATTACCTTATTATAAGTTTTTATTATTATTATTATTATTATTATTATTATTATTATTATTATCTATTCATTACCGTTTACTGTTTGAAAAAATATTCCCGGGTTCTTATTTTATACCTTAAAATGTGTGTTAATCTAAGGTAGATGTTACCCCATATGCGTTTTCGTAGTTTTTTTTTCTAGTTTTGGCAGATTATCGTTTAAAGATGTTGAATTGAATGGTGCGACAACAAAATAAAAATTGTGTCTTTACAGATTAACAAATAATCTATTCAGTTTATTTAATAAGAATAAAAAAAGATGTGATGTGCATAATCCTATTCTTGGTTAGTGAAATATGAAAATGACTTAGCGAGACATGGATCTGACAGACTAAATTTGCAAAACAACTTGTCACTGTAATATTGCCAAACTAATCATTGTTGATTGTTACGTACATGTAAGATTACAGCAAGAAAAATGGTCGTTTATAGCAATAATGAGAAGACTGATATGTTTGAAATTTATATTCAGTGTGAGAAAAATGCGAAAGCTGCTGCGAAGGCGTATACTGTAAGATTTCCTGATCGAACTATCGTTACATTAGCTTCGGTAGCCGCCAATCTAAATACCTCCATTCAAAAATCAAGGAAAACGTTCCCATATCCTGCTCTTCTATTCAAACAATTCTTAAAGGTAAGGAGATGCATCCATATTCATATAGAAAAGTGCATTGTTTGCACGAGGGCGATAGTTGAAGAAGACTCAATTTTTGTCAAAGAATAATAAACTTGGCTGAAAACGATCCATATTTTTTGGAAAAAATATGTTAAACAGATGAGTCGAAATTTGATAACCAAATTACCACAATCTACATTACTGGGCTGATGAAAATCCACATCTCAAACGTCCTGTAAATAACCAGCGACGTTTTTCTATCAACGTATGGTGTGGTGTAATTAACAGCAGATTACTAGGACCATTCTTTTATGAATACAACCTAGACCAGAGACACTACCTAACGTTTTTAAATAATAGATTCGAAGAGTACCTAGATGACGATCTTCCCATCAATGCTCGACACAATGTAATTTTTCAACACGATGGTGCACTAGCCCATACAGCAAATGCTGCGTCACGTTACTTGAATGAACGATTTGAGACATGGGTTGGCACCCACGGACCCATACGTTGGCCACCGTGGTCACCAGACTTAACCGTGTTATATAACTTTCTGTGGGGTTATTTGAAATACCTCGTGCACGATAAGCCTCCAATGCCACAAAATTCAGAGGAACTAACTGAAAAGATTGAAGTATCATGCAGATCATTCACTCCACAGATGCTTAGAAATGCCACGAATAGATCGACGATGAAACGTTTGCAACTTTGTTTAAACGAGAATGGTGATTTGATTCAACATCTTTTATGAATAAGTAATTTATAATAAATTGTATTAGTAATAAATAGTTCTTATAGTTATTTATATTAAATATTAACTTATCTAAAAATATAGTTTGGTCTTATTTTAATGCTTCAGGAAAACATTAATTATTTGCAAAAATTATTTAGATAAGACTACAATGACAGCAAAAAATTGTATAAAATCTAGTTTTTATTGTCATTCATGTTCGAACTTATTCTTATCGGTGTTACAATCCATCATTTCTCATTAAACGGAATCTATTGTAATATGACCAGAGCTGGTAAATACATATTTTAACGTATAAAACAAAAACCCATGAATCATTTTCCAAACCGGAAATACTGTTGAATACATTATTATAAGTTTTTGTTATGAACGAATAAGTTCAAAGGTAATTATGTAATTATAATAATTTAATATTAGTCAAGTTGCTTTGGTATCTGTGAATCCTTGCGATATTGCAGGCTCACATTCCATTAATATAAGTAATTTGATTGTAATCTCATTATATTTAGAATTTACATCAGTTCTACATACATAAAGACAAAATTTACATCGATTGGGGCTTGAACCTTGATGGCGCAGTTGGTTAGCGCGGTACTCTAGCAAAGTACAGGTCATAGGTTCAAATCCTACTCGAGGTAAACTTTTTATTTATGTATTTAATAAAATTAATAATAATTTTTAATTACTGTTGAATACAGTTTATGATCACGTTTTCGACGATGAATAATTCACTATGTGTTGCTATTTGAAAAAATTGAGTTAATTCAGTTTAATTTATTAAAATATCAAATGTTTTCTCTTTGTGATTCGATATTTTGCATAAGAGCACATATCCAGTAAAAATTTAAAATCTGTAGGATTTCCTTAACCTAGAGGATTTAATTATAAAACATAGTAATTGATTAAAATGTCAAAGAAATTAAACAAAAGATAAAGGCATTTTTTTATTAATAATGTGTTGAACCACCCCTATTAGTTTCACACTCCCGACCGTTCTTGGCATGGACTCCAACAGGTGGTCGATTTCTTCCTGAGGTATTTCATCCCAGGCAATCTGCAATTCATGCCGGAGAGCTTCTAGAGTCTGTGGAGGATTGGCTAATTGCTTGAGTCTTCTACCCATCATGTCCCACACATGCTCGATGGGCGGAAGGTCGGGAGATCTGGGTGGCCACGGCAAGATATTGACGTTAGCCTCTTCGGAGCGCTCTATAGAATACCTTGCAATGTGGGGACGGGCATTATCCTGTTCGAAAATCGGGTTCTCCAGCTCCTGGAGGAATGGAAAGATATGGGGTTCTACCACTTCATCAACATATCGGTGGGCATTCATATTGCCTCGGATGAATATCAACTGAGACCTGCTTCCATAAACAATAGCACCCCATACCATAACCTGCACACTATGGTGCACATTCCGCTCAACAGCAAACTGCACATTGCTGGCGTACTCCACGTCTACGTCTGATCCTCATGCCACCATCGTGCATTCCCAAGCAGAATCGGGATTCGTCACTGAAGACCACCCTATGTCACTCCACGTCCCAATCCAATCGCAAGGTACACCACTCCAAACGTTGCTGTCGATGACGAGCCGTCAGCGAAAACACAAAATGTGGTCGATAGGATTGCAAGCCAAGAGCTCTCATTCGACGGTACACTGTACGAAGGGTTACAGGACGCCCTTCGTTTCCAAACTATTGATCGGCTATTGATCTTTTACTCCAGAACCGATCTCTTAATGCCATTAATCGGAGATGGCGGTCCTGGACCACATTTGTCTGTCTTGGCCATCCACTTCCTCTTCTACGACGTTCTTGACCTTATCTAGACCATGCTTGATAACACCGTACTACAGAGGATTGATTACGGTTAAGACAATTAGCAATTTCTGTGAATGAAAAACCACCTTCACGTAAGCCAATAATGCGACCTCTGTCGAATTCACTCAGTTGTCGATAATTTTCACGTTGCCGCACTCTAGGCATAATCGCAGTCTCAAAATGCAAAGAATACAAAAGAAAAACAATTGCAACCAAAAACAATACAGAAATCGACTCAATCTCTCAATAAATACACCCGATAATTTCGATTGTTACAACAAGTAAAACGTCAAATTTTCCATGGCTACTGGATTATTTTGAATGAAATTTTAATCAATTACTACATTTGACTACTTAACCTTTCTGATAAGTTTAAGTTTGGTCCAAAAATTCCAACACCATGTTGGTGTTGCATTTTTTGTCACAGATGAATGATATGATTTAAATGTTTTAAGACATGTTCAGATACCGCGGATTTTTCTCTTTAGGTCTAGTACCAAGGACTCCTAAAATGTATTTCTTAAAAAAGATAATTTAGGTCAAATTTCCTCTTACTTGCTGTATCTGCAATTTTCTTGACAATGGTGGTTATTTTCATTTGATGAGTATCAAACAAAATTTGCTTACACGTGTTTTAAGACGCACTGCTTCTCCGACACCAATAAATGACCCAAATTCAAGCGTGTACGTTTTTTTTTACAGGAGATACATTCACCTTGCTTGTGCTTGGCGTCGTGTCCATATTTAAAAAAATAGGTACTTAATAAGAAAATACCGAATTTAGTTCTTAAAGGAGCTGATTTGTTTAGTTGAAATTTAGGTAAACGGACATAAAACACAAAAAATGCAAGAATGGAATATAAAAACGTAAACAACACAAGTGCACCTGACAGTTAAAATTGTCAATTTAGAAATTTCCCTAGTGTAAACAAGGCGACATGTGAGCCAATTGAAAGTAACCTTTTTTGCGGGAATTATTTGAAACGCTCTCCTAGTTCAAAAATGAAGTATAGTTGTTCTTTATGAAATTGTCTAGCTGATTTCATTATTAATCTTTGGTTAGTTTCAATTATTTTTTAATGGTTAAATTCATCTTCCAAAAATGCAGGATCATCAATTCGTTTACCTCTATTCACTAAAGATTTTATTACGCCAATGTTTGACATGGATGATAGCTTGGGAGTATATTGGTGCGTGTATGTTTTCGTTAAACATCAAAAGAGAGAGAAAAATTATTTGTTTCAGATATTAATATGCCTAAAAACGATTTTTAACCCAAAAAGTTAAGTAATTTTAATAGTTTTGGTATTCCTTGCTCTTCATATCATCATTGGTCCATCACTATCTTTGCGATTGACGGAATAGTATAAAAGATTATCCCAGCACTCTATTTCATTGCCTTAATTATAAATTGTAATCATCCAAGTCATGACTGTTCACTGTAGGGAGGGTCTGTACAATTTCTAGGTTCTGGTAGCTTTGAAAACCATTGAACTCGATACACAACTGGAATGCGCACTCTGCGTTTGTTAATGAGAGACGTTGAGAAGCTTAGAATATATATTCTAAGTTGTGAAGTCACCGTGTTAGAGAGAGACACATAGTACTGTGTGTATTTCTGCGCTGTCTTACATATGTAGGTACGCTTATGAAGTTTAGTGGTGCCATTTAATTTTTTCAGTTTTTTAAGTAATAAGTTTTGTTTTAAGTTAGTAATTAAGCTTAACTCAACCAAAATGCCTATGTACTGATCTGCGTACGGGTGTAAATCTATTTCTCCGTCGAACAATACAGAAAAAATACATTTTCACAGGTTATATGGCCTCTTATGGGTTTTTAATAGTGTAATTTTTTTTGTAAGCTTATTCACAATCAAATTGACTGTCCTAACCTATTATCGCTAATTTACTTTAACATTCCTATACCGGGTACATGAGACCACCCGTATCAGTATTTTTTTGAAAGAACGGTAAGCCGTAGAGAGTTTGTTTAAAAAAAATTATTATAAACTTCATAATAAAGAATCGAGTGGTGATATTATTTCTCGGAAAAGTCAGCATCCTGGGTAGTTTTCTCCAGAATATCTCCAAAATTTTATGTAGAAAAAGGTATTATTGAAAAGATCGTTAAAAAAGAAGAAAGTTTTATAGAAAAAATTATTTTATTACTGCCACCCCTTTTAAGTAATATTCGACTAAAATATTAAATTTGAAATTAATTGTTAACAAAATTGAAAAGTCGGATTTTAACGAATTAGACAACGTTACAAGTTATTATAAGTTTTTTGTTATGAACGAATAAGTTCAAAGGTAAATATGTAATTAAAAATTATTAATTTTAATAATTTTTAACGTTACAAGTGTTCAAAATGTCTTCAATTTACTGCTAAACACTGTTGAGCCCTTCTAGTTACACTATTGGTGGCTCTAAGTACTTCTTCGATTATTCCTAGAACAAATGTTTTGCAAAAATCACTGATATTTACAATGTGCCACAATTACAACATTATATTTCATAGAGTAGATATATTTAACTGTAAGCTAAGGTCCTTAATTTCTCAATTACAATACCTGCAAATAAAATATAAATTCTTTTCTGTATTATGAAGTGGAAGATGTTATATTTTGATTCAATAAATATTTTTCAGGTATTTTGCTATGTATAGAAAGCTTAAAAAACGTATTACCTAAAAAGAAACAGAAACGTACATTATCTGAAAGAAATCAATTTTGAAAATATAAGATGTGTAGGGTTTTTCCCATAAGCACAAATGAGTGCGATAGAGAAATGCAGACAGCACTCCCTGCCTCTTTTTATTATAAGCGCTTCACTCCTTGGCCGCAGAGTTGGAATATTTGCTAGGTTTCCATCATTTATGGAACCGCAGTTGCATTCAATTGACTATTACTGTACTAGTAAAACACAAAAAATTGAACAGTGTTCGTTTTTTTGATGATTTTCAGGATTGAAGAGGATGGCAAAGAAGATAGCGACGATTGTATATAAATATAGGTATTTACTATGTAATTAGAAAAATATAGTTTTCGAGATCTAGAAATTTAACCTTTTATTGCAATTTAGATATTATGCTCCTACTTAAAAATGCATGTATTAATACATGAAAACATTTTGCCACACTATATAAATTGTGATTTCTCAGTAGAGGTGACACAAGGTTGCACGTTGAATTCTCTTCCCCCGTTACCTCTGCGTGCACTTAGACGTTATCCTTGTTCAACGAAATATTTAAATTTAATTCTATCGCTTGGTTAGCAATTATATAAATTAAGAAAAAGTCGATCTTTCCATATTTATTGGTTTTAATGTACAGCATCTTGTGGCATTTTTTCTTTATCACACAGTTATTAAATAATAGCAAGTGATGAAATCAGCATCAACCTCTAGGCAAAGGTGTACTTTGGCATATACCTAAAAATGAAGGCAAACCATTAATTAGTGTTTTAATTATTAATTCATAAAAATTGGTCTTGTGCAAAGAGTAGTAAAAAATGGTGTTTTCTCGAATATATTTCCCTCTAATACTTAGCTAAATGTAACAAAAAATATCAAATTACATTCACAATACACAGAAATTAATATCGATTACGATGCAAGTTGTTTGATTAAAATCAACCAAATAGTTTTCAAAATATAAACATTTAAAGTCCGGTGACTTTTTTACTTTGATAGTAGTTCCCTAAACTTAACGTTCCCTTAGACTATATAGCGTCTTAATTGGTGATCTTAAAAATAGTATGTAAATAGAATTATGGTATAAATAATTTGCCACATACTACTATTTAATTATTCCACTTTATTGCTCAGTTGTACATTATAATTATTTTTATATTTACTGTGTAAATCCTCCAGCACTTTATTTGAAATTGTGTTTTGAATATGCTGTACATGTTCAATAGATGTCTCTAGCAATTTATTTTCAATACAAATTTGACATAAACCTCTTCTTGTAGATTCTAAATTTTCATCGGACTTTAAAGAATGGGAACTATAAAAATTGGTTATAACATACATATGCCATGGGAAATATGTTGTCTTAATTACCTAAGAACTCCTTTATACATTCCCAAATTAAACCCTATTTTAAAACCTTCACTAAATCCTTCATCAAAACTCTTTTGAAAAACTTCATCTCTACCATCAGACATACCTTCACGATAGCCTTCCTAAAAATTATATTTACTTAAATGTTAAATTATTAATGATACACACACCGTTTCAGCTTTAGTCACAAATTTATTCCACGTTTGTGAAATTTCGATTTGTTCTTCTGTATTCGTCATTATATATTGAATGAAAAAAGTTAGGTTAAGTTTAAATTACTGTTCAATGAGGTATTAACATATATTTACTAAATATATGGTTACAAGTTCTTTACTTAAGATGAAAACTGGAGACACTGAAGAAAACGACTCTTTTGTTGAAACTCGTATAATCGAATTAGGTAAATCTAAACCAAATGGAATTTCAAATAATGATATTAAGAATGAACTATCTGATGTTCCACCTGAAATTTGGACTAAAAGTATTAATAAATTACTCAAAACGGGGTACATTATATGTTATTACTTTTGTAACACTATTGTTTACAATTTTTGTAGGATTTTAGAATTATTTAAGGATAAGGGTGCATTGCTTTATAAATATAAAGACCCTTCTCAGAAAACAGAAGTCAAAGGATCAGATAATGAAGAAAAAATTGTTTACAAAATTATTGAGGAAGCAGGGAATAAAGGGATATGGATAAGAGATATAAGATTCAAGTCCAACTTGAATATGACACAACTTAACAAGGTCCTTAAAAGTTTAGAAACGAAAAAATTTATAAAAGCCGTAAAATCAGTAGCGGTAAGAAAATCTATTAAGGATAAATTTATGCATTTAAAATTTTTTTAATATACTATAGGCTAGTAAGAAGAAAGTCTATATGTTATATAATTTAGAACCAGATAGTTCTGTAACAGGTGGTGCTTGGTATCAAGATCAAGATTTTGAGTCTGAATTTGTTGATATTTTGAATCAGCAGTGTTATCGATTTTTAGAAGGAAAATATGATGCTGCAATTAAACTAGGTGGAGGTCCATTAATGTGTAGAAATCGTAGTTATGTGACTGCTACCGATGTACATAAGTTTATTTCAGAATTGGGAATTAGTAAAGTTCAATTATCAGTTGATGATATTGAGAGTATTTTGTATACTGTTGTGTTAGACAATAAGGCAGAAAGAACTGTTAACACTAATGGAGAATATTTGTATAGGGCAATAAAGCCTTTCTTAAATTCTCCAGGGATTGTTCGAACTACTTGTGGCATATGTCCAGTTGTGGATAGATGTGCTGTTTCTGGATTAATTAACCCTAAATCCTGTAAATACCTTACTGATTGGTTAAATGATTAATTATGTGTTATTAATAAACATGCTACTTAAACAAGATATTCATTTTTTTGTGTATAATGGTATATGATTGAACTAGTTTATGTATGACTGAATATTTATTGTATGAGCGAAATTTCATAAATATTATTATCCTACATTATAAACAAGTTTAAAGTGGTATTTTACCATCGACTAGAATGCATTTTAATAAGTAATTTAGTTGAAGTATTTCAATTTTATTCAAATGAAAATTTTTTAATAGTAATTTGAAATATTAAGTTAAGAAAATTTTATAACAGGAGTACCAAAAGTGATGGATTATTAATGATATGACATTCATAATCACAGCATCTTGATGGTAGTCGGCGATTGGTGTTATGATGTCCAATAGCTTACTGCAATTGTTTTCATTATTTATGACATTTAATAGTTTTGAAGAATTGCCATGCTTTTTACATCCTTATGTGTAAAGCATGCATAGTTATTGTTCTGAAACAAATTGATGTTGAATTTTTGACATTTCTGCACTTAAGTATTTACAAATAGCATAATGCCATTCCCTTGTGAGGTAGGCAAAACAATCCCTGCCTCTTGTTTATTTTTTGTTCAAAATCTTTCTCCATACTTTCCTGTCTCTGCATACCTCCCTAGCTTCCGCAAGATTCATACATTGTCTCATTATCTTTCTTTTATCATACATTCTACTGTATTCAGCCAAGTTTTATGTGGCCTTACCTCTAACTTAACCCACATATATTTGCTTCGTTAATCTTGTGTTGTTTATTCTCTCAATGTGGCCAAACCAACTTAGTGTACTACCTTTATACCTATCTATCATCGTCTTTTCCTCGCCACACTCCTTCATTATACACTTATTCTTTATCTTATCCCTTCTCGTTTTACCACATGTGTTTCTCAGGAATCTCGACATTTATTTTTCTTTGTGGCTTTTTTGACATACCCATGTATCACTTCCATACAGTACTGACGGGACAAACACGCCATTATAGATTGCTTGTTTCGCAGCTAGACTCATGTTTTCGTATCTCATTATGGTCCACATACTTCCAATTACCAATTTCGCCATCCATTGTACCTTCTGCAGTGAAATACTAGACCTGGTACACTGAGCAAACTTATTCCTCTGTAGTTGTTGCAATCGCTGTTGTTTCCTTTACCCTTATACAGTGGTACAAGAATCACTCGGCACTTTTCCACACTTAAGGCATATATTGCATAATTCACACAATTTTCGTATAAGCTTTACATCTCCATATTATAGCATTTAACCAGTGATTTCATCTACGCCTGCTCCTTTGCCGTTTTTCAATTTCTCTACAGTTTTCTCTATCTCATTTAACCCAATACCCTCCTCAATTTTATTTACCATTCCTTCTACGTTCTCCTTATTAAACCCTTCAGTTTTATTTTCCTCACGCCTATGCAGCTTTCTGAAATATTCTTGCCAGAATTTCATCACTTTACATTCGTCCCATATTATTTCGTTGCTTGTATCCATCACTCCTGCAGCGTTCTGTTTTGGGCCACGTTTTGTATTTTTGACTCATTTTCAGTTTCTTGTTTACCTCAAAATCATTCTGTATTTTCTCTCCTTCCACAGCCATCACTTCCTCTTTACTTATTCTCACTGCCTCCTTTGTTTCTTAATCTGTACACCTCATACAATCTCTTTTTCTCAGTCTCATTTTTTGCAGCAATCATTGCCATGTACGCATTTTTCTTACATACTGCCTTTTTTACCGATTCATTCCACCAAGCATATTTCTTCTGGCTACCTACAGTCGCTCTTCCACATATCTGCACGGCACAATTGACAACACGGTCTATCAAGCTTATCCATGCACTTTCATTGCCACTGTTTTTTAATTGATCGTTCCACACTGCTTCATTCACATTCAACTCTTTACTCACAGCATCTACATCTTTCATTCTCTTGCCATTATCTACTATATAGTTTATCTACCCTAATTGTGTACATTCGCACTACGTTTGTTTTTCTTCTCCAGGCCCACTGTAGCCCTAAACACACCCTCGATCAACCCAAAAAGTGGTCCACACTTCCTGGACTACTTTTGTATCTCTCACCAGGTCTCTAAGTCATTCATCATGCACTATCAAATCAACCATACTTTTAAATTCACCTCTTCCATGTATACATATATGTACATTTTTATGTTTAAATTACGTATTAGATACAAATAGGTTTCTCTCCACACATATGTTCACTAGGCGTTCACCATCTAAATAAGTCTTTGGTCTCCTAACTCTCCTAGAAGACATTCAACGTATTCTCGAATGGGGAAGCAATAATCTAGTTAAATTTAATGCTAACAAAACTCAGTGTTGCCTTGTGTTCGCCAAAAAAAATCGATCATTTCCTGTTGTAAGTATGAATGTCCCAGTTCTTAAGTTTTCAGACTCTATTACTCTGTTGGATATGACTGTATCTTCAAATCTCTCATGGGTTGACCATCTTCTGTCAGCTACCAAAACAGCTGCTCGTAAAATAGGCTTTTTGTACAGATCTAAGCAGTACTTTACCTCTCGACAACTCCTTCTGCTGTATAAGGCCTAAATTCGGCCTCATCTGGAATATAATTCTCACCTCTAGATTAGTGCTCCCCAATACACTCTCGATATCGTTGATCGTATTCAAAAGAAAGTGATTAGGCTTATAAATGACCGTCCTTAACTTCTCACATACAGTCCCTTGAGCATAGAAGGATGGTTTCAATTCTTTCTTTGTATTATCGTTATTACAACGGCTATTGTGCTGCTGAATTATATTTTTTGATACCATCTCGAGCTATCTTTGCGAGAAACACTCGGTTCGCTCATTCACATCATCAGTATGTAGTAAAAATCTCTACCTGTCGTACCAAACGGGCGCAATCCACATTTTTCTACACAGCTTCTAAACTCTGGAATGATCTCCCTAGTTCCTGCTTTCCTCTCACTTATGATATGAGAAAATTTAGGGTAGCTGTTCATAGGCATCTATTGGCAATTCATTATCCCTCTATCCATCCTCCTAAGTGTTCCTGAGTGCTTTAGCACGATGGGCCAAATTTAGCCTGTTCAGGTCCAGTCATAAAAAAAAAGAACGCGTTCAGTATGTTCTCTCTGCACAACCATCTTTTTATTAATATCTCATTATATCACCACTCTTTCGTTTGGTTTAGATACATTCAACACGTTCTCTACATCATTCCAGAAGTTCTCACACTCTTGGTTTCTTTCTCCATTGACCGGTGCATAGCATGCAATGAGAAAAATTATTCCAAATTCTAGTTTCCTTCTAAGTCATATTACCCGGGGGGATACCAATTCGTATGGTTTAGCATAACTTTTCGCTCTTTCACTCACGATCATTCCAACCCCTTGTGCGGCATGCATTTCAGTCTCAACTCCTGATCATAGTGCCAGGCTTCAATCCTCCATCTCCACAGCATCCTTTCCTTTGCGTTTTGTCTCCGATACACACAGAATATCAAGCTGTCTTTCACGCATTATATTCGCAAATGGGGTGCAACCAATCAAGTTTGGTAATACTTTTAAGAAATAAATAAATTTTATAGGCAATTTCACGAAGAAATCAATGCACGTCATAAATCTATTTAGCTAGCTCCAACAAATTTTTTATGCTACTATTTCGTACGTCCCCGTGACTCAAAAGGAGATAGGAACAATCTAGAACGTTGGGACTACTTACAAAAATTAATAACGTGCAACTGAACTTACATGGAAGCATCTACAGACAAGTTTTCTTCGTGTAAGTTTTTCAGTGGGTAGTAAACCAGCCCTAAAAAGGAGTCTGTAAGGTGCATTTTGTGAACATATGGAAACATTAATTTTTTCTTCTATTTTTAAAACAAGTTTTCTTTATGAAAGTCTTGCCTAGGGTAATAAGTCCTAAAAACTATTGTTTATGAGAATCTCTTTTGGGTATACCGGGTGTAAATGAAATTTAGGCCACCCCTGTGACTTTTGAACGGGTCGTTAAATTTTGTTCAAATTTTGGTGGATTATGTTAGTGCCAGTTGGGGATTTTAAACATAAAAAACAATTTGGCCGACTTCCGGTTTCACCGGAAATGACGCAAAAGCTGAAAATTTAAATAGAACACTCTGTATATTTTTACATATACCGACTACCATAAAAATTGCAACACCTAGAGTTTGTTTTTATTGAAATTTTCGTCAACGATGTCTTTCATTAGAACAAACAAACGATTAAAATTTGAATAAAATCTAGCTAGTAGTTTTCTTTTGTTTTTCCTTTGCACTTAGTAACAATAAATTTGAAGCAATAAACCAATCAGTGTGTAATTAACTGTCGATTTTGCAAATTGTTTGTTCACTATTTCGTTCTGACCTTGCGAACAATGCCAAGAGTACGTCAACATCAACATTTTTCTCAATTGACTGATTTTGAACGTGGCCGTATTATTGGCGTGAGAGAGGGCGGACTTTCGCTAAGAGAAATTGCTCGTCGTGTAAGCCGAAATGTTACAACGGTATGGAGATGTTGGTCCAAATGGTCCGAGGAAGCGGTGCAACAACGTCGCCCTGGATCTGGACGTCCCCGCAGGACCACAGATCGCGAAGAACGTCGCTTAAGACTTTTGGCCACAAGAGACATATTTTCAACAACTCGATCGATTGCAAATGATTGGATGAGAAGTGTAGGACCCAGAATGTCAATGTCACCTGTTTATCGCCGGATAAGATCTTGGACTGCGTTAATATCGTCCATTTTTATCTGTTCCTCTTACACCACTCACCGTCTACGCAGGCTAGAATGGAGCAACGAAAGAGCGAATTGGGCGCAAGAATGGCATCGAATTGTGTTTAGTGACGAGTCCCGATTTTGCTTGTGGGCCCACGATGATCGTGGGAGGGTCAGACGGATGCGTGGAGAACGTAAAAACCCAACATTTCTTGTGGAACGCAACACAGCCCTCACACAATAAGTGATGATATGGGGTGCAATATGTTACGATAGCAGATCACCCTTGGTCTTCATTGATGGCAACTTAAACGCCGCTGGTTATATTGCCAATGTGTTAGAACCCGTTGCGCTTCCATATCTTCAGGGGCTGGAAAATTCCATTTTCCAACAGGATAATGCGCGCCCTCATACGGCAAGGAATACAACACGTTTTTTGGAAAAAGCTAACATTGCCGTCCTGCCATGGCCTGCTGCGTCGCCTGATTTGTCGCCCATGGAACGTGTATGGGATGAGGTCGGTAGGCGACTTGGTAATTTACCACACCTCCAGATAACTTACACGATTTCCGGCTACGGATTCAAAAAGTTTGGGTTGATACACCACAGGCAGCTATAGATCACTTGATTCATTGCATGCCACGCCGTCTAAATGAGTGCATGACAAATCGTGGCGGAGCAACTTCTTATTGAAAAAAACATTTTTAGTTTTTGTTCTTTTGTTTTCAAATTTTAATCGTTTGTTTGTTCTAATGAAATACATCGTGGACGAAAATTTCAATAAAATCGTTCAATAAATTCTAGGTGTTGCAATTTTTATGGAAGTCAGTATATTTGGATTCTAGGGCTTCAAATACATACAGTTCATCTGTCAAATGTTAACTCAAGCGCCATTTTAATGTTATTTTTTTAAATATTTTTTTAGTTTTAGATCACCATGTTACGTCATCTAAATTATAGATAATTGACCCCAAAAATATTATTTTTCCTAATAATTAATTTTTTTCAAGTTTGTTAACCATTAAATTTAAAAATTACGGTTTTTTAACCAAAACTCACTGTTCGCAATAAACATGGGCCACCCTGTATATTAAATAGTTCTTTCAAGTACTAGTAAAACGATATGCATGATAATTTCCTTAGTTCGTAAATAAAGCAGTAATTTTTAATTCTCTAATTTTTATTAACAAAACATGCTCATGAAGGCGACTCTGTCAAAAGAAAATGGCGTTTAAGTCGATATTTGGCATATGAACTGTATGTATTTGAAGCCGTAGACGCCAAACATGTAAAATATACAGATTGTTCCATTTAAATTTTCTGCTTTCGTCATTTCCGTTGAAACCGGAAATCGGTCATATTGTTTTTTATGTAAAAAAAATCCCAAACTAGCTCTAATATAACCCATCAAAACTTGAACAAAATCTAACGACCCGTTACAGGGCTCCTATTTGATTTGCACCCGGTATACCTGGATTAATGAAGATTAATAAAATTTTAGATGCGTGTTTTACCTTCCCACCGTCATATAGTTGGTATAGAAAGTTCGACACTTTTTAACCGCGTGTAAAAAATATGCTAAATCCGGTTTACGCTTTTAAAATCTTCTTTAATTAATTTTTAAGGCTTATTTGATTTTGTATCGAAAAGTTTTATAAAAGAAGTTATATCAAATTGAATAGTTTCAAAAGCTTGTTAAAAAATCGGATACTTAAATGACGCATCGAGTCAAAAAATTTCATGGAATGTAATTAATTTAGCCATACACGCACCTTCCCAATCACGCCACACAGTCAGCCAGATAGATAGACCGACGCAGATAGGACAGAGATAGATGGAGGGAAGGAATAAGAGAGAGTTGTTTGTAAGAAGTGTAAAATTAGTTAGAATTCACAAAAATTGAAATTATTGATAATTATTACTAATAACATTATTATGCACACAACAATTACAATACAAACTGAAATAAAAAAGTATTTTTGTGATCTGAAATTTCAGATAAAGTTAACGAAAAGAGCGGCTTGAAAATTGGGCATTTCGTGTGCAAATATTTCAATTACAACCACTGTTAGCGGTTATCGTTCAAGTACAAAGGGGAACTAAAGATATCAGTAATAATCGTTTCACCATTTTCATTTTTTCAACCTTTTTAACATAAATGATTTAAACTGAATTTTCGTATTTTTAACTAAACATAGATGCTTACCAATTTAAGTTTGTAACAAAGCAACTATACCAAATAGTAAGTAAAGTCAATTACTTTTTATATGCCCACGTGGGGATAGTATTTTTTTCACCTTAGAATAAAAAAAGATTTAATCTTATTAATTAGGATCAATTTTTATCAAAGGATATTGCATTATTATTATTACATTTCTTTTAATCCCATCTTATGATCTAATTTATTTATGCATTGGGGGTTATATTCTAATAAAGGGCCGTGGTCTTGTAAGACGCGAATCTGTTCGCGGGCTTCTTAATGTGGGTTTATTATTATTAAACACTTATACAACTTCATTTATATGAATTGGAAAGTAGCAATGAGTCGTGGATATTGCGTTAATTAACGTGTTTACAAATATTTTAAAAATGTGCTGCTGCAACAAAACATTAAGGTCTAAATTAAATATTAGATGGAATAATAATAATCATTTCTACCCTGATACAATAGCGCTTTTTTATATACCCACGTGGGGGTCGTATTTTGGTCTATATCGCTCTTTAAAGTGTAATCTTCATCGAGTGAGCATTATTATAATGTATTCTTCTGTTTATGAGCCAAAATCAGCGGACATTACAGATTTTACGGACTTGTTAATACAGTGGCCGGCGTGTAGGAAGACCAGCCCGCCTATGCGCGAAAGACGACTTTATGATGTTGTTCAAATTCCCGCGTTCGTTTACCTCAGAGGCGTCACATGGTGCATAATGTATATTTTAATGGTATATTAAAAGCAATTCAAAGAACCATATTTTATGTAAATACGCAATTTATTATAATTAAAAGCTATACTGGAAGTAATACTATAATTCAATTAATAAAATCAATATGTTATTACATTACACATAATTGATACCTATTACTAAAATAATATTGTCTAAAATGTTTCATTTTCACTGTCACTCAAATCGCTAAACTGATGAGATGCCTACATACTTTCAGGGATAGATGCTTATTATGCAAACATGAAAAACCAAATGTTAAAAAAAACGCGTCACCAATGGAAATATTGGAATTATTCATCTTCATACGCATTCTTCCAATATACATATAATTAAACATACAAATGTGATACGCTTAGTATTTTTATTATAATCGGCAACCGCCGTAGTTCTTCGTGATGCGCCGGCTCCTCGTCTTCTTACACGCCGACCACTGTAAACCGTTACAGCATAACCGTTCAAGATGATGATGAAAACGATGACGTGGATGCGCTGAATGTATCTCACATCCAAGGTGATGGTGATGGTTCACAGAAGAGGAAGAAGAGCGATGAGGCAGAGGAGAAGGACGAGTCTCAAAATCATGATGATGATAGCGACGAATTACGGTTCAAGGAGAAGACCGATAAAGAATGTGATTAAATAAATGATGTATTGTTGTTTATAATAATAATATATTTTTAAACGCTAAGCTTTCCTCCAATTTTTATTAATAAACTTGTTTTTCCTAACGGTGTTTGAACCTGCACTAACAATGCTGCAGTTAATGCGAAAGGGCAGTTAGATGGGCAACTACAATAAGTGTGAGATTGGCTTTCTTTTGCACTCTGTAAGTTAAATCATACTGCTATTTTTTGAATTGAGAACTGATTTTGTATGATTAAGTTAAATCAGCTTGGAATTTTTGAATTGTGGTTGGTTGGTTTTAGCAAAGTGTAAGTTAGCCCAATCAGTATTTTTGAGCTGTAAGCTAGTTTTCGCAGGCTGTAAGTTATCATTTGATTGATTGAGATTGATTTGGTTGATTGATTGAGATTGATCTGATTGTTTGATCTGATCGAACGCGATTTGTTTGGGATTGATCTGCTTAATTGATTTGATTAATTGATTTGTATGTTTGAGAAAGAGATGACGGAGTGACGAACACGATCAACCTCTATTACAGAAAACATTCATTAGTCTTTACACTACTAGATGGTACCACAAACAACCCTAATTAGTCCTAGAAATATACCGCTAGACGCCGCCGTCTCTATTACAGAAACTATTTGCTAGTTAAAAATATATCTTAGCTTTAGATATATAACACTAGGTGGTGCCACTTGTATTACAGAAAATATTCATTAGTCCATACACAACTAAATGGCTACACAAATTCAAATTTCGCAACAAGGGGGTCACGGCAGGAGGGCGCAGACCTGACACAAGTTCCTATATTTATCTTGTAAGTTAGAATTAGGGCCCCTTATTAGAATACTATTTCCAGCCAGACATGGTAGCCAAGGCAGGGGTGTGAAGGCCCGAAAGCAAGTTGCGAAGCCCTATGTCTGTCTTATAAGTTAGCAATAGGCCTCTTATTGGAATACAAGTTCAAATTTCTCTCAATAAGTAATCAGAATGGAAACACTTAATTACAAATTCAAATTTCCCGCTAAGGGACTAAGGACTAAGACCCGAAAACAAGTTGCGAGGCCCTATGTCTGCCGTATAAGTTAGCATTAGGCCCCCTTATTATAATAGAAGCTCAAATTTCCCCGCATAGATGACACAGCAAACAAATTCAAATTGTTGGTCGAGGGACTGTAAACGTCTGTTTGATATAGATTACTGTTTTCGTTTTTACAATGTTGCCTATTTTTCTGATTAACTTATTATAAAAGAGGTTGCATAATTATCCTAAAAAATGTTATTGCAATTACTTCATTTCCTTTAATTTCCATTTTGTAGGTTCGAAGGTCATGTGGCGTTCCACACACCAGATATTTTCTGTACGCCAAAGAGAATTAAAAAAACTGCAAAATTTAATTATTGCGGGGATTAGAATACAGTATGTAGGTATGGAAGGTTATGTATTTAACTTTTTTTCACTATCGCTAAATCGACTTAGCTCATTTCAGAACTTTTGGCCAAGTTTCGCCAAGATCGGCTGTGATGTCTGGGTGTGTGTGTGTGTGTGTGTGTGTGTGTGTGTGTGTGTGGTGTGTGGTATGTGTGGTGTGTGCGTGGGGGGGGGGTGCGTGCGTGCGTGCGTGTGTGCGCGCGTCGGGATGTGTGCTTGTATCCACGATAATTCCAGAGCGAAAACACCTACGTACTTAAAATTGTATATTTAAGCTTGTTTTTACTTCGCTTGGAGCTGATTATATTTGGGGAGGTATCCAGCGGCGGAAAGGGAGGTTTATTTTATTAGGGGCAGTTTTTGGTTCTTATTAAATATTTTTAAAACAGTTGCATATTTCAAAAATATAAAAATACCTAGATATAGACCTTCAACATATCGATTATGTTCTATGCAACTTTTTGATACGACTTTAGCGGTAAACAATCCTAAAGGAGCATTTTAGTGTTGAAAACGTAAACTTTCACCATTATCACACATAATAAAATACTTATCTTTTTTAGGTTTTTTAACTGTAAGTGTTATCGAAACGTTTAGATTGTATAATTTAAAATACACCATTAAAAAACCCAAAAAAGATAAGTATTTTATCATTTAAGTATTATTTCAAATTTTTTCAATATCTGAATAACGATTAATTTTATAAGTGTAGACATATTTTTTAAAGAAAATTAAATTTTTTCATAACTTTTCTTTATACAGTTTCTTAATATAACGCAAGGTAAGTTTACAAATTTATTAAATAGGAATGAAAACGTTTAAACTGTATTATTGATACCTTATAGAAGCGGGGGGCTCTGGAATTTTTTTTAGTTAACATGTACACGGTGCGTTCGTAAAGTAGCGGATAAATTCAATCAAAATTCGAATAGGAGTTTAGGAAGAAAACCCTCGGACCCGTCGATTTCTATTTTCAATTTACAGTTTTTTACGTTTTTGCACAGGGTCCTGCCAAATACACCTTACAAGGGGTAGATCAGCTGCACCGATATGTCTACGTCGGTTTTCAGAAGCTATGCGGGTATGTTATCTAAACCTAGAGCCTTCCCATTTTTCATACTCCGTATGGCATCTCTAACTTCCTCCTGTGACGGGAATTCCACTGAGATTTTCAAGTCTGGCTGAATGTTTTCCTATGGGTTTTCACACGCCCCCGCACATGCACACGCACGCAGGGTTTGGGACTATTCGCCGTCGCCGGTTCGCCTTCGCCGATTCGCCGTCGCCAATTCGCCGTCGGGACAGTTGGCCGTCGGTCAAATTCGCCGTAGGGACGATTCGCCGTCGGTGGATGTTTTAGACGAATTTATAAAATTAATTTGTTCTTAGGTATGCCAACACACAAAAAAATTTCATTATCCATTATGACAACTTTCAACCACCTGATTAACTCAAAGAATCGGTACAACTAAATGTTTTTGTTCTATGCTTTTGTATTTATAGCAATATCGAGATGTAATTATTGTTAAATTAAGATTACGTTAATTATCAAAGGATTATTTGAGGTAAATTGCGGAAAACCCATTTATTTAAAATAAAGAATGTCATAGAAAGTCTATTTAAAGTAAAGACCCTCATTATAAACTCATAAAAACACAATTTTAAGGAGACACTCATTACCAACTCATAGAAAATCTATTTAAAGTAAGGGTGTCCATTATCATACGAGAAATACTATAGCACATCAAAAAGCAACGATTTGTACGGCGAATCGTCCCTACGGCGAATTTGACCGACGGCCAACTGTCCCGACGGCGAATTGGCGACGGCGAATCGGCGAAGGCGAACCGGCGACGGCGAATTGTCCTAGACCCCGTACGCACGCACACACAAACACACACACGGACACTCATACACACACACACACACACACACACACACGCGCGCACACACACACACACACATAAACATACACACGCACGCACGTACACACGCGCACACGCAATGGTCCAAAATGTATTGAAAGCCATCAAAACGTGAATATGCGTCAAAACATCGATGGCGAACTTTTTAGATTGATAGAGTTAAGTATGTATCAAATGATTATGCAGATGCTGAGGGTGAAACTATGGCACTTTTACTTGTAAATATAATTTAGAAAATATATACAATAATATATATGCATATAATTGTCAGTTTCCGTAATATTTAAAAGAGGCATTCCCATCTGCACCTGTCCATAGTACGCATGTTTCTTTTTTAATTTTGTTACATTTTCTTCTAACTCCAAATAGCAGCATGTCTCTAAAAAGTTGCTTGAACGCTCTGTTTTCCTTAAAATAGTAATCATATAAAAATTGCCAATTTGAAGAAGTCTAATAATTTTTTTTTACCGGAAAATGGACATTTAGTTTCAATCAATTTTGTTGGTGAGGCATTTTCAATAACAACTCCATCAGGAGAAAATCCCAACCAAGGAAATATTTTGCAAACAACCAATCCCAAAGTAACTGCTTCGTAATTATTATTTTTGATGTTTTGTAAATCTACTTGTGAAGTGTTTTGAAAAAAATATTTTTTTCGCTTTTGATTCCTAATCTTCTGTTTTTTTGAAAGTATATATTGAGCAGCAGGTTGACCCTAGAATTTTAAAGAAAATAATAATAAAAATTTGTGGAAAAATATTGATAACAGCATTACAGTACCTGTAATTCTTAACTCTCTTTCTTTTGCCCAAGACGGAGAACCTCAAGCTCATTTCCATATGAGAGGCCATTAACCAATTGTTTTTAACGTGCCTTAAGCTCAAAATTCTCTAGAACTTCATGTCTAGACCACATTAAAAGCAATTAATATTAACCATTGCTCATTTTATTATAGCATACCAAATATAAGATTGTAAAAATGTGTTACCTGTTGATGTAAATCAGGGTAGCTGCAATATGTTCGCATGTACAAAGACACCTCCACTACTTAACATCTTCATGCAAAGTTAATGTAATTTGATGTGGCGAAGATGTCAAGCTTAATGGCTGCAAACATCAACTCTTTAAGTTGGAGGATTCTTCTTCTAAACCACATAATATAATGTGACCAGATTTGAAAACAGCTTCACCTTCCTAAAGTGGTCGACTTCTTTCGCCAATATATTCTAATATATTGAAGATGGTTACTTCATCTGTTGCCATTATGTTAAAAATGAGTCACTTTACAATAAATAGATATTTAAAAGTCCTTTTTAAAGAATTATCGCTCGAAATTTAAGAATAATGCACTGCCACACCCATAAACCAACAATAAACACCTTTATTGTTCACCGCTATAGCAGCCATTTTGAATTTTTGTGGCGCGCTACGATCGCGAATCAGTTGTCACCAACTGTAATTTAGTATTATTTTTGCCGGTCTAGGCGGAAACACGCATAGTTTCCGGACGCATTTGCGGTCTGCATATGTCCTATTGCAGAACGAAGGCACAAAACGTAATGTATTGCTTGCAACTAATTGGTCCCTAATTGCCTTGGGTTGGATCACCGTGTATTTTTAATATTCAAAATCAAAGATGCATTGAAAAAAAGGAAACAATGTGAAATGAATGCGGCTATCATGTACTAACTTCGTGGGCATCTTGTTTTAAAGCATGCGTAAAATGTGAAACTGTCAATGAACAAGCCGAATGTCTGTGTATGTTTAATTACAGAGTGATGTTCCAACATTTCACGTGAATAATACCAAAGACATTCATACTAAATATACGTGTTGGTTATATGAACATTTCTTTCTACAATTTACATTTTATATGCTGGATTCATTACATCAAATAAGTTGTATATTAATTATTACCACAGAATCAATTTTTCCCTCCAAAGTTGAATGCATGGTAAAAGATGCCTCTGTTAATGAAAAAACCATTTATTAAAGCGTCGATACCAGGTGGACTTTCGAAAAAAGATGAAGTATTTCATTGTGTGATGACTAACGAAATATTTCGAGATTACGAGTAAGTTCGCTTAAAATTCTCCAGTGCGTAATTAAGAAATTGATCAATTCCATTTTAATGACCTAACGGTTTTCGTTGGATACCCATTTTCTTACTTTTGGTATATTATTTATTTAAAATAATGTTATAAATTACACATTTTTCATGTTTGACGTTTGTTTTTCTTAGGTTATGTTAATTTTTAAACATTTTAGCCAGTTTTGTCAAAGAGTAATATTATGCAATTCAATGGTATGGACATGTAGGTATACAGATAAATCTGGACTTACTTATTTAGAAGCATTAGAAAGTGAAAAAGAGGCACAAAAAACTTTGAAGGAGTTCCCAACACAATTACGTGTTCCAGTATTATTTCTTGCTAGTAAAACACATAGGACTGCATTTTCTGAAATGGTTGATGATGTATACACATTTATGAAGGACAGATATTTTATTGGTGAAAATGTGGAATCATCATTTGTTGGGAATAAATGGAGAGAATCTCATGTGTTACAGGTTATAGCCCCAACTGAACAACAACTTAAGGATGCTCCAAAGAATGGGTAGACTCAAATATTTATGTTGTACCTTAACTTCATTGTATTTTTTAGGCATGGAAACAATAAACATTTTTATCCACCACCTTCATTATATAGTTATGAAGTGGAACAATTAGATTCTGAGGATCAGGATATATCTCAGGTTATGATTGTAAAGGCAGATCAAATTAAACGTAAAAAAAAACTAATGCGTGATAGAATTAAGTTCTTTCTAAAAAAATTTGTCGTGCAAACTGAAAATTCATTGTATATGGTGAAAGAAAAATGCTTACATGCTTATGGTATAAGTAAGATGAATTTTGGACAAATTTTTGATGGCCCATTACCTACTTTTGCTTTTTCAAAACAGAAAAAGAAGAAGCAAAAGTTTATTACTGAATTTTTAAGTGGAAATAAAAATGGAGATATAACTGAGAAAATTAAGAAACAAGAAGAAGTATATAAACAAATTCATGAGGAAATGAAACAAAAAAAATTGGCAGAAAAGATGAAACAACGGGAAGAAAACTTAAAAATTGCTTCACTAGTCAGGGAATGGTATTCTTTAAAAGATGATCAACAACTTGAAGACCATAAGGTTTGTTTACATGATATTTTTATTCTCAATATTTTCTATTGAATTTTAGAAATTGCCCGTACCTACACCTTTACAATCAAAAGTACCTGAAAAATATACAGGAGATATGTTATCTATAATGGAGTTTACTCATACATTTTCTAATTTTACTCGTACTAAGTCATTTTTCCCAAATGGATTAACATTTGAAATAATAGAGCAGGCCCTAACCCAAAAAGATCTTGAAGGTCCTTTAGTTGATTTAATGCAAATGTTTTTGTCAACTATTTTTAATCTACAAAATATGGAGAAACAACACGTTTCTATTAAAGTAGATTACTCTGGTGGTTAGTATACATTTTATTTATTATATTGTATTATTTACTCACAATCTTTTGCAATTTGGTAGGCCACATTAGGGAGTGTTTTTGTTGGTGTAAGAAGCGGTGATGCTAACCATGACAAAGAGAAATCAGTAGATCTAACAAGTTTAAGTAGATTTTATATAAAATTGGTACATGTACTTTTATCAAATATTTATCTTCAATGGACAGTATAAAATATTTTGTAAAAGTGCAAGTTGCAAAAAATAAGTATTATAAAAGGCTAAACACATAGAGAAGGATATATAATATAACAAAACATTTTTCAAAGATTGTCATACAACTACATATAATTTATTTACTTGAAAAGTCTACCTATCTATGTTATGTTAGTACCTATATCGAATTTCAGCCTGACTTTACAGTACACGAAAGACAGCCAATATTAAACCTTATGGCCAGTATTGCCAGTTCTAATGGAGAGAGAGAGTGGTGTCTTAAGACTCATACATCAAACCAGAAGTTCTCAACTAACCTTCCCCATAATCATGGATATTTCTGTATTTCATACTGATTTTACTTTTTATGTCAGTTTGTGTAATATTTTATTCTTACAGTGGTACAGTCCGCGTGTCCAAAGAATGCCTGAACGTTGGATGCGCATTCGTCCAGCTTCAAGTCTCTTAAGCGCGGCATGTCAGTGGCGTCGCCACCAAAAACGCGTTCCGTTTATTATCATGTATTACACTAATTAATTATTTATTTCTGTTATTAATTTACATACGTACTTGTTAATTTAACTTTATTACAATTATTGCAACAAAACAACAGTGAACCATTTTGTGTCCTATGTGAATTTTAAAGCTCATAATACTCAAATTTATTAGACAAATATGTATAAACAACAAATACTTTCACAATACATAGTAAAATAAATAAGTTTTGCGGCGCATGTAATTCTAATGGCATTTGCTTAAATTCTCATTAAAGAAATCCTAATAGTTAACAGTCCTTAGTATCATTAACAACAGATTAGCAAATATTCAAAAATGTTTTTATTAGTTCATTTTCAACTGTGATTTAAAATCGAGTGTAGAAATATGAGTTCTACATTGGGAAAAAGTGGCCAAGTAATAAGTGGTCAAACGCGTGAGGTGATATATAATGTGTACAGTTATTTGAAAAACTTACACCCCACATATACCTTGAAACAATTAAAAGGAACCGTGTCTGAAGCAACAAAAGTGTCTGTTAGATCAGTGGCAAATATTATTAAAGAGGGTGAAAGTCCAACAGAAGAGGGAAAACCAAGATTTTCAACTCCAGGCAAGAAACTCCCTTGTCCGTCTCCTGTGACCGACTTAGAAAATTTCGAAAAGAGCCTTTTTCGCAATATGGTATATAATTTTCACAAGACCGAAGGTGCACAGGTGACAATTCCTGCTCTACGTGAGAAACTCCACGATGACTTAGGTTGGCACGGTGGTGCTACATCTTTACGTGTTATATTAAAAGACCTGGGATTTCAATGGCATTGAACTGAGAATAATAAAAAACTTTTAATAGAGAAGAACGATATAAGGGCTCTAAGAATTACTTACTTACAAAAAATTCAATTCTACCGAGAATTAAATCGTCCAATTATCTACATGGACGAAACATATGTTCATAGTGAACACACACAATCAACGTCGTGGAGTGATGGCACAACTAACGGACTGCTGTCTGCAATTTCTAAAGGACCAAGAATGATTGTGGTACATGCAGGAGGTGAAATGGGTTTTTTACCAGGTTGTAGTCTGATATTTAAATCAGGAACTAGCAGCAAAAACTATCACGACGAGATGAATGGTAGCAACTACGAAAAATGGTTACGTGAGAAACTTTTACCAAACTTGCCTCCACAATCGGTTTTGGTTATTGATAATGCGCCGTACCATAATGTTCAGGTGGATCGTGCTCCAACAAGTAATTCGAAAAAGGCAGATATGGTGAAGTGGTTAATAGAGAAAAAGATACCGTTCACTCCTTTGATGTACAGACCACAACTTTATGAAATAATTAAGCTACACAAAAAGGAACATATAGCGTACAAGTTTGATTGTATATTAAGTAATGAAGGACATACGATGCTGCGACTACCTCCCTATCACCCGGACTTAAACCCGATTGAGTTGATTTGGGCTCAAGTGAAAAATAATGTTGCAAAGAGAAATACCACCTTTAACTTCAACCACGTTAGAAGATTGTTGGAAGAAGAATTAGCGGCTGTTACTCAAGAAAACTGGCAAAAGTGCTGTAAGAAGGTAATCGACCAGGAAAAAAATATTTAGAGAACGAAATACTGATTGACGTACAAGTCGAAAAACTGGTGATAAATTTGGAGGACGATTCAGAAACTGAAAGTGGCTGGTCTAGTGATGAATGATTGTGTGACTTATTTGTTAGTAGTATTTAATATTATTATAGTAGGTAATTATCGCCGTTTGAGTAACTTTTCCCCAAAGTGTATGGAAATATAAAAATTGATTTCCCAAGAAATATCATAATTTTTTTAAATCTTGAATAATACTCTTAAAATACAGCCTATTCTGTTTCTATAATTAAAAATCGTACTTATACTTTATTGATTTTCATAAACGATTAAACTGTTGTGTTCATTTGTAATTCAAATATAAAATTTATTACTTGTCAACATGGTTATTTTTTTATTTTATAAATGTTTAAACTATTACTGTTCATATGTAATTCAAATAAATAAAATATTTTAAAATTTCTTGTGGTTTGGTGACGAATAATTGAAAACGCGACACCGACGCCACTGGTAATGCTTTCAGTCGTTATTGCGTTAACGAGTGCCGCCGAATGCACGAACATCCATGCGTGACATGAGGCATTCTTTGGCCATGCGGACAGTATATAATAGTAACTTCGTTGCTTATTGAAATGGAACAAATATGAATGACATTATATGAGTAGTCTACGGATTTTTAAGCTAATGTTTATAAATGGTTATAAGCTTAAGTGTTATTTTGTAAAAAGTGCTTATTTAAGGTTCATTATCATAGACCTTATAATAGTATGGACGGAGTGTTGATGTAGCCGTAATGTGTCGAAAGGAGATGGTTAATCACAATCTATGGGAGGGGAAAAAATGGTCACGTGAAGACTGGCAGAAAGCAGCTTTGTGAATGGCATTTTAAATACTTTATGAAAATAAAACTCAGATTATAGAATTAATAGTTTATAAAAACACATAATTTGTATAATTATATATACAAGAACAACATTTAACTGAAATTAAAAACAATATTCATTGCAATAAATACAAAATAAATGTTTATTTGTTTTCATACTAAAGTAGGTGTAAAAACAACTACTTTTCCAAAAATGATAATTCATACATAACACAATTATAATTTTGTTAATTTCTTTCTCTCAGTATGGAAGTGAAGTAGCTGAATACATCGTAAAAGTAAAAAAGGTATGTGCTCTTCTGATGTAAAATTAAAAATCAGGATGGACAGTCGAAAATATGGATTTTATTGATTTACCTAAGCTATTGGTGTTTAAAATTAATTAATTTTGTGTATTGATGCCTAATTCTCATTAAAACGTGAATTTGGATGATGTATTTTAATGGTAAAATATATTTTAAAAATTTTATACACGATTTGTATTATAAATATTAAATTAAAATTGATGTTTTGTGCCAAAAATAATTAATTTACTTATGAGGTTATTTTCCAAAAAATTATGAACACTTGAATATACTTTCTGCTATTTTACAAATATAAATTACATCAGAAGAAGGTTTTATCAAACCGCCTTTGTTTTTTTTATTCAACAGTTTCAAAAATGAGTTGTTTTGTGTCAGTTATACTGCACAAATATTACAGTTTAAAGATATAATTAATTTTCTTGAAATAAAATCGGCAATGTATTCAACTACATCATTTTCATATTGTGAAAAAGGAGACAAAACAACTGCATGAGTTGTTTATTTTCATAACAAATACTTGTGGTAAACGTTAATAAAAGCATTAGCACTTGTTCTCAAGTATTTTTTCTTATATACACATTAACAGTTTTACCACTGTTTTGCCAACCATCAGCTGATTATCTTCTATCTCATTTATTCGTGCGCGTTCTCTCTCTAGACTCTGTCCATACTAATATTAGGTCTATGTTCACTGTGACATTATGTGCCTATTTATGAATTTTTTTGCATATGTTAAGCAATTTTGAATCATATTAAAATCACAATGCAATTAAGAGAAAGTTTAGATTGTTTGGTATTTAAGGAATGGAATTTTCTGTAAGTACTATTTGTACCTTGAAACCTCATCCATTTCATAACCCCAACTTCATACAATTTTTGGGAGTCCAAAACTAGGCTCTTCAGAACATGTTGTCTTTAGCCAAATTATTGTGTATATATATATATATATATATATATATATATATATATATATATATATATATATATATATATATATATATATATATATATATATACATACCGGGTGTCCAAAGCGTCATGTGACGGAAGATTGTGGCTTCGCTGTTGATTTTTTATTAAAACCATTTATACAAAAGTTACATGGTTCCAATACGTGCATAACTTAAAAATATTTTAGCACCTACAGGGTGATTCGTAAAAGTAAGGGGGGATCAAGTTTTTTGCCTAATGAATAAGCTTTTCAACGATGTATGCATTTGAACATATAAAATGCAACATTACCAAGTTATGGAACAAAAATGTATTTTTTTCCTGAATGTAAGGTTAGCAATAAAAACTAATTCTTGGTTTATTATCTAAGTTGTGACAAATTAGTTCAGGGATATAATTAAGCTAGGTATAGGCTTTGAAAAGATGTAAACATTTTATTGATATATTGAATAGGGGAGAGAAGGCTCTGTGTGAAACTTTAGTATGTTCAACGTACATTCTCTTATTTCTAATAGAACACCCTGCATATTTTGATTTAAAAGTTTTATGTACATAAAGAAATACAATTTAAGGTGGAACATCAGCTGGTGTTAAATCATGAAGAAACATTATGCTGTAGTAAAATTTCAGTAAAAGGATTTTTCTTCTGACTTTCCTTGTCAAATTCTGGTTCCAATACCCATAAAGAATCTAAATTGTAACTTTCACATGCATCTTTTGAAAAAATGTGTAAAGCAGTGTTTCCTAAATCTAAAGCTCACCAATCATTAGAATTTGCACCTTCTAATCTTGGTACCATATCACTTGTGTGACGTTTCTGTTTATACAATTTTTTAATAAACTGTGCAATGGCAGTCATATGTTTACGTGTTCTTCCATTAGCAATGCAAAGGAAATCCACGTAGTTATATTCTGGAGGAACGGTAGCTACAAATATACCATCTGCATTTTCACATTTTAATGCCTGAACTAAATCTTAAAAACTAACTTTTATCCAAATACATTAATACCGCTAAAATTTATAGTTTTTAAAATATTTCCATTTTTTAAATTTTTCTATAATTATTTTATAACGTAACTATTTAATAGAGTGCCATGATTTCAAGTCACAATACCAGGTTAGTAATAGTATTAATTAATTTTATTAAATATTTTAACAACAAACTAAACAATGTAATATTGAAATAATAAACAAACAATTAACAATAACAAGAAGTAGGTAAGTCAAACATATGCAAATGTGCACTTAAAAAAATTATAAGGTTCAAACAAGCCTCCTCTTTTCTCTATGCACTGATTCAATCCTCTGTAGGAACATTGTAAATCATGCAACATTTGTTGGGTTACATTACGAAACGCTTGTTGAATTCTTTCCCTCATATTTTCTGCAGTAGTCGACGATGTTCTGTAAACTTTATTTTTAATGTAGCCCCATAAAAAATAGTCCATGAAAGTCAGATCGGGTGATTTAGCTGGCCACCTGATAGGCCCATAACGACCTATCCAACGATCAGGAAATTGCTGATTTAAAAACTCTGCCACAACACGAGCCGAATGTGCAGGAGCGCCATCTGGCTGGAACCATATTTCCTCATTAGCAAATGAGATGTTCTCTTCAATCCATAGTAGCACGTTGGTTCGCAATAAATTTAAATAATTTACTGCATTTAAATTGTTTTCCAAAAAATAGGGTCCTACTGATCTGTTGCCTTTAATTTGTTACCAGGCCAAACGTTGAGTCTCCATAGATGCTGATTGTTACTGTTTCTAATTATATGTAGACTTTCCGTTGCGTAATAATGACAGTTATGTCTATTTACAAATTAATTGTTATGAAAAGTAGATTCATCTGTCATCATAACAGTATTAAAAAAATGATGTGGTTGTTGCAATCTCCAACAACACTAATTTAATCTATTTTCAAAATCGTGTTCATCCAATGCCTGGTGGAGTTGGATCTTGTATGGATGGTATTTATATTCATGAATTGTATTGTTGATTTCTGTAAGTCATGTTCCACTGCAATTTTTCTAATACTTATTTGAGGGTTTTCTTGTATAGCTTGAAGGACCACTAGTTGAGTTTCCTCGTTTACAGGTTTTGGACAATTGTTCTTTTTATATGTAATCGATCCTGTTTCCTCAAATCTACTTTTTAAATTTTCAAGAACTCGTTCATCTGGACAATGGACATCAGGAAATTTTTGTTTATAAATTCTAGAAGCAATTAAACAATTACCTTGTGTTTCTCCTATTATGGAAATCATTTGAGTTGATTCGTTCTTCGTATATTTCATTTTAACATTTAGAGTTAACTTCTGTTAATTCAAGTTTTCTTCTAAATAAAAATGTGAAAAAGTAGTTTTGAAAGAAATCAAGGTAAAATACACCTAATTGACATACTAAAATTTTGTTTTATTGTTTTTAAATCATGGCACACTTAAATCGTTACATTATAAAATAATTATAGAAAAATAAAAAAAATGGAAATATTTTAAAACCTATAAATTTTAGCGGTATCAATGTATTTAGATAAAAGTTAGGTCTTTAAGAGTACTATTCGCTCATATCAAAATATACAGGGTGTTCCATTAGAAATAAGAGAATTGATGTATGTTGAACATGCTAACGGAGCCTTTTCTCCCCTATTCAATATATCAATAAAACGTTTACGTATTTTCAAAGCCTATACCTAGCTTAATTATATCCCTGAACTAATTTGTCTCAACTTAGATAATAAACCAAGAATTAATTTTTATTGTGAACCTTACATTTATACATTTTTGTGAAATAACTTGGCAATATTGCATTTTGTATGTACAAATATATACCTTGTTGAAAAGCTTATTCATTAGGCTATCCAAAAATGTAATGATGTACAGACTGTTCCATTTAAAATAAAAAAATTGATACCTCTCCTACTTTTACGAATCACCCTATAGGTGCTAAAATATTTTTAAGTTGTGCACGTATTGGAATCATATAACTTTTGTGTAATGATTTTAATGAAAAATTAACAGCAAAGCCACAATTTTCCGTCGCGTGACGCTTTGGACACCGGTATATATACATATATATATATATATATATATATATATATAAAATTTCATGCGTCATCTTGCAGATAATATTTCAGAAAACATGTTAAAATTTTTCATTTATCCACTGTCTCTGTGTTCTGAATCATAGCTTGGGGTAACTGCTCTCAATCGTCACTTCTTTTCGCTCTTCAACGTCGTGCTGTTCAAATACTAGGTGGATTTGGGTGCATTGAAAATTGGAAATCACTGTTTATTAAATTTACAGTTTTAACTCTTCCTAGTAATACTAAACTGCATGTTGTATGCCAAATCAGATTCTGATGTTTATTCAATTAGGTCCAGTGTTCACGACTATGAGACAAGAAATTGTGGTGATATATGCAGAAACTTTTATAGATTAACAAAAACACAAAATAGTTTTATTAATTTATCTGTAAAATATTTTAATCTATTACCAACAAAAAAAATTAGAAACCTAGAATTTGGTTTGTTAAAACGCAAAATTAAGTCTTTTTTATTAAAGCAAGCTTTTTATAGTATTCATGAATTTGAATCTGGTAATTTAAGACTTCTGTAAAGTGTTTATTTTATAAGATGTACTGCGGTAATAAACGATATTATTATTATTAAGAATGAAGCATACATCAAATTATTATTGTTGTTTGTATGTTCTTCAGAACATGTTGGCATTTTCGTTGGTTTTTAGTGTTAATTATTATATTAACAGTATAGTGCATAATGGCAAAAATTGTTAAATGGCAACAAGGAAAATCCCTCTAAGTTTCAGAAAAGCAGTTGGTGATAAACATTATACTGATCATTTACATCACAATAACAATGAGTCTGTTACAAAAGTTATCCAAAAAGTGTCGGCCATGACAGGTATTTTGGAAAGAATACTCTACAACATATGTGATGAGCGCAATTCCCCCACGTGACTACAAAGGAAAGTCCTAAAAAAAATTTCTTTAAGCAGTGAGAGAGAACAAGTACGATAAAAGATTCAAAGGAATCAATGTTAATCGAGAAAGACGAAATCATCCTATGGCGTCATCGTATTTACGCGCTGTTCGTAAATATGAAGAAGGCTACAATATTGTGTATCTCGACACCAATTAAATCTCATCGGGATGCATTTCTTGGGGGGTCTATCTAGAGGTTTGAAAGCTCCTACAGCTCGCGGTCCACGCAGGATCTGCGAATTGTTGCAGGAGCAGAGAAGACCTTTTTGGCGAAAAAAAAATAGCCAGTACAACCACGATGAAATGGACGGGCCTTTGTTTGAAGAGCAGTTTGAAAAAAACATGTACATGTCTACCAGGAAAAACAGTTGTGGTAATGTCTAACGTGCCTTACCACAGCTGAAAATTAGAAAAGATTCTCTACAACTCTTCAAGAAAAATGTAGATTCAAGAATGACTTTGGTTGAAAGATTTGTTTTATGAAGAAGACTATATAAAAGTTGAGTTGCTTTAAGTGGTGAATACATTCAAAAAATATATAATGGGTACAAAATAGAAGAAATTGCTAAGCGAAAGGATGTTAAGATTCTAAGGCTCCCATACTATTGCGAATTAAATCCAATCGAATTGGTGTGGAGTGATGTAAAGAGACATATAGCCGGACATAACATGACTTTTAAGGAAGTTGTAGTCCGAGAAGCCTATTTACAAATTATGCCAGCTAATGGCAAAACTTCGTAAATCACTTAATATAAATAGAAGAACGAATGTGGGAAATCGATAATATAATGGATGCTATAGAACCGATTGTTATAAATATAAACAATGTAGATACGATGATGATTTTAATGGCAAAATGGACAATAGTGACAGTGAATAATGTAACAATAAATAAATTACTATTTACCGTTGTCATATTTACAAAAATATTGAATTTAATTGTATTTGAAGATTGTATTTACTGTATTTGCCATGTTTATATTTACTTTTAATTCTGTGCTAACTATAATTAGTACTTGTATATATGTTAATCAAAATAGCATCAGTTAACCATTTTGTATACTATATAATTTATGTTGTAAATAAATAAATGTATTACTTCACATGAAATGCCATTTGAGAGGACTCCTGGGGTGACAACCGTTCACAAAAAGTTAGCAGATATTAACAGATAAGCTGTGTGTAATACAAAAGAAGGATTGATTTTGTTTGACGAGGAAGTATTGCAATGCTGTAACCTATATACTGTAAAGTCAGGCTGAAACCCGCTGTGGTGTTGTGACAATTAGGTTTGAGTATTTCTAAATTTGATTTTAATTGTGTTCTTTCCTTTTATTAAAGCTCACAAAATCAGTTTTCTTAAGGTAAATGTTTAATTACCATTAGGTACAAACATGATATTTAAGCTATTTTAGTAGATCAGTAAAAATACGCTGTATTTGGTTGGTTCACTGAAAAATCAGTATGGTTGGTAGCACTGACAAGAGACAGTTGCAAAATTAACCTCACAATTCAGCTTAGGTTTCACACTCCAGCATTTTAGATTAAATTATTAAAAGTTCATAGGTATTGTTGACATGACATTTTTAAGTAAAATGAATTAATAAAAAGAAACATGTACAACATATTGGATTATGACAAAACTGTTAATTTCAACTTGTCTAACTAAAATCACTTCACTTGTAAAATGAACAGACCATTTATTACTGTAATAAATGTGGATAAGTAGAAGGGCAAATCGTTAATTAATTAAAATGTGGACAAGGAACCATATCTGTAACAAAATGACGTATCTCTAGCAATACTCTATAATGAACCCACTAGTTCAAGAGCTAACCTAATAAAAAAAATTTCATGTCTACTAGATTATAAAAAGGCTGTGAATGAATAATACGTTGTATAATGTTTATGCAGAAACTGGTTTGATTTTATCTAATTAAAAATTTACAGAAATGTCAATAATGGAATTTTGTATTATTAGTTGTATCCGTGAAGTCGGCAGAACATAAACAAAAATAAATATTTTAGCAAAACCAAACACTTTCTAAATATTAATGTTTTATGGGTGTTCTGCCAACTTCATAACTTATTGAAGGCAAAATTGTTGAAATTGGGTTATGTAGTACCTCGTTTGTGCTCCTTAGTGCTATAAAAAATTTTGGCAAAACCAGATACTTGAAATAGAAACATTTCAACTTGAATAAAATATGTTTGCATTCAGAGAGAATTAATAAACCAAACTGGCGTTAGTCTTTTTATTCCCCCATAAGTATTTAAAACAAGGTTAACAAAGCAGTTAAACCTTTAATACACCGCTTTTTAATAAACTGGATGATTATATTCCTTATTCCTGGTATAATAGAACGACATTAAATTCTGATCATGTATTCTTTGTTATATCTAACCTAAAGTTTTTGTTTGGATTATTGCACAATTATATCGACTGCGATTATGTTTTATCTCGTCTTAATTTTTCTACACCGTCACGTACCTGTAGGTATCTGCAAACTTTTCAATATTCAACATCTCAAACAAATATGTTGTACAAAAGCCCTAGTGAACAATTATCTGTTAATTACAGCCTGATCTGTAAACTTGTTGATATAAACTTCAGTTCAGTTCTACTATGTTGGCTGCTGTAATAGATAATTGAACTAGACGCCACAATTTCCAGATTTGTCAATACTGGATTTCTTCATATGGGGTCTTCTGAAAAACATTATTTATTAAAACCGTCATAATACCGAACCGAATGTTGCAATCCAACAATTTGAAAAATGGTTTTCTAAGTAATTCCTCACTTCCAAAGCATTATGGACTGGGGTACCATCTTGTTGAAAAAAATATTTGGAAAATGTTTTTCAGGAATGTCTGTATTTATATTTTTGAAAAGATAAGAAAAAACTGCAGCCGATGGTTGCCAAGCCAACCATGATACCCATTTAAAAAAATGCGAGTTTATATTATTACTCAAAAACCGAACCCTCTAGAAAAATTCTAAGCACGCCACTGAGTTCGGCACTTCGCAATGTATAAGTGACGTTGACGAAATGTATCAGTACAATAGTATTAAGCGAGATATAAGACCTTGAAAAAGTGTAGAAATATCGACGTTTGGCTATAAGTCGAAAACAAAAGAAGATACTAAATTTTCGATTTTGCCATGAAATCTAGGTCAACAGAGTAGTACGTGAACGCTGCAAACTTTTATCTTTGATAATAACAAAGATATCTTTAAACAACAACTAAAACAACGAAATTGGGACATGCTGTACGTGCTACTCACTTGTAAAAATGTAACAGGTCAGCTACCATTAACAGCAAGTGTCTGTTTGACAGCTATTTGATATTTTTGTGGTAATGCTTTAATCCAATAGTAGGAAAACTTTAGATAAAGGGCCAAAACATAAATTTTCAATGAGGAAGCGGGCCGCACAAATAAAATTTATGTATTTTCAAAAAGTATTTATTTATAGTATTTTTTTAATTTAAAAACAAGTGTGGGTAACATTAGTAATTTAGAGAAAATAAACATAATAACCACTCTAAACATACGAGGGATGTCCGGTTAGTAAGGCACATTTGCGCGTCACACTTCCTACGTTGCTCCGATCAGGTTAAAACTTGCACGCATTTTATATGTGCATAAGTACTGTGTAGGTGGCTATTGTCATCGTTTTAGGTTATGTACAACGTGCTCAGTGACAGCTCAAAATGTCAGTTCCAATCGAAACTTACTCCAAATTTTAAGTGCGAACGGTTATTCGTGTTTTGCATGTAAATAATGAAACACCTACCGAAACTCTTAAAAAAATACTGAACACATACGGAGAAGGCATTATGAGTCAAAAACAAGTTTATGTTTGTTGTCAGCAGTTCAAAAGTGGACGCACAAATCTGAACGATGATGAAACCATCAACAACAAAAACGGATGAGAATCAATTAAAGGTCGATACACTGATTCGAGAAGATCGCAGAAACTGGTTTGATTTTATCTAATTAAAAATTTACAGAAATGTCAATAATGGAATTTTGTATTATTAGTTGTATCCGTGAAGTCGGCAGAACATAAACAAAAATAAATATTTTAGCAAAACCAAACACTTTCTAAATATTAATGTTTTATGGGTGTTCTGCCAACTTCAAATATGGGAAATTGCTCTACTGACCGGCATTCCTAAAAGCTCTGTTCAAGAAATCGTATCTCAATTAGACTATCGAAAAGTTTCCGCGAGATGGGTACCAAAACTGTTCGACCGACCGACAAAAATGCAACGAATGGCGGCGGCAATGGAACTTTTAACGCGTTATCGTCAAAACGGATTTCTAGAGTCTATAGTTACAGGAGACGAAACCTGGGTACACCGCAATAATCCTAAATCAAAAAAAGACTCTATGAGGTGGAAGCATGTAAGTTCACCAACATCGAAAATATTTAAAGTTCAGCAGACTGCAAAACAGACAATGGCAACTGTGTTCTGGGATATGCAAGGCATTTTACTCACAGAGTTTTTACCACCAAAAACAACAATCAACAGGGATATTTATTGTCAAACTCTCGAAAAACTACACCAAGCCATTCGACAGAAATGAAGAGGAAGGTTGACAAAAGGAATCAGGTTGTTGCATGACAATGTAAGACCGCACACCTCAGCTCAGACAAAGGCCTGGCTTCAGAAACACAATTGGGAAGTTATTGTCCATACGCCCCATAGTCCATACCTGGCTCCTGATTTTCATTTGTTTGGGCCTTTAAAAACTCATTTGTCAGGTAAAATGTTTGAAAACGACGACGAACTTCAATATGTAGGAAGGCATTTTTTTTAGAAATTTGGGTTGTACTTTTTACAAAGAGGGTATACAGAAGCTTGTGCCTCGCTACTATAAGTGCCTTAACGTTGGCGGTGATTACGTTGGAAAGTAGCTAAAAGTTCGCGCTTTTACTTATTGTATATTTGATTTCTGTAAATAAAGTAGTCTGTCTGTAATTCACAAATGTACCTTAGTAACCAGACATCCCTTGTAAATATGTTATTATATTAAATATGACAAGTGTAGCTGCTTCAATTGTTTGACCAGTTGATTGATCAACGTCTGGTTCAAATTTTGTTGTTGAAATTCTTAATACTGCATGTAAATGACTGTCTGTTAAGCATGTTCTTAGGAATTTTTATTTAGATTGATTATGGAGAAGGCTTGTTCACATATATGTCAAACTGGTCTAACTGGATATAAATGATCAACATTTTTCTTGCAAAATTTCTAACATTTTTTATTTTCTTCAAATCTAATGAACAAACAAATCTTTTCATTTCAGTGTATTTTTTTGAACAGAATTATACTGCAAATCTATTAATTGCAGCTAGTGGTCATTTTGTGTATCATTTATATCTGTCAAAAATGGAGCATGCACTAATGTCACATTATTTCAATTTTGGGAAAATCTCCAATTTATGAGAATATTCGTCTTTAAAATTATTTGTCGTGCAAAAGTATTCTTTGAATATTTTATCAGTTATGAATATTTAAGTTAAATTTAAAAAAATAAATCAATCAATTGTACCTCAATGGCTAATGCATGAATCAACAAGAATGAACGGAGAGCATTGAATCTTGCTTATGTTTCAAAATTCCTTTTGTTGTAATATAATTGTTTCAGATGAAGCGGTCAAAGACATTAATGGTAATTTAAGTTTAACTGAAGCAACCTACCTAGCAGCGAGGGCGTCAACATGGAGTGTAGCACATCAAGGATTATCTTTAAATCAGTTACCATTATACGCACTTACAACAACAGAAATTTTACGAATGCATTTATTATCATCCGGAGCACGTGTGACTGAACACGCTTTTAGAACAAGATATCAATTAAGAGGTGGTTATACAAGCGAGGACGATCCTGCTCTTGATTTACGTTTAAAATATCCGCACATCATTAAGGCTTTAGCTTTAAATAATGTAAATATTTTACCAATAGGAGATAAATTAAAACTTCTTCATTGCTTAATGAATCAAATTCTTACGTATGCTGAAGTTCGGGATGTTGTTGAAGATAATGTGGAAAAATCTAGACAGGCAAAACTTGATTTAAAACTGCATGTCGTTAATGTACGTAAATTAGAGCAGCAATTCAATGCAAGACGAGCAAAGATAATTGCAGAAGGTACAGGAGTTGAGTGGAATATGGAAAAATTAGAGAAAGAGTATGAGAAGAAAAAAGCTGCCAATATAAGAGCATTTAAAAGTTTGGTAAAATGTTCAACTAAACATCATGCCTTATTTGGTCAGGATCGAGCTTTTAGAAGGTAAGTAATTTTTACGATGTATAAGTTTGAACTTTGTAATACTAATATTGTAACAGTTCATGGTAACACTATTTTTTCTTCAATTCATTCATGTAGTTGTTACCTCCATATCTTGAGAAAATTATTGCAGTATTTTATTTGTTGTGTTGTCCTAATTTTGATATTTAACCTTTTGTTAGTATGGCAGATGTAAATTACAGCACTACTGTTGTGGGGTATACCGTACCCCAATCAAAAAAGGTTACCAAACCTTTTGAATTTTGAAATTTTTAGTCAGTGAATTTCGTCTTAACCACTTACATTTGAAATAAAAAATTTAAATGCAAATATCCGTTGTCAATAGCAACACATAATCTTGAGATATTTTCTTACTGAATCCGCCACGTGCTTGAATTAATTACCGGAAATTTATTCTCGTTCACAAATGTTTTGAGAAAATTATTTTCAAAACATTTGAGACTAAAAAATTTCCGAAAATAATCCAAGCACTAGGGAGATTACAAGTGATAATTATCAGTGTTTATTTAATAATATTACTTTTATTGTCAACCACTGCAATTTGCATTTCAAAAATACATGCCACTATTATAAACTGTCAAATTTGTGTTTTCTGTTATTTCATCCTAAACCTATTAGAAATGAGTACATTAAAATTAACCACACTCAAAAAAATATGTTTCGAATAATTTATACAGGTGATGGTAAAATTACGAGACCTCTGATTGGGTACAATTTTTACATGAAAAAACACTTGTTCTAAACATGGTGAGAAACCACAATTTACTTCGCTTGGATGCATTCTTTTGACGTTCCGGTAGTTGAATTTCACTAAGTCCTTCACGTAAGTGTAGATTCTGCCTTCTTTGATCTTGAAATTCAGATGTAAGCGTATGACATTTTAAACAAAATATTTTGAAATTTGTTTTAAATATTGTTTCCTGAAACTCTCAATTTTTATATTTTGCCACGTGATGCTGTATACTTCTTAATTAGGTTTTTTTGAACATATTTTCTTAATATTTACATCAGAAAGGGTAATTTTCACTGGTTTTATTGGTTTTTACCTCACAATACAAAAGTATTGAGAGGTATTGCAATCGGTCGGCGAAATTTCGAATGCAGCACTTTCGTTTTTGCGAATTATCGCAAAATAGAAAATAGATAGAAAGTAGATCCTAGCGTATTATTAAAGAGGATTAAATTTCCTTTAAAATGAGCCACCATACTTGAAAATTGCTGTACCGTAAGTTGGAAAAAGAGAGGTTCAAACATGAAAGTTTCAAAATATGTCTATCTGTATGTGTTCTAGCGCGATAGCGTCCACAATGATTATCCGATCGTCATGAAATTTGGTACCCAGGTTCGGATCCATGAGTAGACGGAATGATGAACTTTTGAGCGAAATCTGTCCAGTAAAAATGGAATTCCGGATTTCGACTATTATGAAGTGTATATATACGAACGGCTATTCGTAGCAAACCGGCACGTCTTCACGAAAGCAACTATGTGAACCATCTTAGAATTGAATATGTACCAGTTTTTCGTTTGTTCGTGAACTCCTCCGGTAGCGCGTTTGGTTGATGTCCCGGCGTCTGGGGTTCAAGACGCATAACGTACGAGGTTTTTTTATCTTATCTTATTAGACGTGTTACGGCATTTCTGGCTATTTCAACGATTTTTGAAAAAAAAATTTGGCCCTTTGGTCAAAAATTTTCGAAATTCTTTTTTTTTTCATTTTTACACGTTTTGAGCCATTTCTGACCATTTGAGACGATTTTTGGAAAAAAAAAAAAATTTTGGCCCTTTGCTAAAATATGTTTAATTTTTTTTTGCATTTTTAACGTTTTGAGACATTTCTGACCATTTGAGATGATTTTTGTAAAAAAAAATTTTTACACGTTATGATAAATTTTAAAGTATCAGAATTCTAATTACTTTTTTTTATTACTAAGTAGAATTTATGTCATTTAGGAATTATATAAACAACTGTTGTTTTCGCAACAACAAGAGTTAACTATGGAATAAATGTAAAAATGATAACCGCATCAATAGAAACATATGGGTAACAAGTGGATTTATATGTTTATAAAAGTTGTACTTTTATGCACATATTTACACGTTTTCAATGTAAGAGCTAAATAAATGTGTACTGGGTGATTTTGATTATTTACTTTCTCTGATCAACTTTTTCGATCGTGATTATTTTTGTTTAGTACGTTAAGCTTTATAGGTATTTAAATAATAACTAAAATTTAAGGTAATGTGTCCTGGTCGTCATATTTAATTGTTTCTGTCAAAGTGTTGCAATTTTTTTAATAAAACAATTTAATAATATGAACAAACTGTACAAAATTTCTAGTAGCAAAAAAAACACAGTATACTAGTTATAAAACACATCAAATTCTTTCAATTTTACTTGTGCTTGTTTAAATTACCAATTACATTGTATTGTGAGGTCATGTGGTGCACTCATCAGATTTTTAACAATAAATAATTATTGAATTCACAGCTCGTATAGTCTTATTATAATATTAATATGCGCTCTCTTATGTTAAAAGTTAAATATTATTCACAGCTTTTAGTCTTATGATAAGTATTAATAAGTACTCTCTTATACGTACTATAAGTTAAATATTAAATGAATAAAAGAATTAAGTAAAACTAAAACAAGAAATAGAAAAATAATTGTCTGTGCTCATATGACTTGTATGGAATTGTTTTACAATTCCATTATATTATAATAGTTTTACAATTATTGTATTTATAGCTTTTAGTTTTGTGATAACATTAATAGGTATCTTATACTAAAAGTTAAATATTAAACGATTCAAGGATTTAAGTAAAACAAAAACTAAAACAAGAAAAAGAAATGTAATTTCTATACTGTAAGGTTACTCATATGACTTTTATAGCTTTTAGACCTACACAGTCCTATATACAAGTCATATGAGTACAGAGAATTATATTTTTCGTTTCTTGTTTTAGTTTTTGTTTTACTTAATTCTGTTGATCAATTAATATTTAACTTTTAGTATATGATACCTACTAATGTTATCATAAAACTAAAAGCTGTAAACAATAATTGTAACATTATTATCTATAGGTATTAAAATGTACCTAAATTGTAAAATATCGTAAATACCTATTAAAATATATAATAATAATCAGATTAACAAAATAAATTATAACATACAAACATACTTAAATCTATGTTTCTGCACTGTACACATCTTATAAGTAATAATAAAATGTCTACTCCAATTGATCAACTCTTTAATGTGTACTATTCAGAGAGTAATCAAATTAACGAAAACAAACGTTTTTTAAATTGTTGATATTTTCTTTGATTTACTTCCTGTGTCTGGGGGAATTTTATAAAAATATTGTTGAATGGTTTCAAATGTAGCTGTCCAAGCTTGGGGGTATTCTAAATTTAAATTGAAGAATAGCATAAAACATGTGGTAAATGCATCTTCCATATTATTATATTCAGCGATGCTATGAAACTCCAAATAGATATAATATTTTGTATTTCCCTCAATAAATATGGATGGGGTAGATAAAGTAGGCTTCTGTAAAACAGATAAAAAATTAATTATACAACATACATAAAAGAATTAATATTATATTATACCTCAGAAGTCATTAAAAATGACATAATTTTTAACTTTTTAAAAATAATTTCAGCAATTGCAAACCGATTTAAATGGACATTGTAATGTATTACCAGATCGAATATGTTTATAAATGTGTTTCAAAAAAATATTTTTATCCGTTACCATGAAAGTACAAATGGAGCATTCAAATTTTGAACAACAGGTTGTATCAATCGATGTCGGTGCAGTAATGTTCATGCAATTCGTCTGTTCAGAATTCGCATTATATATCGAAAAACATGAGATTTAAAATTATTATATGCATTTAGTACCATGCAACAGTTACTGTACATGCACTTAAAATTCTGATTGCTTCAGTGCAAGTATTGATGTAAATTGTATTTTCTAATTGTAATGCACCTTTTTCTACAAAATAAACCAAATAACACAACAAATAAAGTAAACCCCAGGTACCTAACTCCACGCTCCACAAGCTTGTGTTTGGTTAAGTGCGATGTGCTAGCGAAGACTTGAATGTTGCGAATCGCGAACAACGCAGTTATTCTCACTTTGCTTTTTAGTACGCATATGTGCTTTTACATACACTTATGTAACATTACCCAATTTGAAAGTAAAATTTCTACATAATGTAACTTTCCAAAAAATATTGAACTTTCCAGTAAAATTTTACCAATTTTATAGAAAAATTACACTATTTGTCTAAAAATACAATTATTATTGATAATTTTAACTAAAATTATTAATATTTACATAACTTATAGTGAAATTACACTCTTTACACAGTAAATTTGTATTAACCCGGTTATAATGATAGTAAAAAAAATGTGTAAATTTCCATAGTTTTTTAACAGTGTAGTGATATGAACTAAGGCAATTGAAACGAAAAAATATTTTATTACATATAAACTTATAAAACTTAGACCTAAAAGCAAACTCATAATTTAATAACATATTTAGTTTTTAGTGCAGTAATCTAAAAAACCTTTTTTTTTTTTTTGTGAAGAGCATCACATTTCTTGCATTTAAAAGCAGACTGTTTGTGGCAGAATGCACATCGGGTTTGTTTGTTTTCGTAGACTACGTGTAAAGGGGTTTTCGCTGGTGATAAGTGAAACTTGCCCCCAATAAGCACCAATACAAGAATTTTAACTCGTTTGGAAAATTTTATTTATTTAAAGCAATCATAATTTACGATGTGATTATTTTATTGTGGACGGATTGCGGTTGTTCGCTCCAGGGGTTGGTAACGGATTCGGGCGTCACCCAAAGATTAGATAATGTCCAGGCGGTCTTTGGGTCTAATTCTGAACGTGTGCGGTTTCCAAACGGCTGCTCCAGGTGTTAAAGCGGAGGAACAAATTCAGGGTCTTATCCTGTGGTGGAAGGTGTACCTAAAACACCGTTAATTCGGACGAACGGCGGATACGGAAGTTGACAAAGATCATACCCAGCCAACACATTTTCATCTTTGTTACGTAACACTTACATGTTTTGAATTACATCACACGTTATTTAGACATACTATACTTAGCACATGTAGAGCTCATTTACTTTCTAATGTCAGCAACATGGTACATTTAAATAATGTTTTCAAGATGTCAAATGTAATATACCCTTGATATCACAAAGTTATATGCATGGTAGGTACAGAAAACATATAGCAGAGATGTTAAATGTTATGTAAATGGTCTGAGAAACGTACTAGTACCATTGATATCACAAAGTTATATGCATGGTAGGTACAGAAAACATATAGCAGTGATGTTACATGTTATGTAAATGGTCTGAGAAACGTACTAGTAATAAGTACATAGTATTCATGCATTTTTTTTATCGCTGGGCATAAGATTTACATAGTAAAAATTATACCTGTAGTTAACTATGGCCAATTGTACTAGGACTTTTGAACAAATTTGGTTTTCCAATAACCATGTACCACAAAAATGCATGATTAGAATAGTATTAACTTTAGTTGTTTAAATTAACACAATCCAGTAGATAAATTAGTCATGTTGGAGTGTGACAAATCTTGTACCACATATTTTATTTTTATTAATTTATATTATAGTTAATAAATTCACATAAAATAATGATTCACATTATTATTCTAATCATGCAGTTTTGTAATACATGCTTATTGGAAAACCAAATTTGTTCAAAATTCTTATTATAAAAAAAGTAACAATAGGTACAATTTTTAGTATTTAAATCCCTGTAGTCAGCGAAAAAGAAATGTAAATTAAATTTACTTCTCTAAAAATATTTACTTTGATCCACAGTCTGAGGAATACACTGAACTAGATTATACAAGTAGTCATGAACTGTGTGAATATAGTATACATTCAGACATGGATTTTTTAACTAAATGCCAAATTTAATTTTTTGAAAAATAAATCAATTAAATTTGTGTTTAATCATTGATATGTTGTATTTAATTTTATAAATACGTAAATGTAAGTAAAGGATTTGATTATTATGGAATAAAAACATGGTAAAACTTCTTTCTTTCTCTATGGTAATTCTTATATAAATTTAGGAAAAAAAACTATTTATATGTATACCATATAAATGTATTATTTACTTTTAACACTCAACTAATTACTAGAATATATATATATATATATATATATATAAAAATATGTATATAGAAATATCAAACATTAAAATATAGTACATATCACGCTGTGTTCTCCTTATTTTTTTTAGTATTGCGATTCAGCCTCTGCTTGGCATGGCGAAACCATTCTGAAGATATATTTTCGAATTCGTTTTCTCGCATTTTGTAAGTATTTAGAATTACTCCTAAAATTAATTTAAGGTAGTGAAGCATACATAATAGAATTCAATCTTACCTTTTATACAGATGATTGATTTTTATCACACATCCGTAGTTCTTGCGCTGGCCCAACCAAGAGCAATTTACAGACATATTATCAGAATAAACTTGTTTAAAGATACGATGCATATTTTCTTTTGGACCACTCCCACCGATACTATTTATAAATTTATTCTGAAAAATCATTTTCAAAATAGTATTTTAATTGAACTGTATTAATTCAATTATGTATACTATTGGTTAATAAACTTTTTTGTTTATGGAATTATACATATTCATTAAAATTACTTGCTGAAAAAGGTTTTTACAATGAATTTCAAATACTCACAAATAATTTAACATTTTCTTCAAACTGTAATAATTGTTCGAAATTTTCTAATGCTTCCAAATCCGCACTGGCAAATATTGTTTTAAAACAGCCACAGAGTCATCAAGACCAGAATCATAACTAGTTCTGTACAAAACTTTATCATGAAGTTCCACCATCTGTGCTTTAATTTCGGATACTGCGTTCCAAATTTTATTTATAGTTTGGGAATCTAGAAAACGATACGGTGCCAATACTGTACATGTACATTGTTTGTATTAAATATTTATTGTAAACATCATAAAAGGTCCTGGTACGCTTCGTTGCATACCGTCACAAAAAGCACTGATTTTTCAAATCAAGTTCAGTTCAGCATTTATACAACCATACAAGTAGGAAATGAAGAGTCAAGTATTATTAAAAACGATAATTTGTAATCTACTGCTACTTATTACCATAAAAATTATTTTTGAAATATTTACCACCAAGTCTTTAAATATTTTTTATGATGTTTAAATTATTGTAAGAAATCCTTCATATAAATTTATTTGCCTTCTATTGAAAACAAAACTCAGTAAGTACTAATATACCCAAACAAAATGATACTACTAACAGAATTATTTTGTTAAACATTTCCGAAAATTAAGAAAAATGATCTTTACTGCATAGATCTAGTACTTGTTATAATTAAATCAGTATATTGTAATGTATTCCAAAAAACCATTATTGCCTTTGATAGATTTTAAATTGTCATGTATGATCAGCAGAATTGGTTACAAGATATTGTTTTGATAACCACTATTAAAAAATGAAATCAAATAAGAGCTAGGAATTAAATTATTATAGCATTATTTAGTCACATACCATTCAATGTGAAAGAGGAACCTAATGACAGAGCAGGGAGGATGTGCTTCTGTGCGATAAACAGTGACAATCAACAGATACAGGAGTTGAATTTTGCACACTATAAGCGCTATTAACAATTCCCTTTGGTAAACTATCTAAAATATAAACTTCTGTGTTAGGTATTACTTATATATACATGGTATAAACATATTTACCTATTGTGCTATCAGTAACTTCTGCTACAGGTATAACTGAAGATTCAACTTCTTGAAAATGATCGGCATATTGTTCAGATCATGTGAGAAAGTGGGTGGAGGACTTACAGCATGCTCTATAAAAATAAAAAGGAGTGTGGTTTATAAGACAGTATTAAAACAAAGACTCACTCTTTCTTTTATTACATATGCTATTGTCAGAATCACCAGAATCCCACTCTTCAGCAAAAAGTGTTTTTGGCTTCCTCTTTACTGCTGCTGAAGTTCCACATTCTTCCGAAGATGAGTACTTATTGTCCTCTGCTTTCTTACGAGCTGTATGTAGTGATTCTAAAATAAACATTAGTGTTTTATTCAATTTTATAAAAACAACCGACGCTCTTACTACAGAAAAATTCAACTGCAACTTTATTTACAGTCCAAGTATCCTTGTTTGGGTCAACTGCTTTAGAAATGTAGGTGCCAACATTCTTTGCAACAGGCCAGTAGCATAAAGTGTTATTCTGAAAAGCCATTTGGATGGGATTTCTGACACCACATCATCAGACTGGTTGTGTTCATCGATAAATCTGACAACTGCATATGGCATTGCCTGCATAAGATCCTCTTCGTTCTCCATATTACAATAACTGGAAATCATCATTTAAATATTAGTTACGATTTAATTGTAGCTTTAAATTATCTCAAAATTAAGGTTTGTAGAACTTTCGATTATTCGATCGCTGCATAAGAATTATGAATCAACTTGCTTACAAAAATTTATCAAGTTACAAAATGTTACAACAGTATGGGATAGATTCAACATTTTGATAAATAATTTTTCATAATCACAATAAGTACTTACAAAATGTTTAATTTTCTTCAAATATCAGAATGAATTAAAGACACCATAATATGTTGACTGTTATTTAATTTTAGTTTCAGGCATTTCCTTTTAATTTCATTGACAGAAATGTTTACGGTTTGCTGATCTATTTCATCGTCTTTAACTAAAAAGAATCCAATCTTGGTAGAATCTATTGGTTGGTCAAAGAAAGAATATGTTTGGGTATAACGTTGAACTTTAATGGTAATTGCATCATTTTCGAAAATAATATTTCTTACTACTGCAATCACATTATCTCTTAGCAAAACATAATTATTGGGTTCTCTGTGTGATAGAAAACCGTTTAAATTCTATTTTAAATAGAGAGCCAGTTTTTGAATAACGTAATATAGGATATACTTTTGTTTCGTTTGGGCTTGGTGGTAAAGAATTTATTTCAGCCATTCTATTAGCAAGTTGTTGTAATGGTTTACTACATGGTTTCAGTTTATTTTAATATGTTGCATATAGTTTTCAAATTTAAAACTGCTAAAATGATCCAAAGGTCCAAATTTCAAACAATCACCAGAAATATGAATCAAATTATGCACATTGTAAGTTAAATGCTTTGCACCATATAATTTTGAATAAGACTTCACAAACCAATTAAGTATTGAGGTTGCGTAGTGATTTAAGTGTAAGTGTAAATGCTGGTCAACTAATATTCTGATCGCTATTGTTAATGAGAGAAAGTGTTCATATAATTGAGGTTCTAAATTATTTAACAGAATTACCGGACCTGTGTAGAGTAGAAATTGTCTTAATTCTGTAGCCTTCCACCTGTCTATATCAGCTAACAATCTTGGTTTTCTTGCAAAATCATAGGTAATGGATGGTTTCAAAGCTATTAGCTTGTCTGAAATATTTTTCAAGTATTGTGGTTTCAGCCTTACATTTGCAGGGCCTTTTACCCAAAACTGAATCAATCGCTTTATCACCCCAATGCATACGAGATGCATATAATCAAGGGGGATTTGTGAAACCATACCAATGTTTAATTCTTCTAATATTGAATATTCTCTATGATGTTCTGGCTGATTTCTACATATAAATGATTGATCAGTTCTTAATGTAGAATTTAATTCTGTGTATACAACTCGATTATCAATCCAATCCCTTCTTGTATACATTTACTGCATCCGAAATAACCACAGTGATATTTAACTCCTGACACAAAAGCTTTTGCTGGAGCATCACATATTATTGCGTTTATACTTACAGAAATTTTTTTTCCATCTAAAACAATTCCTTTCTCTTGAACTACTTTAGCCTCATCAACAAAATTTTGCAAATATTCACAACTATTAATTGGTTTGTTCATGCCGTAAAAATTCCAATGATGAAAGGTTCTGTATAAAATCCTCCACCAGGGATCCCAATAAAGGCCAAAATTGGGCACTTGAACTTTTGTAAGAGGCAGTCCATCCACATTAATATTAATTTTTATATGTGTAGGATACTGATTAGTATTATAATACTTTTTTAATGAATACTGAATACCACGAGCTAAACCAAAGTGAATACTTTCACCACCATTCACATGAATGATTTGTGAACTTGCACTTCTCGGAGTTCTCATAATTGTTCTCGCATCCACTGGTAAAGTAAAGAAAACATTAAGTGTTTTCAAAATTAATAATAAAGCACTGATTGCTGCATGTGATATATTGAATTTTAGTGCCCAAGTTCTTAATAGTATGCAAAAATCGTCAAGGTCCGATGGCAATGTAGTAAAGCCATTTAATTCATTGTCAATATTAAATTTTTCATCATTTGTATTATTTGAAATAAGTTTTGGCGTCTCCTCAACACTAAACATACTGCACTCTCTATTCTCATTTGTTGCTATATTCGAATTAATAATTTTACTAGTGTTATCATGAACTTCTTCAACATCCATTATAACTTTTCCGAACAGTCACTATAATCAATCAACTGGTGAAACCAAAGAGGTTTTCATATTTTCACGTTCTTTTATAATTCGTCGTCTAACTTGCCTGTATGTCACTTTTCTATACATTTTTGTTTTCGTGGCTATAAGCTTATGTTTAAAGAATTTTTTGTATGTAACCGCCATAAACGAAGTTTTTGAGGTTAGGTATAACAGCATATATATATAATATATATATATATATATATATATATATATATATATATATATACATACATAATTATATATACTAACAATATTATGTAGTTACAAAGTAAATATAAAAACACTTACCTCTATTAACTGCAGTCGTTTAGTGCACATATCAAAACAATAAATGCAATGCAAGTTAGAGGGGAAAACCACTAGCCCACAAATTACACACTTCGTAGTTTGTGCATTACCCGCAAAAGTGTGTTTTGTGGAACTACCGTTATCGCGCAGCTTTAAGCGCAACTTACTATTAACGATTTTGTGGGGGAAAATCGCCACATTTAAAAAACGTTATACATATTGGCTTTGTACTTTAAATTGTATTTTCAATTAATTTTTACTATTTTGTTATTTATATGTCTTGTAAACTAATTAAAAGGCTTAAACGACAAAGAAAATAAATCTTTATTTTTTTAATTTTATTTCAAACATGTTTGCAAGGGGCGCGAATTGCATTAAAGATTTAAATAAGTAACTACTTATATCTTATTTCTCTGAAATAAATATATTAATTGTGAAAAATAAGGCACATCCGACAAAACTACTTTGAATCACTATTAAACGCAATTTGGTCAAACCAAAATCTTGGTTTTTATATATACGTGGTGGGAATTACAGTTACAAGTTATAATCACTGTATGTTACACGGTTACATCTAAAACAAGTGAACATTATAAATCTTTTATATGACATCCGAGCTTTGTTCGCATTATTATATCACAGTTAAAGGACGCAATAATATTGTATAGATGTACCATAGAAAGCACCTTCATGAAAAACCTTTCGATACCTAAACATGTATCCGTTACGTCGAAAGTACATGAAATGCACATAACCAAATAATAGTAATAGTACTTCCAAAGGTTATGTCTCGAATACATGAAAGTCACAAGCGTGTTTGTTGGGTAGGTCCCTTGACAAACAAGATCCTTCACCAATCATGTATAATGAATGTATGATTCTTAATAAATACGAGCTCTATTAACTTAACTTAACTTCACGTCATTCCCTTGCGGGGTAGACAAAACAATTCCTGCCTCTTATTTATTTTTCATTCACAATCTTTCTCCATGCTTTCCTATCTTCGCATACCTCCCTAGCTTCCGCAAGATTTATACATTGTCTCTGACATGCCCTTTTATTTTTAAAACTCCTTATCTTTCTTTCCTTTATCATACATTCTAGTACATTCAGCCAAGTTTTACGCGGCCTACCAGGTCCAGCCTTTCCTCTAACCTCACCTTCATATATTTGCTTCGTTAATCTTGCGTTGTTCATTCTCTCAATGTGACCAAACCAACTTAATGTACTACTTTTATATCTATCCATCATCGTCTTTTCCTCGCCATACTCCGATATTATGCATTCATTCTTTATCTTGTTCCTTCTCGTTTTACCACATGCGCTTCTCAGGAATCTCATACCCACGGCATTTAATTTTCTTTCATCCATTTTTTGACATACCCATGTCTCACTTCCATATAGTACTTACGGGACAAACACGCCATTATAGATTGCTCGTTTCGCAGCTAGGCTCATGCTTTCGTTTCTCATTATCGTCCACATACTTCCTTCCAGAATGACCCTTCGTCCAATCTCGCCCTCCATTGTACCATCTGCAGTAAACATTCTACCGAGGTATACAAGCTCGTCCACTTGCTCCACAATTTCATCGTGCAGAGTAAACACTACTCTCCTTTCCACCTTCCCGATTGAACACCACAATCTTAGTTTTGTTCACGTTTACTTTTAGGTCCATGTTCTCACAGACTGTATCAAATTTCCTCAGAGCGATTTGTAGATCATCCGCACTGTCACTTAATAAGACTGTGTCATCTGCATACACCAGAAGTCGTACATTTACGTCTCCAACCATTACACCATTTGTATCGCTACATGCTTGTCTAACACATTTATCCATGTATACACTGAACAACTACAGAGACATCACACAGCCTTGTCGCACTCCTTGCTCAATATTAAAGTATTCACTCACACCTCCTCTCACCCTAACACATGCCCGACTACCGCTGTATACTGCCCTTATTGATTTCAATTTCAACGGTTACGGTTTAAATATGCGCGGTGATCAGTAACAAAGCAACTTTTGCTACTGGTATTGCAACAAATTGAATACGTACCTATAGAGCGAGTATCTATTAACTTTAATTATGTTAATGAATTTAAACAATGCTTTACCTCATATTCATTAACCAAATGCAGCTTCGTCTGTGCAATACCAGTGATAACGAAAAAGATAAAAATTCAGAACAAGGAAAAAGGGAAAGGTCACGTATTTCATTCCCTCCCCAAGGGAGAGGCCAAGTTTTTTGACCTTTCCAAGCTCCTTCAGCCAAATCATGGATTCCCAGCATACATACATACATTACATATATATGCATGGTGGGATTAAGGATGGGTATGGTCAGGATAGGATTGGAAGGAATGGAGTTAGGGTTCTGAGGGGAAAAATACTACCCCCGCATTCGACTGAGTAGCCGCACATGGTGTGCATGTACGCAGTGACCGTGCCGTTATGTGTGTATGAGAAAAAAACCCTGAAAAAACCTCATACAAGGTAGACGGTAACGAGAATCGAACCCATTACCTCCCGAATGCTGAGCAGGTCGTGTCAGCACTAGTCTACCAGCTCGGTGATAAAAATTCGGCCGTGTTTCTTGCCTTTATAGAATACGAAATATTAACGATGGGGCGGTTGGAAATCCCCAGGTTTCCTATGATGAGTCAGCAGCGTCACAAGTTTTTTTAATTAAGATTAAATCAATTAATACTTATTTTGACATTCCCAAATTATTGGTCATTTAATAACGTATCGGTTGATATAAAACATTTGCCATTTTCTACTAAAAAAAATTACTTATTCTACAGAATGTTTTAATTAATAATTTCGGACACTTGTCTAGTTATGACTCAAAATTTTCAGTCGGTTGCTTCTTCCACATATGTTAGCGGTTGGAATGCATTATTAAAATAGTTTCTTTACACAATGGGAACGAGATTACAATTTCCATTGTAGTTGTTTACCTAGTTGATATGATAGAAATTATTGCAGGTTTAACTTTATTTATTTCTATCGATAGTGTTATTTAACAATGCAATTTTCCAAGAAATAAATTAATTAAATTATTAGAACGGTGTTAATTATTAATTGTATTAATTTGAGACGCTCTTAATTATATGTATAGGGTTTCAACTTCTATTTTTGAATAATTTGGTGTATTTATCTTTAATTAATATTAGGATAACAGGTATTCACAGATATTCACAAATTTTAAATTTTATAAGATATGCATCTTCTTCATTTTGAACTTCAATAAACCCTCTTCCTGTACCTCTTCATTTAATTTTTGTACCATCAGCTAAGAAAATATCTTCTTTCTTAGTGTATTCAAAATCAAACAAAAATTCTTTCTCACATGATATATGACAAGTTGCTGCCGAATCAATATACCATGAATTCTTTTTATTTTTTCCAGATTTTCCTATTTTAAAACATGTATGACAATTTTTATATTTACTTCTTCAGTTTCTTCTTCAAAATCTTCTGATTCATTCGTCATATTGTTTATGACCTTCGTAACTTTTTGATATCTATTATTTCTTGAGGAACTATGTCCTCTAAAATTTTCATGACTATTTTGCGTGTTTTTCTCTTTTTCTTTCTTATCAAACCAACATTGATCTTTCAAATGTCCTTTCTTGTTATAAAAATGACAAGTTTTTTTTGTATTGATTTTTCTATCTTCATATTTCTTTTTTACCATTAATATATTTTCTTTTCTTTCATATAAATATTTATTTCTTCTTGTACTTTCTTGTATGTCTTTCCTTTACAATTTCTGTATTAAGATCAGCTTCTGGACGTGTTTCTAAAGCCATAACCATGGTATTATAACTGTCAGGTAAGCTACTTAACATAAAAGCTACTACTAGTTTATTAGCAAGTTCTTCGCCTATGCTAGATAGTTGACCAACCAAAGACAAGAGTAAATTTATGTGTTGTTCCATGCTTTCACCTTCTATTAATTTTAATTGACAAAGTTTCTTTAAAACCGTAACTTTATTTGACAATGTAGACTTTTCGTGAAATTCTTTTAGTGCTACCCAATATTCATAAGCAGTTTTCAACTTTTTAATGTGAATAAGTTGAGAATCATCTACCATCAATCCTATCATTGCCTTTGCTTTATTATTCCTTGTTTCCCATTTAGAATCACTGTTTTCAGGTCTTTTGTTTTGAACTATTTCTCATCAATCTTCTTTAATTAATATTAATTCTATTTTATACTTCCAAATTCCATAATTAGTATTGCTTAGCTTAGTTATGAATGCTTTTACTTCTTCAATCATCTTTAGAATTAACCCACTTCTTACTTTAACAGTATGTTCTTTCCGGGCCTATAACTTATTAGAGGTTGTCAATCGCTCAACCTTTATATATTAGAAATTATTTATAATGTATAATAATTATATCATTTCTTTTTAATAATTTTATTTTACTAACTTCCAAACTGACAATATTTAATATTATTAGTAAATCAAAGCAATCTACATATAACTTCTTTTTATACAATTATTGTCATTGCATTTACAATTAATAATTCTAACAAAATAATGGTCTGGTCATCCATCCTTTAGTAGATGCTTTATATACGACTGGTAGTGAACTTTCATTTTTAAATGCTCATGGATTCGCCGCTTTCCCCAAGACTAACAGTGGTAATTTATGTGATCCCGCCGCGTTGCAGCACGGCATAAATGTTAAGCGGTCTTTTGAAATCTTTCGACCTGGTGCTGATTTTTCATCTTGATGAACCCAAGTGGTGTCAGGTAGAGTTCTCCAAAATAATTGTTGACTCATCAGCATTATACACTTGTTCATTACTTAATTCCATCTCTTCAACAACAGATCGAAATTTTTTCTGAAATGGCATTACAGCGGAAACATCACTCAAAAGTTTTTCGCCACACACCTTCAAGAAACGAATTCCGTGCCTTAGCTTAAATTTATCTAGCCATCCCGAACTTGCTTTGCCTGTTATTCGTTCATAAAACTGTTTAGCTTTTGCCTGTAAAATTTCAGATGAAATAGGTACATGCACGCTGCGTTGTTACCAGTTATACAATGCGACTTCAACTTCAGGATGCTCTGCTTTTCTGATAACTTTTCTTTTGCCTACAAAAATAGATCAAATAATGTAAATTCATAAAACGAATGGTATTCCTACCTGTCCCTTGAAAAGATTTTGATATAAAAGTCCATATTTTGTCCTTGTTCTTCTTTATGTCGAAAACTGTAGATTTTGGAACACAAAACTTCTCTGCAATTTGACGTGTGCTTTTCCCGTCATCAAGGCAATCTAATATTTTAGATTTTTCTGTGAGTGTAATTGTTTTATGTTCTCTTTTGATTGGAGCCATTGTGTACATACATATCCAGACAACAATACAATCCCAATGAAACACCTAATCTCGCTAGCCTGTATATCACCTTAACGATTATGTTGGGAGTTGGTGTGTTCTACGACTAATTCAATAAGCTCGTCGTCAATAAAGTGCGAAAATAACGATAATGGCAATAAAGAATTCTTTGGTCTACGTGTGTTTTGCCATTCTGGAAAGTATGAAGTCTCTGTTTTCTTCCATGACCAATTTGGTATTGACACTTTTAAGATTGATAATTTTGTTTGTTTTTAACAAAGGAAGACACTTGAAGACTATCATTGATGCCTGAATCGCTGTTTTGACTTCTCGGTATTCTATCATCACTAATTTTATCAAATATTACCTCAACTTCGCTCATAAGTTGACCCCCAGGGAGATTATTTGTTTACTTGGTTCGCGTCATCTGGATCTTCATCGGTAATATACTCAGTTGCATTTATTGGAGGAAAAATACTAATACCATCTGGTATCATCTGGTCGTCATCTATATACTTGATTTTGCCCATCAGTTCATAAAATTTCCGTGGTCGTTTCCAGTAACTGCAAATATGGAAAAAAACAATAATAACACCCCTTCTTCCTACCGTATGATATAACTGACACTGGTTTTAGAGGCTATATTATCAAAGCAGAGAAGCAAATTTTTAAGTTTTTTCTTTACTATACTGAACTTCGCACTTATCAGAATATTCCATTTATACAGTTGGAAAAAATGATGGATAGTTTATTAATGTACTCACCTGTAATTGCCCATGTTTGCAGTCATGCCAGATATCTAATATTCTGCAGATAACCTCATACACATAACTGATATTTTAAAATGTTTGTGTAGTGAATTTTAATTTAGCATATTTTCTTGTAAGTAGAAATGCTGGCGCCATCTAACCCAAAGCGTTAGAACTACTGAATTGCAGGAAAATGTAAGGTGATTGTTTAAACGGATGGTAGGAGTATCTGGGTTAACAACTGCTATGATGCAAAGTGGAAAAAATAATTACATAAGACACAGCTACGATATCTTCCGTGAACGCAAATTTAGAGCTACAGGGTTTCCTGTTGCATATGTTTAGTCACAATGATGGTATTTGTCTCTTGTTATTGTTAACAGTCCCAACAGATGTATGCATGGTTAGTTAGCAAGTAATCATATGTGGTTAACCCATTATCAAAGTAGTGTTCTGTTTTGTTCCAGACACTGGTTTAATCAACCATTCAACAATATTTGGTGGGGTATTACTTCACCGATAAGGCCCATCTGGCTGGTTTTTTACATAAACCACCTCCATGTTAAGACAATAGTTGTTTGGCATCCACCAGAGCAAACACCTTTGCCGGTGTGTTAGGGATGAAACTATGCACATAACGTGTTTTGCAATTTTCAACAAATGCGTCGAAAATTGCTCTAATGGGTGCCAAGTCGGCAGGTTTCTCTGCGTTGTGCTTTATTTTTCGTATTGTTGAATTGTAAGGATTGTAACAAAATGTTGTATCTTTGTGATGACATTGATGTTTGAAATAAATTGATACCACTTTCATCTGTACGCCAAGAGCTGCAGCATTCTGCCGGTTGGCATTATACAGTCCAGTCAAATATAAAATAAACCAATGGCAGGTTTAACTTCTTTTTTATCAGTCTATACGACTAAATATTGGTGTCATTATATTCAGGGGCGTTTAATGCCAGTTTTATGTTAGTATAGCTCACAATGTCATCCATCATGTTTTCTGTGAAAAACAGTAAACAGAGGCTTTTTATTTTTTTTGCAATGCCATTTACGCCAGGTAGGTGGTTTATTATATTTTCAGACCTCGTTCTTGTGCTCCTTTTGGTTGGAGGTTTAGGCCACTTTAATATATCTTTATCTAAAATAACCTGTTACCTGCCTTACTTGTCAAATCGTGATTAGTGTCTTCTTCATCGCTGTCATTCAACCTTACAGTGCTCTTGTTCATATTACTGCAACAATGGAAAATTAGTAACATGTTAATTTTATTGCAATGTTTAATATAGATTACTCTACAAAATAAGGCTAAACAATATAAAAAGTTACATCACAAGTGTTCTAGGGTATATCACACCTCAACCATCTTTCACGAGCTCTAACTTGCAGCTGAAGTATGAAGAAGTTGGGATAAAAGGTGGAATTCCTTAAACTACATACAAACTTCAGCCATTCAGCGCTAGGGACCACTAGTTAGTCTAATTTGTATTTTATAGTTATTATTAATGGTGACAACGGGTTAATTATCTCATTGCAATAATGTGAATTGATGAGTGATTTGAGAAAATATAGACATCCATGTGTTCACCACGGAACTACTGTAGAACAGAAGCATATTTTTACATTGTTGTGAATAAAGTATTTACAAACACTTGTTGGGTGGTTTAAAAAAAATGGAGTGTGAATTTGTTAAATAAGATTTATTGTTGTAGTTTTTAGTATTAAAATTCTGCAGCGTAAAATGTCGCTTTCGCGTTGGGAATGATGGAGCTTTCACTCTAGTACACTGATGCTTACCTATTTTTTTTAATTTTAATAGTACTGATTGGATGTAACCTTCTAGATTTTAATGGCGAATTTACAAATTTAGGTTCGAACAATAGCCAGCGCGCGTGGCGGGTGAATTTTTGCGCACCAGACTCTTAAGTCGCGTGGTGTGATAAATTACCCTGTTTTGTGACCATGCTCCAAGAATGTTTAAGGGACGCAATTTTAAAGGCACACACGTTCAATTGTTAGAGCATCTCCTAGTGAGCATTGATATTGGTACAGGAGAGGTGAATTAACGGACTTAATAAGTTTAAGGAAACAGTATATTAAGTTTTACACTCAAAGAACCGGGACGGGTTTAAGCATAAAGATGTGTAATGATTATTATTGAAGGAAGTGTATAGCAAAAGCACTCACGTTCAATTGTTAGAGTACCTCCTAGTGAACATTGATATTGGTGGAGAAGAGGTCCGTTAACGGACTTAATAAGTTTAAACAGTATATCGAGTTTTACAGTAAAAGAACCGGGACGGGTTTAAGCATAAAGATGCGTAGTGATTATTATTGAATGAAAGTGTAGAGCAAAGGCAAACACATTCTATTGTAAGAGCATCTCCTAGTGAGCATTGATATTGGTAGAGAAGAAGTCCATTAACCGACTTAATAAGTTTAAGCAAACAATATATCAAGTTTTACAGTAGAAGAACCGGACGGGTTTAAACATAAAGATCACATAATGATTATTATTGAAGGGAAGTGTATAGCACCAAAGGACTTGTATAACCTGGCAGTTTCTTAGAGATGGCAACCATTAAGCATTAAAATTTATAGTTTCAAATGTATAAGGACTTGTTCCTGTTGAAAAATTAAGTTTGAGGAAATCTGTAGAAACTAACATTAGGATGCTGCATGGCGAAATGGACGTAGCGGAGAGTCACTCGCATCTTAGCGCTGCTAGTTCTGTGTCTAGACAGTCGACCTGTTAACTCATGATTTGTGAAAATGTGTATGTTATTGTATAAAAATCTGTGTACAAAATTCTACTAACTGTTTAGATTCTGTTACTCGTCGGTTTTCATTTTGCAATTGGGCCGTTAGAGTGATGATTTAGATGCAGTTCATCTACAAACGATCTGATGCTGTCATACTTTTACATTTTTTGCAGAAGAATATATATATATATATATATATATATATATATATATATATATTACACCAAATGGGATTATGTAGAAACGGTTTGACATTTAGATTTGACATTTGGTGGGGTTAAAACATACATGCGACTAGTGTTTGTCAGAGGCAGCCATCTTGAATTTTTTAAATTGCAACTTAGGTTGAGTTTGGTGTCATTTGACAGGTAATTGATTTAGAAGTACACTATGGTATATCATAAGCCTATTTATTCTAAAATAACGAAGAAAATTAAAAAGCCTAATTAACTTTGTAGAGGGAACATTTTCTGGAAAAAGGGCTGTAAATAAATACAACTTATACAAAAATTTAATTCAAATGTAACATTTTTGTGTTCTCTACTGATTGTTATCAATTTTAGCAATTTCTAATACTCTAGCGCTTTTCTAATTCGAACTGATAGTAAATACTACAATACGAAATTATCATAAGCTGTTTTTCTCATGTAGTCGCATGTAAAATACGGTTTGGTTTCTGTGGAAATAAGTGTATTTATACCGTTTGTCAAAAATTATAATAAAACTGTGTATCGTAATAGGCCAATAACATTAGATGAATTAGAAGCTCGAATTAGAATTGCGATCACAAACATTCCTCCGGCTTATCTGCAGAACGCATTGGGAGCAGTTATGTGATTTTCATCAATTAAGTAACTCAATTTTCTTGTTCAGTTCTTTTGTTTTATTCACTTGAACTATTTGTTTAATATTTTAATTTTCTTCGTTATTTTAGAATAAACAAGCTTATGATGTATCATGCTATATTTCTAAATCAATTACCTGCCAAATGACACCAAACTCAATCTAGGTTGCCATTTAAAAAAATTCAAGATGGCTGCCTCTGACAAACACCAGTCGTACAAAACAAATGAAACTCATATCAAAATATGTATTATTTAACCCCACCAAAGGCCAAATCTAAATGTCAAACCGTTTCTACATAATCCCATTTGGTGCGTTACTATTTGCACACCCTGTATGTATATATATATATATATATATATATATATATATATATATATATATATATATATATATATATATATTATATATATTGGCCCACAAACATTGTTAGTTATACACTGTTTACTTGTATAGTATAAGGTTGCTTCCTACCCATGTGTTGACCTTTAGTGAATACTTTTGTACCCAACAGGACACATGAACTCTGTGTAATCCAGTTAATAGTATCTGATTTACTGATTTGTATAGACTTGATAGGTATTGTTGTCCAGCTATATTTATAATGTGAACTGATAACTAAATTAGACGTAAATGATACACAATAAAAAAGTATTGTTATTGGTAAGAAATTGAAAATGCAATTTTTACATCGAAATAATGCATTGAATTTGGTAGAAATGAACGTTGCTTACTCGGGAACATGAGTCAAGTTTTAATTGCTTTAAACTTGCTTGAAACATTAGGTGTAAACTGATTTTATAAGCATGCTCTGCAAATATCTGCCGAAACGGTCCAGCTGTCCTCGCCGCATTCAGCCTTATACCTCAAATTCCTGCCATGTAAAGCAGTTGATTAGGACTTGAAATTGAAGTCTTAATTACAATAAAATAAAAAAGTATTTAACTTTCAATTTGGCCCTACTCTATCCTACTATTGCAGTAAAGTTGTATACCGGGTGGGAAAAATTTGAATGCTCACCATTGGGATTTAAGAAACTATAGGATATAAAGGAATTGTTAAATGGGAAAAAAGTTTCTTACATTTATACACAGAAAAAACCAGTCATACATTTAAAAAAAAATCAAAGCTTACTGAGATATTCATAATAGTATAAAAATTGTGCTTTTTCATTAATGTTAATAACTTTTTTAATTATAAAGGTTAACGATTTGAAATTTGGTGTATGTGTACTGTTCAATAGTCTTTATATCATTTTATAAAAAACATTGTTCTAGGCCTACTAGATATTAAGAAACAATTGTCAACTTTCTTTTTTGTTATGGACGCCATATTTGTTTTATACAAGGTTTAAAAGTAAAAAAAAATTGCAATCCAATGGTATAATATTCAATAAGGTTTATACTTAATTCCAATGAAATATTGGCAATTTTGTATTTATCGATGAGTGCTTTGATGATTCTTGTATATCTTATAGTTTCTAAGATCCCAATGGTGAGCATTCAAATTTTTCCCACCCTGTATTCTTGGGAGAAAGTGAAAGTGAAAGGCGGTATAGTATACTACGCGATCAGGTGTAATAAATGGTTCATTAGTGAACTTTAATATTGCTATTCACTGGCATAAATTGTATTACTCTGTTCCTGATCTTCTTCTCTATTATAATCCCTAGTCCCTTTTGTCCTTTTTTTTCCTCTCCGCTGTATAGCATACTATATCCTTTGATTATTTCCCCCTTTCGTTGCCATCTTACTTCTTGTATTGCCGCTACATCTATTTTATATCTTTGTAATTCCATTGCTACTGTTTGAATTTTACCTGGTTCCAGTATGGTCCATATTGCTATTTTTGTATTTTTGACCCATTTCCAGAAGAGTTTTTTGTTTCCCTCAAAATCATTCCTCATTTTCTCACATTCTACAGCCATCACTTCCCTTTTACTTATTCTCACTGCATCCTTCGCTTCATTGTTTCTTAATCTGTACACCTCATACAATCCCATTTTCTCAGTCTAATTTTTTGCAGCAATCATTGTCATGTACGCATCTTTTTTTCTTATGTACTGCCTTTTTTTACCGATTCGTTCGACCAAGCATATTTTTTCTATCTATCTGCAGTCGCTCTTCCACATATCTGCACGACAATTGACAACACAGTCTTTCAAGCTTATCCATGCACATTGAACGTCATTGTCTTTTATTTGTTAATTCCACACTGCTTCATTCACATTCATCTCTTTACTCACAGCATCGGCATATTTAATTCGCGCACCATTATCTACTAATTTATCTACCCTAATTCTGGACGTTCGCACTACGTTTGCTTTCCTTCTCCAGATCCACTTTTGCCCTAAAGCACATTACTTTTGTATCTCTCACCAGTAAGTCGTTCATCATACACTATCAAGTCAACCATACTTTTAGATTGACCTCTTTGCCATGTATACATATACACATTTTTATGTTTAAAACATGTATTAGATACAAACAGGTTTCTCATCACACAGGTTTCCCAGGCGTTTACCATTCTCATTCACTCTTTAGTCTCCGAACTTTCCTAAAACGGGTTCAGTATGTTCTCTCTGTACACCCACCCATCCATTCATATCTCCCAATATCACCACTTTTACGTTTGGCTTACATATGTTCAACACGTTCTCTACATCATTCCAGAAGTTTTCAACTCTTGGTCTCTTTCTCCATTCACCAGTGCATAGCATGCAATGAGAAAAATTCTTCGAAATTACACTTTCATTCTAACCCACAAGACCCGGAGGGATACCAATTCGTACTGTTTAACACATCTCCTCGTTCTTTTACTCACGACCACTTCAACTCCTTTTGCGCCATACACTTCAGTCTCAACTCCTGACCATAATGCTAGGTTGCCATCTCCATCTCCAAAGCAACCTATCCTTTGCGCTTTGTCTCCGATACACACAAAATATCAAGCTGCCGTTTATACATTACATTCGCAATTTCAAATTCTTTACCATGCGTACCGCTAACAATATCAAACAAACTGGCGGCTAGCGCCATGCATTCCACTTTGGCTTTCGCATTGCGCGCGTGCGTATATAAATTATTTCAACAGTTAACCTAACCCATAGAGAAACAAATAAATTATTTTTTTCCCTATGACCTAACAACCTAATATTTTTCGATTTTAAGCTTGAATTAGCATTAGCAGTATTAAAAGAATACACATTAATCAAACTAGATAGGTAATTAAAATTGATCAGACTTCATAAAAATATACAGGGTATTTTACAATTTTTACCTTGATCTTTACAACACAGATATAGGTACAATTGCGGCCAGGGAAAAGTTACCACTATAATTTTTCTGTTGCAATTCAATAGAAAATCATTGGCGTATGAACTTGATTAAAATGAAAGTGCTGTCACTCTAACATTAATTTCAATAATTTATTCAAAAATGCCTCCAATTCATTTAAGTGAAGCGCAAAAATGTAGGACTATCGCAAAATTAGAAGAGGGGTGAGGGTGGACCTTACGAGCAGTTGCGGTAGATGGGACCAACTTCATCCCTTGAAGCGGTTAGATGGTCCAGGACTTTTCATACTGCTATAGAAGCTTGTGAAGAGACATGGCCAAATAAGAGTTTATCGATCTAGAAATTGTAGGTTTGAAGAAATATACGTTCCATCATTTAAGAGGTTAATGTATTGGCGTGGATTTGTCGAGTTTGCTTTAAAATATGGGAACGTTTAACGGGAGCGTATTATACACAAATACCGCAAAATATAATGTTACCTTCAGCCACACAATTGTTTCCTAACAATTTCATATTTAAACCACATAATTGCCCAGTGCATACCAGTAGAATTGTAAGAGAGTGGATACAACAAAATGAAGTTAAGGGGATTCCTTGGCCCTCAAGGAGCCCAGGTATTAATCCAATCGAAAATGTCTGTGAATAATAAAAACACTTTTTAAATTATGAAGCTTTTTTAAATACTTGCATTATGATACGCCACTGTAAATGAACGTCATATTGACATAAAAAGTCCTTTTACTCAATTTAAAAATTTCAAAAAACCATTGCTAGATAAATGTTAAGTGGTAACTTTTCCATGGCCGCAACCGTACATACAAGGAAGACTTTTTTTTGTTGAATAACACAAAGGTTTCTATTTAAAAAAAAACACACAAAAACCCTGAAAAATATGACAAAAAATATTTATTGTATTTATTGAAATGATAAGAAGAAATTGCTTTAATACTTTTAAATACATAATGATTGTGGGAAAGATAATAATTTCATATATTTAAACATATTTTATTCAAAATTGTAACATGATTAATGCAATTTTATTGAGTTCTTCACTATCTGGTTTGGGTGTCTCATCTTTTTTTGGTACAAATTTCTTTTTTGTCCTAAACAGCCGTTGTTGTTGGAAAATTTTCTTATTATGAGGTATATTTTTATTTTCTTTACACACCTCTTTATTTTTTAAATTCCTGAATGCTGGTAAAGTAGGCACAAGAGGAGCTAATGCTTTTTTTTGCTTCAGAACACCCAAGGCTGTTGATAGTTTCTAACAATTCAAGTTTAAAGTTTTCTCCATCACTTAAAAACTTCTCCTTTCCATTTACTCTTGATTTGGACAGTGCTTGGATGATTGGCCTTTCTTCTTGGGTATTAACGTTTCCGTCAATTGTTAATTGTTAATTGTTTACATCACAAAAACGTATTTATACAACTGCTCAAAAAGAACGATTTTGCATTTCCAAAAACAAGAGCATTGCATCTTCCTTTAGCTTATGGAAAATGACAATGCAGCCACCAACAAATTTAAAAGTTTGACTATAAGATATACCTACCTAGACACTGCATAACTTTATCCTGGTTTCCATTGGTATGAACATTTGGAGTTTTTAAAAATTTGCGTATAAGGTGTACATGCTTACACATGTTCCATTTAATTGAAGAGTCTTCAGCATTAGCACGAACACCTATGAATGCACGTTTCACAGTAAGAACAGACCAACTTGCAATTACAATGCTTCTGGCTTTCCTCAATTTGGTACAGATCTTGTGTGGTTCCAACCATTCTCATTGACTACTACCAAATTAATATTTAATGTATTACTAGTTTTATGCCTTGCTCTTATTTCTTTTAATTCTGTCGAAATTTTTCCCTTGTTCAAAATTATTACGCGATTAAATAATTTGTGTCTGACAAATTTCATCAAGGTATATTTAGCTTGATCAAGTCTTTGATTAACTTTTCCATTTGAGTAAATATATTTAATCCTACGGTGCATATTCTCTATATGCATATTAGTGTTAATACCAGTATTTATACGGTAACAATAGGCCCATGAATCCACATTTTTTATATAGTACGTATGGAAATATTGACCAAAATCTCTAGTGTCCGGATCTTTTAAGAAATTATTTAAAAAGGTATCAGTTATCGCAGAAAATGCAATTTTATCTGTTACCTGAAGTAAGGTGCGAAGTTTTTTGTATACAGCGACCTAGAATAAAAGAGAATAGTGGTTAAGAGTACCAAATGAGTCAACATGCATGAAAAAAGATCAAGATGTATATTATTCATGTTAATTTTTAAAAACATGGTTAGGTTTTGTATACCTATTATTAACGTACCTGCATTTCTTTTGAATATATTTTACATAAATTGTTACGCCAGGCTCTATCCACATGCCGTTGTGCAATAGAGTCTGTGAACAGGCAAATCCATAACTTCAATCCAGGCAGTATAAAAAACTGGAACCATATCTGTCATAAAAACACTTGATTTCAGGGATCTACCCAAACTTTCTTTAACAGCCATAAAAAATATGTGCATCATATGTTGATCAGATCGATTTGAAATTAGAAAAGCGCACGGGAATCCTTCGCGCCTGTCATCCAGTATCAAAATTGTGGTAAGGTTAAAGTCATACATATTTAATCCAAAAGTTTCATCAATACAGATACAATCATCACCACATCTATCCAACATTTCAAGCTGATTCATGATTATCAATGCAAAATCATCTTTTTTTAATAATGGGTAGTCAGTGCAACATTCTCACTGAGCTTTATAGAATAAAACACATCCAGTACTTATAATTTCTTGCACCCAGACATCTACACTGATTGCATCGTTGCAGTAGCTACAGGCTTCATTGTTAAGGTTTAAAGTTTTTTCTATATTATGTAAGCCTTTTTTTGTTAAAAGATGACGTAACTCCAAAGCACCATCATCTAAAATTTTTTCAAATGGAATTTTAGCTGCAATTTGCACAGACAATGTCCCAAATCACTGGTAGGCCCTACATGTGTACTAACATATTCAACTTCAAACCTTCCATCAATTCCTTTAACAGACATTTCTGCAGGGCAGTATCCATAAATTTTTTTTGAGCCTTGTGTTTTTAAATGTCGTAAATGTTTTCCTTTACTTTTGTAAAACCCAGACCGGTGGCATTTATATGTTACTTGAGTGTTCCACATGCTTTTACAAATAATTCATTCGATTTGTTTTCTTCTTGATTTTTCCACGTCTGAAATGCTTCCAAACTGGTAAAATATAGCTGTCCAGTTAGTACATCAACATTATGTCTTATTCTAAAATGTTTAAACAAATTAGGTTTGGTAAAATATTCTGCATCAGATTCATTTTTACACAAAATGCATTTTAGGCCTGTGGTTTTTTTTCATGTATTTTTTATGATATTGAAGATGCCATAAGTGTGTAAAACGCTTTTGACATTTTTCACATTCATACTGTTATTTCTTTGGCTTGGTAAGTTGAGTTAATTTGTCTAAAACAAGATATAAAAAACTGTTGCTTAAAAATTGACTACATTAATGTTTGTTACTTACCGTTATGATACTTTTTGACATGTTGAGCCAGATTGGAATATTTCACAAATGTTTTATGACACTCATTGCACACCGCACCAATTTTAAACGTCTTAAGGGGTGCTAGCTCTTCCAATTTACCTCAAATAATTTATAAATTAATTGGAAGATACTTTTTGACTGGTGTTTCTTACCCGGATGGAATTTCTTTATATGAGCCCTTAAGTTATAGCGTTCTCCAAATAATTTGTTGCAAAATTTGCAAGTACTCATACTGCCCATTTTTAAACTGAATAATAAAAAATATTACAAATTATACAAGACACAAAAATCATCGAAAAATGTTAGGTTGAAAAGCAAAACAATTTATATACTCATGCGCGCAATGCGAAAGCCAAAGTGGAATCCATGGCGCTAGCCGCCAGTATCAAACAACCACAATAAATTCTTTCCAGGAAGGTTATAAACCCAGGTAGACAAAAGGGCGCGTCTTGAAATTGCGTTCTAAACAAAACAGCGAAAAATTTGTGGAAGTGCGAGCAAAATGCTTGTATAGCGACAAACGGCGGGTTATACACGTATCATACCTTACAATTAAGTTTAGAATACCCTCTTTATAGAAGCTTGCCGCCTGCTACGATACCCAAGAGTTCACTACCGTTTCTACTTCTTCGTCATCGTTGTAGTGGTTACCGCCGAGGTGATGTTTCCGATGGGGGAAAAAATGAAAATCGCTCCGCGTAAGATGAGGGCTGTCGGTAGGGTTGACGTCTTTAACCCACTTTGGCACTTTGCCTTCACTCATGGCATTAGCACCGCAAACTTCACAAATCTTCCGGTGTATGTCTGTAGCACACAGGTTTCTTACCGTCAAAAACCGTATTACTGACCGAACCTCGCACGGCGCGGGCAATTCGATAATCTTGAACATTTTAAAAATACAGAACAAACCGTACAGGTTAGCTACAGAGCTGCAACTGAGCGCAGCTGTTCCCGAGGGATGACGGGACACGACGCAAGCACTCGTTAAGGCGCGTGTGCGAACTACTAGCGTATACAACAAAACGGCGTAGTTAAAAAACACGCCTCCTATTTTAATTATTGCTTTAAATTGTCTTTAGGTACTGGGGTTAAATTATAAGAAAAAAGCCTTCACTAAGTAAATTTGTTTCATCTAATATAAATTCAGTATTACTAATATTTATAAATTTATCAAAGAAAACGTAATTTAAGTATAACTGTTTCCGTCGATCCCAGGTGTAGAGGTCGTAAATATTATAGACAATATGGTAACAAAGAAAAACGTTAATCCCTGTTTAAAACATAACCACCCACTTAGTAATAATTTTTCATTTTGGTACAGATATGATTGCATGTTTCACAGGTTAAAATAGAAAACTACATATTTTTTAAAAATTTTTAAATAAACTATATCCATCAATTAGAATTTACTTTCAAGACAGAATAATAATAATGATGATAATAACCAAATTAATTTTTTAGTCCATCCATATAATTATAAAATGGCGGCATTTAGATCTTATTATCTGTGTTAAATCATTAAACGCGCTTTTATCAGAATCCAATTTTTAGGAAGAACTTAATTTATTAAAACAAATAGCAGTAAATAACGGATACTACGAAAGGGATATAAATAAAATATTACATAAAAACCAATTAAAATACCCCTTAAATTTAGTTTACCCTAATATCCCAGTTTTAAGAAAGAATTTCGTTTCTTTAAGACCTTTCGAACGGTAGACAAAGACTTAAAATCGAAGAGGGCGGTGCACTGTTGTAGTATTACAGTAAGAAGACGGAAAAGGATAGTCATATCGTGATAGATTTATTACTTCTAACGGCCTGTGATTTGCGCTCAAAATCCAGTTAGCTGGTCACGTGGACCAGTAAAAAAAGCCGACAAGTGGTTTGTGTTCATTTATTGAGAAAACCGTGCGCGTGCGTGCGTGCGTGGGTGGGTGTAGGTGTTGGCGTGGGGGGATGCACGATTTTGATAATTTTATTTTTTCAACTTTATTTAAAAAAAACTAAATATTTTTAAAATTCCTGAATTGCTATTAGTAGCGCTCATATTTCAGGTATATGTGAGCAAAAAATCAGAATTTTAGATTAAAAGCTTAAATATTGTTACAACGGTTAATATTTAGAAAAACTACTAACTTGGCCTCAGTCGCGTTTAAGCGCCATTTGCAAAGTTGGGTCCTACTAAAAAAAGTTGTACGTTTCCATTTCCTATGCCCCAAAGTGTCCTCTTTCATTTGGTTATATCTTCGGTGTCACGCACCCTCAGAAAACAGCGATTTTCCACTATTTGGCAGTGTTGTCTGCAGGAGCAAAAAAAAAACATCCCTAGTATTCACAATAAAGTAATTATATTTATTATTAAGGTACAAATTATTTTTATATGTTAATCAATTATAATGAGTCATAGTACTGTTTAATAATTATTAAACAGTTTTTAATCAACTATGAAAGTAAGTTCTAACCACCATCCTTTTAAGTTGCTCCTTGAATAAATTACTTGCAATTCTGTTTTTAGTTTATCTTGTAAATATATTAAAAACTACTTTTGGTGTAAACTCATAAACGTCGACATGGTATATGTAAACATTCGCCACTTCCGGTAGTTTATGAAAGTGCACATGTTCCGAGAATTCGAGGGCGGAGTCATAAGCTCCAACCGGGTTCTCTTCGTAATACGTTTCATGATATACTTTCCTTGGAGAGTGAATTTTACTAACATCGTTTTGTTCATTTTTCTAGGTTATTATTGACAACATATAGTTATTTAGAAAAAAATTACAAAAAAATTATTTAATGGACGGATGGATGGGAAAAATTGCTAACTTTTTATTTAAACAATTTTTTGTAAACATAATGCCATGAATCCCTTCCGGTATTTGATTTTTATATACAGTACAAAAATAAATAAAATCCGTTGTCATAAAGGAGAAACTGTTAACAAAACCTTTTAATATGGTGCAAAATAAGCCCTAACATATATAGGAAAATTTACAAAAATAATTTCTACGAATTGAGAAAATTTCATTTAAATATAACGTTTATATGTAACAATACACATGTAAAAAATGTCAAAAATTGATGTGGGAGATAAGTGTTTAAAAGTTGAATTGTAGTGATTGCAATAGATGTTATATTCAAACAGGACGAAGTTTTAAAACTAGAATATCTGAACATTTTGGACTTAGAAAATAGACACGCTGTTGCAAACTACAATAAGAAAATATTAATGCATAAATTTATTACGTTTATTTGAAATAAATTATTCCATTTATAAACAAATATAATGTTTAGTCATGAAATTATAACAATTTGTTTGTTTTTAGGTATTTAAAGCTGGATTCAGTTCCTGGTTTTATTGTCAGTACGGAAGACGATCCTGGAAAATGTTTAGATGAAAGTGTAAAACAAATACCTCATTTAGTAGATGCCGAAAAGTCAGTTATTATTGCACATGTAAGAAAAGTTTATGAACAAGTAAATAGTAGCGACAAAAAAAATGTAAATAGTCAGGATACTGAAAATATTGACAGCAGTGAACCTACAAAAATTAATGGCATACATAACTCCTTAGATGAAGAATCGGATTCTCTGTTACTGTGTAGCGCCGATTCATCAAATTGTCGAGTACATTCTTTAAAAAAGGGAGAAAAATGGGGTTTTTATTATCAAGAAAGTCAAATTGAGGAACTTATTAAATCTCTCAATGATCGTGGTGTTCGTGAATCTGAGTTAAAACAATTAATAGTTAATGATCGAGAAAATTTAATTTCAACTGTGTTACACACACCTATTAATATTTTAAACCCCGATTTGGAAATACCTGAACCTGAAAAGGATGTGAGATTAAGACCACGAGCTCAAGTTGGCAGACCAAAAAGTGATAATTTAAATTTTGGATATCCTAATGACATGGACACTCTCACAATTTTACGAACAATGTTATGTGATAAGATTTTAGAAATGGAAAATGGTATTGATTCTGGTACTATAGGTTCATTGGACATTGAAGATCGTAATACATGGAGGTCTATGATAGAGACGAGAGATTTCCAAAACTTTATTAGCACTTATAAAATAAAAAAGGAAAGGAAAAAAATTGAGAAGTTAAAAAGTGAAGGCTCAAATAGCAGACCATCCACACCAGACACTACTAAAGAATATAAAGATCCTGGACAATTTCTTAGTTCTTCTATAGAAATTGAATGTGAAGATTCTGATGTAGATTATAACAAATTATTAACACTCAGTGACGATCACAAACTTGCAGTTCAAGCTTTGGCTTTTGCATTAGTACAATTAGGCTATTCGCTTGAGGATCAATATCTTCGGAAACCTCTGGGTAAGTATTTTATACATATATGTAGGTCTTCATTTTGTTGTTATATACGGGGGAATTAATTGTAAAATCGAAGTATACACCATCACAAGTAACCCTTTCAGAACGGACTATACTAAATGTGCGTTGACCTTAAAAACAATCTAGCGGTCGCGGAATTTCGTTTAACAGGACCGAAACGGCCTCAATCGTTCGTGCGTAGATGTAGCTACATAGTGTAAGGGGCATTGCGGCGCGGAGAGGGGTCAGGGACGTGTCGCAACGTGTTTAAGATGGACGTTATGTGTGTGGACGACATGGGCCGACGTAAGTATTTTGTTTTTGAATCTAAACTTGATTAGTAAGTACTGTTTTTGTTTGAATAGTTAGTTTAAGGGTCAATCTAGTGTATCAGAATTAGTTTTTTCTAAAATTAAAAGTATTTGACATCATAGTGTGTCCACAAAGTTTGAACGCAAGATCGTGCGCTATCGTTTGTAATTGCTCTGATGAAGATGAATATTCTACAACTACACAGCTGTTTTGTTTTTCACAAGACGCCTCTACAGGATAATTTGCTGCTAGATTTGTTTGGAGATGGATGTCACTACAGGATAATTTACTGCTAGATTTGTTAGGAGATGGATGTCAATCAGATCTGGAGATTCTTGATGAGGCAGAACCAGCATTTGAGGTCCGTTGGCTGCTGGATGAGGATATACCTACACAAGATTCGTCTGACTACAATGATTGCAACAGTGATCTAGAATCCAATGTTCCTTTAACTCAGTTCCATTGTAGGGATCAGGAGAACATACCACCTGCTGAAAAGAGCACTTGTACATGACAAACGAAAAGATCGAGACTTTGGAGAGCTACTGATTTCTCCGATGAACTTCATGATTATCCGTCTTGCTCTGGGGGAACCGAAGATGTAAAGACTCCATTACAGTATCTTGGAAAATACTTTTAACCTTTACCTTCGTGAAACCGGATCAGTCTTAAACACACGCAGAGAATACTAAACCACTGTGGAAAGTACAGCCAATACTTGATGCTGTGAAAAAGGCTTGTGGGTAAATGTAAACTACGTGTATTAGTTAAAAATAAACCCAGACCTCTTGGACATAAAAATTACGTCATCACAACTAGTGATGGCTTAATGCTCGATTTTGAAATGTATTACCCCAACAATCCGGCTTTTACTGGCAAATCTCTCCGAGAAGGACATGCAATTATCCTGTGTCTGGCTAAGAATGTTCCCGCAAATAGTTGTTTATATTTTGATAGATATTTTAATACAGTTCCATTTTTGGATCGTCTGAATGATATTCAGTTGGCACAGGAACAATTATGCTTAATCGAGTTCCAGATCACAAAAAGTTTAATCTTAAACAGGACAGAGCAATGAAGCATGGTGATATAGTACAGTTTGTTTCCAATGAAGTCGCTCTTGTCAAATGGAAGGACAACCGAGGTGTATTAATAGCCTCTAATTTCACTGGCGGGAATTAAACTTTGTCTATCTCGAGATGGGACAAGAAAGAAAACGTTTATGTGCAGGTAATGGCTACGAGAATAATTTTAAATTGTAATAAAAATATGGAGTAGATGTCCTTGATCAGCTTATTGAATATTACAGAATTTACCAGAAGACTAAAAAATGGACCGCAGTTGTAAATGCTTGGAGGCAATACAAAATTGATTGTTACACAAATAAAAGCCAATCCAAAGACTTACTGTGGTTCAGGGTGGATCTAGCAGACGCTCTTATGAACTGCTATAAAATTACTTCCAACAACACAACTGAGGGTGAGCAGGCTTCGCCATATGTTGAGATGCCTGGCAAGAGGTACTGACCTGCAGCACCGCCGTCTTTCGATAAACGCTTTGATTCGATCATTTTCCAGTTTGTGATGATCTTTCAAGGGGTAGGTGTTCTTCCACCACGAAAGTATGATGCACAAAATGCGATGTTTACTTGTGTATCCTAAGGAACCAAAATTGTTTATTAGCTTATGATAGCAAGTAACTCGTTCCTTTATTTTTATAGTGATTTAGATTTTTCTGTTTATGTGTAATTCACCTTTGCCTAAAGAGTATTTTTATGTTATTTCTTGATTTGTAACACTATAAAATCAATGTTTATGTTAAACATTTTATTTGTGTTTAATTCGTCATGAACTATTTTATACCGAATTCTGGCATTAAACATTTTATATTTTGTGCCAAACAGCAATTTTATAAGCCGAACACTGGTTTATGTAGGCATTATTCTTAAGTAGCTTTGGTTCTATGTCATAAATATTGATAAAAGATGATTTCGAAGTACTGTGTTCATAAAGAAATTTAAGAAAAGTAATAAATATTTGCTTTATCAACAATTGGCTTTGACTACCACCTTTCCTTGGTCACGCACAATCTTGTGTTAGTACATTTAAAAACGAGAACGTTATAGGAGGATAGGTAGGGGGGGTATTTTTTAAATTATTTTTCCTCAACTCCCAGGGAACCTATATTTGGCCAAAAGTTCTTCAAAATCAAAAATATTTTTTGTCGTTCTGAAAGGGTTAAAGACCTTTTGCCAACGTAATATCAATTTTTGTATGCCGCTCTTGTAAAATTCTATGGATTTTGAATCAAAAAATTGACGGACTGCATTTATAACATCAAGTTTTGTTTTGAACTGTATGTCTCATGTCTTGTCTAGAGACAAGAAAAGGTCGTAAACACTTGATGAAATGCCTGGAGAATATGCAGGGTGGGGTAATGTTTCCCAGCCAAGTTCAGACATTTTTTCATGGGTCAATCTTGCGGTATGCAGTCTGACTTTATCCTTTACGAATAGCGCTTTCTTCTGATTGACTAAAGACGGCTGTTAGATGAGTAATGCTTGTACTTGCTGAAGCTGTTCACAATATAAGTTCGCAGTGATGGTTTGACTCCTTTTCAAAAACTCGTAATGGACTATTCCGTTCGCTGTCCACCTAATACATCATAAAATCTTGTTTGGGTGCAAGGAAACTAGGAGTGTGTGGTACCGAATCAGTAGACTACAACCAATGATAAGAATGCTTAGAATTTGAGTGTAATATTCACTTTTCATCGCAGGTTAACAACTGATCAAGAAATTGTTCATTATTGTTGCGTAAAATGTTTTCCGAGCATGAGTAGTATGCTACTTTATAATTATGCTTCAGCATATTTATCTTGCTTCTAAAGTAAATTAATGTGTATGTGCTGATCTCTTGCTGCAACCATGAATATGTTTAGTTTTCAAGAACATGTTTTACCATACTTTGGAGGTTGTGGCATAACATTGTTTTAATTTTCTTCTTTACTTTTGTTTTAAAACCTTCATTAAACATGTATTTTTTGACTTGCTTAACAATGCATGTAGCCAAAAAGTTGTGCTACAACCAAATGGCACAAATATTTTTCTTTATTATTATCCAAATCAGTCAAAATACTTCCCATATATATTTGTATTAATATAGAAGGAATTAGCGAACAAGTAAACACCCCAACACTTACATCCCAAACATACACCCAAACAAAATTGGGAAACAAGTTACTTCACAAATACGTAAACATGTATCTACCAACACCGCAACCACCCAAAACATTCACAAAACAAGCAAGAAAACATACCTAACTAGCTAAAACATGCCAAAATCTAATAGCAAACAAACAAATAAACCTGAATACTGTAATTACCCAAGGTACCATATCTTTAAAAGTGTAATTTCAACTTATTCGCAATAATGCAAATTTAAGAACAAAACAATTGCTAAGGGATGTATCTTTACTGACTATATAGGAAACACTCAACAATGTCAACTCGTACAAGCACTTAGGGAGGGGATACTGTACTGTCTGACGCGAAGTCCTTTTACTGTAACAGATTTCAAATTGAGAAGCGTGCTTGCTTAATTAAATAGATAATTCTTGCAAGGCAATGATTGTTTTTTAATAGGTTGTTGAGTTGTTTGCTTGCTCCTTTAATTAATCACTTATCCACCAATATTTAACGGGTTAAGACACGCCTTCTAAACCCAAGACGATAACGATTATTTATAGATATATTGTTTACACGCCCGCTTATTAATACCCGAATATTTAGCCATAAGTTTATTTATACGACCACTTTAATTTTGTGAAAAACTTACATGAAAAACCAACACAGAAAAGAAAAAATAAATTCGCGCTTCTAGTTTTACTAAAATGTACACGATAAAATATTTATAGACAGAATGGTTTACAGTGAGGGTTTGTAATTAAACAATAAGATCAATCCGACCTGCATCGAAACTCTTAACTGCCTGCAACTAACTGTCCTTACTATCCAAATCCACCCCCGTTTTTATAAATTATAACAAAAACAAGAAATATTACATGGGAATATTTGCATATTTATTACTAAAACAAATATTGATTTTTAAAATATGCACTCGTCCGTAGCAAACCCTACATTTAGGTCTCGAATTTCAAAGTCATAAACAAAGACTTCTTTTGATTTGAGATATGTTCCGACAAAATTAATTATTAAACTATAGTCTGTACCATCCTTCAAATTCAGCATTGCTGTATTGCCAAACGTACGCCTCAACCAGATTCTATTTAAACACAAATCTTTCACTTTTATGATATGTAATCCTCTTAACTTGGGCTTAAACGAAGGTATTAGATGCGGTACTTCAACTGCATTTTGAGTTAAATGAATTTTTATTATACTTTATTTATTTTGTTTTTTTCCAAAACATGTGAAAAGTTACTTTAGTAAGTAGGTATACAAATTGTATTTATTAATAATTTATTTATTTTATAACCAAGTTATAAATGTACAATTTAGTTGCTTCATCGTATGTATTATCGCGGGAGTTTGATACAGTTTCACTCTTTTTGCGTTTTTAATTAATCTTTCTATGAAACTAACGCAAAAGTATTTTCCAACTCCCTATTATTACATATCTTAATAACAGAGTCATTAACAAATTAATGATAAGATAAGTGTTTGCATTATCTGATTTCATATTTAATTGTTTTATGGCCGTTTGCACCGACATGGTTAAACTATTAAAGCTAAGTAAAACTTAATTACCATAGAAACAATTATTGTAATAATTATTTCTATACCAATTAAGTTTTACTTAGCTTTAAGTAGGTATACCTTAAAAGTGTCGGTCAGAATAGCGCCTCAGGTAAAAGAAAAGTGACAACGTTGTGCAAAATTTTCCCATAAGAAATACATTGCCCTGTACTGGTCGTGCTGAATTTGAAGTATGGTACAGACTATAGTGACGCTTTTACACCAAGAATGTGCTTATAGAAATTTTCAACTATTCGTCGCAGTCTTTCGGTAAATGGAGTTTCTAGAGAACACCTGTTTTCTACTCCAACATATGTTTTTCTTTTTCTTTTCAACCGTTAGTTACACACATTCAAATATTTCTTACATAAAATAAAATATCCCGAAAACATGATCAAATTACGACTTATTATCAAGATATTAAAACCCATTAATTATCTTTTCTTTCGCGGTTACAATTGCGATTTGAGAATTTTTTTACTGTAATAAAATTTTCTCGGTCCACTACCTCCAAATACAACAAAAAAAAACACTAGCAATCAAGTAAATACTCCAACACAAAACATGTAAGATCGCAAACATATCAGCACAAACATATAAGTTACTAGACGTCAAAACATATAAACATGCAAAACGCGCAACCTTCAAAACAAACAAATTAGCCAACAAGCCCCTACTAACACCCAGACAAGCAGCAAAGTATACTAGAAAATTAAACATGCAGAAAAACTAGCAGCCAACAAACACATACGCAAACAAGTAGTCACCCAAAACAAAGGAACGTGCAACATGTCAACATCCCGACCCAAATGAGAAACAAGATACCCTACTAATACACAAACATACACCTAGGAACACCCCAAAGATGCACTAAAAATGGAAGAAAACATACCAAAGTAATTAAAACAATCTAACAATAAAAAATTAGCAAACTAACATTCAGAGAAACTAGCAAATAGATAAACACCGAAACACGTCAACTCCCAAACATTTCAACACAAACAAACGAACAAGTCACTCAAAGTCCAAACGTACAAACAAGTAATATTCAAAACAAATAAACTCGCCAATGAACACCCAAACATTCACTAAATAAGCAAGAAACCAAACGCCTTCTTCTTTTTTCTTCTTTTTTTTAGGACTTTGTCCTGATTGGCTTCTTTTCACCTTTCTTCTGATTGGGATGTCCAACTCTACTTCCATGTTTTTGGAGGTCGCCCTTGAGGTCTTTTGCTTTGTGGGTTATGGTCTCTAGCCCACTTCACGAGTCTCCCTGGATTCATTCTGCCTGTTTGTAATTCTTCCCTTACGTTGACTTCTGACGTGGCCTCGCAACAGTGTTACTCATTTTATTGCCCTTAAAGTTTTCACTTCCGTAGTTCTCAGCAGGCTTTTGGTTTTAGATATTTCCGCCCGAGTTTCAGTTTCATGTCAGAATGGGTCTCACACATGTTTTATAGATCCTTGTTATGCTCTCTGTTGACATGTTTATTTCTTCACACTTGATCTCTTAAGCTTCCAGATATCCTTGATGCTTTTATGGAGTTTACTCTAACGTCATCGGCTGAGTTTCTGTCACTTGATATTTGAGTGCCCACATAAATAAGCTTCATGACTTGTTCTATTGTCTCACCACCCATGAGTTGAAACTGATGGTGTCTTTTGAGATTACCATTGATTTGGTTTTTTTGCAGATATGATCATGTTGTATTTTTCGGCAGCTCTTTTGAATTTAAGTAGGAGTCTTTGCATATCATTTTCATCTTGCGCCATTAATGTGGCATCGTCTGCATAACATAAAATTCCTAGCGATCTATTTGCCATTTGGTACCCTAAGTGTAGTTCTTTGACTTCTTTGATAAACATACGACAAAGAAACAAGTTACTCGACGTTTAAACATACAAACACGCAAACCCCAAAACAAAGTAATTAGCCAACAAGAACTACACAAACACCTCCATACAAGCATGTTTTGTTACCCATTCTTGTATATTTCGTGCATGTTTGTAGAGTATGAGTGTGTGTAGGTGCATTCTTGCGCATTTGTTGGGTAACTGTTCGTCTCTGTTTTGAAGGTATATGTTTGGAGTTGACGTGTTTAAGTCTTTATTTGTTCGCTGATTTCATCTAAAGCGATAAAAATGTCTATGTGGAGTATGGTGGGAGGCATGTGTACACTATGCCAGTCGGGGAGGCACCATCACCCGTACCATGGGCTCCTTAATATTTGTTCTCCGATTTTCTGAGCCTGGTAAGGGTTGTCGGTCAACCCTCCTGTGTCCTTAATGCATTCTCATCCTATCTCTTCTTTCGATTTTGCTTTTTCTTATCGGAAAAAGTCCAAAATTAAAGAAAAGATGACAATGGGTTCTAGAGCAAAAAATACCTTTCGTAAAATGCTGTCTCGGTCGTCGAAAATACTTACTTTCTGATCCATTATTGTAACAATCACGGTATCAGGGCTCATATTAATTCTGTTCACCAGCATCTTTAACAATTACTATCTGAAACACAAGTCTCCTCCAAACCCGACTTACAATTTCCGCTATACAATCTTCACTCTAACTTTTGATGCAAAGGTGGAGTGTGTGTACATCTCGAAGGCATTGCAAGAGGATTTCTTTTTTGGAGAATAAAAAATTCGTCGCAATTTGGTTCGGACATTCTGGTTCTAAATTTGTGAAATTCCACTGTTGCATATATGGGTCTCCCGCTGACAGTTACTTTCATTACTTCTTCGATTACCTTAATTTGATAGTTGACTACCTTCTGCCTCAGTTGTCAGGTTGCGATGACGCACCCTGTATGTAGGATGTTGTAATGACGTGTATTACGTGTTCTGAGCACGAGTGTATTGAGTTTGAATGGAAAAAAAAAATTTTGTGTGTGCATAAAGTATGTGGGTGTATGATACGCCACTGAAAATGTACGAGAAATATAATTATGTATGTAGATACGTGTATCTGAATGTTATAGAGACTTTAGTGTTGGAATAATTAGATTTTGATGAATGTGAATGTGAAGAGAAATTGGTCTATGGGACGATAATGCTTTCCACTGGATTGCTTCTGTTTTGCTGCTGATAAAGAAAGGAATGTTTGAAGATAAATGGGTAATCTTGATTAGAAAATGTGAAGAATAAATGTAAAATGTTTTAGAAAATATGTAGAGAAAGATTGGGTATGTTTAAGTGATAATTTCAGAAAGTTTTGTAATGTTGTGCAATTGTTTTGAGAATAAATGTGTGTATATGGAATTTGGGACATTAGACTGTACTTATTTTTGCAAATGTTGCGGAACGAGATTGAGCGCAGGTTGGAGATAACGGTTAAAAGTTGCGTAATGGTTTAGAGTGGCTACTGAATGAATGTAATGACGAAAAATGATTTCTTCAGGAAGTAATTGTAAAATTTGTAAGTGAAAACAAATATGGCGATGTATTGTAATTACACGCGTGCTTGTATAGGGGGAAGCAGTTGTTGGAAGTATGTAGTTTTGAATGAATATTATTGGAGAATATAACGCGGAAGGAAGACATGTTTAAAGATGGATGACTGAAGTTATAAATAGGGAAGTCAGAGATTGACGTGGGTTGTTAGTTGTCGTTGGGAGTTGAAGTTAGAGGTAGGAAGTTAGCTGTTGGCTTGTGATGAGAGCTCTGTGAGACGCGCACGCGAGTGATAGACGGTGATGATGTTGGAGTATGTTTGTGAAATTTTAATGAGGCAGTAATTGTTTAATTAACTGCGTTACCCGAACCGGGGATAAATTGAAAAAGACATTCATAAACAATACCATAATTAAACTTGACGTTGAAGATAACAATTAGTTTGTTTATTTTCAAGAAAATAATAGTGCGTAAGCAGATTTGAATAAAGATAACAGATGTTATGTTGAAGTGTGAAGGGCAGCGCGTGTCTTTGTAACGAGATTCAGCTAAAAGTATTTATGAGACCACCTGTTAAGTAAACGAAGCGTTCGTTGTATATTAAACCAATGTTTAAGTAACGTTATATGACATTGAAAGTTTTATTTGTATAAGGGACTAAATTTGTGAAAAGGTTGCAAGAAATTTTAATAGGCAACCAAAGGTGTACCGTTATTACGTGTTATTAGACTATTTGTGGGAGTAATAACCTTGCATTGTGAATTACTCGCGAGTGCACAGAAGGATTAAGTTTTGTTGAGCCTTTTGTAATGTGCTTCAGGCAATTTTAAGGAATTACCAATGGACTACACATAATTAATTTACGGAAGAAAGAAGAAAGAAAAGCCAAGGATTAATGGACGATTTTAAGTAAGGTTTATATTTAAGTATTTTAAAAATTTAGTAAAGCACGATTATCTCTTTGGTTTATTTCATTTGTGTAATGTGATTAAATATTAATTAGCTTAGAAACGAAAAGATAATCGTTCTCGAATTATGTTGTGTTGGTTGTATAGTATTAAGAATTTTTGCAGAAATTGATAGTGACATGTGGTTTTGATTTTCAACCACGCTGATGTAATTTATGTAAATATTTGTGTTTTTGATTATTTTATGCAGGACAATATATATTTATCGTTAAATGTTTTATTCTGTTGTTTATTTAACCAGGTGGATTACAAAATTTTTATGTCAGTTTCATTAGAGCAATGCACTATTAACAGATCAGCTGTTAGTTTAAATTTCATTAAGTATAATAAAAGTTTGAGTTTTGAAACCGTAAATGTTTACGAATGTCAAGTACGATTCAAAAGTAAAGTAAATTTAAAAGATATCGTTCATGTTAAGAATTTTAAAAATTAGTTACCGTTCATTGAATGAATTTGAGCGATAAATTTTATTTTGGAAGTTTTGGTATACGAGGTGTATTCAAAAAGTTTTTAATAACCTGGGCAGTACTAAATTTATTTGAGTTTGAGTTGAATTGTTTTGGACGAGTGTTTGGTTTAGAACCTTCGTATATGAGTTTACCGAGTAAGCACAATCCTACTTTCCACAATCAAGTGGGGTTAATTAACATCCAGCTTAAGACAATTATATTAACAAAGTTTCGATTGTGGTGGCGCCTAGAGACATATTTTCCCGAATTGAGCTATTTGAGTATAAGTGTAAGGTGTTTGAACTTATTAATCATCCATTTTACTTATTATTTCGACCACGCCCATCTCCCTGTTAGCTGGCTTGGCAACCCGCTTACATTAGTAAGCCTACACGACGCCTAGTGCGGTTTGGACGTGTAACACAGTTTCCGTCTTGCGATATCTCAATTCTGAGAGCTTGAATGTTTATAATTGTAATTGGCTTCAATTTTCATTTAGTGCTAATCTTACTGTTCATAGTGCAGAAACATTTGCTATTTCATGTGATCTCTCACAAATGATTTCTGAACCCACAAAAATCCCTGAAAACACTAACCATACTTTACATCTTCTAGACCCCTTTTTATATCAAACGTACTTGTTTATAGAATTCTGTCGTTTGAGTTATATGATACGCTCATCAACTAGATTTCTAGTTTCCTTGATAAAAAACGAATACTTGTAGTAGTTAATGGCTTCTCTCTACTCATAATGGTAATCCACCTGTTATCTTAGAGCAAGACCTTAAAGCCAAAGTGGCAATTTCAATCAACAAAGACATTCACCGTATTCTTGAATGGGGAAGTAATGATCTAGTCAAATTTAATTCTAATAAAACTCGCTGTTGCCTTTTCCGATCATTTCTTGTTGTAAGTATGAATGGCTTAGATCTTAAGTTTTCAGACTATTATTATGTTGGGAATGACTGTATCTTCAAATCTATCATGGGTTGACATCTTCTGTCAGTTACTAAAACAGCTGCTCGTAAAACACACTTTTTTTTACAAATCTAAGCAGTATTCTCTTGATAACCCTTTCTGCTGTATAAGGCTCAAATTCAACCTCATTTTTAGAAATAATGCAAACATTATAATGTAATCACAATCCACGATGGCGGTCACTTGGGAGTGCTTCATAGCACTCAAAGTTGCAAGACTGCCACAAAGAAGGTATAAGCCACAAAGTTATCTTTCCAAAGTCCCAGGGTTGTGGAATTTAGCAATAGTTTCCTACCAATAACACTGGTGTAAACAAACTGGAAGGGTTATACCTACATGGGGAAATCTTTTATCATTCTCCTTAAAATGGTTGTAAAATACTTGCTCTTCCACAACACTTTAATTACATTTAATTTTAGAACACATGCAAAGAAGAGCACTTTAAATTATGAATAAAACACGGAGGTGGCCTATAAGATGAATAGCATCGTATAAGCATTGGTTACGTACGCGTAACTATAATTTCGAAAATGCGCATGATTATTTTCCAAATCCGTAGAAAGCGGGAATTACACAACTTTGATTGGTTTGCACATTTAAATCGTTACCCCCCATTTTAGTCTGGATGTCGTCCCTATTTGATACTAAACTGGTAATTAGACTTGCACCCGTTGGAGAAGAATGTTTTGGTTCGCGTAGATGACGTCACACGGTCGGCAACAATCGTGTAGTTTAATAGCTTCAAATTACATACGATGGCGGCGGGAATTATAGCAGAAAATTTTTGGCATATTAAACAAATTGTGAGATTTATTATAAATTGTATTTTATATTAACTATTGTTGATCAATTAATACAATTTGGAGAAAAATTACTCAATCAACATTCCTGAATTATTATTGTTTCCCAACTTGATTGATTTGTAATTACACCAATTATTATCGTAATATAAAAGTTATATCCTTATCAAATTATGAATTAGTTTAAAGTGAAAACTAGACAATGTTGATCATGAAGTCTACCTTAGGCCAACGCGGACTAAGTAGCCAAATACGCGAAGTGGTGTACACGGTGTATAATCATTTTAAAATTGTTAATCCTTCGTATACTTTGAAAGAACTTATGGAAAGACAGCTTCGGCTACTAAGATGCCTCTTATGTTAGTGTCCAAAATAATTAAGGAAACTTCAATTTTCGACTCCTGCAAAAAAAGTCCACATGAATCTACTACTAATTTACTTTATTTGCTTAATTTTACAAAATTTTGCAAAGTGATTTCGTTTTACTATTTACAGTCTCTCCTTTCTTTACTTCACTTACACTCACTTCTCTGTTTTCGCTTCTCCCATTAACTGTCTTATTCTGTTCCATGTTTCTTGCATCCACTCCGCTCCCGTTCTTCTTTCTAATATCTCTTCCACAGTCTTCGCCTCCTCCTTTAACTCCCTGCATTCTTGCAACATGTGTGCTTAATCGTCTCCATCTCTTCTCCGCACAGCCTACATTTTCGCTCTTAGTCCTTTCTCCAGTACCTGTTCCCCTTCTTCGTTTCCACATCTAAATCTCGATATCATTTTCTTTCTTTCCCTCCTCCCTTCCCCATTCAAATATCTCGGTATCCCTTCTCCCTTAATGTTCCTATAGTTTGCATTGTATTTTCCTTCTTTCACCTTCGACCATCTTTCCTGCTTTTGCACATCCCTATCCCTTCTAATTGTCCTTTCTCTCGTTCACTCCTTCCCTTTGTAGTCTTCTACTTCTTTTGCATATCCGCTTCTTTCGTAACACTCTTTCCTGGATTGTTGTCCATATTCTATTCTTCTTTCTCTTATTTGTTTCGTGTAGAAGTTTGCACTCCGTGCTTCTACTCATTTCCCTGCTTTACTGCTGTATTTCCCGCTTCCACCCTTATTTGCTTTACTTGCACCTCCTCTCTAATAATGTATTCTGGGGTGTATCCACCACCAGTATTTTTCTTGCAGCCCCTCTATCTCTTTGTATTCTTTCCACCCCCACACTTCCGCCCCGTACAGTACCACACTTTTTATCAGTTTCTCAAATAATAATTTTCTTTTCCTTATGTCCAGTCTTTCCCCTACACTCTACACTTTCTCTATTAGCTTATTCCCTTTTCTCATTCGCTCTTTTATATGTTCCCCATTTTTGTCTTGTCTCTTTGTGTATCCCAGGTATGTGAATTCCTTTCCTTGCTGTATCTCCTCATCCCTCCATTTCCATTCCTACTTTTTCCACCCTCTTTTCTCCATACCATTACGTTTGTTTTACTCCCATTGACTTTCAGATCTTTCCTTTTCAAATATCTGTCCCCTTCATTTCTTTTTCCCCCCTTCCTATTAACACTGTATCATCCGCGCATGCCAGCGTCCACACTTTCATGTTTCCCACCACCAGATGTCCCTCTTGTTGCCCCCTTAATGTCTCCTCCAGGTTTCCAGTATATACCGCGAACAGACTTGGCCTCAGTGGGCATCCTTGTCTCAATCCCTTCCTCGTTACAAATCCTTCACTCAGTTCCCCATTTGCTCTTACCCTGTTCCTCGTTTCTTCGTATATTTCTTCTATCCTTTCTATCAGCCATTCGCTTATCTTTTTTTTCCTCATGTACTCCCACAACTTTTGCCTATTCACCCTATCGAATGCCGCTGTTATATCTACGAATACCGCTACCATTTTGCCTCTTTTCTTTCCTAATTCCTTGTTTGCCATGTGCTTCAACATGTATACGTTATTAGTCGTTCTTCTTCCTTTGCTGAATCCTGCCTGTCCATCTGGTAACAGCTTCTTTTCTTACACCTCCTTCTTTAACCTTTCTTCTAGCCATGTCTCTTGTAATCCCACCACGTCCTGCTCCCTGACATACTCCCAAAACTCTTGATCTTTATTCTATATTCCGCCACATTCCAGAACAGTACCTTTAGTTCATCCATTCCTGTTTTCCCTTACTTTCCCTTTGTTCCGTTTGTTGTTCTTTTCCCTTTCCTTTCTTCCTTTGTCCATTTCGAGGCCATTTCGTCATCCTCCTTTCCCCTCCCCCCCCCTTCTTTTGGTTTTGAGCCTTTGTATGTCCCTTCTATCTCCCCTTTCTCTGCTTAGCTCCTTCACTCTCTCATTCCATACGTATCTTTCCACATCTATCTCCATTTTTTCTATATCATACCCATAATTTTCTTCACTCCACTCTTCTTTTTTTATTTCTTTTTGTACACTTCTTTATTTCCTTGTTAGATCGTGGTCTACGTAAATTCCTGTACCCTTCAGTTTTCTCTTGTCTGCCATTATCTTCTGTTTCCCTCCCAGCCCTTCATTTCCACCACCACCATCTCATTTTAACACCAACACTTTTTCTAACTTCTGCTCTTACATTTAGTTTTTCTTCCATCATCCCTTGCAACTCTTTCTGTGGCTCCTTGCATCTCCACCCCTTTGTCACGATGTTATTTTTCCTTTTCCTTCTTTCCTCATCGTCTTCTTTTCTTTCTAATTTGTTTATTCTCTCTATCAGTTCTTGTTTTCCACCTTCCATTCCTTTTCCCTTTCCACTGTTGCGCTGTTACCACTTTTTTCCTCCTTTACCTTTTTTACGTCTGGCGATCTTATTATCTTCTTCCCTTTTCCAAATAGTCTTTGCTCGTCCGCCTCGTCTTCTTCCCTTTCCCTTTTATTCATTCCCTTCTTCTCTTGACTTTATTTTCCGTTTTTTTTACTCGTCCTTAATTCCGTAATTTAATTTTACTTCCAATTATATTAATAAATTTAACTATTACGAAGGTAATTTCATATAAATGTTCATACAAATATATAGGTCAACGGTCACCACGATATTATTGTATACAAATAAAGGAAAATACCAAATTATTTGAATAAATTTCCGCTATTATAATTTTTTTACCTCCAAAATCGTCTTTTTTGCATGTAATAATCATCTTTTCGCAAACTACCACTAATCACCACTTCCTTCAACTATACTGTTATCTTGTTGTCACTATCCCCTAATTATTATGCTATAGAAACCTCGTATTTAACTACTAAAATCGAGCGCTTGTAAATGTACGTTGTTCAACCTTGCAATGCAAAACACAACCAAGTTTTTCTATATTTGTATTCTTGAAATGTTATCGAACGCTGCTTGTATATCTATAAATGATATGTATATATTTTCTCGTACTTTATCATTTCACCACTTTGTTCTCTTTAACCCTTTAATTGGCAAGGCAAGAAATTGGTGAAAAAAAATTATGAAATTTGTTAACACTAGAAGTTTTGAAAAATTAGTAAGTATAAATACGCGTACACATTGAATCAACAAGATTAGTTAGGTACTTTATGTTCAAGATATCGAAATATCCTACTGAAGCCGAATTGCAATATGAAACTGATAATTTAAATTTGTACGATTCCGACGGTGATAATCGTAGTGATAATAGTGTAGTGTCATCAGAGGAGGGTATATCCCACGTTTTGGAAGATGCATGGTCGAGCACCAGTAGTGATGGTAACGAAGATGAGCATTTATCTAGTTTTCCAGGACCATCAAAAATTAGTGTAGAATATGTTGCAGCTGATGGTGTTAAATGAAGAATTCCACATGAATCTCCTGTAACGAATTTAGATGTATGAGAAACCAATTTTTCGGAAAACTTTGTTTACAACATTCACAAAACTGAGGGTGTTGAAGTGACTGTAAGTGCTTTACGTGATACCTCAAAGCAGATTCGGACTGGAATGACACTACAACCTCATTTGGAATCATTCTAAAGAACTTGGTTTCAAGTGGCTATAAACAATCGGAGACTTAATAGAAAAGAACGATTTTGAGCTCTAAGGATTACATACTTACAATGAATTAAATATTACACTGAATCAAAACGCCCCATTATGTACATAGATTAAACGTATGTTTATAGTGGTCACACTCAATCAAAATCATGGAATACTGTAAATGGGATAATGTGCAACGTTTCAAAAGGACCACGAATGATTGTATGGTATGCGGGTGGTGAAATGGGTTTCTTGAACAGCTGTATGTTAGTGTTTAAATCAGGAGTGAAAGGTACTGACTATCATGATTTAAATCCAATTGAATTAATAATTGACATAAATAAAAAATAAAGTTGTGAAGAGAAACGTAACATTTGATTTCAACGACGTAAAGGCTTATGAAGAAATTTTATGTTACCGAGGATCATTGGCAAAATTTAAAATATTTATATTTTTTGTGTATTTTTGTGTTAATGTTTTACGCAAATTTAAATTTTTCAATAACATTCACAGTACAGAGGACGATCACTTTAGAGTTATCAAAATATTTAGATTTGTGTAAAACATTAATACAAAAACACACCATTGAGAATGAAAACCAACATTTTCTTGAGACTCAAACTGAACAAACATATTATAAATTTAGGGGAAAATAGCAGCTCAGAGGAGGTATTAACTGAATAATTAATCTTATGTGTATATGTCAGGAGTGTAAATATATCTACTATAGTTATGAATAAATCAATTTGGAAAACAAATTGGGAATCAAATTTCACGCAATAATAATTGGGGATAGTTGTTTCTGTTATAAAGGGCAATTTTCCAAGGCATTAAATGATCAACACTCATTAGTATAATCTAATTAATATTTTGTATACCTACTACGCCACTGAAATCACCAGATTGCTGAGCTAAAATGGGAAGAGTGCACATTCTACTTTCAAACATTCTTTCTCCGTGAGGACAGTAAAAATAAACGCGATGTAACTGCAAACCTTCCTATTTTACGGTTTAATAGATTATACATTATTTATGTTACATTAAAGATATTATTTCTCATAACGAACACGTAAATAGACGTAATTTAAATCGTTTGGTGTATTACTCACAAAGTGGAACTTTGGAAGATACCGTATTTTTCCGTGTAACGGAAGTATGCTAGAAGTTTTGAAAACATTGTCGCTCATTTGGACGCGTCTGTATCCCCGTGCATTGCATCGGTTTTAATGTTGTCACACAATAGAGACTATCGAAATATATTTGATTGTTATTTATCTTAATTGCCATATAAGCTTTTATTTGATTATATATTTTTTATTGCAGGTAATGTATGTTTAAAAGGTGATAACAAAATAAAAGGAGGTTTGAGAGAAAAGTGGGAACAATCACTTTTGGCAGCAACTAGCTATGATCAAATATTTTTACACTACGCTACTCTTGATAAATGTATACTATGGACAAGATCAGCTCTTTTGACTAAATGTCAAGTGTGTCGAAAGCAATCTAATGCAGAAAGTATGATATTGTGTGATGCATGCAACAAGGGACAACACTTGTTTTGTTTTAGGCCAAAACTTACTGTAAGTTTAGTTTTTTTTTTTCAGTTTGGTTTAGCGATTTTTTTACAGGCTGTGCCAAAAGACAGTTGGTATTGTAGAGATTGTCAAAAAGAAATAGATAAGCAAGCAAAACTGGAAACTCCAGAACCTCGAACCAGAAGAAGGAAGAGAGTTTTTATTGACGATGAGGAAGAGACACCAGTAGAGTCTGAGGATAGTGATGAAAACGATGAGGAGGAAGCAGACGAAACAATGGAATATGAAGAAGAGGTAGAAAATGAGGAAGAAGAAGAGTCAGGTGAAGAGAAAAGTGAATCAGAAGTTGAGGAAGAGGAGGAGGAGGAAGGGGAAAAAGTGGAAAATAAAAATAAAGAGGAAAAGGAGGAAAAAACAGATGAGGTGGAAAATGGTCAGGACTATTCTGAGGAAAGTGACGTGGATGAAAGTGAAAAAGAGGATAGAGAAAATTCTGATGAAAATGAAATCTGTACCAAATGTGAAAAGGGCGGGACCTTGCTTTGTTGTGACAATTGTCCAAAATTATACCATTTAGAATGTGCAAAACCACCTTTACGAAGAGTACCCAGAGGCGAATGGTTGTGTCATCATTGTCGTCGAGAAAAAAAAATACAAGCATCAGAAAATAAACACTCATCAGGTAATTTTATTTTATTTTGTTTTTTTTATAAGGGTTTTATAAAAATATGTTGCATATCATTTGCTAATTTGATCTCTTGTCATATAGATGAGAACAATTTGTACAGTGCACAGCGCTCTGGGAACATAAATAACCAGCGGCGCTGTGCTGCAAGAGCTCGTGATATGATCCATGGCTTTGCTAGAAGTCTACGCAGGATATCAGAGTCTGAGGGTGGGTTTTGACCCTTCACCAAAGGCCTCATTCATTCATTTTTCACTTTACTAGTATAAATTTGTTTTCATTTAATAATGCCTTTATTACTAATGGAATACATGCTTAGTATTTTATTAATTTACTATTTCATACGGTTGTAATATTAACTATTTGTAATTCTATAGATTCGGATAGCACAAGTAGTAGCAGTGAGAACACAAATACTCGAAAATCGAAACGTCGTGAAACTGAACCAAGAGATGATCTTCCTTTACACAATGCTCCATTACAAGAAGTGTTAGCAGATGTGTTAAAGCAAGATTATGCATGGCCATTTATTCGGCCTGTTGTTAAAAATGAGGTAAGTTCCTTCAGTGGCAATTTATCTCAAAATTGTTGTAAATTGATCTTTATACTGTAATTACTTGTAGGTGCCTGATTACTATGATATTATAACAAAACCTATGGATTTTGGTACTATTAAGTATAAACTCAATATGGGTGAATATAAGTGTGATGCCGATTTAATGGATGATGCAGCTTTAGTTTTTGATAACTGTAACACATATAATAGTGTGGATGATGAAGTGTATAAGTAAGTTATGCTTCTTCAGCTAGAAATGTCTTTGTTTAAATTTAAACATTTTTTTTGTTACAACTGGCAATGGTCCCAATTATAATATTCATATTTACTTTTCAGGTGCGGAGTAAAATTATTAGCATACTTTGTAAGTAGGTGTCATGAGCATGGATTAAAGGTATCCTCAAAGTTGGAAAATGATGTTAATAAACCTCCAGAAGCAAAGAGATTATGTGTGGATTAGTATTATTCATTTAGCTGTATAGTAAATTATTTTCATTAATCAATAGATATAAATTCAGTAAATTCCAGCATTATCATGCTTATAATTCTTTTTTTAATAGCTGGATAACTGTATTTTATTTTAATTTTATTTAAGCATGTTTTAAAATTATAATGTAGTATTGCAAAAGATTGTACTTTGGTACTGAATTTTATTTCTAGAAAATAAATCTTAAAATAACACTGTTAATTTTATATGGTAATGGTTTATATTTATTTGAGTAGACACATTGTCATTATGGATTTATTGCACAAAGCAGGATAACTTTAATTGCGCGATTAAGAAATATGCTTGGTGTCAGTCTGTCAAAAAATGGCAAATCATATTTCCTAAGTGTGGATTAAAATTCCCTGTGTAATCCTCCTTTACAAATGGGGTCCTTTGTGTTTCTTTCCATCATGTAGTGTTAGTAAAATAAGAATCAAACAAGTTGTCTCGTTGGGTGATGCACTCTAGATTTAACAAACTAATCGTACCAATACGTAAAATGTGTGGAACAACAAACAATACACAATCTTCCAACCTGCAAAGTGGAAATTAGAACTGAAATAATACATTTTTTTAGGGTAATTATGCAACCTTTTTTGTAATACTTTCATAATAAAAATGGGTGTAAAAACTGTTATGTATTTGACTTTATAATCTCAACACATAACTTTATAATTATTTTATTATAAGTTTTGTTATGAACGAATAAGTTCAAAGGTATATAATTTTTAATTATAATTATTTTATTTCTGACAATTATATATATTCTCGTAATTGACTCATCACTATGGTAATGTTAAAATAAACAAATTGAATACACTGCATTTTCTACTTAAAAAAAGAGAAAACTTACAAGTCCAATTTTTGTGGAGCTAGTACTAATAGTAGTGAACTTAGGAGTTCCAGGTTGTACTATCTTCTGTTAGTGATCGAATGGACGACTTTGCTGTTCAACTTCTGGTACTTCTAGGTTCCTCTTAACAGGTGTACTATTTTGAATAGGTTTAGACATCTTGCAATTAATATTAGCCTTAGGTAAATTGATGGGATTTAGTACTAAGTGGTACACTTTGTGACAAATCAGTCTTTGTGTAGTAAAGGCCTGTGTACATTAGATTTATAGGAAATATTATCTGGACATTGATGCATATCGTTATTATGTACATGTTTAATGTTATCATCAACTTGGACTAAATAAGTTGAATGACTCAAGACTTTAACAACTTTACCTTTTTGCCAAATTTTTAGAATATTTTTTTATATAAACAGGCTGATTTAAACAATACAATTTAGTTTTTTGAAAATCAATATCTGAACATTTTTTTTCTAAACAAGGTTTAAGTGAGTCAAACCGAGTTCTTGGTTTTAACTTAAATACATTTTCTGAAGAAGAAATACCAGTAACCGTAGACAGGATAGTTCTATGTGAAAATAAAAAATTATATAACCTAGTTTTTAAAGTATACTGACATATTTCCTCCTTTTTATCAAAAAATAAAGCTTTTTCTAAATTCTTTTTATCAGTTTGGACACTTGTCTCAGCAAGACCATTGCTTTGAGGGTGATAAGATGGAGATTTTACTGGTTTTATGCCATTAGTGTGACAAAAAGCGGTAAATTCTTGAGAACAACGGTGGTCCATTGTCAGACTAATTCAACTTAAATATAGAAAAAAATTCTTTTAATTTAAGTATCGTTTCTTTTGCATTAGTCCTGTTTTCCTACCATTTTGACTTAGCATCAACCAAAATTAGGAAAGTACTGTTATATTTGTGAAAAAAATCGATGTTAACTCGGTAGAAATTATTTTAGTACGGACTATACCTAAAAGTTGTTTGTGGAATAGTTCTAAAACTTCATTTTGTAGAGATTCAGGAATGATAACCCTACTACCTGACAAAAGAATTATTTCAATTGATAACTCGTTTCTTCTGTGGAAATATGGTTTTAGTTTTTCATCCTGAACTACATTAGGCCATCCAGATTTTGGAAATTCAATGACTTAGTAGTGTTAAATTTCTAAGAGTCACTTTTGAAATATCATTCAAATGAAGTGGAATATTTTCAACTAAGTTAAAGGAGTATAAAGAACTAGGGATTTCAGTGACACTAGACATTGGTAACCGTGATAAGCTGTCAGCATTTGCTAAGAGTTTTGCCTTTTATACTGTATGTCATAGTCATAAGCTGCTAAAGTAATAGCCCAATAGGTTATTCTAGATGCGGCTGTGACTGGTGTACCTTTATTTCTACCAAATATATATTGTAAAAGCTGGTGATGAGAAAGTAAAGTAAATTTTCTGCCAAATATATATTTGTGAAACTTTTTTAAAGCAAAAATAATTGCTAGACTTTCTCTTTCCAAATTTGAGTAAAGTTTTTCAGTTTCAGAAAGGGTGCTTGATAAATATTACGGGTTTTTCCTCATCATTAATATGATGACAAAACAGCCCCTACTCCATACCCGCTTGCATCGCATGTGACATAAATAGGTAAGGATGGGTTAAAATGTGTGAGGACACCTTCGGATATAATTAAGTTTTTACTCAATTGTAATACGTTTTCATATTCGTCTGTCCAATCAAATTCAACACCAGACTTTCATGGATCATATAATCGTCTAAGTTTACTCGACAACATCGGTGTAAATTTACCATAGTAATTTAATAGACCTAAATATGATTTAAATAGTGTTAAATTTCCTGGTAAGGCGCTTTTTCAATACACTCAATTTTATATTTTGTTGGATGAATACCAAGTTCATCAATTTTGTGTCAGAGAAATTCTATTGAATTTTTATAAAAGACACTTTTTTTTATTGATTTTTACGTTTTACTCTTTTAACCATTGCATGACAGCCTTAACATTCTGGTGACATCCTGATAAAGAAGAACCATAAACTAAGATGTCATCTAAATAACATTTAACGTTTGACAAACCAGATAAAATAGTTTCCATAACAGATTGGAAAATTGCTGATGGAGAGAACTTATCCCATAAGTTAATGTGTTGTAACGAAAAAGTCCCAAATGAGTGTTTATTGTGAATAGCTCCTTGGAAGACTCACTAATTTCAAGTTGTTGAAATGCCCCTTTTAGACTTAAAGCAGTAAAAAATCTACTGCCACTTAGACTTGTAAATATACCATCCGGCAATAGTAATACACAGTGTTCGCTGTTAATGACTTTATTTACAGTTTTTTTAAAATCTACACAGATCCTAATGTCGTTTGAGTTCTTTTTAGGAACGACGACAATATGCCTCGCCCATTTACTATGACTTATTTTAGTTAAAATTCCAGATATTACCATTTTTGACAATTTCTCTTTAGCTTTAGGTTTCAAAGAGTATGGCATCTCATAAGCTCGGGGAAAGATGGGTCTGACATCATCTTTTACGTTTATCTATGCTTTGAATTTTTTTATTCGATTATTAGTATTATTTTGAAAATTACATGCAAACTGAATTTTGAGTTCCGAAATTAATTCACGAATTTTAGCAGATATAGATGTACTAGCGACAACACAAATATTTTGATTTTTATTCATTACGTTTGACTCAATTTTACTATTTTTGACTGATTTTGACTCCACTAAGACATTTTTCCAAGTTGGATTTATGACGTTTAGCCAGTTGCGACCTAACAAAGGTGTAAATCTATTTATTCTATCTACTATAATTAAAGGTAACTTTAAAACATTATTTGCATATTCAACAGTAACACCTATCTGACCTATTATTGACCGGTGACTACTTTTAATTTAAAATCTACATGTGTGAACAAATCATTATAATCGTCAACATGCATCACAGACTTACAAGCTCCAGAATCAATATCCATTTTGAGCTGTTGTTCGTCAACAACCAATTGTACCTGTAAACTTTCATTTTCCTTGGATATAGAGTTTAGACTCAACCAACCTAATTCTAACGAATCATCTGACTCATCGTTAAGTTCACCATCATCATGAACTTCATCATCTACTACATTATTGACTGTTTTTACATAAGACTATTAGCTGTATGCCCTGTACGATTGAATGCGAAACACTTCAGTTGATAGCTGGACATTCATCCCAGTGTATTCTTAAACAACGTTTGCACTGCTTGTTTCTCGACTGTTCACTAACATTTTGACTTGAAGATTGACCTGGCGGTTTATTTTTCAAATTTCGACTTAATACTTAATTTCTTAGAGTTGGACTGGTTACACTTCTGATATTTCAGCTTATTGACTGACTCTGTTGCATCACTTCCCAATAATTGTAGTTGATTATCAGTAAGCTCTATAGCCATTGCAGCTTTAAGCACATTATCAAATGATGGTAAAGGATCTATAGTTAACAACTTTCTTCGAATTGACTTCACTTGACACCACAAACTAATTTATCTGGAAGTGCATATGATAAGAAAGATCCAAAATTGCAATACTTGGCTAGGTTTCTTAATATAATAGAAAATTTTCTTAGATCTTCACCAGTTTCCTGGTCAGCAGACCAGAATTTGTAACATCCTGCAGTGACTAAACATTTAGTCCAAAATTGACCTAAAGCTTCTGTAACTTCAGCATACTACTTACCTACTAGCTAAAGTACTTGGTGCTAACAAACCTTTTAGACATTTATATGTTTCACCGCCAATTAAGGTTAAAAAAAGTATTTTCTTTTCATCAGTGATTATTGTATTCGTCTTAAACAGTTGTTCTAACCTTTCAATGTAGGCCTTTTCATCAGACTCTTGTGGATTAGACGCCTCAATACTTCCAATAAACGACATGTTTTTGCAGTAAGTACTTGCGATTACAGACTCGACTTTACCTATACGATTTTTCGGCTCATGAGACGACTGTAGCCCGTCGCCAAATTTGTTATGTATTTGACTTTATAATCGTAACACATAACTTTATAATTATTATTTTATTTCTGAATTAACTCATCACTATTGTAATGTTAAAATAAACAAATTCAATACACTGCAAAAACAACTAATAATTTATGTCAGAAAAAGATAGCTATTTTATTATGTGTGATAATGGTGAAAGTTTACATTTTCATATGTCAGATAGACATTTAAACCTTCATGTCAAATATAGATTAATAATTTTCAATTAGATGATAAAAAAAAGCCACCTGATTTTATTGAAAATATAAGTTAAATATTTTAAATCTTATTTAATTCATTTTTAGGACTTATTTGATTTCGTATCAAGAAACTATATCTTTTAAATATGTAACTGTTTTAGAAGTATATAATGAAAACCAAAAACTGCGCCTAATAAATAAATAGGAGAAAAGAAGGCAAAATTAAGTACAAAATTTCAAGTACGTATGTCATCCCAATAAAGGAAGAACATGAAAGAGAAAAACTTAACATCGATACGGGGAATTTCCCATCGATATAACAAGCAACATCGACACGCTTAATTTCCCGCCGTGAGATACAACAAGCGATTAAATTGCGGTTGGTCTCAATGATATCGCAGGTGACTAATAAAAGCCGTTTACTCAAGTTGTACACCTCCTACTAAATAAAATTTGGAAAGAAGAAGAAATACCCAAAGAATGGGCACAAGGCTTGATCATTAAAATTCCCAAAAAAGAGTTCAAAACAGAATCCCATTGGAGAACAATAACTGTACTAAACACAACAAGCAAGAATTATACTAACGCGATTAAAAGATACAACACAAACCATGATAAGGGTAAGTCAAGCAGGATTTAGACCACGTAAGGCTTGCATTAACCACATAATAATTCTGAGGATAATAATTGGTGACTGTAATCAATGGCAGAAGGACATATACCTACTTAGGCCTTATCGATTTCACCAAAACGTTTGACAAGGTAGATAAAGTTAAATTATGGCAAATACTAAAAGAATATGGAATTCCAGAATATATTTGAATGATTAGAATCTTATACGAAACTTACAGGGCCAACATATTACACGATGGGATGCGATCTGGAAATATTGCAATTGTGACAGGTGTAAAACAAGGCTGTATTTTATCTCCACTACTTTTCCTACTAATTGATTGGATAATAAAAAATCACTGAACAGAAGAGGGCTAACTTGGAGATTTGATAACAAACTTAGAAGACTTAGAGTACGCAGATGATGTTTATCTCATAACAGAGAGCAAAATCCACTTGCAGAAGGAATTAAACCTGTTAAGATCAAAAGCGAAAGAGATAGGACTTGAAATAAATATAAAAAATACAGGTTCGTAACAATAAACCACTCCGACGGTACAGAAATCGAACTAAACGAAGAGAAAGTGAAAAACAAAAAGATAGCAGCACAATATAAAATCAAGAAGGCTACCAAGCTGACGTTAAAATAATACAAAAAGCCTAAAGTGTGTTCCACTCATTACAAAAATTTGGAACTCCAATGAACTCACAAGAAATACAAATATTCGAATAATTAGTTTAAATACTTATAATGAGTATATTAGTATATGGATCACAATCGTGGGCCCCAACAAAACAACAATCAAAGAAATACAAATTTTTGTAAACAAGCACTTAAGAAGAACCTTAAAAATATTTTGGCCAAGTGCAATCTCAAATGGGGAATTACGGAAAAATACTGGAATAGAACCCACGCCTACAATAATTAAAAACGACGTAGGAACTGGATTGGACATACTTTAAGGAAACCAAACTCAGATATAGCAAAGCGAGCCCCTAGAGTACAATATCAGAGGAAAACGAACATGAGTACGATCAAACCAAACATGGAGAAGAAATATGTTAAAAGAATATAAGGATATAAGGAAAACTTGTAGTCAAATCAAACAGATAGTCACAAATAAAGACAATTGGAAAATTTTGGTCGAAGACGTGTACAAATACAGAAGAAGAAATAGAAGCTTAAATCTAACCTAAACATAAACGTCAAAACATTGTGTAAACTGGAAAGCGTATTTGTGTAGTGCTGACAACCTTATCAAATTAAACCTGTCTAGAAACGCCACCAAAGTCGACCTATAGTTTCTCGGAACTATAGGAATCAATGTCATACGCGAGTACCCAGGTTGTGGAGTTAACGAGGAACGCGATGAAGCTGATTAAATGCAAAGATGAAGTAATTCAGTACATTTGTACCTTAATGTAAAATAGTGCATTCGCTGAGCAACAAATAAGTAATAAGTTAGACGATAAGAATGAAAATATGCTTAAGATAGAGAGTAATTTCTCTTTTGAAGCGGTATTTGCTAATACCTAAACAATCAAGGAACTCTTTTAAAAGAGCTGGAGGAATCCACAAAATTTAACGTGGCAACCCGTTCCGTCTTGTTTTAATGGTAGCATATTAAGAGGTTGAAAGTAAGCACGTTTTTGGTCGCCCATTTTGGAAATCAAATTAGAGACATTTTCAACTAAAAACCAAATTATTGATCTTGGTATGGATTTGTGGCAATGTTATTACGTTAATGTGTACAACAAGCTGCAGACTGAATTGGAGGAATTTTTGGAAAATGATAAGAGGATGGGCTTTGCGTGAAATTTTACATTTAAAGGTTAACATTAATGGTACGTTCCTCTAAAAGGTAGCATGCACATGAAAGTACCTAATTTCATAACAGCCAAAAGAGCTGTTAATGTAAAAAATAATTATAACAGTTTTTTGTGCATTTTAGAGAAATGTGCAACTGGCGTGATCAAAACAGACGTATATGTGATAAACATGTGCCCTTTAGCATTTCATATTACCACAAACGCTCTTATGATGACTCTACCACAATTTTATTTGTACAGGGGAGTGGATTCTATACAATGGTTTATTAAAGAACTGGAAAATATAGCAAACCGGGCAAACGACATTATCAATACTATCGTGCTAATGGATGCTCTGATTAATGACTAAATTTATAGTTTTGAACGCTCTATCATATTTTCAACCGACAGATAAGATTAGGGACCACAACCATTTCACGGGAAGTTTCAAGGTGCGACACATGAAAATGGCAATCTAAATTTTAAAGACACTCATACGGCCCCTGTCATGGTCCATAACTTGAGTGGTTATCGCGCCTATTTCCTCATGTGAGAGTAGCTATGGGTTTCCCCAGAGAAATATCTCTGTAACGGTTAAAAAGAAGTATCCGAATCTGTAGATAATACCAACATAAAATTTAGATTCATAGACTCTTAGGTTTATGAGTAGTATTGATAAGTTAGCGCCTTATTGAGATAGCGATAAAAAATAATTACGAGATCCACGTATATAGTAGCGACGATGAATTTAATTTGTTAGTGCGCAAGGATATTTTCGCATACGATACGAATACACAATAAACAAAACCACTCTACCACCAAAGGAAGTATTTTATAGTCATGTTACTTACGAAGGTGTTAGTGAGGTGAATTATTTGCACGCAATTCAAATCTGTAACATCTTTGCGGCAAGCACAGGACAATATTCAGATTTATATCTAAAAACGGAAGTACTTGGGCATAACTTGCTCAAGTGTGTATCAGTTGGACTGCACTATTACGCAGCCCCGGCTTAGCATTTGAGACCATGCTAGAAATTACACAAGTAAAATCAGAACTGCTGACTGATTTAGATAGGGTATTGTTTTTGAAAACGGCATCTGGACCGGAAGAGCACAGTGCTCCAGCACGACTTAATTAATATACTTTGATATTAATAACCTTTATGGAAAATTAATGCAACAATTCGTGCCTTATGGTGAGTTTGACTTTGTGGATACACCAAACCTTGAATCCATACTAAATACTCCAGGTGATTCAGAGATCGGCTGCGCTGTAGATTGATTTGGATCCTAGACAAAACCAATAGATGACTATCTTCACGAGGAAAATTTGGTGCAAAATGGCGCCCTCTTTCAGGGACGAAGGAAGTACAACACGTTTGTGATTGGTTTTCCACTAACTATTTTGATTGGTCGAGTAAAAAAGCGTATTATTCAAATCCAGATTAAATAACAATTACTTTTTTAATAGTAATAGGTACTTGTCATCCAATATTAAAAAAATGTTTATTTGACATAGGCTCTAATTTATAATTTCATTAAGTCATCATGAGACTAAAAAAATGTTCTTTGAATTATAAGAAAAATTAATTAGGTCTTTTGCTGAGTTTGGAAAAACATATTTGCTTGCTGTCGAATTCCAACAACTTTCAACTGCACAATAAATAGCAACCATCTACAATAATAAAACATAGAATTTCTTGTTATTACCTACTTCTACAAACCTTTAAATTCACTCCATGCACTTTTGCAAGAAATTCACGTTAAAGATGAATACTGAAAAATACTCGCCTAACCAAAAACTAAATGTGATGGGAAACAGTCGGCGATCGAACACACAGTCGGATACAAGCGAGCATAGCGTCACCTACAAAAAAGAAGAAACTAAAAACGAATATCCAGAATAGCCTATGTATGAAAAGTGTATTTTTTTGTCTAGGATTTGGATTATCCATTGGAATTGCACGAGCTCCCAAGCGCTCTAGAAGATATGGTTCCAATTTTATAAAAGTATTACTTGCATTATATCCGAAACGTAATTACATTGTTCACTATAGGAAGTTAAAGATTCCCGTTACGGTCTACACGTGTTTTACACAACACTCACTACGCATTTCACTATTTTCTTATATTGTTACTCTAAACTCCCCACTATGTTACATTAGTGCAGATATGAATCATCTATTTGGTTACCGCACAAATCTGGTTACGCGCTATTTCTAATAATGACACGCATCAGCTATTTTTAGTGATGATGCTGTCACTATAATTTTTATCTAAGACGCGAACCGACTATTTTTAGCTATGACGCGACCACCTTTTACTGAGGACATGAACCGGATATTTTTAGCTATGATACAATCACCTTTTAGCGAGGACGCGAACCAGATGTGTGTCTAGCACAGATACGAATCACACATATCTGGTTATTTCCTTTGTGACATGTTTGCATATCAGATATTCAATCCATATGTGTTTGGTCGCTTACTATTTTTTAATGATGACTCGCATCAGCTATTTTTAATGATGGTGCTGTGACTATAATTTTTAGCTACGACGCGAACCGACTATTGTTAGCTATGACGAGACCATGTTTTAGGGAGGACATGCACCGGCTATTTTTAGTTATGATACAACCACCTTTTAGCAAGGACGCGAACCAGTTATCATCTAACCCCCAAGGTGACCTTGCAAATCTAGTGACTGTTCTAGTGACTTTTTACTTGACATTTGGTAACAAGTTATTAGATCATTTTTTTAAAAGTGTCTTATTTCTTTGATCACCAAAGCGATTTAAAAGGGTTGTTTTTACTTGTGTCTAGGTTGAACAATTTGATACAATTAAAGTTCCGCGAGCGGCACCGGTTAATTTAGAGCAACATAATTCAAACACTAATTTATTTACCAAGCACTGTTATTACCCTATGGTGTCAATTTTGTATGTACTAATAAATTTTTAAGACTGTTGTACATAATATGACAAATTTTTGAGCCCCCCTCGTATTGAGGAATGATTTCGTTAGCAAGATTTAATTGAGTAATTTATTGCCATTCTTTCTTTACTAAAGTTTACTTTGTGGTCAGAATTACGTGGTTTAGTTTTAGTAATAGGAGATCTATCTCTAGTATTATTCATAGACTATAACATGCACAGTTGCACTTAAAATGATGATATTAAATAATTACTTACAGGAGTAACATCACGTGTAAATTTTTTTATAGCTAAGGTTTCTTCAATCGGAGTCGTGTAGGTGAAGTCGATCTGTAGGCCGATTCGAGTTAACTGCTTAGATGAAGTTCTTCGAGTAGGTGAAGTGCTTCTAGCTTGATTAACACAGTCGAATTAGATAGCAGGAACTTCTCGATCTCAATTTCGTGTTACTTTAGATAGCCAATAAAGTATTAAAATACACCAGGTTTATTAATTAACACTGTTTGAGACAATCACCAACTACACGTCAATATGAAATCTGACGATTACAATGAAGACATCGCCTTTTAAAACATTTCTTATCATCTAAGTAATTTAGACATTGAAAGGGAACAAATAAGTGATTAGTTTCTTAGTAATAACAGATAATAAATTAATAAGCAAGATTTTCCATTATTATAAGTTTTTGTTATAAACGTATAAGTTCAAAGGTAAATATGTAATTAAAAATTATGTTTGCAGGTAATTATGTTTAATCTTATTTCTATGTAAATATGTAATTATAGATTAGTCTTATCTGTAAGCAAAGGATATAATTATATATATATATATATATATATATATATATATATATATATATATGCCATATTTAATAAACTCTAAGAATAAAAACTCTGGGGAATATGGTTCCATGAAATTAATTATTATATTTATTTATTTCGCCTCGACTAGCTCATCAGGCGATAGAAATTCCAGCTTAACTCAGTTAAAATGGTATTAAACATTTACGTTACGTTTTTTTTGCAAAATAGAATACAATTATTGTTAAAAAAAAAATTTGGCGTATAAATTTTGGCTGTTACTAAACATGCATGTTTAATTCTATAGTAAAACAAAAATCAATTATTTTTTTGAAATAAATTTGGAATCAAAAAAATTATTATTCTCAAACACCTTGTATCATATGCGATTACACAACATAGTGCGAACATGCGGATATCACCGAGTCGAACTTGTGCACGAATTGCATCAGGGCTAAACAATGAGTCATATATAATTTCAGTAAGTATACTTTGCTTTTTAAAATGATATTGTATCAATATAAAATCAATGAGTTGTTGTACTATTTGCAAACTGATATATAATCTACTCGAATCCTTTGCATATGTATACCTAGTTGATAAGTAATAATCATCAACATAACCTCGAATAATATAAGATTCATTAAGTTACATTGATACAAGTCTTCTTTCAGCTGCTCCAATTTTCATTATTGAAGATCCATTATCCAAATCATGTGTTTTGAATCCCGTGAAGTATACTGGTTTAATGGTGGTTGATATACCGCATCAGCTTGTATGTATAGGTACGATGATGAAATATTTCTTTAAGATTTTTCATAAACACTTTGATTTTATTTATTTCATAATTAAATGCAATAATTTTATTTTAGGTTATCGTATTATTAAATACAATAATTTATCTGCATACAATTTTATTTAGTTGGAACTTTTAATTTTATTTGCATTGAAATAACAACACAATGTTAACTTTGTTTAAACAAATTTATATTAATAAAAAGTGAAAGCATCATTTAACATTCGATTGTTTATCAGTTCGACATCACTCTTAAAATAATTCACGTTAACCTCACTATTAAGTAGTTTAAAAAAAATTTCATTTGTTTTGTTTGTAATTTAATTTAGGTTATGCGAAACACACGGTCAATCTTAAATCTGATCGCATGCACAATTGGGGCAACAAAAAACGAGACACTACTGTTTTACAAGTTCAATGGGCATATCTACTTTAATTAGTAACTGACTACTTAATTTTATTATTGATTAATCTCAACACCTTAGATTATTAGAAATAATGACAGTATGACAGATAAGGGTTTTGAATAATTACTTATTTCTGATTTTCAAATATTCTTGTGTTCCGTTTAGTTTAGTTTAATAGTATTTCTAGGATTCCTTCTAAAATGCCTGTTCATACTACCATTGATTTAAAAGCTCGTATCGTTGCTGAGTTAGAGAGTGGTAAAAGTGTTCGCGAAATTTCGCGATTATTAAATGTGTCGCGATCTACTGTTGGACGAGTGCGAATAAAATTGACTGTCCAACATACGATAGCGAGAGCAGTCGGTAGTGGCAGACGAAGAATATCTACACCAGCTGAAGACGATGAATTAGTTGCTTATATAAGAGATCATCCTTTTACGAGTTACAGGGTTGCTAAAAATGAAACAGTATTTCGTGGATAACAAAGGATGTCGTTTAGAATTTGCCAGGCGATATATCAACGAGCCCTTGGAGTTTTGGAGTCGAGTTATTTTCAGCGATGAAAAAACTTTCAGTAGCTCTAACAATCGACCTCTAAAAGTATTTCGACCGGCTAGAACCCGATGCGAAACAGAATATGTTAATTTTAAAAAACGTAGTGGTCGTTTTTCTGTAAATGTTTGGGGTTGGGTAAGCCATCGCGGACCAGGAGTTTGCTGGATAATTGACGGGCGCATGAATTCTGAAGCATATTTAGACATACTGGAAGTTAAGATATGAATATTATCTTATTTCACTTTTGAATTTTTACTGTGGTTATAATGAATTTATTGTTGCAAGGATAATGCACCTATACACACGTCACGGAGTGTCCGAAATTGGCTTCAGGAAACCAACGCTCGTTTGTTACCGTGGCCAGCAGAAAGCCCAGATCTCAATATTATTGAAAACGTTTGGGCTTTGGTGACAAAGACAATTCAAGACCAACAAGGGCTACATTTCATTGCCCAAAACCGTGACCAGTTAATTGCGGCGATTGAAAATGCATGGGAGGCTGTTGGAATCGATCTGCAGCATTTAGTAGCGTCAATGCCTAGACGATTGCAGGATTGCATTGACAACGAGGGTGGTCATACACATGATTACTTTAATGTTATTGCATTAATCACTAAATTACTCTAAAAGTATTTCTTTATTAATTTTTGTTTTAACAATTTCTGACCTAATCACCAAAGTATTTTTTAAATGTACGTTTTTCAAATTTTGTTTTTTTTTCTTTTTAGATTTTAGTTAGTTTGAAATATCAGACCAAAGTTTTTTTGTTGTATATTCTAAAGCATAATATAATAAGATCAAAATTGATCAGAGCATTCTACTTATGTCATCGATGCATTGCATTAAAGTTTGACTGAACTGCAATTGTTATGTACGAAGGGCAAGTACTACTTAAAGTAGATATGCCCATTGAACTTGTAAAACCATAGTGTCCTATTTTTTGTTGCCCCAACTGTACATGACATGCTTTCAGCTTGAAGATTGTATGCAGACTAAATTGAAAAGTTAACAAATGCAGTACCAAAATTTTCTCTAATAACCAATTTGATTGGATCAATTTTACCATACAAACACAACAGCTCTTTTCCTCTCTCCTGGGTTGTTCATTTTTCTAAAATGTTCAAATTCTTACTTTTCCACATAACTTTCGCATATGAGGATTGATCTTAAAAATATTATTAGAATTGGATTCTACACAAAATTTCCTTTCCAACGATACCCCACTTGCCCCATTTACTTTTAAACTACTTAATCTATACAAATTTCAATAATTATGCAACTTTACATATACAAAAATGGATTCCATGACCCAAGAAACATAATACACTAGCCTCTAATACAAATATAGTTTAATTTGAAAAAATCCATCTCAACATCTATGTCTGGAGGTGACATAACCTGGTTTCTCAACACTTGCACTTAACTTGCAGCTATGATGTTAATTTAAGTTGCAACACTTTCTCTTCACACTAATATGTAAGTTATTTTCATAATAATTGTTTAATTTGACATATTTCATTTGTAAGTTATATGAATCTTTTATAAAATCTTCTTTTTCTCTAAACTTTATCATACAATTTACTTCACTCATGTTATCTGATACAAATTATTTTCTTTTACTTTTAGAACGGATGCAGATTATGCTACCAGAACAGGACCTCATGTTATTCAATCGAATAACATGAATTTTATTAAAGCAAATACAAATTTTAACACTTGAGCTTGGGTGTTTTTCCTTACTGCTAACCAATGTTCTTCCAGTATAGCACAGATTTGTCTGTTTGACTTATGTACGTTTGATCACAGTTTCCAAATGCAATCTTCTATATTCCTTGATCTTCCAAGTTGATATTGGTTTTTGGGTTAGGCAATATGGTTCCCATCTGTTCATTAAATATTATTTTGTTAGAATTCTGCTAATGCGGTCTGTTGTTCCATTTATGTACGGTAAGATTACTTTATTTGTTTCTTCTCTTTTTCTTCTTGGATTTTGCCTTTTGAATATGTTTTTCGGTTTCGTTTTATGTAAAGTTGACTTTAGTGTTTTGATTTACTCGTTTATGTTTTGATGGTCTGCCAGTCGCTTGCACCTCGTAATTAGTATCTTGATTTCGGCCTGTAATTGTGCTGGATTTTGGTGGGATTGTGCTTTCAGGTACCTGTTGGTGTGTGTGGTTTTCGATAAACCGTGTGTCCTACATCTTCTCGCTTTTTGAAGATTAATACAGCTAAAAACGGCAGTGTTCACGGACGAGAAGATCGAGTTGTGTTTCTACAACATCTAAATAGAGTGCAGAAAAAGATAAGGTATCAATAGAAATAGAAGACAATGGAGCACTACCGTTTTTAAACGGACACACAGTTTATAGAAAAGCCATTCATACACCAACCGGTACATGAAAGCTCAATCCCATCATAAGCCAGCACAATTACAGGCCGTAGTCGAAACACTAATTATGAGGTTCAAGCAACTGGAAGACCATCAAAACATGCACGAGGAAATCAAAACAAAAAAGTTAGTTGTATTACCTAGAAGATCAAAGAATGTATGATATTTCATGACGAGATGGTCACTGAACAAACAGACAAATCAGTTCTCGACTAGAAGCAGTAGAAAATGGGGGAATGGGGGCGCGTGGGTAATAGTAGCCATTCAGTATATCAAACTATGTATATTATTATTTCCTTTTCAATATTTGTACGCCATCTATAGGCATGTAGTTTACGATATACTGAAAATGGACGCGTTGCTATGTCGCTAATGTAGAAAATGTCTAGAAGGTGAAATTGAGTACAGTTTGATGTATTATTCTACTCATTGTAAAGGTAAGTTAAAAGAATGAATTAAAGTTTATGTAATACAATTTTCTATACAAATTGTACAACTGCATGTGTAGTTCTAGATAATGTAGTGTTTTACTGATTAACTGCAATGATCCAAGTGTTATTCATAAATAAGTGCAAAAATGCAATTTGGGGTTATGCTGGCCACGTGGTTTGGACCAATGCGGGCCGGCCACTATTACCCCGAAACAGCAATGTCACAAACTTAAATTCCTTTAGGATGTATTTTTTTATTGCAGATGCCACTTACTTACAAGAGAGTAGCACAAAAGGGTAGCTGGACTTCTAAACAGCTTACTACCGCTTTAAACGTAATAAGAACTGGCAGAAATACTCGAGATGTTGCAAGATGCTTTTCAATTCTCAGAACAATACTGCAATAACTTAAAAATAATCATGTATCTCATGCTTCAATGGGGCGTACGTCTGTTTTCACAAAAGATGAAGAAGAAGCTTTAGCAAAGCAAGTTATAGCACTATCCAAACATTTTGTGGAATATCTTCCACTGAAATTAAAAAATGTACATATCGACTAGCCGGGTTTCTCAAAAGAAATCCGAATATTAGTTTAAAGAAGTCAGAAGCAACGAGTATAAATCGCATTTCTGCATTCAACAAAAAGGAAGTAGATGTATTTATCCAACCTGAAAACTATTCTGGACAAACATGGATTTTCCCCGTCTAAATTATTTAATGCAGACGAAACAGGGATAACTACTCTCCAAAATCCCGCGGAAATATTTGCGGAAAAGGATCAGAAAAGAGTGGGTTTTAATTTCGAGCGCGGAAAGAGGACAGACTACTGCCATCATGTACTGCATAAGTGCCTCTGGAACCTATGTTCCTCCTCTACTGATTTATGCGCCTAAAAACCTTCAAAAGAGGATTATGTTTTATTAATAATTGATAATCACGCAAGTCACTGCACATTGGAGGCCTATAATTTTTGTAAATAAAAAGGAATTGTAGTTTTAACTATTCCACCCCATACGTCTCATCGCCGTCAGCCCCTAGGATGTAGCATTTTATTCTGTGGAATCGGCGTACAATGTGTATTGTGTAAATTATCTTAAAACCCATCCACCTGAGAGAATAACAACTATCGAGGTAGTTGAAATTTTTCAAAATACTTTTAGATGTGTTGTTACGCCAGTTAAACCAATTGAAGGCTTTGAAAGCACATGAATTTTTCCTGTACATCCCGATCACTTTACTCTAGAAGACTTTGCTACCGCTGAGGATTTTATAAAAGACAGAGACAAAGAAAAGAGCCGGGAAGATCCTTCCAACCAAGGCGTTGAAGAGCAGAATATAGAAAAGGATAATAAAGAACAAGGAGAAGAGGCTAATGTGCACCAACATGAGATATCATTTGCCAATATAATTCCTATACCTGGGTGTTCAAAAGGTAACACCTCAAGCCAGAAGTGTAAAAAAAAATAAAAAACAACATTCAGAAATGAAGGTAACATTGAAAGACAAGCAAACTAAAATGGAAGAGAAGTTAAGAAAGAAAACTATTAAAGTCACTAAGCGTAAGGTGGTTAGTGAAGATGAACATGAAGACATCGGTCTGACTGATAGGATTCAACCTAGAAGAAAATGCGTTACACCAAATCTGTAAAATCTTGAAGACTGCAGTGATGATAAGGACAAGGATGTAAATGCTGATGTTTGTCCTATATGCGGCGGGTTTGGAAAAAATGGCGAACTGTGGATACGTTGAACCATTTGCGTTCTTTGGGCCCACAAACAATATGCAGAGTTTGATGGAGAAATATATATTTGCGACTTTTAAATACATGCAAATGGGCTACGATTACCCCAGGTTTGTGGGGAATAGGGGCCATTCAAAGTTTCTCTTAAACAAGAAAAACAATGTTCTTGTTATTTTACGTTTTTTATAAATATATAACTTTGTTCCGTGTACTTTGAAGTTTTCCTTGACTTAAAGGCACAACAAAAAAATACAAGAAATTCGCAAAACTGCTTAGGAGACCCCCATTCCCCCATCACCCCCTATATCAATTCACAGTAAGGAAAAACACCACAACCTCAAGATGTTCTACATCAAACAACATCGACCAGAAGGATAGTACCAGAAGAACATCTTAACAGAATAATAAAAGAAGCTATTGGAATCGAAAAACGCAAAAACAGCCTTAATACCCGAGACGACGCACAGAGACTGCCTAATACATAGAAATGGGTATTAAACAAAAACCGTCATCCAATAACACACAAAAGACCTCTTATCGAATTCATATGAAAACCAGCAAAAAAGAGAATAAGAGCGAAAGTGGAGAAAGTGAAAGTCAGCCAAGGTATAATTAACAAAGTATTCACAGCGTTCAGTTCAACTCAAATAACGCGAGAAATAAAACAGGATTATTAGTGACCTGAAGATGGCAATTGAAAGTTTGCTGAAACATCGCTGAACCAAGAAAGGTTCTTAATGAATCCTATCAACTCTCATTTACATAGTCTATCGCAAGCGTAAAACACTTGAAATTTCACAACTTATCAACATAGTTTTTTCTGGCATATTAACAAGCTTAATCATCTCCAGTTCATAGTCCCAATAAGAGTTAATATAATTTTTTCTGTTGTTACAATTTTCGCTTTAGTGTATGGTTCTATTTTAAATTCCCTTGGTTTTTCAAAATCAAATTGTGTCAAGGTCACAGAAAGTAAGAAAACAACAACATTTTTTTACGTAAAATGTAAAAACATATGTAATATCATAAAGTTAAAAAAATAGGGATTTATTTAGGTTACAAAATAATATGTATTGTTAACAAAGCTAAAAATGTACTACTTATATTTTTATTATTTGTTTTTCCCTTTTTCAGTCGGCTTCTTTTTATCGAAAGTTTCCTTAAGATCAGGTGAATAAGGTTGCTGTAAAGCACTATAAGTGTCGGCTAAGTGTTTAAGATCTTCTATACATTTATTTACAGACTTTTCTTGAATTTCCTTTGTAACTGCAGCTCGTACTTCTTCTATTACCCAATCGGTCATACATCTTTTTGCGACTGCTTGCTCAATTACAGTACGTGTCGCACAAAACTCTAAACGTTTTACTGTTTCTTCATACGCAAACATACAACGTTTGCGATAAGCTGCTTCTTGTTGTAATTCCACATTTTCACGTTTGGCCTGTACAAGAGTTAGGGAGCCTTCTGCACTTTCTTGAAGATTTTTTTCATGATCTAATACATCTTGAAGATCTTTTTTTCCTTTTTCTTGATCTGTATTTAGAGATGATTCATATTCATCAATTTGTTCATCTAAAAATTTTGCTACTTGTGGACCCATGTTTTTAGTAGCTATTACACATAAAAGTAATACGGACAGACCAGTGTAATACTCGTGCTCCAAAACATAGTACTCTTTACTTACTAAGGTTATTCCAACAGTAAAGCATAGAGTCCCAAGTCCACTAACACCTGTCTTTTTATAAAATAAACTAAACCATTCATCTGGTACGAAACCTAACCGTACTTCTCCTGGTTCTTGTCTTACCAAACGTGTAGGTGTTGTAGATTTAGAATCACAAACACTTTTTAATTGAGTGGGTGTGGAAGAAGTATCACATTTATTTAATCTTTTGGAACTTAAGTGTAATGTTCTCCAAAACGTTGTACACTTGCTAAAACTCTTAAAACCATTAAACATTTTGTTTGATTATTACTGTTTAATTAACTTTGCTAATGTCAAAAAATACACTTTTATATTAATCTACACTTACATTCACTGTAAAATTAACCAATCAGAGTTTTTGAAAATTCTATGAGATTTATTGGATATTTTAATAAGCGTACCTATTTATGGTGTATCACGATCCCGCTGGGTGTTAAATATCTGATAATATTCCTAACGGGTTTTGTACTATCTTCTTGTAAACCAACCAACTTTGATTTATGCGTCAGTATCGCATTTTTAGATTAATCAGTGATACAAACTTACAGAACCAAATATTTTACAATACCGTGGACGGAGTGAATGATTGATACAAATAAAACGAATTTTTTTTGCGCATTTAATTTTAGAATTGTAAAACATAATTTTGATTTCTTGAATCTCGCTCACAATAAGAATTACCTATCTTTCCCAATTGTTAGTACCTGGCATAAACTATACCATATGCAAAGTCTTCATCGTATATATATATATATATATATATATATATATATATATATATATATATATATATATATATATATAGGTAATCTTGACTGTACTTCTTCGTATAAAAATTGTTTTTTGAAAACCTGGGGTTGCAGTCAATATTTTAAGACTTATTTATTTAAGACACTCATTGATATTTATCGAGTTTTCGGAACTTGTTTATTCCATCATCAAGATATTTATCGTGAGATTACAATAAACTCTACTAATATACAATAAAAACACCATTTACATTAATGTAAAAGCTTCTGCTTCGAAGGCCAAAGAAAATCTGACATTCATTGTCATAGTTCTTTCAGTCTTGTTAGCCATTGCAAAGCTTGTGATGGCAACACACGTATTTCACAAAACCATTATGTAATCTAGTATTGGGATATTCTTTAATATGTTGCATAGTTTCTGGAACTTGCTCATAAAAGGCACATAATGGACTAGTTATACTGTTCATTTCTAGAGCATACCATTACAGCGCCCATGACAAGTTCTTAGTCGATTAATGGTACACCATAATGTTCTATATTGATCAAAACCAGGAATTATCTGCGTTTTCTCAGATTTCTTTTTACAAGTCAGAGGAAGAAAATGAATTATTGAAAAACTCTTCTCTCCATAGGGGTTTTCTCGATTTTAGTCCAATTATATCGTGCAAATCAAGGCTTGTTGGTAATTTATTTGATTGAGATTGATATTTATCCAATTAGAAAGTACTAGTAGCCAAGGGATCGGAGTTGATTTATTTGTTATAGTAATTGTTCTCGATGCAATCAATATCAACCCCTGGAACCCACATCCGTATTGCATCCCAGTAGTTTAAAACACCGAAATTGAACTGTAACACAAATTTAAATACGATCAATGTTTATTTAAAGGATAATAATAGTATATCGCATTACTAGCAAGGTAAAAAGGATTTTACTGGCGGACAGAAGGATAGTTACCTTCTGGAGCCGTTACCTTGCGTGTGTTGTTACATAATTTATTTGTTACTCATTTATGATGCAAATAGAACACAATCTTCGAATGTAAATAATGCTACTAATTTGTAAAACTGACAACAGTTAACTTGGAAAAATGTCTCGGTATCTTTGAAATCATTACTCTGACAATGGTGCTTATTGTTTATTTTGATGTTTATTATTTTGCTAATGCGATGTGAACAAGGTACGATCGTCTCTAACTTGTAAAAAATTAAAACTTTCGTCTCTAACCTGTAAATTTGTAACTAGTAGTTAGCTTTGTTAAGATTGACTTTCAACGGCAATAAGCTGACTTTGATAAATTGACATTTACAAATGAGTAACAAATAAAATACTTTCCAAAGCGAGTTTAATTTGTGTACTGATGGAAGTTAACTGTAAGCGCCAGTTGCAACAGGCTAACACCCTTCCACCACCACAATATTGTAAAATACGGATTCAATAAACAAAAATGTAATGTTAACTTAAGGGTTTCCAATGGGCGAGTTCATGCGCGTATGTGTGTGTGTGTGTGTTTAATATCCACGATACCTCATCTGTTATGGAACAACACAAGACCTTCCAACCTACAAAATGGAAATAATTTTAATAATAATTTCTTTAGGATAATTATGCAACCTCTTTTATTTTTTTTTACTTATACAGCGTGTTCAGCGAGGAATGGGACAGTGCAATATCTCGAGAGCGGATGAAGATTTTTAAATTATGAAAATATTTTTGTAAATATCTTCCAAGGGCGCACATTTGTTGGCACAAAGATTTTAATCAACGCCCATCACCGTCAGGTGGCGCTATCTCACTTCAATTTTTTAAATGCAATGCCCTATTTTTTATTTCATTTTTGGATTCTATGACATATTTGTGATGACTTTTATTAAGACTCCTACCAACCTATCTTTTGTAGTTTCTGAGAAAAAAATAATCCTTGGAATTTTAGCACAAAAACGTAATTTCAGGAAGTGCTCATAACATTTGAGTGATACAGACAAAATAGCAAATTTTATACCAAATGAAAGATAAAAGATTGTTCTTCCACAATGCAGATAACGCCGAAATAATGCGATACGCTGTACACTAAATTGTAAGGGGACCAACTTATCACAGTCGTTGATTAAGAATCATGTGAAACATTTATCATGCCATGAAAACAAACGTGTCTGTCAAGTTTCTGTCAGTTTACAGTTTCAGTTTTGAAAATCGTCTGTGCATCTTCAAATTTCATAATTATGTTTACGTTTTCTAACGAAGAATATTTTGATATGGTAATAATTTATGGTGAATGTAGAAAAAATGCAAGGGCTGCACAAGTATTGTATGCTGCCAGATTTCCCGATCGACGCCATCCCGGAAAAAATACATTTGTTCGTGTAGCAAATATTTTGAGGGGAACCGGTCATTTTCCTCACTGTAAGTGCGAGAATCGCACAAAGACAGCAACAGATGATGCACACACCGTCGGTGTATTAACATGTGTAGCTTATAATCCTCATGTGTCTGTGAGATCTATTTCTGAAGAGTGTGCCGTATCAGTTGGTTCTGTCCATAAAATATTAAAATCTAATAAATACAAACCATTTAAAATCCATTTGGTACATGGACTGCATGCAGGAGATCAAGATCGCAGACTTAATTTTATCACCGGAGTTTTTATGGAACATTATGCGCAAGACCCTAATTTTCTAGGTCGTATCGTGTGGTCTGATGAAAGTAATTTTTCAAACAATGGAATCGTTAATCGCCACAATTCCCATTACTGGTCGTCAGAAAATCCTCATTGGGTAAGAACAACCAATTTCCAAGTGAGATGGAACATAAATGTATGGTGCGGAATGATAGATGACAAATTGATTGGCCCATATTTTTTTAATGGTACCTTAACATGCAAACGCTATTTGGATTTTCTTGAAAATCAACTGCCTCCTTTGCTTGAAGATGTAAATGTAAATTTCCGGCAAGTGATGTACTTTCAACAGGATGGCGCACCGGCGCACAATAGCGCAATAGTGAGAAATTATCTAAGTAGAGTGTTTCCGCAACGATGGATAGGTACAAATGGTCCCATTATGTGGCCAGCTCGTTCTCCTGACCTTAGTCCCTTAGACTACTTTCTTTGGGGACATTTAAAGAGTGTAGTGTATGAAACACCTTCTAGAGATGTAGAGGAGTTACAAAACAAAATTAGAATTGCTTGTGCAAACATACCACGAGAAACTTTAAGAGCGGCAACTAGTGTTACATTAATTAGGCGTTATCAAACGTGTGTAGAAAATGATAGAAATATTTGAACATTTGTATGCTTTCAATTAATAAAATTCCAAAAATTATTTTTTCTCAGAAACTACAAAAGATAGGTTGGTAGGAGTCTTAATAAAAGTAATCACAAATATGCCATAGAATCTAAAAATGAAATAAAAAATAGGGCATTGCATTTAAAAAATTGAAGTGAGATAGCGCCACCTGGCGGTGATGGGCGTTGGTTCAAATCTTTGTGCCAACAAATGTGCGCCCTTGGAAGATATTTACAAAAATATTTTCATAATTTAAAAATCTTCATCCGCTCTCGAGATATTGCACTGTCCCATTCCTCGCTGAACACGCTGTAGTATTCCCGAACATGCTAAGATTTGCCTAACGTGCTAAAGCACTCAGGAACACTGGGAGGGTTTAGGGATATTGTTTGGCTGCCGAGAAATGTTTATGAATGGCTAGCTTCAATTGACTTAAGTCAAAGTTTGGAGGAAAACAGGAACTGGATAGTACATTCCACAATTTGGTCGCCGTGTGGAAAATCTAGATTGAGCCCGTTTAGTGTGACACGATGGAATTTTGAATGCGTAATTATGATGTGAATGGGCAAACCGAGTGTTCCTAGCGAAGATGGTCTGCGACGGTATTAAGGAAGGTATTTCGGAGGCACACTTGCCATGGTAATAGCGATAGAACAAGGAAAGAACCGAAAATATTCTTCTATGCTCGAGAGGCTGTAGGTCAGAAGTCAGAAGTGGGTCATTTATAAGCCTAATAGCTCTTTTTTGGATGCAGTTTACCATTTCAAGGACGTATTGGGGAGCACTGACCCAGAGGTGGGAATTGTATTCCAGATGAGGTCGAATTTGAGCCTTATACAGTAAAAGGAGTTGTTGGGATGTGAAGTACTGTTGAGATCTGTACAGAAAGCCCAGTTTACGGGCAGCTGTTTCTCTGGCTGACAAAATGTGGTCAACCCATGAAAGGTTCGATGATACGGACATCCCTAACATAGAAATAGAGTTTGAAAACTTGAGTTCTAAGCCATTCATATTTACAGCAGGAAATGATGGTGGACACAAGGCAACACTGCGTTATGTCGGCATTGAAGGTAAGTAGATTATTCCTTCCCCATTCAAGGACACGTTCTAAGTCATTGTTGATTGAGGCTGCCATTTTCACCTTTACGTCCTGTCTAGACTTATTGCTGTGGGAAAACTGAGAAGAACTACAATGTAGAGTGCTGTCATTAGCAAAGTAATGGATCGGGTTAGTTGTTGAGGAAATGAGGTCATTGATGTACAGCAGGAAAAGTGTGGGAGCTATCACTGATCGTTGGGGTACTCCCGCGTTAATAGTAGTTTCTTTCGAAAAGAAGCCATCGACGACAACGCGTATACGTCTTTTGTCAAGAAAGTTGGATATCCAATTGATGAGTGAATCGGATAAGCCGAACGAAGTGAGCTTGGTCAGTAGACACTTGTGCCAAACCTGGTCAAAAGCTTTGGAAATATCTAAAGCTACTACTACTGTTTCAACGGACCACTCTAATGTGTTATTCCAAAGTTGGGTGACATATGAAAGAAGATCACCCGTTGAACGACTCTGTCTGAACCCATACTGGTGGTCGTTTAAGAGTTTATTGGACTCTAGGAACGAAAGTAGTTGGTGGTTGATGGCTTTCTCCATGATTTTCGACAGAATAGAAGTGATAGCTATTGGTCAACAGTTTGAGGGATCGGTTTTGTCGCCATTTTTAGGAATAGGCTGGACATTTGCTAACTTCCACGATGAGGGAAACTCTCCAGATGACATGGAGATTGAAAAGAGTTTGGAAAATGCAGGTACTAGTTCGGGGTAGCATTTTTAAGGACGATAGCTGGAATACCGTCAGGGCCAGTCGCCTTGTTTGGGTCAAGTTTATTGATCATTGATTCCAGCAGCTTGTAACGAAAGTGGATTGGTTTAATAGCGTATGGGGTGGATTTGGGCGAAGGCACAGTTTTACCAAAATCATTGAGACGTGAATTTGATGCAAAGTAATCGACAAAGACGTTGGCTTTTTCAGAAGGATCAGCTGATCAGCTACTACAGCTCCGTCGCGAGGCGTCATGGGAGGAAAGGAAGATGTACTAAAGTTTTTACTGATGGCTTTATCTAATGACCAAAATTTACGACCACCCAAAGGACATGAGACTAATTCTTTGCATTTACGTTCTTCAAACATCTTTTTGGCCTTGGTGATGATACTTTTGCAACTATTCCTTGCGGCAATATAGCGTAATTTTCGGTAGATTTATTTGATTTCCATTTGATATAGAGTTTATGCTTTTGCGATAATGCATCAGTGCAAGCCCTATTAAACCAGGGTTGGGAACGCGCATGACCTACACGATTATGGTTTTTTGGGAATGTATAACTCCATACCCATTAGGATAACTTCAGTTTTTGAAAGAGCAATTTTTGAAGAGGAGGACCATTTAAAGCAATACTCACGCCAGGGGGAAGGTTGTAAAAAAATCTCGCAGTTCGCTCCAGTTAGCTGATTTAAAACACCACATAGTTCTATCTGTTTTTCGAGTAACAGTGGGATTGGATACAGAGGAAGTTATTTCGATTAGGCAGTGGTCTGATTGATCAAGTGGGGAAAGGACTCTTGTTTTATACACAACTGGGTTAGTTGTAAGGAATAGGTCCAGGAGATGTGGAGTATGGTTAGGGTTGTCAGGGATTCTGGTTGGTTCGGGAATGATTTGTGTGAGATCACAGGATACAGCAAATGCTTCTGCACTATGACCTGCGGGATTAGTAGTAGATGAAAAATGAAGCCAATTGGAATTGTGGGCATTAAGATCTTCCAAAATTGAAATATCGTAAGACGGGAACTGTGATAAGAGGTAGTCTATTTTCAGACTAAGGTAATCAAAAAGATCTTGGAAGTTGTTATCATTGGGAGACCTATACCAACAACAGTAGTATTTCACAAATTAGGGCCCAGAATGTTTCAACCAGATCGCGTCAAATTTGTTGTTTTCCAAAGTGGACATCCTCTTACAACCTACGTTGTCCTTGGTACACGCACATACTCCGCCTTTAAGGCGAAAGTTAGAGTGGAGGTTGTATCTGGGAAATTGCAGGTCAGGCGAATCAGTGCTTCCAGGGGAAGCACTGTATGTTGCAGTAATGAATTAGGATGTTGGTACTTTCGATGACCGAGGCCGCTTGAGTCCTGCGCTCCCTGGCATCCGAATGGGGCAGAATTTTATCCTGGCAGATCTTGTTTTTCTTAGTTTTGATTTTGGAATTGACGAATTTTCCCCCCATCCTTGGGATGGATCGATGTGAGAGTGTGGGCGTCTCGCCCTGCTCACCTGGTGTATAGCATCTGTTTTAGAACTCGTAATTTTAAGCATTTAGCCGTTAAAACGCCACGTTTGGCAAGTGCGTGTTGTAGAGTACATATGGAATAAAGGAGAAAGTGACCGGCAGCCCTTACCGAGCTCAGAAAATTGGAACACCAATATTAAGGAGCCCATGGTAGAAGTGGAGGTATTGCACCGGGCGACATGGGGTATACATGCCTTCCACCTATGAAGTTGTAGAATATAAGAGCTGAAAAGGAAGCATTAATTAGCTTACATTGCATCTTACAACAAAAATTTTTTTTCGTACGATTGCTGAATAAAGTAATTGTACTTAAAACAAAGCAGGATATTCATTAACCTAATCTAATTAAAAGGCATAAGTTATATAGTACTCCAATCTGCTTATGGTTAGTTTCGTGTGTTGACAGCTTTAAGATTGAAGTACGCTGTTTACTTTGGTTTATTATTTAGGTTTCAACTGGTATATTATTGCCATTTTAAACTAATCAAATCTGTTTATTATCGTCGCGAAATTTAGCTTTTCTATTTTTTTTTAACTTCCTTTTTATCCAACTGAAGGGCAATAGTAAATAACAACAATGACCACGTTAGCCCTCCCGACTTTAATTACCTACTTTTAGGGTCAGTTAATTACACTTAAAATTAAACACAGTAACAATGGTAAAAGTTAGATTACATTTCAAATTTGCTCTCAAAGAAAAATATAGTAAGAAATACAATGTTTAATTAAACTTGGAATATAGTACCAATTATAAAATTGCAATCATAGAATAGACATTATTTACGCGCCCTTTTATTTATTTAAGGAAGCATTTCACACATTTCAAAAATTGTACTGTTTTGATTATTATTATTTTCGTTTATTATTAATTTTCAAACCGACAAAATCTATTCAAAAGCATCGCACTTCGTATTTAAGTTAAATTTGAGAAAAGAAAAAGTATTTAATTTAGAATTCCGATTTACAAATTAGAACTAGTTATTTGTTTATTTTATCTATTTATATGCTTTTGGTTTAAATTTTTATAATAAATTCATTACGAAAATAAGCAGCATTGTGAAAATAAAAACAATAACCTATGTCAAACAGATGTTTAAAATTTAATGTCATATAGAGGTTAATAGACATTTTTAATCATATTTATTTAATTTTTACACTTATTTCGTTTTATATTAAGAAACTTTACAATGAAAAGTTAAGTAAAATTAAATTTTCTTATAAAATTAATTATTCAGATATTGAGAAAATTTGAACTAACACTTAAATTTAAAAAACAAACAAAATGCACCCACGTGCCACAAAAAAATAAAAAACGCCGAACGACTTTCAATAGCTTAGCTATCATCAACAGCGGTCGACTGGGACGAACTAAAGAAAATTCCTAATATATATACCATCAGCGTTGCTTATCTGGTGAAAGTGAAAGTGAAACTTATGAAAGCTTAATGAGTTCTGAGTAGCCTTAAAGGTCCTTGATCGTCATTATTCATTAGAATTTGTTTGTTTCTAAACTTTCATAACAATCTAGTTCGTGTTTATTACTAACATGTTTGGTTAAGGATGTTAAGGGTGTTTTTTATTTATTTGTGGTACGTGAGTGTATTTTGTTTGATCCTTCCACAGTTCCAGTTTTCCAGATTTTTCACTGAAATTCTACCTTAGGAATTTTTTTCTGCTAAATTACGTATCGTATCAAAAAATTGCATAGAACATAACTAATCTATATGATTGAGGTCTATATACTGGTATTCTGATATTTTTTATCTTTGAAATATACAGCTATTTCAGAAACATTTGTTAAAAATCAAAAACAGCTCCCAATAAAGTCTACCCCTCTCTGCCGCTGAATTTATCCCAAACATCAGTTGTAGGAGAAATAAAAATAAGCTTAGATACAAAATGTGTGTGTATTCGTTCTGGAGTTATCGCGGGTATTAACATGCATCCACACACACGCACACTCGCGTGCATACGCACGAACCCACGCACGCACCCACACACACACGCACCCACACACACACACACACACACACACACACACACACACACACACACACACAAACACACAAACACAGACACAGACACAGACACAGACACAGACACACACACACACACGCACACGCACGCACGCACGCACGCACACACACACACACACACACACACACATATATATACACACACACATTCACACACAAACACAGACACACACACGCAAACATATACACACAGACATCATGGACCATCTTGGCGAAATTTGGCCAAATGTTGTAAAATCAGCTAATAAGTCGATTTGGCGATAGTGAAAAAAAGTCGATTGCATAACTTTCTATACGTACAAATGTATATGCAGGTTGGAAGGTAATATATAAATGTGGTTGTAAACGAATTTCGTGAGTATCGTGACAAGGACGCAAAATTAACGAAATTTTAGTACACCAGTTTACACCAGTGTAAGTTGCTTTTTTTAAATTACCATAATTAGCCAGATACAATATATATATATATATATATATATATATATATATATATATATATATATATATATGTATATATACAGTTGAGAAAGTGTACTAAATCTTTAGACTATTACCCTGAACTGGGATTATATCGAATCGCAGTGGTAATATTGGCCGATATAGTACGATTTCGATTTGCGCACTTTATGTTAACTGACCCTAAAACCAGGGCCCGATGTGGGAGGGGGCAAGCCGGACAACTGCCCAGAGCGGCAAAAATGAGGGGGGGGGGCGAAATTGAGGGCGCCGGGGGATTGCACGGAGTCTTCAATTATCAGACAGCACTTTACCAAGCCAAGTCGAAAGACGGTAGAAGAAATACCTAAATAGGAAAGAACGAACCGATTCTTTCGATAGGTTATGAAACTTCAATTCAGAATATACAAAAAAATATTTCACGAATTTCTTACTTATTTTATATTTATAAACGGCGACCCTTTTCGCTTCGTTTATGTTTGACAAGAGATAAGTAATTATTTCCAGTAGTTTTTATATAAGTACTATAATATTTTTGGGGAATACGCTTTTATCAGTAGGTAAGATTGGAAGCTTTTGGAACACACCACAATTCTGAGGTCCCACATTTCCAAGGTTGCCACAATTTCAAGGTCCCACCGGCTCAAGGTCGCGAAATAGGTAGGCCATGTTTATACACTACCTTCCCAAGGTCGCACATTTCTAATATTATCACAGCTGCAAGGTGAAGCAACATACGTATGCCACTAACACTCAACACTTTCTCAAGGCTATTTGCGTACCCTACCTACTCAGATAGCCATCTCACTTTTTCAAGGCTTGCTGATACCTCACTTAGAACCAAATTAAAAAAAATAATGATATGCTAATATATTTATTTGTTGCATGTACAAATGTAATCAGTGTATTATTCAGATATATGATTTTCTCTAGGAATGAAACATTTTGATTTAGTACAAGTGCAAAAGGTCCGTTCAACTTCTGTATCATTACACCTGCGTGGACGTGGTGCAAGTAATTGGTAATTGAGCGTACGTGCAATGTGGTGCTCATCAGAGGTGTTCCTGTAGCGGAGTGTCAGATGACCGCCATTGGTTTATTCGAACTCGACACATGAAGCATTCAACCGTATCGTCTAAAGACGATCCTCTAGAGGAGTAGCAGATGTTCATCAGCGCTACATGATGGTATACCATCACAGTATCTTCGATATATTTGAGCATATACACCGTGTGGTGTGTACCTGTCTGTCTGTCTGTCTGTATCTCTGTCTGTCTGTCTGTATGTCTGCCTGTTTGTTTGTCTGTATAGTAGTCGCCGCACTCAGTCAGTTAGTGTCGGCCTGCCTGGTCTGGGGTCGCAGTGTTGGGGACGACGTTTTTCTGAAAGAAATAAATCGTAAGTAGAAGCAGAGATCTGTCAGTTATACTTACTATGCCTGTCTCGATCACTTGCAAAGACTACTTGTCGAAGCGCTGCATTACGAACTCGGATGAATTCTTAAAGTCCGGCAACCTCTTCGACAGTTTCCGGTATCACCTACAGATGTACAATGGCGTGATCATACCGACTTAGTATAACTAGGCTATGCCAGTCAAGGTATAATGTTACAAGCCTAGTGTGGGCCCGGTCCGCTGTAATGAAAGAAAGAATTATTAATATAAACAAAGTAGTATCAAGACATTACATACCGTGAACGTGAGACGGTCCCATGTGATGATGCGAGGTGTGTAGAATAGCCAGTACCACCCAGCGATAATAACGAACGCATAATTGCGTTGAGTGGCACTGTCTCCCGACGCCATCGTACACATAACGTTGTATAATGGTGGAAGCAAAAGTGCGACCAATCGTCATAGGGATGTGTGTAGCCCAAAATCAGCCATCGTCAAGTTCTTTGTCGTCATTGTCATGCATGTCGTCGACACCGTTTTCGTTATTTCCATGATCCTGTACCTGCGGAGCGGCGTTTGGAGCCCTGCCATTGTCATTAGTCTCGTCCTGTATGCTGTTGTGTAACTGTTCCTGTGCACTTAGTTGTTGTATTACGTCTGACAGTTCTTGAGCGCTACGTTCGAATTGTTGCATGTTGTGAGAGTGTCAATACAGTTATCCTAATCGTTACTCTCTTCAACGATGATTTCGTTACAAAAGTCAGTACGTGTTTCACGAAGTAGTCGCTGTTGTCTTAACGCGTTATTATCGTAGTAGTCGGAATCATAGCTGTAGGCAGGGTCCATGTCTACGTCGGAGTCGTAGTCACCAGTGTTGAGGTAATCGTTCCCAGCACAGGAAGAACATACTCCCTCAACACTGGATGATATGCTGACGAAGTCATCACTATCAGCGGTATGTTCGTCTATGTCGATTGGGAGTAGTGTCCCTCGTCACTGATAGTAATGATTTCGTCATTGGTCATGTCAAGTATTACTGTATCCGCATCAAGATTGTAATCTTGTAATGAGTCCAGGACTACGGTTGTCAGTTCATAAATTTCGTCGTCTCTGAATTGGGCGTCTACGGTAGCAGGAAAGGAGGGCGAGATATACAATACCTCAGGTGAAGAGGGTGAGGAATCCTGAAGTGTGGGAGTTGAAGGGAGGTAAACGTCAATTGGATAGGAAACCTGAGGTGTGGGAGTTGGCGGGGCGTCGGGGAGAGGAGGTGAGGAGGCTAGCGGGAAGAAATAAAACGTTAGACATGTATCAAGAATGGAACAAAAATTATAATTAAAAAAGCATTTGACTTGTTGGTTCTTACCTGGGGAGATGATGAGGAACATGCTCTTGAAGTCATTGTACGTTCAGTAGTGTCAAATATAGAATCAGTTGTTTCCTCCACTAAAAACAACGTTTTTCCTGCATTTTTAGATGACATTTTTCAATCAAATTTTTACTGACTGTAAAATTTTCCAAAAGTTATTTTGTGAACTTAGAATAATTTTCAATAAAATCTTTAAGGACTTGCAAAATTTACAAAAGTTATTTTGTGGGCTTTCATCTTTTGTATACTAATGATAGTAATCGCTTATAGATTCTGTAAACCCAAGTGTAGCCGCAGCCGTAGTGGAGAATACTACGTCAACCGTGAACAGAGGTAAGAGAGCGCTTTCATGTATTACTGCCACAGATGAGTAATTTACGTTCTCTTGCTTTTAGGCAGGTCATGAGCATGCTTGGCTTATGATGGTCCCGTAGCGGTGGGAGGACGAGCTAACATCATAAGTCACGTTGTGGTACTACCGCTGGATGACACTCCCATCCTGAGGAGGTTGCTGGGAAACCGACCTTATACGAATCACGCGCAGGATGTGATGGAGCTACTCCAGGAAGGCGGTGCTGCCGGTGACCTGGTGGAGAGCGGGCAGTATTTCGACCGGGATGACTGTGAGGTAGCGTTGAGGTTTTTGGATACTCCACCTCCAGCGAACGATTTTGATGTGGTATTATTGCGCACGTGGACAAAATACTGCTCACCCTACAACCTGTATGTGAGCCGTATGAGAGGATGCAGTCACCCGTGAGTGAAGATCAGGTAGTATTGCACCGTGCCTTAAGTCCTGGCTGCATTGCAGAGTTTGGGGATGAATGGTCTTAACTTGCGGAAGTTCGTTAATCGTCAGGCTCTGTAGCGCAGCCGGTACTGGGGAGAGAGTAATCTCCTATTACTCTGACAAGTGCATGCGTTGTAGATGTGCAATCGTCCACATCTGCAATATGCAGAATAGTAGGGAATCTATTTGAAGGTTTGCTGAGCCCTGCTTCTACCGTAGAATTTATGGAGGAGTGGTCGTACAGTAGTTCTACGGCAGGAGTAGAGGTCATGGAGCACATTTCTGATATTGTCCTGAGCCCTACTTGTATCGCAGAGTTCGCTGAAGAGCGGAGTCCTATTAACTCTTGGATACAAGTGGAGCAAATTGATGAGTCATCAGATAGTATATTCAGTCCTGTGTGTGCTGCTGATTTTATAGTTAATGAATGGTCGCTAAATGACTTAGCAGTATCTAGGAGTCCTGCAGCATCCATACAATACTTACCTGCGCAATCACCGGTGAGAGTGGAAAACGCAGTATCTTGTCCCCAGAGTGTATTGAGCCCTACATGCGCTGCGGAGTTTCTGGAAAACAGGTGGGGGTGATACCTTGCTTCCACCCCAAAGCACATGGTAGGGTGAGATACAATGCTGGGTAGCATATGAATGCTCAGCAACACTCTATTCCGATTATCACTGTTATTGTTTCTTTACCTGTACACTACTCTACCCCTCAACCTGACATGTCCATCATACATATTATCCTATTCCTGGCGATATGTTACGTTGCGTCCTCGTTCGTATCGCTGGATATGATTTCTTTTTTTAACAGTTGTAATACATGATAGTAATAAATGTTATAGACCAATAAAGATCAAAAAAAGGAATTATAACAAAACACGTAACTCTATCCGTTCATTTATACATTGTTTATACATTCTCTCTGTTACAGATCGCAATAAAATGTTTCAATGTGAATGTCTCTACTGCGACATCAAAAAAATGTGTTGGATAAGTATTCCAACTACCCCACCGTCAGAGATGCCGCTGGTTGTACCGAAAAACCGTACCGCCTTTAGGAATGTGGCGCAACCAAGTACTTCCGATGCGAACAGAACGGAACATAGTCATATTGCTGAGCATCTTGCACAACCTGGACCATCAGTGTTAAACAACTTAAAGAATAGTAATCAACATAGGCATGCTGATGATTCCTTTGCAGAACCAGGACCATTGGGTTTGAACAACTTACGGAAGCGTAAGTCAGACCAAAGCAGCGAAACAGTACAAAATAAAAGTAGCAAAAGTGTTGAAATTGTGCACTGCACTGATTGTTCGATTGATGTTCCTCGATATGCTTATCAAGGACACCTTAGAAGCAATAAATGTGTGTTTACTCGTTGATACTGGGGTTGAAGTGATTCGCAGTGCTTTTAAACAACGCATTGTTTCGTATAGGCTATGACCAGGCAATACCCATACGGATGTGCAGATGTTTATGGGTGACGTTAAAGTGAATGTTTTGAAACTAATACGAATTCAGTTGCAGAAACACTTCTCGTTGAAATGCAATGTTAAGTTGTTTGGATTGTACTTTCTGAACAGTAGAGAAAGTACTGAATTAGAGTCCTTTCAAACGAAATATGATATATTGAGTGTCGGGATGGTGTTGGAAGAGTATTTTCAAAGAGTAGTGGAAATATTGGATGCTAAGGAATCAGAATTTCAGCATAAAGATTCTGGTAAGTGTGAGTTATGAGTAGTAGGGTAATACGTTATTACTATATGTTGTTTCGTAGGGTGGTCGCTGGTGAATTTCGTATATTTAGAGGTAAACATGATGAAATTTTCTCCCACTACGGGTTCATCCTATATGAAATGAAATTTCGCATAAACACGCCATAGTGATAATTTCTGCTCCGCGTGGGCTATTGTATTAGCATTAGTGACACCGAAGGGGTTACCACAACGGACGACTTCTTACCCTCGAGAGTGATGTGAAACGGATATATAATGAACATTTGAAAACTGTTGTTCCAATGTTACCACTAACTGATGAACAATTGGTGATCCATGAACAAAGTCGTAATTGTTATATTCATTCAAATTGCAATTTAAACTATCAATCACCTACATATACTCCAGTTATTTTCTATAATCTCAGTGGTTATAATGTCCAACTGTTCATCAAACAGTTAGCGAGTGAAACTGAAGAAATTACCGTACTCCCTGTTAATAGTGAAAAATATATAACGTTCGGTAAGCATATTTATGTAGACCAATTCATTAACATTCGCGGCCTTAGGGAAAAGAAGTACATAAATTTGCGATTCGTCGATAGTTGTAGGTTCATGGCGGCATCCTTAGATACTCTATCACATAATTTATAAGATGATCAATTTAGAGAGGTAAGGAAATATTTTGATGATCCCAATAACTTTAACTTAGAAAGAAAGGTAATTTCCCCTACGCGTACGTAGATAATTTTAATAAATTAGTTGATGACACTGTACCTTCCTATGACAAATTCTACGATAAAATGCGTGATGAAAATATATTTGAAGAAGAATACTGTCGCGTCCTACTGGTGTAGGATGACTTTAAGTGTAATACACTCGGGGATTATGCTGATATATATTTAAAATCAGACGTGTTGCTGTTGGCTGACGTGTTCGAAAACTTTAGGCGGCTATGTATAGACATGTATGGATTAGAACCAGCGCAATATGTTATAATACTTGAATTGGGCTGGGATGCTATATTGAAATGTACTAACGTAGAGTTAGAATTATTGACTGATATGGATATGTACCACTTTTTTAAGAAAAATATGGTGGAGTGAATTTGAAGAGGAAATTAGGCAATTCAATGTATTAATGGTTAATGATGATGACGATTTCGGGTTTGTACTAGAGGTTGATATACACTATCCGCATCACCAACATGATGAGCACAATAATTATCCTATTTGTCACGAAATGATTTACGCACCACATTCCAAGGAGGAAAAATGAATTCCTAACTTATGTGATAAGACCAACTATGTTATACATTACCGATATTATAATAATGTATTCAGCATGTGTTAATTGTTACTCATATTCATACAGTTTTACGGTTTCGTCAAAGTCCTTGTCTAATACCATACATAGACCTTAATACAACTCTTCGAAATCAAGCCAAGAACAAATTCGAAAAGGATTTCTTTAAATGCATGAACAATGGTGTATTTGTTAAAAAAGTAGAGAATGTCGACAAAAGAAGAGTAATAAAGTTATTAACACATTGAGAAAATAAAGGGCGTCGCTTGGGTCTAACACGGTACGTCGTTAAACCGCAATTTAAGAATTTTATTCAATTTACTGATAAACTATTTGCAGTGGAATTGTCCAAATAGGTCGTTACTTATGACAAACCCGTATATGTTGGATTTAGTATTTTAGATCTTTCCAAAGTTATAATGTGTCGATTTTTACGATTTTTCGCAGTCATTACGGTAATAATGTAACATTGCTCTATACAGAGACAGAATCTTTAATTGTCCAGATAACAACTGATGACGTGTATGCGCGTATGCGGAATAATGTTGATGTATATGACACATCCAACTATCAAAACGGTCTGCATGGTATTACAACGAATACATCTGTCGTCGGAAGAATGATAGATGAGTATGCAGTGAAAGCTATTCAATATTTTTATTGATCCAGGATCAAAATCGTATTGTCTAAACCTTGCTGATGATCAAGTGGTTAAGAAAGCGAAAGGTGTTAAGAAAATCGTTATTCAAAAAGTACGGACGGAGGTAGACTACAAATCTGTTGCAGATGCGTCCGATAAAACAGTAATGTGTTAAAAGTTCGTGTTTAGATCAACTTTGCATGACATATACTCTGAAATGTTAAATAAAATCGCCTTTAGGTCCCAGGATGACAAACGGTATCGATTGCGTGACACGTGTACAACATTGGTGTGGGGGCATTGGCGAATTCGGGAATGGAGAACGTCGATCCTTTGAGCGGTCTACTAGAGGTTACTAGGCAAATGAATTTATATAATCCAGATAGTAACTAATAGTTTGGGTACTGTAGTTTTAGATGTGTATATATTATCTCCATAATGAAGCTCTGAACATATATAATGATTCATGTTAATATGTACAATATCGATACAGCATTCCAGGTCGGCTACTTCATGTAGTAACTTTTAGTGGAATATAGACTAATATTATATCATAATTCATTATCGAGGAAATGTATACATAATGTACTCATATTGGGTGATATATAAAAGAAATAAACAAAATATGTATTTACAATTTTTATTTCAAAAAGTTTACAAGCTTTACTGCATTACATAAGTATCGTACAGATGGTATACATTAGACAGAGCACAGTGACATAATGAATCACAATGATAATAACACACTGGTTGCAAAGCAGCAAGAGTAGGATGTTCCTCAAGTTCTATAACGGGTTGTGTAACAAATTTTCTGATGCAATCCGCTTTCTCTCTACCCTTAACTTAGGTAGTATATGTAGGTTGAATCAAGGGACTGAGAATTCTTCGAAATTGGTGTGGTGGTGTATGCCCCTCTTCCATTTTATACAGTGTTGATTATGTATTAACCAAGTAGATTGACGGCAACTCTCCACATCTAACGTATGCCATGAATACGGCGATTTAAACATGTAGTGGGCCACTTGTGTTCCATTAAAAATTGCGAGTTCTTTCGGAACAAAAACTTGAAATTTGAAACATTTGTACGTCGATTATGCCGGGCATCGTATTACAGCTGTCTTACTGCATTGACGTTATACGTAACTAAGCGACCATTTAGTATTACACAGTATGCTGTCGTATTCGCGGGTATGTTGACTACTGTCTCGAATTATACACGAAATACTACTGCTTTAGAGTGCATTGTCTTTTTTAATTTGAACAGTCTACCACTATCAATGGCGCGACTGCCGGAAATTGATTAGGTGCGAGTAATGGTTGACCATCTCCTTGATAATATCACATTTCGAATTTAGCAAACATTTCATACATTGTAGCAAATCAATTATTATCATAGTTAACGTTAGAATTGTCATACGGGTAACGATCCGTGTTATTCTTTAGTGCACATTTATCGAATCTGCTCATATCTTGAAAAACATTATTTTCTCGGTCCGTTTGAATTCCTATAATAATGTATCTAGGTGTTTCTATATTAGTCGATGTTTTGATTGCCCATGTATGTTTATCTGTTGTTGGAAATGCTAGATATATGTGTGTTTCCCAACTTCTAAATGCTACTGGGGTATTTACATTTTTATCAATGTACTTTGTTAATGCCAATTCCTCCGCTAATGCTGGAATGATGTGTGGAACTTTCCAATACATTTTATCTACGTTAACTTTTATGGCTCAATCTGCAATAGTTGAAATTACTGCGTCGGTATCAATGCTACTGCGAATTAAAACCAATTCTTGTCTGATGTTCGAAATCACTTTATTGTAATTTCCCGCAAATCCAAGTAGCATTCGTAAAGGGACACAAACATTAAAATACCCTAAGGCATTTGTTAGTCTGCTATTGGAGGTAGGAAACCAACCCGTATTTTCATGACGAGCGAGGTCTTTGGGTGTCAATAATACCAATCCTTTCATTGTAGACGTTAATCCTACCTTCGTCACGGAATCTACCACTATTCTATTCATTTCGTATTTAATTTCACTGAATAAATATTCAATACCATTATTAACAAACCGCGCGGTGTTAGAGATAGCACCATCCTCCCTCAGCAATCCTCCCTCTACGTAGACATAACTCTCTAATGGTAAAGTGAACATTTCTTCCTGAATGGGTATTCTGATTGCATCATTGTGATGCCTCTCCATTTTTAAAACTTCCACTTGTTATGTTGCAGTCGATAATTAACGAATTAATCTTGATAATTTTAGAAGGATTTTCAGAGGTATGCAATTCATGACCAATGTAAACTTTTTTGTTAAATCCCAGCATAGGTCCTATATAATGTTCTACATTAAAGCTAATATCATATGTTGCTTTCATAATTGCTTGCATTGTGTTATTGTTTGCCCGTAAATAAAAAATTTTTTTCGAACCCTTCACTGTATCATTTATATGTTTATTCACATCTGCGATTTCGTATGATCCGGGTGGTATTGTAATTCTAGTTTCTTCAAATATCAGTTGGTTGTTCCTGGAAGTAACGTTTTGTATAGTATTGAAAGATTCAAAACTAGTCAACTCCATTGCATATTCCGACTAAGTATCAAGATAAATCGGTGGGTTAAAGTTGGCTTGAAAAATACTGCTTGTATCGGTAAATATAAATGTGTACGACTTTACGATCAGTAACGACTACTGAGAACCAAAACAAACCGTCATATAAAAATCGTAAGACTAAATGACCGCAATTGTATGTATTGAAGTTTTGAACCTTGGTTATAATCAATCGTGTTTCTGTTCCATCACTTTTAAAATAGTGAATTAATTCTAATGGTGGTTTAATGTGTCCTATGCTATCAATATATGTAATCCGCCCATTACGCTTGATGTAAGCCATCCAGTGTGTTCCGCTGTTATTTTGATAATCCAGATTCACGATACCACATTCATTCGTATGGATTCGTGTAGGTAATTTATCTCGCATGTATATCCCTCTAAAGTAAGGGATTTGTAATTTTTCAACAAATCTTGATAGCTCAACGTTGCTTAAGGCGTAACGTGGTAGTACCAGTGGGAATTTTTTTAATACGGTTGTAGATGTAGGCCTAAACCTCGATTGTATGGTTTTATGTATAAGCCTTTTCCTAAGGTAGCTGCTTCCATTGCTTAATTGTGTCGTTTGGCTTCTTCTAACGTTTTTGACGCGGTTTGTGCGTCAGTAACCGCTTTTGCAACTTCGGCTGCACCTTCACCCAAAGAACCTAACGCTCCTAATGCTGAAAATAGGGGAATAAGAGGTATGAATCCCCCGCGTTTCGGTATTGACAATATTCTTCTCTTGGGTGTCAAGATTTTTTTATGTTTTAAAACGTTTAAGGCTTGATGTACCGTAGATTTTAACGGTGACCGACGTTTACCACCAACACGACGTCGCTCTAGAAAGACTGCTTTGTTGAATGAAATTGGTCCTGTTTCTGTGAGAACGCATCCTACGTCGTGCTTTGCTTCTCATTCTAATTGTTATTTTTCCTTTCATTATACCAGCTATGGTTAATGCAGCTGCTCTTTCTCCAAATGTAGCGTTTGAGAAACGAAATCTATTCCAAGCTTTTTGTTGCAAAGCCTTATCAGCTATGTGGCGATGCCTTAGATCGTTTCACTGGGAGTATGCAATATCGTGTTCTTTACACGCTTCGTCCAGTTCGTTAACACCTCTGTGACCACGAGCTAATCGTTCTCGTAAACGGGTACCCGGACCGCAATATCTGTACCCAGGTATATGCAACTCTACGTGTAGTTTATTTATTAAGGTGTTAATTAATCCAGAACCTTTTTTATAGCTGTTACACCGAGAACTATTCTTCATACCATATATATATATATATATATATATATATATATATATATATATATATATATATATATATATGTATATACACGAGTGCGTCGAAGTATGATACATCCGTTATTAAAGGAGATATCAAAAAAGTTATTTACAAAAATTATAGGCAACTTCAAACTTCACCTTATAAAATTATTTTATTAATTTAAGTAGTAGCAGTGAGTGTTGCGAAATGTTGGATGCTGATTATGATTTACGATGTACTCCTCCCGAGATTACTGAAGTAGCGAACGAGACAATTAAAAATTTACTACCAACGAAATCTGTTGCTATCTACGAAGCTTCTTATAATAGATTTCTAAAATGGTGTTCCGAGAGAAATGCTAAAATTTATCCTGAAAACGTTTTATTGGCTTACTTTACGGAATTATCTAGAAGTATGAAAAGCTCTTCTCTATGGTCGATTTATTCGATGATAAAATCATTCTTAAATTTCAAGAAGAACGTGGATATCTTAAAATACTTAAAACTGCGTGCTTTAAAAAAAAAACAAGAAGAGAGTTTCAGTTCAAAGAAAGCAAAAATTCTAACTTCGTGTCGGGCTTTTAATATTCCCTCGAGCCATAATCTTCTGATTGTGCCCTTAATACATAAATATCTATTAATTACAAGGTTGTTTTATCCTAAATCGTAAACGCACAACTTTTATGAATAAAAACGTACTACTTACATAACGGGTGTCTATTAATGATTGAAGCTGACTTCATGTAGCAAATTTTGGTTAGGTTGGCATCACTACACTTCATTTCGGTCGCAACGATTGACATTAGCGTCCCATGGGGTAATCACCTTTGATGTAATTATAAACATTGTTTGTTAAAATTAAACAGAATACCCCTACTTTTGGAAATGTTTATTGCCAATATTTGCTAATTACAATTATTTAACAAAATAAATTTTAAAATGATTGTTATGACAAAAATACAAACAAACATTCTTCATTAAATTAATATAATTACAAAAAATGTTGAAAATGATTACCCTGCAGATCTATTCTCGAAATCGTTCGTTTCTAAACGTATGCGATAACGGCGAGTTATCGAATCCGAAATCGAGATTTGTATTCTCGAGTTTAGTATGCGTTAAAAGTCGATTACGTTTCGTTCGACACCTTAGATCATATGATCTAAGTTCGACACTGTAACGAATGGTAAATAGTAATCTTTTTGATCAAACGTATGCGTTACTGTAAAAAAATTAATACTCCATCCTCTGAATTATAACTTTACTTTGGTCGTCCTGCTATAAAAACAAATGGTTTTATACACCCCACCAAGTGAACTAGCTTAAGTATAGAAAGTACCTGTTATCTGAAGAACTTCGGTCACTCCTCCCTCATTTTCTAATATAGCCGAGTTGTTAAAACAGGTTTGTTGTTCGGTAGAATCGACAAAAATTATTTCTATGTTATTTCAATTGTGAAAATCCTAGAATTATTTAAATCGTGAAAATCCTAGAATTACTTGCTATTAAAATTTCAAAGAGACTCGGTAATATATAACTTAGATGATGAAATTCAGCAGTTGATGCTAAAACATCATCACCATTTACTTCAACAGAAGAGATTATATTTAACAACCCCTCCTCCGTATTTGTCAATACACCCTTTATTTGTGGGCCTCCTCCTGTAAACATTCTGTATTTCTTTATTTTTGAACTCTTTATTTTTGTTTTAGAATGGAAATCTTGCCAAGTCTAAACAGTAAATTTAACAATACAAAAATCAAAAGAATCAATTAATTTCTTTACCTTTCTCCATTGCTTCCAATCCTTTTTCGCCCCAGAAATTACATTTAATTCTGTTTGAATGTTTTTCCACAGTTGTTGTGCATTTTTGTATGTAAATGTAGCAGAAAATTTACTTTTTACTAGTTGTGCAAGTAATAGAGCTACACGCTTGGTTTGATTCATACAACTTTCAAAAAAGATTAGAACCTTACGGGGTGTTTTCTTATAATGAAACTTATGAATAACCATTGTTTAGTTGTTTTTCGTCTAATCCGTCTATTAATGCACATTTGGGATTTTGGCGGTGAAATACGCAGTTGTCATTGGCCGACAATTGGCTCTCCTACGAACTTATTTACGACTACCTCAAAAGCATTCGTTAAATACAAAACTCTAGCGAATACGCTCGAGAATACACTTTGTGGTACTAAAGCATTTCGCATACGTTACAAAGCGTTCGAAATATTCGTATACGTTGGTTAAATGAACGGTTTCAAGAATAGACCCCCTGATGCTGTAGACATAAATTAATTCTCCTCTCACGTTTTTAAAAACATGCTGAAGTTCTTCCCGTGTAATAGCCTGAATCTCGTGTTCAAACTGCTTCCATTAATTAACCTAAATTATGAAATCTATTTCCATAAATATTGTCTATAATCTTTCCAAGTTACGAAAATAACTGATTGTGAATATAACGAAAAATTAATACAGGAATGAAGAATGAACGGAAAAATTATAGTAAAAGCTAATGAAAAACAGACACATGCGACTATGGCAAAAATGGTAGAAACCGATTGATTTTACAATATAATTCTCAGTGTTGCAAATGCTAAGCAAAGAAAATTTCCTAGATTTGACATGACGTCAGCTTCAATAATTAATAGACACGTGTTATAATGTTTTACCACGGCACACTGTACCCTGTGGCGCCAAAAGCTTGTTTTATATATGCAATATCCGATCAAGGTTTCTGTTCAACACTATATTGGATACCAGACTGGTTTTAATGTTAAATTTCAATCAACCGATATAACTCCCAGTCTCAAAAGAATATATAAAAGTACACTTATTTGAGATGTATGTATGTGAATTTGTTTATTAGATTAACTTTTCACTATGAAATCTCCCATAACAAAAGAAATACAAGTAGATAATTGGAAATAATTATGTATTCAATTATACGTCAATGCTATTAGCTAGTTGTCCTTGTCTAAGATTTTACCAAAGGACGAACTCTATAATGGGAAAATGTGTGATCTTATTACGAATGTGGTAGGTTTGAGAAATTTTACTCATGTAAATACAGTATTTAGAGATATTAACGATTGGGTTTGTCACGTATGTTCAAAATCTTACGAACCATCGCTATTTTTTTCGAACGTTAGGTCTTTTAGTACTGCACGCCTTCAGAAAGGTAGTATAGATGGTTAAAAAACTCAACTTTTCAAGTGTAAATTCCTGAAAGCTTTAAGGTAGGTAATTACTTTTATTTTGTTATTTGAGGATATTTAACGTGTTCTTATTGCTAATTAAAATTTGTAGTCCCGATCTTGTAAATGATACAGACCTTTTTTTATTTTGATTTGTTGCCTGTAATCAATTGAAACCTTTTGTAAAATTAGGTTTCATTTTCGCACGTAAATATTCTTATTTTAGTGAAAGAGATATAGATCAGTTTTTGTGTAAATAAATATTCTCGTTATTTTAAATTTTGGTGAATTTTCTTAAATGTATTTGAAATTGCATCATGTCAAATTGTATGGACCTGTTACAAACAGATCATATTCCAGTGATAACTCAGAGGTACCTTTGGGAATGCAATTTGGACGGATGATGCAATTTTTTTTTCCGATTCTGTGCCAACGGTCTATTGTTTTTCGCGCATGTTAATTTAAAGTAACGAAGCTGTGTAATTGGCTAATTAGGATATAAGGGTATTAAAATCCAATGTGGCGAATTTTGGATGATGTTGAAGGCAGTCTTGGGTTAGATGTAGTGATGTGGACTCCCGTTATCGCGACTCCGGCTGCTTACCCGAAAAGTCGAATGTGTGTTGGAGTCAGATGGAATCTTCTTACGTCTGTACCGTAGTGAAAAAGCTTTCGGTGGGGTAGAGTCTCTGTTAACCCTTCAAGGCGGATAGTGATTAGACTCGCCCATCTCGGTAAAATAGTGTAGTACTGTGTACCGTTGTCAGTGATTGATATTTTTGAGTCGAAGGAATGTGGTTACGTGTTTACTGGTAGTGTGAACCTCGTTTCTTTTGGATGAATACCGCCTATCTGGCGGGTTATTTGTAAAGAGGTTCCGGTTATAATATGTTCGTTTCGATTACATAGTTGGCCATGATAGAGAACAAATTTGTTGTATGTGATCATACTTTAATAAGTTTTAAGTAAATAACGTTATTTTTGGGTATATGTTATCGTTAACCAGATGAAGAAGTGGTCGTAACGAATGGTCTTTCTTTTAAAATTTGCCGTTAATAAAGTTTGCGTAAAGATAATTGGTTCACGTCGATTAAGTATCAAAAGGTCCATTGCTGAGCCGTTGTGCAAAAAAGGAAGTTTGATTGATTATTTTGGTGCTTGTGAAGGTGACTACATATTTTTCTGATTTTATATATATATATATATATATATATATATATATATATATACAGGGTGATTTTTAAGTTGATACTTTTTTTTTAAACTGTGTATGGAACTAATTAAAATAAACAACTTTTTCAAATAACATTTTTTAATTAACTCAAAAATAAAAGAGATATTTCGTTTTAAAGGAATAAGCAGTCAAGTTCTATTTCAAATGATATGTTCAATGTTGTCACCATTCTGTTCTACACAACGCTGTGCGCGATGTAACCACTGTTCGGTGACAGCGCGTAATAACGAAATTCGTTTTGTTTTAATTGTTGCTGCTGCTTGTTCTATGCGCCCAATTAATTTTTCCCGCGTGTTTTACGGTATTTTAAAAACTAACGCTTTCATGTAACCCCACAGAAAGAAATCGCATGGTGTAAGGTCTGGTGAGCGAGGTCTCCACGCAACTGGCCCATTTCTACCAATCCACCTGTTTGGAAAAGTATAATCCAAGAACCCCCACACTTCTCGTCTAAAGCAAGATGTGCGGACCAATGAGTATTCCATTTACAATTCCAGCCCAAACATTTACGGAAAATATTTCTTGAAAACTTGATCTCCGTATAGCATGGGGATTTTCAAATGACCAAACATGAGTATTGCGAAAATTGTTGACTCCATTTCTGATGAATATTGCCTCGTCCACGCACAAAATTTTTCTTGTAAAATTCAAATGATTGTAAAATGTTTTGTAAAAGCCATGCACAGAACTCAACTCTACGGGGATGGTCTTGAGGAAGCAGCGCGTGTACACGTTGAACGTGAAATGGGTACAACTGATTTTACCGCAATGTTTTCCACACCTTTGTTTGACTTACACCAACCTCACGTGCAATTTCTCTAGTACTTATCGATGGATCTTCCTCAATAATATTCAAAATTTGTTCTTCATTCTGCATATTCACAGGTTGTCTCGGTCTTCCTACATGCCCTCCACGTTAAATAACCAGTATCCCTTGCCCTCTGAAAGAGATTTATAAAACTACGGGATGTCGGATGGACTCTTAATGGAAGGCGTTCTGCATACAGCCTTGCGGCTGCAGCCGCACTTTGACGACACTCCCCATAAGTCAACAGCATGTCCACGAGTTCATTATTTTCATACACATGAGCCATTCTTTATTTTTCAATAATCACAAACTGACTGAAATCTAACACGCGATTAACTGACAACAAATTGACACATTTCTGCTTGACATAAAAAGTGTAAACAGAAACAAAACAAAATTAACAGCCGTCTTATCACAGAGATTGTTTGCAGTTTCATAACAACCCGAATATGCGTGGTGAGGCTATAAAACCGGTAAACACGCGGGAATAATTAATTGGGCGCATAGAACAGGCAGCAGCAACAATTAAAACAAAACGAAAAAATGTTATTTGAAAAAGTTGTTTATTTTAATTAGTTCTATGCACAGTTAAAAAAAGCAGCAACTTAAAATCACCCTGTATATATATATATATATATATATATATATATATATATATATATATATATATATATATATATATATATATATTAGAGAAGCAGTTGAAATTGAAAGAAGACCAAACGCCCCAATAAACGAGATGACACTTCTAGAATGCCACAAATTTAGGAAAATATCATTAAACAACTTGATTCTACATTTCAACCAACTCCAAATCTTCCAGAAATTTTAAACACTTATGCTGCAACTATTCCTGACGTCCCCACTTCTGCACCTTCTACATCATGTACTAGATCCACTACCCGAAGTCAAACATACTCGTCCAGATTAAATTTAGATTAGTTACCTTGCTTCATATTCTGTACTTTTTAAAAAATAGTTACCTTATTTCATTTCTGTAATTGTCAAAATAAATTCTTGACAAAGGGAACAAAGGAAGTTCCCGAAACGTTGAATTAATTAGTACGTTTATTTACACAAGTTTCAAAGAAAAAATGTCTTATTTAAAAATTAATACTTGTGGAAATCTAAATAGAAAATATATATATATATATATATATATATATATATATATATATATATTATATATGTATAGTATTATTATGTATTATTATTATTATATATATATATATATATATATATATATATATATATATATATATATATATATCGCTCAAGGTTTGGATTGCATCCAGCTATTGAGTGATTTACTGGTGTTACCGAAATTGTGTATTTACATAAATTTACGATGACTATCTTTTTTGTTGTCATATTACTTAATTCAAGTCTTAACGTAATAATTTGATAGATAATTAGTCATTCTGATCTGGTTGATATAATTGAAGTTGAAGATAAGTTTTAATACACATACCGTAACGTAATTATAAAGTAAATAGTCTTTGACCGAACAACTGGCTTATTTGCATGCCAGTGCTTGTTTTGCGAGTAGTCGAAAAAATTTTTTTAAAGTTATTTTTATAGGAATCAACATATCGATTGTGGACGCGTAGTGCCTGAGTTTGCCAAACAGATAAGCCAATTTGTATTATTTGTTATGGCAGCTGTGCATTTTCCCGAATTTAGGTACTACATCCCGATATTGACGTTTAGTAAATTTTAGGATTTTATAAATTTTCGGTTACGTATAGTTTTATTGTGATGTATTTTTCGTTTTAAATTGAATAATAATTAATTACCCTATTTATACTTTACCGTATTTATATATATATATATATATATATATATATATATATATATATATATATATATATATATATATATATATATATATATATATATATATATTTTAGCGTGATAGCTGCGCTACGTTTTCGGTATTAACCAATCAGAATCCAAAATACGACTTTGTGTTGAGAACGTCGCAGTGCAACCAAGTGCTGTTTCGTCGTCATTTCACGACGTCGAAAAGTTCGTTTCGTTCAACTTTTAGCGGCTTGTTTGTAACGGTGTGAGGTTAGAACGTTTGTTTTTGTTATTAACCCACACTTTTCTTCGTTTCCTCCGCTTCCGCTTAAGTTTGAGTATACATACTTAAGTTAATACTTTGGAGTTTGACATTCTTCACGTAATAGATTACTAATAAACTGTTACGGTTATGTTGTATTGCTTACTTTTTTTTATATACAACATTCCACAGCTAAAACGTCACAAAAATTTCTACTATTTTGACGTTAAGCGTTTAAGCGGTACGCAGTTAAAACTATAATGACGTACAACTGGTATGGAAACTTACTTACCTTAAAAATACACGAACGCCACTGTGTGAACATACAGATTTAAATTTTCCCTCGCGTTATTTTATTTTTAGTTTGTAGGTTACTTTACTTACTATTATAGAACTTAATTTACATTATGGACAAAATAATGCACAACAAAATAATGAATGTTGTTAAAAATTTTAATGGTCTTTCAAAAGACTGTCTTTCATTGGTACAAATGAACTTTCCAAGGTAATTTAACCTTTAACTTAAAAGATTATAATTTCTTTTTAGTTGTAGTTCAGAAACATTAAATAGCATTATAAATTATGAGTATCAAAAAAGAATGAAATTTAAATATATAAAGACTTCAGATACTATAAATCGGTATTATAATTTATATAAAAATGCACTTGACCGAGGCGATTCACCAGGAATTATAATACAGATTTCCAAGGATACTGGTATATGCCCTTGTTTAGTTGCTAAATTAATACTACAAAAGTTTTATGGTGAGGATTCTTCTACACCAGATAATTCAGTGAAACTGAGTAGTACAGTGCAAACATATATGAAAGACACAAATCTCATTCCAGATTCACGATTGGGTTATGAGGTTTATTTGGTAGGGTTGTTTAGGATAAATTAACGAATATTATAAAATTTTAATTTTAGTGTACAATATATGATGATTTGTATAGTCCCCTTGTGGAAGTTATGAAAGCGTAAGCCATATTAATTGTTTATTTTTAATACAATCTTATCTTACAGGAGTCTGGGTCAAGAATATGAGATTAAGTTGTATAGAGAGATGAAAAGTATGGGTTTGGCATTTAGAGATGAGGAACATTTACGTACATACGGTTATGATAAAACACCTGATTTTAAACTGGAAATACCTATTGCTATTAATGGATTTATTATTAACTGGGTTGAAAGTAAAGCCCTTTTTGCTAATGACGAAGTCCATCAAGAATACTATCGTAGTCAGTATGGTAGTTACTGTAATAGGTAGGTAATGTATACTTATAAATATAGTTTGATTCAAATAAAATTGGGTATGTGTCATTTTTAAAATTATACGAACTAAAGATTTAGGTGACATAAGTCTTCTTTAAATTAGTAAAGTATCTTTTGGTTAATATTTTATCGGGAGATGTCTCCACATATATTTCCATAAAATGTCAAAGAAAGAATTATTAAATGTTTTTTACATTTTGAACTAGAAAAATTATTGATTATATCCTCTTATTTTATTGATAGAATCAAAAATATTGTGCTGCGACAGTGAATTGTTATAATTTAGGACATGGTTTGATTAAATTACATACCATTATAATACATAACCTATATATTTGTAATTAAACAAATACTTTTTTTGTTTATTATAAATTATATCATTTCAGGTGGAAAAATTGATAAAAGTTGCAATTAGTTTGTTATTCTCAAGATTTATAACAACCTTTCTAGAAGCTTTGTAATCGACATAATTCTTGTAGTTAGTTTACGATAACATAAATATTGATACCTTTGTGATTATTTCATTCTTGTAGAAGAAAGTATGTACAGTGTAATGTCGTTCGAAATTCAACGAAATTATAGATGTTTAATATTTTAATGTAGCACATAGTTTAAATAGATTTCATATTTCTCCCAGTTACATGAAAAGCAATTTACATAAATACATGTATTCAGTCCACCTATTGTAGAGTTATCAATATGTTAATGTAATATTTATATACATTGGAATTAAAACATTTAAATTAAAAAAAATTATTCAATAGCAGCGTCACTCAAATGTTTTTCAATTTCCCACCACTCTAACATTAGACATTTCGGCTTGTTTAATGTATTTCTGCCAATATGTCCCATGAATTCGTTGCAAGGATTGCATCCATATTTTATTTACATGGTCATCGTAAAATTTGGGTTTATGTCTTCTTATAGTTTTGTTGTAGTGCTCTGCAGTTTGCCCGCACCAGTTCAATTGGGTTAAATTGACAGTGATATGGTGGTAACCGTAATACTCTGTGTCTACAGTTGTTTGTTATTTCAGCTATTTCGTACACCTTTGGTATCGAATTATCTGAAACTAATTGCAGTAATTATTTTTAAACATGCTAGGTTCATAAGCTATGTTGTGCTTTAATAGAAAATTACATATTTCTTCCTTCTTAGATGAATTATTTGGAATTTTTTCTTTTAAGTTTGCTATTAAATTATTTTCAAACCATTTTGTAAAAAAATCTCCACACGTCTCCATGATAGCCTGCGCTTTGTGACTTTGTAGAAAACAAAAGTGAAGCATCGAAAATAAATCCATCTTCATTACCTGAATGAACAACTATGAATCTAAAAAATACAGTTATTTTAGGAATTGTAATAACTATATTACAACAAACCTTTTTCCTTCACCCACTTATTGTTCCAGTAAACCTCTCCTACCATCATCTACTTTAGATGAAAAGCCAATGGAATGTAAGAGACATCTTAAACTTGATCTACGAAACCGAAAACTTGACTGTTGCTTAATTCTTTTTTGTAATGATTCCAGCGTGACGTGTATACCTACAAAAACAGTTATAGTACTAGACATGTCTTGCATGTTTGTATTTACATTTTGAATGCATTTCATAAATTTTTCTCTTTACAGTATCCTTCACATAGTCATCAACTTCGGTGGACTTAGATTTCGTACGTTTTTTCCACTTAGCTGGTGACTGGAGGTTTATTTACTTGTTGGTGTTCTGTAACCCTTTTTTACCTTCCAACCTACATATACATAATAATATGTAGGTGTAGAAGGTATTAGATATAAAAATACCTAGATATAGACCTTAAACATATCGATTAATTATGTTGTATGCAATTTTTTGATAGGACGCATAATTTAGCGATATAAAAATTACTAAGGTGTTAGTGTTAGCTCAAATTTTTTCATTATTTGAATAACCATTCATTTTATAAAAAAAAGTGTAGACGTATTTTTTAAAGGAAATTTAATTTTACATAAATATTCTTTATAACGTTTTTTAATGTAAAGCGAAATAAATGTAAAAATGAAATAAATATGATTGAAAATGCTGTAGCTGTATTATCGATATTTTTATAGAAGCGCGGCTATGGAATTTTTTTTTACCTTACATGTATTTATGTCTATGAATGTCTGTCTATCTGACAGGATGTTTTAAACGTCACTATGACATAGATTATTGTTTTTGTTTTAACAATGTTGTCGGTTTTCGTTATGAGCGTATAAAGAAGTTGCATAGTTATTTAAAAAAATTGAAATCAAAATTATTTCATTTCAATTTTGTAGGTTGGAAGGTTGTGTGGTATTCCACACCAGATATTTTTATAGCACTAACTGTATTTATACTAACCCAACATGCTTCAGACGTGCGCTAAAAGTAGTCTTTCTAAGCATCATATTTTATACAATAATGTACTACATACCTGCATAACAGATTCAAATGGAACGAGTGCCCCTTGATTGTCACGTTCTCATTCATAATAATTAAGCACGTTCGTAACTACAAGCTGCACTTGAGATTTAAGGTATATCTAAAATTTTGTAAATTTTATATGAATTATGTAAAAATGTTACCAAATTACCGATAATTCACTGTACAAGTTTTAGATAGTTTTGAAAAAAAACTGTTCGTTATAAAAAGTAAAGCAAAAATGCATGAACAATAATTTCAAAAAATGACAGGAGTGACAGATGCTGCTTCTTAATCACGACACACGTTTTATTGCGCTAATAAATACATTTCTTTAATACATGCTGTTGAGAGAGAGAGAGATAAAATATGTAATTTTATTATGGTTTTACATTGATGAGTCATACCCAACTTTATTTGAATCAAACTTTACTATGTTGGTGCTATTATAAATTTAAGTAGAAGAATGTATCTAACATTTGTATCATAAGCCCTTTGCATTCTTTAAATGCTACCTTGATTACAATAGTACTCAATAATGACAAAGTATGTGGGTACCTTACCTTTTTAAAATTTGAAGATATACAGTTTGGTTGCTCCTACCATTTGTGTTTGTGCATCAACAGCACACAATTTATAGAATTTATTTAATGCTGCTGTCTCGGATCTGCATTGTGTCCATCATCACAATACTGCATAAGACAATAATTATGAAATGTTTGTGTATTTGGTTTTTTAAATAAACTAACAAAAATCTAAACTTTTTACAGTATTGTATGCCATTTTGTTTAATGCTACATTTTTGTGAGTCACTTCATTGATGAGACTACATTTGTTAATATTTGTTAAAGTGCATATTGTTTATGCATGGCACTTCAATATTAACAAAACAGTATTACAGTGAACCGATTCTACCTTTAGGGTCAGATGTGCACAAGATAAACAGTGATGTTGAGCGAAAGATAAAGATATACCCATCTATACCTGCTTCAGGTCCATTATAACACTATAGAGTGATTGTAAAAGTGAATAACTCGACATGAGGTGTGCTCCTCACTCAAACATTAGGTCAATGTACAGGGTGGTTTTTTTTCGTTAATATTATAGGGTATAGGCTAAACGGTAAGAGATACAAAAAAACTAAGATACGTGTCCCGTTCTCTTTTTTAGTGTTTAGTTTAATGGCGCAATCGGATCTACGCTAACTAAATTGGTTTCGAAGATACAGAGTGATTCTCAAAATCTGCTGGCTTTTATTATCTCTTATGACTTGGTTATTTATGGAGATAAATAAAAGCTTTGGATATGAAAGTTTTATGACTTTTTACGTTGAATCCAGTGGCGTTCTTAAAAAAAATATAGATGTTTGATTTTTTGAGATTATCAAAAGTAGCATTTTCTTAAATGGGACATCCTGTATCTGATAATCTCAAAAAATTGCATTTTTTCTTGAGATTGCAACAATATATAACACTTAATATTTTGCATTGTCCTAAATAGCTAAAATACTAAAAAAACATTTTTTTTTAGTTGGCCATGGATTTAATCAATTCTTTATTTTATAATAGGCATAATAAAATTGCAGATAATAACAATAATAAAACATTAATAAACTAAAACAACAATTACAAAAAACAAGAAAAGATTTATAACAACTCAACAGTAATTATTTCAAATACTTAATATATAACAATTAGCATAGGTGGTTAATCACAAAAGGTGCTCAAATTGTCTTCCATTCTGCTTGATGCATTTTTGGGCTCTGCTTGTAACTGAACGAGTGGCGTTATAGATTTGAATATTTGGCACTCTTCCAATGCAATTAATAAAATTTGCTCTGAGTTCTTCTACAGTATTACTTCGGGTTCGGTTCATTTTTGATAGATCCCCAAAAGTAAAAGTCGAGTGGCGTCAGGTCGGGGGAACGCGGAGCCCACTGTTTGGTCCATATGTACCAAGCCAATTTTCGCCAAAATTGACATTTAGTAAGTCCCTTACCATGTGGCTATTATGTGCTGGAGCACCGTCTTGTTGTAAATAAACATTATTTCTTGCAGCTAATGGCATGTTATCCAACTCCATTATTACACATTCTTCCAAAATATGGATGTATCCTTGAGCATTCAAATTTTCATTAAAAATTCTGTAGTTAAGGACTCTGTTTTGATATAGCGCCACCCATACATGGAACCCAAACCGTCCTTGTTGTATCCTGGCGACCGTCTGATGAGGATTTATGTTTGACCAATATCGATTATTATGTCGATTAAAAACTCCTTCGCTAGATATAAAAGCCTCGTCGGTCCATATTATATTTTGGAAAAAATTGGGATTCCGATTAATCTGCTGCGAATACCAATGACAAAATGTTAAACGACGCTCTTCATCTCCAAGATGTAAGTTATGAACCTTTCTTATTTTATATGGTTTATACTTATGCTTTCTTAACGTGTTTAAAACTTTAGATTTACTTGTGCCAATATCTTTCTCAATATTACGGCTAGATATCGTCGGATCAGCAGCAACACAAGCTAATGTATTTATTTCATCTCTTTCTCTATTTGCCTTATTGTAAATCTTACTTCTTGGTTTTCCAAATGATCCATAGTCACTTAAATTGTGATATAATCTTTCAAATATTTGTTGTTCTGGCTGTCGTCGTTCCGGATAACGCTCAAAATATAAGTCTAGAGCTGCGTCTTTATTTTTATTACTCTCAATGTAGCACTCAAGCATATTTAATTTTTCATAATTTTGAAAATTATTCATTTTAATCACCTTTTTTAAAAAATATAATCGGAAACGAAATAAGAATACCAATACATAATTGTTACTGAATTTTATGACATGTAAACAAACAAAAACAATTGCTTAAAACATTCAATTAATGGCCAACTAAAAAAAAATGTTTTTTTAGTATTTTAGCTATTTAGGACAATGCAAAATATTAAGTGTTATATATTGTTGCAATCCCATTTTCGTTACTATTATTGGAATCTTTCATTCTCCATATAGGTATGTCCCATCTAATCTTTCTCTTATTATATCATTTCTCACACAGTCTCTTCTTGTGTTTCCTGTTATTTTTCTAGGATATTTCATTTCTGCTGCTGTTAGAGCCGACTTGTGTTTGTGCTGCAATGTGCAGCTTTCTGCACCATATGTTAAAGTGGCTAGAAACACTGATTTATATACTCTCATTTTTGTCGGGTACTTATCTCTTTTTTCCCTATTATCGTTTTATTTGTAATGTAATATAATTGACTGGCTTTATTTATTCTGTTTTGTATTTTCTTATTGATTTTCTCGTTCTTTGATATTGTGCTTTCTAAATAGTTGTATAGATACTTCCAATTATGGTTCATTGATTCTTATATCTCCTGTACTTAATTTTTCTATGCTTATGCATATTATTTTGCTTTTTTCTACATTTATTTTTAGTTTTATTTTCTCTAGTTCTTCCGAACATACATTTAATTTTTGTTGTAACTCTCTCATTTTCTGCTATTATTATTATATCATCTGCATATAATAGTTGTTGTAGATGTATTGGTTACATTTGTCTGTATCATATTTTAGTAGGTTTTATTTTCTTAATAGTTTTTTTCATAATGCTACGATAAGTAGCTATTGACTCAGGCTTTCTCCCTGTTTCACTCTATTGATTTTAAATCCTTCTGGTAGTACCCAATTTATCCCGACCCTGTCTTCTACATTGTTGACAATTTGACAAGCTGACTATTTATTTTAGAATTTTCAGTTTTTCTATATTTGTATTCTTGAAATGTTATTGAATGCTGCTTGTATATCTATCAATGCTATGTATATATTTTCTCGTATTTTATCATTCCACCACTTTGTTCTCTTAATAACCCTTTAATAGGCAAGGCAAGAAATTGGTGAAAAAAAGTTATGAAATTTGTTAACACTAGAACTACTTCCTAGAAGTTTTGAAAAATTAGTAAGTATAAATACTCGTACACATTAAACCAACAATTTTAGTTAGGCACTTTACATTCAAGATGTCGAAATATCCTACTGAAGCCGACTGCAATATGAAACTGATCATTTAAATTTATACGATTCCGACGATGATAATCGTAGCGATAATAGTGTAGTGTCATCAGAGGAGGGTACATCCTACGTTTTGGAAGATGCAATGTCGAGCACCAGTAGTGATGGTGACGAAGATGAGCATTTATCCAGTTTTCCAGGACCATCAAAAGTTAGTGTAGAATATGATGCAGCTGATAATAATAATAATAATAGGGTTTATTGTCCAACAGAAAAATATCCAATAACAGGACAATGTAACCAAACTAAGTTACATACACAGTACGCAACTACTAAATACAAACAGAAACATATTTAAAACGTAAAGATTAATATCAATCTGCTACTTCATAATATAGAAAAAGGGTATTAAATGGAAAATTCTGAGTGATTTTAATAACGGTTGTGGACGTATATCTCGTCAAAACATACTTAGAGAAGAAGCTGGGCCAGCCGGATATGCTAAACGAAACTTTGACAATACTTGTGCAAGTTCTTGGAGGCTTTTTATTGACAATTCTATGATGCGTAATATTAGTAAGTGTACTGAAGCTGAAGGAACTAGACAATTGGGTGACAGTCCATGGACAACTTCTTTGGAAGACTTACACGCGTTTATATCTTGTTTGTACGCTCGTGGGATCTATGGTGCTAAAAACTTTCCAGAAATGATTTTTATTCTACGTAGGTTTTTGTATGTGACGATATTTCTCTAAGGGTACGGATATAACAGGGACCCTTGCATAAGCACATTGATCTGACCCATGTCTGGTACCGTAGACCATCGTTCCGACCATAGCGCGTAGGTAGTCACATTGAAGCCTCGACCAACGCATTTGTATTTCAGTATAAACCGTAAACGACCTTCATAGACATATATAAAAAATTACAAAAAAGAACAGTTCATGCTCTAAATAATAATTTAAGGAATGATTCAACTCGTTTTTTTGAATGTATGAGAATGGCAATCAGTACATTCGATTATATTTTAAGTAAATTTGGAGGTAGTTTAGAAGAAACATACAAAAATTGACACTCTCAGCCAAGTGGAACGGGAGAACAACTCGTACTAATATCGAGGTGAGTATGCAAACTTGTTTTATTTATAAAAAAAAGTACAAAGTAGGGTTTTACACTTATCTAACTTTAAAATTGCGTAGGATGCATATTAAAGTTGGCATTCTGGTCCTGTTCTTCTCTAAGATGACGACAAAACATTTCTGAAGGAATATTTGACGAGGAGATTCGTTCCTAGGTGGATTTACTTCCATTGAATCATGTACTAGTTGAAGTACTTTAATAAAAAATTGCATTTTTGTTTTTGGAGGAAACCTTCGTACGTGTGGCTAAATGCTTTTAAAAAAAGATTCGTCCTCATCCTAGCTGTTTTCTTGCTGAATTTAATTCAATCATTGCCTCTTTACTTTTTCTATTCTCTTCTGTATTCAATTTTTTCCCGTTCTGCTATAATTAAAGCTTCACCAACGCAGTCCTTTTTGGCAGACCTTTGTGTTTTAACTTTTTTCGTTACTGGCGTTGGTGGACTCCTTAGTGACGCTGGTGTAGATAAAGGAACTGACTCGATGACAGAGGACGGAGCTTGAGATGAACTTTCATCGCTAGTATCGTTACTACTTCCATCATCGTCGTTATTGAAACTGCCTTCCGTTGTCCCGGGCACAAGAATCTTTTAAAAATAATAAGGAACTGAAAAACTGCCAACCAGGGGTTTCACTGCCGTCTTCAACTCTATCACCAGACTTTTTAATAGGTTGCTCTGACGGCTTTTTCATAAATGTTTGCCTAGGCCTTTTCCATTGAGGTTTTGCGGATGCCGCTGAAAAGAAAACATGACGGAGTTTTATTTTTTAATTTATGAAATCGTTATAAAAATTTATACAAATATGTCCCTAACCTTCTAACACCTTGCGTCTTTTTTAGATTTTTTTCTACCGGACTGTCCTTCATAAGTTTAGCCTTTTTATTCTGAATGGGGAAAAGTACGGTTAGAAAAATTGTAATATAAGTTACACAATCTTTATGCAACGTCCTTTATGAGAAACACATGCCCGTTCCCTCGTAAGAGAACTAAAAAAAAAATCGCTGACGATTTTTATAAAATTTGGAATTTTCCAAATTGTTTGAGAGCTCTAGATGAGAAACACCCGTTTGCGATGTCCTAGAGGCTCTGGTTCCATGTTTTTTTAACTGCAAGGGATATTTTTCTATTGTATCTCAAGCATTAGTATACGCAAATTATAGATTTGTCAACGTTGATGTTGGAGGGTATAGAAAACAAAGCGATGACGGTACATTTAATGCTTCTCCATTATATAAAAAAATGGTACAAGGCAGGCTGAATATTCCAAAAAACAGTAAATTTCTTAATTCGAATTTAAATTTGCTGTATGTTATAATTGCTGATGAAGCTTACCCATTGATGAAAAATTTGCTTAAACCCTACAGCAAGCAAGATTTAATTCCTGGAAAATAAATGTTTCATAAACGTCTATCTCGAATGTGCCTTTGGTATATTACGAGCCAAATGGCAAATTTTGGATAAACTAATTCTTACGGATGTCAAAATAGCGGACAAAATTCTATCTGTATACTACATAATGCAATCATTGATATGGAGGGCATGAAACAAAAGGATTTTCAAATCGACAACCACGAACCTAATCGACGAAACTCTGGTGGAAGGTTTAATGACGAAGCAAAAGCTGTACGAGAAGGTTTTCAAACTTATTTTATACAAAACAACTAATAAATATTAAGTAAAACAGCTATAATATACTTACCTGGTACACCACACTCCTCTGCAATTTCTTTCCATAATCTATTTAAAATGATGAAATTATGATATTTGTTTTTTTTGTTTCAAATAGCCTCTCGGGCAAATACAAGTCCGATTAATTTTTCTTTGTCTTCCATTGTGTGAGCACGGTGGACCGTCGAAGAAATATTAAGCTCAACTCCATGGTACCAGGACCTGGTTCAGACCTATGATCGGAGCAGGGGCCGAGGTGCCGATATGACCGCTAACATTTAAAAACACTAAATGTATTTTTTGTGATCGATGAAAGGGTGCTGTGCTTTGGTCGGAGCGATGGTCAGCACTCCGTTATGTCCGCCAACGAATAAGTTATCAAGCGAAAAGATCGAAAAATGTGTGCATTCTCAGTAGTATCCATAAATTTCCAACAATTGAGGAGGGGCAGTAGAAACTTCCAGAAACCGTAAAATTCTACAACAATACTAAATATGAGGTTGATGTTTTGGACCAAATAGCAAGGAAATATACAACCAAATCGTCTTCCAGGAGGTGGCCTCTACAAGTATTTTTCAACATAATTGATTTAGCAGCAGTAAATTCATGGATAATTTACAATTTGTGTACTAACGAAAACATACGTCGTCGGAAATATACTTTGAAACTCGCCGATGAACTTAGGAGTGAGTACGTACATACCAGAAAATCCACTACATATCAACAAGATTGGTCGCAATCAACAAACAAGACAGTGCCGAACTAAAAAATGTGTCAATAAATCAAAAGACAATTGCAAAATTTGTAATAAAGTGGGAAATGCGTTGGCGTTATAACTAAAGAAATTATATGTTCGGGGTGTATTTAATTACTCATTGTGTATTAGTATCTTTAAAATAAAAAAAAAATCAGAGTTTGGGTTTATTATTTTGCCTTTACAATGTAACTCTAAACTCCGGTCAATTTGACCAGTATCGTATTTATAGGTGAATAAATTATGCTGTATTTTTAGAGTTAAATATGTCGAGATAGGCATGAATTAACATTTTGCCAACTGAAATAGTATATCCATTATGGACTATTTTATGGGTTGTTTGCTACTATACTTTGATATGTATTATTCTTATGTTGTGGTTTAGTGCACATTATCCATCCTTGTCTCATCAGTTGGTCTGGGAGCAACAGGATTTCTGATTCTCATTGATGGAGGTGGAATAGTAACAGGCCTACCGACTTTAGGTTTATTCACTGTAATGAGGGTTCTAATGATTTCGTACCATAACATTTTTAGGGGCAATGTTTTTTTGACTCCTAGGACTTGGCAGTGTCTTTGTATAACAACCATCCATTATTGACACTCATGTCGAGCATCTGGCCAAATATTTACAAGTACCGCCGATGGGTCTTTAGACCAGTGTGGTACCAAGCAATCAACATATCTGCTAGATTCACACCCCCCATGTGTTGGTTGTAGTTAAAACTATTTGTGGACATCGAATATCCACTTTATTCTTTTGTTGCTTACAAAATCGTTTTATGTGGGATTCATGTGTGGTAGGTGAAAAGAAAGATATCAGCTGAACACATTTATTATCGGCCAATTTAGTTACTCTGACTTTTCTTTCGTACATTCACGAAGCCTATTTTTTTGGATTATTCCAAGACTAAGAATACCAAGCTCCCCTCTTAGATAAACTAACAATTCTAACGAAGTAAACCAGTTATCGAAGTAAACCACTTTCATTGGTTTGTTATGAATTGAATTGCATAATTCTACAACAGCTTTCCCACCTGGAGAAATCATGCTGTAAAAATGTATTTTCGCCACCATAGGCAATAAAGTCGTAAACAGTACCTCTAATCCCACAACGGACGAAGAACTTAAATCCCCATTTATTTGGTTTATTCCGTAAATACTGTTGACAACTCCCTGCTCGTGTGCCCTTATATGGCACCATCATTTCGTCAATGGAAAAACATTGTTATTCTTCAAAGGATAAATAATTGAGACGTACGAGGTTTAACATTGCCTGCACTTTGAAATATCTATCTGATCCATTCTCTTCTTCATTGTTGACGAAATGAATATTTCGGCGTAGAACCTGACAACGTTTGAGGGGCATCACATAGGCTATTTGTTCGTATCGAAACGATTGCTACCAAAAATCGCAATATAACGGCATTCCGATAACGCCCATTAGTAATTCGATGCCAATGAAGGGTCTCATCTCTTGGATACTTGTTCCTACTGATGTGCATGTCCGCTGCGCAGAATACAAATTAGTATTATCAGCAATGTGCTGTACAAAGTCATTTTTTATTTATTTATTTACCTACATTACAGGCGAAAGCCCAATTACAATGTAGCAGCACTAAGTATTAAATACTACTAAAGCAGCAAATACATTAGAAGGTACAAACACAGCTAAATTAAAATCAAGCAAACAAACATCATACAGATTCAAACCCTTAATCGGCTAACTTAAACAAAAAATTATATTTACAACTTGTGCCTACATACTTCCCATGACAAATAATTCAAACCCTTATTATTTATTACATACCAAGCTATTGATGTGCCATTAATGCACTAATTGTAGGCTAAGTGCGTATTTGAATAAAAAAGATTGTAAATTATTATAAATATCTAAGTCAGTTGATGATTCATTATACAGACGCAACATACTATTAATGGGTGAATACACTGAAACATTAGTGCGCGCGAAAGCAATATGAAAAAGCATGCGAGAACGACAAAAATAAGTGTGTACGGCAATCCCAATTTGATTGAGCAACTCTACACAGTCACTTGCAAATCCGGCATCAGAACCTCTTAGGTTGCGCTTTATTTCACGCTTTCTTAGAAAATCATCTTTATTCAAGCGTCTAATAAATTTTAATATAATGGGCTTCCAGCGGGTGTTAGATTTACCACCAAGACGATGAGGAGAACAATATTACTTGAAAACTCCTTGTAGTTGATACTCTTGGCCACTTTATCGATAACCAATATAATGCATTCGCGCGAATCCTCAGGTACTCCGACAATCAACAAATTATTTCTGTGGGAATACTGTTCCATATCTTACAATTCAAGCCTATTAATTGTTGTATTTAAGAGAGTATTCTCATTTTTCAAACTACATCATTATTGACTAAACTTAATTTTACTGCAGTAGCATTTAATTTATTGATCACATCATCAATTTTATTCTGACACAATTCAATGGAAAGTCGCAACTCAGATTACTCTTGCTTAATATTTTTTACATCTTCAGTTGTATCACTACATAAATTTAATATTTGATTGTTTATCATCCAAGGTTTGAAGATTGATATTTTCAATATCTCTATCACCAGCATTAGATGAGCGCGTATTGTAGCCTTGATTATTTGATTTATTCATTTTATCCATTACACCGACACCGTCATGCAATTATTAACAAAACAGGAACTGGATAATTATACCAAACAGAACTAAGACAGATTATTATATGTGATTCAATAAATATTTAATAAACAATTTAATCACCATTCGATTTACAAGAAACATTAAAGTTCATTAATACATTGTAAATAAGCGGAGCCGATATAAACACGTCTATTCGATTTGCATACTATACTATACTGAAAAAGCGCTAGAAATTGGATAGTGGTGATTCCACTTCAGTGGGAATATCATGGAAAACATTTTCAGACATATCAACAGGGTGCTCAAAATCTTCAGAACGAAAATCAAAATCGATTTGTTCGCGTTTGGCTACCTTTTTTGTTCTTGTGGATGACTTTTCATTGTCCAATGCTAAGGCTTGTTCAACTGGACTGGGTGCTACCACAAGCGGTTGCGATCTACGAGGCGTATCTATATCCATTTTATCGTCACATTCCACTACACAAAGTTCCGAAAAAGGCTGGAAAGGATTGTTTTGACCAACGGGTCAAGTATTGTCCAAGTTAGAATGATTATTGCTCGTAATTGGATCAGATCTGGGAGTTATCAAATCTTCATCAGACTCTGTGGACTCATCAGAACCGACAGGAGGTAATATTGCAATAATTGACAATGTACGTTTTGAGTACAGAAACAAGTTCCTCTTCATTTTCAAGACAAAAAAAAAGAAATATAACCTAAGTACGTTCTCTAGAAGTTTGGCAATGTGTCTTTTAAGATACATAACCTTGAAATGTTCTCACCCAAGAAGTTTGGCATTTTAAGATACATAATAATCTAACTCTAATTAGTGAAAAGGCAATGGAAGTTTGGGAATAGGCAAGGTATACTAATGTTCTAAGCACTTACTTTTTGCGCTAGCTAGAATAATACAGCTATCAACAGGTACATGAAGCACAAGAAAACATGAAGGCAAAGCACACACAAGACCGTTAAATTTGTGACATTCGTTGAAATGACAACAGTTCGGTGGTTGTTTCAGAGATGGCGGCACATTCATACACTTGAAACAGTGTATACTAGAAGATATATTGCCAGAGATAGCAGCAACTTATGTCTGTGAAACAAGATTTAAACTTTTTGTTGAACGTATCTTTAAAGATCCATTGTCAATTAAAGGGTTAAAACGCCTATCTACTTTCATTATTTCACATATTTATTTTGCTTCTTCTAAAATTATTGATTTTACCGTTTTCCATAGTTTATTTACATCTTTTTATTCATTAATTTGGGCCTCTATACATTTATGTCTTTCACCTTCGTCGTGTTCGCCTTTTTTCCATTATTTGTATTCGTTTCCTTTTCCATTGCTGTGTTTGTTATCTATTTTCGATCCTGCTCTCTATTAGTTTTTTGAAATTTTAATTCTGCCTTCCCTCTGGTCCCACACCTATGTAGCACTATACCTTAAGATTAAGATTTTTTGATATCCTACTTTTGCCATTTTACCTTTTTCATTTCTGCTGTCTCTATTTATCGAGTACATCTTGTTATCTTTGAATTTGGTCACTTCTCATTACAATTTTCTAAATCTATTTATCGGATCATTACATCTTGGATTCCAATCTTTAAGTCTGACTTATCACTTTTCATTACGTCTACATTTTCTTCCTAAAGTGTTACTACTATTTTATCTTTTTCACTTTCCCCTACTTTATATACATCTTTTATCTTTGGAATTATGGTCACTTGCTCATTACAGATTTTGCTACACTATTTATCAGATCATTACACTTATTCGCAATCCCTTAATTGCTATATTTTCTTTGGATCTACATTTTCTTCCTAAAGTGTTACTACTATTTTATCTTTTTCGCTTTCCCCTACTTTATATACATCTTTTATCTTTGGAATTATGGTCACTTGCTCATTACAGATTTTGCTACACTATTTATCAGATCATTACACTTATTCGCAATCCCTTAATTGCTATATTTTCTTTGGATCTACCTTTTCTTCCTAAAGTGTTACTACTATTTTATCTTTTTCACTTTCCCCTACTTTATATACATCTTTTATCTTTGGAATTATGGTCACTTGCTCATTACAGATTTTGCTACACTATTTATCAGATCATTACACTTATTCGCACTCCCTTAATTGCTATATTTTCTTTGGATCTACATTTTCTTCCTAAAGTGTTACTACTATTTTATCTTTTTCACTTTCCCCTACTTTATATACATCTTTTATCTTTGGAATTATGGTCACTTGCTCATTACAGATTTTGCTACACTATTTATCAGATCATTACACTTATTCGCAATCCCTTAATTGCTATATTTTCTTTTCTGTTTTCTCGTTCGATATTTATCATTTTCTCTTCTATTTTTCCAATTCGCGTAATTAGTTATATTTTTTCGGCCATCCACTCCTTTAGTTCAGACTGTTGATTTCCGCTTGGGTCATCCTTATTTCTTCCTTCAATTTCCTGGTGTTATTTTGCGCGTCTATTTTTAATTCACCCAGCAACTTGATTATTTTCTCCATTTCTTTTGTTTCGAATTCTGATTCAGTAGTATTATTAGCTTTCTGATGGTTGCGGTTTTCCGGCGACTGCGCTACCTTTTTGCTTTTTTGAACAGCTAATCCGTCAGTTTCCTACTTTTATATTATTAGTATGTTCGATTTAACACTTACGTGGCGTAGCCGTTGTTATTCGTACTCGCACCGACATATTCCCCCATGTTCGTTCTAGCTTTCATTAATTTTAATTTCAACATCAGTGTCAGATTTATTGATTGAAACATATTTGTTTACAAGTCATTTGCTCTACCTTACTAAGTAGGAGTACAGTAAAAAATAATGAAAAAATATTTGAAGTTTTTTATTTCATCACTAGTATGGAACTGTAGACTTTGATACAGAAGATCTATTATCTCGTTTTTACTATTTTCCCCGAGACTCGGAGCTTTAATTTCTTCTTTTTTAAACACTACGTACCTGCTCATCCATAATGGGACCAAATTCAGGTAGCAACTCAACTTGTAAGAAATTACCGTGATTCGAACAACTTGGCACTTGTACCATCGCTCTCAAAAAAATGCTGGTACAGCAAAATTTTGGCTGTGCATTTCGTTTTTGACGGTACATAATCAATTGCTTTACCAGGCTATGACCATGAAACATCAAAGTGACGGTAATCTATCAAATTTGCCAGTTTGGCAAATGCTTAACTCCTACTTGAAAATCGTGATGTTCGATTTACTTACAAAAAAGGTGACTACATCAAAATTTGAATTTTGGAAGTGTCTACAGTAACAAGCTGTACCATTATTTTTTGAGCGCGATTGAAAAACCTTTTACCAAACATTTGAGTAATTAATATAATAATTTGAGTAATTTATACGATTCTTAGAAGCTCCTCAATTCCAATGGTTTGTTTCTTTGAGCATCCCCATCTACTCTTTTACAACACTTTTCACCATGCTTTTTAAGCTTGAATCTGATTTTTGGAAATTTCAAGCTCTTTTAAGGTTTTGCTTCGGTGCTTCCAACCGATAAACCCTCCATTGAAAGAGAACTAACTACATAGCCAAAATTTTGCAACAGAAGCAGTTCTGTCTGTTCTATCCAGTCTTCGTCAAAACAGCCCCGGACAAAACAGCCCACCGACAAAACAGCCCCCGTCAAAACAGACCCCGACAAAACAGCCTCCGATAGATCCAGCTTTAATGATTTTTGGGTTATACCACACCCGTACATTTGACGTGTAAAACGTAATGGTTGATATAAAATTTATAGAAAATAGAAAAAATATGATTCTCAGCGGACGACCTTATAACGTATCTCCGTGGAATTGCCAACAATCTGACATTATAAATTGATTTTATATTTTATAATCATTATTAATTATTGTGTTAACCTTTGACAAATATAGTTCGTAGAATTTTGTTTGTAGATATACATTATAATAAAATTTTAAACTTACATTTATTTTTGTTTTTATTTCGTGTGTAAATCAATAAAAAAATGCAACGGTTTTGTTGAAAACAGAAATAAAAAATAAAGAAAATAAAAATTAAGCAAAAAAACATATGGAATAAAAAAAATAATAAAACAATTGAAACAAATAGTTAAAAAATAATAAAAAAATATATCTTTTTAAAGACAAAAAACACAATTAAAAAGAAAAAAAGAAAGATAAAAAAATAAAAAAGTTTTCAATAATTATCGCCAATCCAGGTAGACATGCAGTATAAGTATAATAATTATAAATATGTATGGTATTTATTTGACTTGGGCTGTTTTGTGGGCGGGCTGTTTTGTCGGGTCACCCGTAAAACTTGCTCCCCATTGCTTAAAAATTTTAATTATCTTAGGTGGGCCTCGTCTGGCTAAAAAACTTTCGGCGTCTCCGAACATTTTTGGCTACAATGCTGTATCAAAGTCTGTAGGGCGCTTTCCGTGGGTGTCACGTTGGTATCAATATTTTCTATGCGTTAATCTGATAATGACCAAGATTATCGTCAGTTTCCAATTGATAGAGACACATTGCCCATTTGTTCATCATCATTCTCGGACGGTTCTGTATTTTCGTCTATAAGCGGATTATAATCAGCTTCACATTCGTTTTTCTCGGAAAGAGTTGCTTCTAGCGAGTTTAATAAAGTGTATCTTTCTTAACTGGAAAAGATATGGAAAAAGATTTATCAAGCCCAAAATGACATACACCGTGGCATAAAAAAGTTATAGTGATTTTAAAGTCAGCTAATCGTCGCTCGTGTCGCCCTCTAGTAACTACAACATGATCGTTCACAAATTTGAATTTCTTATCCCAAGAAACCCCTAAATACTAAATTTCGTGAAATTAGTCAAAATATATTAAAGAAAATGTGATTTATTTGTTCAAATGTGGCACCCTGTAGCTCGGTTGTTATCAATTTTTGGACAAAGATAAGTTTAGTAAAATCGATTGGTTTTGAGGTGTACTCTATGTGGAAGAGCCTTGTAAAGACCTTTCCGAGATACCTTGTATATCGTAGTTGAAGTATGTGTACCATTGTAGCGAACCCTGGGAGAGTTGAGGGTAGATTAAACCATATTTTTTGACCTAGACTTAGAAACTTAAAAAAAAAACAAAAAACGGTTAAATTTTTTCTGAATGGGAAAAATGACCACATAATCGTGCTAAAATAATAATTGATTCACAGGGTTCAGTAATAGGCCCTGCCCTATTCTTATTATACATAAATGACATTGAAAACGTTTGTCATGGCCGCCATTTTACAATGTACGCAGATAATACATGTGTTGTTTTATCAAATATAGATGATATTTTAAAAAGTACTTGTACTCAAGCACTGCAAAACCTAACCGCCTGGTTTTCACAAAATGACTTAAATTTCAATATCGCTAAAGCACAATTTATAACATTTCATCATGCACGAAAGAAATGTGAAACCTTAGGTTTAAAATTAAATAATGAATCTTTATTACAAGTTGTTAAAACAAAATTCTTAGGAGTAAGCATCGGTCAAAATCTAAATTGGAAATCTCACTGCTCAGCACTGATATTTAAACTTCACTCTTTGGTTTTTCTTTTTAAAAATTTACATGTCCTCAGTTTTGCGCAATTAATAAGTTTACCGGGGCAATTCATCAAAGGCGACTGAAGTTTTGATTGCCCAAAAAAAAGATAGGTAGACAAATTGTTGACGTGTCTTGCATTCATTCTTGCCGACAAATATTTACAAAATCAAAAATTCTTACATTATGCGGAATACTAATCTATGAACATTGCGTGTATGTGCACAATAACAAAACTAATTACAATTTGAATTCTGATGCACATAATTATAACACCAGATCTACCACTAATACTGGGTGTTTAAAAAATCGTTCCAATAATTTCTAGGGTAAATATAGAATATTAAAAAATAAGGTTAGTTTGGTTAATAAACATGTGTCCGAAAATGTCCCTTTAAGAAGATACGGCCCTGTAAAAGTGGCCCCAAAAATCCCTTTTTTTTTAGTTACATCTGAAAAGTTTATGATACCTAAATGAAATTTAGATCACAAATACCTTTGATTAGGTCATAAAAGATAGTGTTGACAAATTTTTAATATATTGTACAGGAGCGTCGCTGAAGGGGGGGGGGGGGTGTCACTTAGTTTGTCCCCAAACTTTTTTTTATGGGGATATTTTTAATTTTAGGGCAAAAATAATGTTTTTTAAACAATTTGCCACAAAAAAGGTACTAATCTTGACAGATTCGTCTGACACATTTTTTTTCTGTTTGTTTTGTGTTATTTGTCGTTTTTTTAATTGTTTCCTTTGTTGTGTTAATGTCATACAGTTAAACCCTTTAGTTCTAAATAATTTACAATAATAATAAATAATAATTACGTTATTATTGGGGCCACTTTTACAGGGCCGTATTTTCTTAAAGAGGCATTTTCGGACACATCTTTATTAATCAAATTAACGCTCTTTTTAATATTCTATTTATCCTAGAAATTAGCGGAACGTTTTTTTGAAACACCCTGTATTTACTTACCTTACTGCAAGTATAGGTTGACAGAACAATCTTGTTTGTTTTTTGGTTCACATCTGTATAATAATTTACCAAAAAATATCAGAAACATCTCAAATATAAACCACTTTATGCGGGAAATAAAACAATTTCTAGTACAAAGCTGTGCCTACTCCATATCTGAATTCTATAACGCAACTCAAACATAATGTGTCTAGTCAATCACTTTATAACATAATTACAATATGGTCATTATATATATATATATATATATATATATATATATATATATATATATATATATATATATATATATATATATATATATACATCCCACTCCCTCACTTTAAAATTTCAAATTGCACCCCTTAGCTTGTGATACATCATTTTGAAGGTATTCAAAATACAAATCCAACGGCGTTCAGAAAGTTGATTTCCATCGCCCCACTTTGAAATTACAAGCGAAAATGTCAATACTATAGGAATAAAATTTTTTCATTGATTTCATTGTTCAAGACAAAAACAATACTTTATTAAATGTTCAAAATGTTCTCTATTCTTAGGTAAACAACAATACAATCTATTCGTGTAACCTCACTTTATTAAGTGCTCAAAATGTCCTCCATTCTTAGCTAGACAATAAAACAATCTATTAACGAATTCTTCTCTAACATTTTGAAATGTTTCCGCAGTAATTTGCTGGCAATCTTGAGTGATCCTAGCTCTAAGGGCCTGAATATTTTCTGGATGAGGGCTACGATACACGATTGATTTTAAATAACCCCAAAGGAAAAAATCCAATGGCGTTAAGTCGGGAGATCTGGCAGGCCATTCTATTGCGCCTCTTCTACCAATCCATTTGCCGGGAAACCGTTGATTAAACCACTCGCGAACACCCAACGCATAGTGTGGGAGTGCACCGTCTTGTTGATACTGCAAATTTCTTTCATCTAACAGTGGGTTGCCTTCTTCGCTTGATTTTCTAAGGACTCAGTTATAAGCGGATCAATGTAGTTTTGCAATAAATTTAAATACAAATCAGCGGTTAAATTTTCTTCGATAAACGAAGGACCTATTATTTCATTTTCAAGAATTCCTGCCCAGACATTAATTTTTTCTGGAAACTGCGTATGACCCTCTAAGAACACATTAGGATTTTGAAGATCCCAATATCTACAGTTCTGTTTATTAACAAAGCCATTCAGATAGAACGTCGATTCATCACTGAAGCAAATATTCTTTACCAAATTGCTGTCATTTTGAATCATCGCAGTCATTATTTCACAGAATTGAATCCTCCTATCGTAATCATCTTCAGTGAGTTCATGGAGAATGGTAAATTTGTAAGGAAAGAACTTGTGACGTTTTAAAGTCTTGTGTATGGAATCAACAGAAATATTCGTTAATGCAGCGACTTTTGGAATTGAAGTCCTAGGTTCCGCGGCAAAATGGCCTAAGACCTCAATTTGTGCAGCTTCGTTAAGAACTCGTGCTCTCTTTCTTACTTTGTTACATACTGAGCCAGTTTCTTCAAATTTTTTCACCAGAGTTCGTACATATTGATATCCAACATTTTTTTCAGGATGGGTTTCGTTGAAGACTCGGGCTGTGCTACGAGCACACTTATTCTGGGCTCCATTCAAATACATAATTTCAACTCTTTCTTGAATAGTGTAAACCATGATTGATTCTTGGTCTTATTCAAATTCAATGTTTCAAACTGAAGTAATGAATTGTCAAAATTCAACAACTTAACCGAAACAGACTTGATTATAAATCGTTGCAGTCGGCAATAGATTAGAAACTGAAATACGGCTTACCTTAACTGAACTCTGAAATCAAATCGATAAAAACACGATAAAAATATTGGAGAGAGGAGATATCGTTTCGGTATCACTTCGTATTTCAGTACTCGATAAACTAGGTCTTGAACAATGAAATCAATGAACAAAATTTGTTCCTATAGTATTTAACCGAAACAGACTTGATTATATATCGTTGCAGTCGGCAATAAATTAGAAACTGAAATACGGCTTACCTTAACTGAATTCTGAAAGAAAAAATAATCAAATCGTTTCCGTATCAGTTCGTATTTCATTACTTGATGAACTAGGGGTATTGTCTTGAACAATGAAATCAATGAACAAAATTTGTTCCTATAGTATTGACATTTTCGCTTGTAATTTCAAAATGGGGCGATGGAAATCAATTTTCTGAACGCCGTTGGATTTGTATTTTGAATACCTTCAAAATGATGTGTCACAAGCTAGGGGGTGCAATTTGAAATTTTAAAGTGAGGGGAGTGGGGATTAAGGGGTGAAAAGTAAAATTCCATGAACACTGTTTTTGAATGTCCCCCTCGACATCTAAATTGACGTATTTTTTTCTAGGTCGAGATTCCATTGCTAAAAAAATATTAAGAGTGACTAGTTTTGAAATGAAAGCACTATATAGGTAACCGGGTGGTCGTAAAGTAAGGAATAAATTCAATATCTCGTAAAGCACAATTTTTTTCAAAAATCGCTCGGACCCGTCGATTTTATATTTTTTTCGGGGCATATTTTGCGAAAAAAAAAATTTTATACAGGGTGTCAAAAAAGATTTGCTAAAAAAATTTTTTTTTTTTTAAATTGCAACCCAATTTTTTTATTGCATTTTTGGATTGCCCTTACAATTCTAAACATTTGTCATGTAGCATGTGCTATACCTAAGTCCAAGCGTTTTGGAGTTATTCGCATTCAAAATTTAAAAAATGAAAAAAGGTCATGAAGAAAACGAAAATAAAATAATTTTTATAACGTTTTATTATATCGAAAACAAAGATTCGTAAACTTAAAAATAATTTTATTTCAGCAAATGTTCGAAATGTCCTCCGTTAGTCAACTGACAATAGCCTAATCGATCTACAAATTCCTGCTGCACATTTCGATCCATTTCGGGCGTTATTCGACGTATTTCTTGAGGGATGCGTTGTTTTAAATCATCTAGATTTGCCGGTTGGCTTTTAAATACCTTGCCTTTAAGGTATCCCCATAAAAAAGTCTAGTGGTGTTAGATCGGGTGATCTTGGTTTAAATTTTGAATGCGAATAACTCCAAAACGCTTGGACTTAGGTATAGCACATGCTACATGACAAATGTTTAGAATTGTAAGGGCAATCCAAAAATGCAATAAAAAAATTGGGTTGCAATTTGAAAAAAAAAATTTTTTTAGCAAATCTTTTTGAGACACCTGTATAAAAATTTTTCTTCGCAAAATATGCCCTGAAAATATAAAATCGACGGGTCTGAGCGATTTTGAAAAAATTGTGCTTTACGAGGTATTGAATTTATTCTTACTTTACGACCATATTATATATATATATATATATATATATATATATATATATATATATATATATATATATTGTGTATATACAACCATTACGTAAATTTACACATCCTATACAATCTGTATTGTTATAAGGAAACCAATTGATTATTATTATACAGTTTACGAGGTCTGTTAAGAAAATGTATGACAAATTTGTAATCAATTTTTATTGCATAAAGTATGTAACATGTTATTGATGTAGACTTATTTTAATTTAAACAAAATATTTTTACAATATTTACAATTATAATCTACAGTTAACTAAGGATGACTGGGTTGTAACTGCAAAACACTATGAAACCACATTGCTTTAAATTTAGAACTGCCATTGTAGATCGCATTTGAGCCAAATAGGTATGCTTGCGTTTAAATATTACACATCCATTATTTTCATTTAAAAACTTGCCTTATAGGATAAACATATTTGATTTTTACCTGTATATGGACATTTTATTTCTAATCTCCTATTTGCTACACAGTTTTGGAAGTAACGAATAAGTTATAAAAATGATGAATAACAAAGTATATTTTTAATATGATTAAAATCATCACGAAATAACGGCTTCTATCATTAACTATTTTTATTTTTCTACAAACCAAAAAATTTGCCACATATCGTTTTCAAACTTAAAAATTTGTCTTTTGTTTTTAAAATATGTAAATGTTGTATTATTAAGATGAAAAATTATTTTGTTTAATAAATATTTAATTATACTCTTTCAAGAATCCTTAATCACCTTAGCAGAATATATCTACTTGTTTTAGTGTTCAGTAAAATTAGTGTATAATTCAGCTCAATTAATTTAACTATTTTTTCTGACTGTGAAATCAGAGGCCTCGCAAAGCTGATGTCGCCGACGCCTACATTTGGTCTAGCACCGCTACTGCGAAGATATTTTAAATACCAGTATTGATTATGTATAGATAATCCTTGTTCATGTTAATATATAGTTTGATTCAAATAAAGTTGGGTATGGCTCATTCTTAAAATTACAGGAACTAAGATTTAGGCGACGTAAGTCTTCATTAAATCAGCAAAGTATCTTTTAGTTAATATTTTTATCGGCAGATATCTCCACATAAATTTCCATAAAATGTCAAAGAAAGTTGAAAATTATTGAATATTTTTTATATTTTAAACTAGAAAAATTATCCCTTATATCCACTTATTTTATTGATAGAGTCAAAAATATTTTGCCGCGACAGTGAATTGTTATAATTTATGACATAGTTTGATTATAATCCCATACCATCATAATAAATAACCTATGTATTTGTAAGTATACAAATACTTTTTTTGTCTATTATAAATTAAATCATTTCAAGTGGAAAAATTGATAAAAGTTGCAATTAGTTTGTTATGCTCAAGGTTTATAACAACCCTTCTAGCAGCATATAGTCGGACCGGCGAGAGGTGTCTTATGACTCATCTTTTAGTAAAGCATGGTTTAAGATTTTAAAAACGTATGTCGTTATTGGTTCATATAGTTAGTAATTTTGAATACCAACAAAACATCGTCAATGTTTCTAGGTTATTTTCAAATTTAAGCCGCGCTGTGAAAATTAAATAAAATTATTGTTCGAATATCTCGGGATTTAACATCCCAAAGGTCTTAAAAATCCCCATCCACTCGTTTAAATAAAGTCGAATTTCGTTTAAGGTCTGTTCGCACTTATTCTGGCATGTAAAGTCCACCGAGTATGGACAGTCATATGATAAAAATAACTGTAAACGATTATCAGAACCGAGACCGGGTCAACAAAATTTCGTTTTGGATCTGTTTTACAAATTAATTATATCAATAATTTTCAATAAGAAACGAATTAGCTAGCAGTAGGCAGTGCCCGAATGAAGTGCGAAAAGTTTGTTTAATTGCGAAGGATCGTTTTTAGCCCACAGATCTCACTGCGTTAAAAGAGTCAAGACTGTAATTTGGTTATTGAAGCCACTTATAAATAACTGATTATGTCATAAATAAATACACTGGATGTTAAAAATGAGATTTATTATTAGTTAATAATATAACCGATTTTAAAAATCTCAGTTACAGTTTGTCAATATATATATATATATATATATATATATATATATATATATATATATAACGAATGTAAACATGTACAGCTACAGAGGTATATGATAAAGTAGGTAAGATTCGAGACTTCTGGCACACACCACAATTTCAAGGTCTCACAATTCCAAGGTTACCACATTACCAAGGTCACCACTGTACCAAGGTCATGAAAGCGCAATGTTTGACCTAATTACATATCATTACCACAAACCCAACATCACAAACCCCGCGTTCAGGTTCCACAGTTTCAAGGTCATCCATGTGACCTATTTTAACACGATCACATAACAACAAGACCACTCAAATGCTACTCTCCCCCAAGGTCACCTCACTTGTATTTTTTTTGCCCACTTATATGTATGTTTGCTCACCCACACTTTTAACGCTACCAAAAATAAAAGAAAACGATATGTTAATATATTTCATTCATGTAGAAATAAAGACATGTATAAATGTATCAATCAGATATATGATTTTCTTTAGGAATAAAACATTTTGATTTAGTACAAGTGCAGAAGGCCCTCTCCACTTCCGTTTCATTACAGCAGCTGAGCAGTGTGGTGACCATCGTAGATGTTCCTGTAACGGATTGACATCTGGCTGCCATCGGTTTATAACCCCACACATGAAACATTCAACCGTGTCGTCTGCAGATGTGGAAATGAACCCTGCTGTAGTAGATATCCATCAGCTGTTCATGGTGAGCACCATAGAAGTGTAGTTGAGCATATGCAAAGTGTGGTGTCTTGTCTGTCTGTCTGTCTGTCTGCCTGTCTGTCTGTCTGTCTGTTTGTCTGTCTGTCTGTCTATCAGTCACTGTGTCAGTTTGTCAGTAAGTTAGTAAGTCGGTGCGCTCAGTTAGTCGCCTGTCCAGTCTGCGACCGCACTATTGAGGGCGCCGTTTTTCTGAAAAGAAAGTAGTATTAGTATGTATAGATGCTTGACGGTATGTATACTTACTATGTCTTTTTCGATCACTGGTAAAGACCATCTGTCGAAGATTTGCATTACGAACTCGGATGAGTTCGTTGATTCCTGCAATCTCTTCGTCAGTTTCCAATATCATCTCCAGATGTATAATGGCGTGATCGTACCCACTGAGTACAGCTAGGCTTATCACATTATTCCAGTCTAGGTATAATGTGAGAAGTGTAGTGTGGGCCCGGTCGAGCTGCTCCTCAAGGGAGCTTTCCGTAATCACGAGATTATAATTTCGGATGAATGGTATTACAGTGGACAACTGCAACAAAAAAAAAACAGAAGCGTTAGTACTACATTAGTACAAAGTGGAATACATACAATGAATGCGAGACGGTCCCAGGTTTTGAGGCGATGCGCGTAAAAGAGCCAGTACCACCCGGCAATAATGAGGAATGCGGAATTGCTTTGGGCGGCACTGTCTCCATCAGGAGACATCATAAGTCATGGATCATTAGCACATATTACCACACTCACTTCTGAAACCTTCAAATTGTGGTCTGTACAATATTATACAATATATATCTTTTTTGTTACTACCTTGTAACTTATTTTACTTTGCATAACATTTTCTTGATTCCTACTTACAACCATGTACAAAAGATGTTAGAAAATTATAAATTTTGTTATATCAATACAAGCAGGTAGAATATTTTTGCCAAAGATGTGCTTATTGAATGTGTGAAGGCAGCATTCATTCATTCATAAATACATTAAAGGTATTTATCGATTTCTTTACATTCTATTTTTCTGGAAACATTCGGTAATTTTTACTGCTTTGGAATATTTTGTTTGTGTGCTTTTTGAAATGTCTGGTTTACACCATTTGTCTTTGTTGTAGCAAATTCTTCATTTATATCGACAACAATAGCAATTTGTAATTTCCTGCAAAACTCGCAATGCATTTGCACTTAGATTGAACTACACACCTTGGTTCATCCAACTATAAAAAGTCATTATAACAAAAAAGTTATTTATTATAATAAATGCACCTTTAAATCCACCTTATATGGTTTCAGCACAACAGCTGTTTGCTTATTTATTTGGGCCTGAATTAATTTTCCACTTCGATTTTCAATTAAACCCATTATATGACGAGACTTGACTAAATTAGTCTCTTCATGGTAATTTCCTTGGATTTTATGTAGGTAAGTGATGGGATCAAATCCAGATTCAAAAAAAATATCCATCTGCAAAAAGACACATACTAGTACATAACCTCTAAACCTCCTAGTAAACAATGTAAAAATAATTAAAAGAAAGCTTAACTATTTGAGTTACTAATAGGAATAACCATAAAACTGGAAGAATTTAAACCTTGATACACCTGTTTATGTACACTTTTATGTCTCTCAGATATCTGTTTACAGTCTAGAACCTGCTTGGTTACCCACAGCAGTGATACTTTGTGCTACTGGTCTATATTAACCGTGTAGTAACTTATATATTGTAAAACACATGTCAAGCACATAAATACAAATGTGACCAGTGTGATTTTGTGTCAAAATCGAAGAATCTATTTAAAAAAACAAGTAATACATTCAGTTATTGAAGACAAACAAATACTACCTATGTAATTAGTCAAACAAAGCTGAACACTTCGCTGAAAAGTTTTACTTGTAGAATTTAGGAATATTTTTTTATTAAGCCATGGTTCAGTTTATTTCAGTGTATACATTAGTAATATTTTCTTATATTCATTTTAAATTGCTATTATAGGTTATATTTTTCAATAGAATATGGATAAAAACAAGTGTCCTACAGTTGCAGTAACTTACTTTGTCATCATGTTGAGATACTGCAACATTCAATGTAGGTTGTAGATATTCTCCGATCACAAGTCATACTTGTAAAAAAGAATGAGTCAATTTGTCACGTCAATTATTCTCATAACACCATGATTTTTTGGCAGTCGGGTATACTTCCAATGTTGGTAAATATCTCAGCAAGGCGCAAAATTCTTTCAGTATGATAAAATGTAAAATTGGAATATAGAATACTACTTTACCATTTCAGTATAGAGAATACTTCGTAGAGTGTGCTCCAATAACTGATACTTTAGAAAAAGAAAAACTAGAAATGGTAAGATGGTTAAGCTAACAATGGGTTTTAAGCTTAGAGTATAAATTCTAAGGTTTTAAGAGAATAAAATGCTGCGTCGGCAGATAATAGATAATGAAATGTACCCGCTGTTTTTTTCCCAAGGCATAACTGATTTATTCTAAAATGAAGTTTTTTTATTTTGCCAATTTCTGCGGTTTAGGAAAACTGAAAATTATAATTAATAGTGTACAGATGCAGTATTTTTTCTCTACAAAAGGGTATTTACACTTTTGCTCTAATATAATTAGGGCACCTAATTGAATATGAAGAAATTACCATTGAAATCGCTAGGATGTCTCGAGTAAGCCACCACCACTCGGGATGAAGATTTGAAAATATAGAAAATCTAAAAGCCGAGTGTGAGAAAATATCGCATTTTCAGTTAGCCAATGTTAGGTGGCAATTTTGCGAGAGATTGGGTTATTGTTTAGCAGTAAATGGTAGGTACTTTATTTAAACATTTTTTAAATTTGTTAATTTTTCTGAATTTACATTGTTTGTATCTATGTCTTGTTATCGTGTTATACATATTAAATTCCCTTTCAATTCAGTTTCTTTGATTATTCTGGTTCCGGAAAATTATAACGATAGTATCTACCGACGCAGCATTTGATTCATTTTATTAGCTTAACCATCTTACCATTTCTACTTTTTCTTGCGTCGGATATGTATTAGCCGAAACAAATAATGCAGATGCGCGTGTTGTTTGTTTATATGATTCCAAAGCATCACCGATTTTTAATCAAATGTAATTTTTTATTTTGTCGATTTATACGGTTTAGAAAAACGTAAAATTATATTCAATAGAATGTACAGATGCAGTAATATTTTCTCTACCAAAAAAGTATGTACACTTTTACTCTAAAATAATTAGGGGAGCTAATAATTGAATATACAAATATTATCATTGAAATCGCTATGCTGCATCCCACAAGGCACCACCCTATATATATATATATATATATATATATATATATATATATATATATATATATATATATATATATATATATGAATGACTTTTGACAGTTGCACCATAATTTATTACACATGTTGCGCCGTAAGGTATTGCGCATTATTGGGATCCATATGGGTTTCGTTTCTATACTAGCTTGAATTTTCGAATTTTCTGCCAGTGCACTGTACGAGGCTTTTTTGAGTTTTCGGCGACTTGTATTCGTTTCATATATGTTCGGCGATTCTTGATCTTGCTGTTTCGCCTTTGCGTATATTATATATCAAGAGACTAAAGAACGATTGTTAATCCCGAACGGGATTAGAAGGTTCTTTAGTTCTGTGGTATATGCACTATATTTGGCACCGCACGGATTCAAACTTACAAATTTACAAAAAAATTATATAGATCAAAATGTCATATTTACGAGATGGCATTGTGATTTTATAACGGAAATGAAATTGAAAAAACAGATTTGAATAAATCTGTAAACTGTTTGCTTTTTAATAATAATACAGATATTTTCTGGAAACTGTATACTGTTTTATCTTTGTGCCTACTAATTAGGGCACTTACACTCGTGCTATTTTTGCACTAGATTTAAGTTAAAATGAAGTTTCAATTTTATGTAACGTTATTAACCCACATTCAAGTTAAATTCAAGTATTAAACCCTAATGCATTGTAGAGGGTGAGTCAATCTCAACGGGACGGAATCTCCTGGGCAAGTGGTAAGAAATAATAAAAAGTCCTTTTACAGGCATATGTAGCTTAGTAACGGCTACAATTTAAAATTAATCTCACCTATACAGGGCGTTTCAAATTCGAGTAACATCAAAGTTATGTTTTTTTTAAAATAGAACGCCCAGTGTTTTATTAAATTTTTCAATTACATTTTCAAAAAATAATGTTAGTTTATTAAAGGTACCTTATAGTTAAGTTTGATAGTTTTCGATTTATTTGACATTTTGTAAAAATACGGTCCTCTTGAAAATAATTAATTGCAGCTTATCAAGTCAATTTCAAGCTGTAATGTTTTTGCTTATTTATTCTACACTCGGGTTTTCTATCGGTATAATTACAATAATACATTGTTATACAGGGTGTTCCTGACAATTGGTTCAATTTTTATCATCCTTTTTGTGCAATTTTTTTGTTATTTTAAATGTAACACCCTTATTTTATTACATGTTTGAATTTACCATATAAAAATTCAGTTTATTTATTAAGGGTTTCGTATGCCTATTTTAATACTTTCCGAGTAATTTACATTAGATTACTAAAATTAGTGCATTTTATTATTTTAATACAAAATTTATAACAAATGTTCAATATGATGTCCATTTTCACGAATGCACATTATTATCCTTTTTTCAAATGATCTTCTCACATTCCTTAGCATGTCAGGAGTTATCGTGGCGGATGCAAACAATTCATTGTTCTCTTCAAAATTATAAACATCCGAATTGAGATACTTGATAGTAATACTTTGATTAATAATTTTAAGGGGCGATTTAGTACTTCAACTATAAGATATTAATTTACTTTAATAGGATACCATTTTCTACACCATTGTTGCATATTTCTGATTTTATTATTGTTTATGTTATAGAGCCGTGAATTTTCTTGATTTAAACATAAAAATTAATACACAGAACAAATTTTGATTCTCCATATTCAAAAAGCCTTCACAGGTATAACAATTCTAAACGATTAATGTCACCATAAAAACAAATTAGCTGCATACTACATTAGATGTTGTTTTGCAATAAATGAATAATGCAGTAAAGTACCTAGCCATGACAACGATGGAAAATCTTTCACAAATTCAAAGGTTATGGGGAGGACCATTCAGAGACTAAGAATAAAAACGTCCAAAGCACCGGCAGATGAACATTTCACAAGAGTACTCGCTATACAAGTATAGCCCCACCAATTTTGACAGTTTTTTGCTGGCGGGTTCTGGAAGAGTTCAGGTGGATCCTCAGCAAATATTGGTATTTGGTAGAGTGCAAGTGTGAAATAACTATTTGTAGCCGGCACTTTCTTATTGTCTCCGCTACTTTTCCGATAATGGATTGTTTGCTGTCTGGTAAGAACGCAGAAAAATACCTTAAATTGTTCAACATGATAAGAGTTCAATACGGCAAGCATCAGCGAGTGTTATGAATTGGGTATTCATCAAGAATTGTAATTTGGCGAGGTTGGGTTTTCTGCTTATTTATTCTTTGTACTTCTTCTACCTTCCTCCATTTCTTCGCCTCGTTGTTTCTTGTGCAAGGAAAGCTTCAGTTGTTGTGCACTGGATGCCGAGCTCGGTTTTGTATGTCCAGGTATCCGGGAAAATCGATGGCCTTTTGTTGTCCAATTTGCAGTAATCTGTTGTCAGATTGTTAAAATTGTTACCAATTTCATTTTTAGTTTGTTTGTGTCCTGTTTGCGTTTTATTCAAAATGGTTCATGCATTAGCGGAGAAAGTTAATGCAGTTACAGTTTTTTGTGTAATGTGGCAGATCTTAGGATTAGTCATAGCGAGCCTGCAACGCGGAACGTTCTGAGAGTCTTATCTACAAGAAATATTACTAAATGAAAAAACAACTGCGGAGAATAAATAAATTGATATTGCAACGGAAAGAGTTAGGAATCTTGAACAACCCACATTCGAGACTGCATTATTGCAGGATGTATGGTTATGTTGCGTCTAAAAGTCTCCTACTATTTGCTTCAATGATGAATGTACTATTTTTATTAGTGAAATTGAATATTAGACATCGGTACGATCAGCGTCCACCCTGGTATGAGGAAACCCATTTCAGTAGTTGAATGTACGGGTATTTTACAATTCCATATATTGTCCCCATTCCGGAAAATGCTGGAGAATGTCATCGAACATTTCATTTCAATTCATTATCCCTCTATCCATCCTCCTAAGTGTTCCTGAGTGCTTTAGCACGATAGGCCTAATTTAGCCTGTTCAGGTCCACAATCATAAAAAAAAAGTAGAACATAATGTCCATTTGCAAAAGATTGAAATAACTTTCCAACAGGATCATGTCCTTTTTCAAACAGGTCAGGAGTAATTTTGATAATCTGTAGCCTGGTTGAGGGATCAGAGATGGGCCGGAGATTCTCCTCATATTTTCGAACATCTGTGGGAACAAATAGATTAAAAACTATACTGTGAACAATTACTAACTAACAGTAACAATTGACATTCATCTACAGCAAACATCGAACCTGTAGAAGAATTATTTCTAATCAAATACACCCCTTCAATCTTCAGCTTACGGTATTAGCTGAATCTTCCACATATCGTTTTAGATTAAGTACTAAGGATTTACTATGACACACCGATAGTTATCGATAACTACCGATAGCTATCAATATATCAAACGAAATTTTCATCCCTAATTACTACAGGACAACAAGACTCTATTCTATGTACTAAACCCATTCTCTGGCTACCAAATTAGCTAATTTATAGAGAACTATGTACAGTAGAGTCTCGATTATCCGGGAAATGAAATAAAATCACACTTTAGAAGATAACAACGTGTAATATTGGCATGCATATTATGTATATTAAATACATATAGGAAATTTCTGTAAGTTCAGTTGCTCGTCATTAATTTATGTAAGTAGTCCCAACGTTCTAGATTCTTTCTATCTCCTTTTGAGTCAAGGGGACATACTAAATAGTAGCATGAATAATTTTTTCATGGAATTGCCTCCATATACTTATTTGCATTATTTTGCACCTACATGTAATGTATGTAACTTAAATAAATACAAAGTAATGGGTAATAAACAGAAACACATTGCATTTCAAACATAAATTTAGTAGAATCCTGATTAAATAATATATCAACTTCTTAAGAATTGAAAATAACTAATATTATTTGTCACATTAAATCGGATTTTTGCAGCAGTGTCTCTCAATTTTTTTACATAATATATGCAGGAACCGCTTTACGATGGTGTTCCAGGTACGTTAGCGTCGTTTCGAAAGCAGATAAAGCATCTGTAGGTGAAACCTTTCTAGGAACTATTTCTTCGTCCTGATCAGATTCTGAATCGGACTTTTTGTCTTGTACAAGTGTCGCAATTTTATCGTATTTGCAATAGAATTCAACAGCATCTGCTTGAACATACTCATCCAAGCAATTTTCTTTATTTTATTTGTTTCCAGACTGGGGCTATCCAAAACATCACATCTTTTAGATTTATTCGCTTCAAGTCAGTTGTTAAATCACTTCCATTTTCGGTTGCCTCTGGTAGAGATTTTAGCAGACGGTATATGTAGTGACGCTTAAGAATTTCCAGCATGCCTTGATCCATCGGCTGAATTAGTGAAGTTATGTTTGGCGCAAGAAATGCACAATTGTATCGCTGTTCATTGGAATTGGGGTGTGATGGAGCATTATCAGGAATAGTGTGGATTTTCTCGGAAGGTTTATGTTCTTTAAATGTTGTTCCATCTTGTGTACGAGTTTTTCAAAGAACTGACATTTAAACAGCGTATCATCCATCCACGCGCTGTTTTGGTTTTTATAGTAGAACAGGCATTGCAGAAGATGACAAATGCTTGAATGCTCTAGGCTTGACTGATTTTTCAATCATCATAAGGGGGTATTTTGTGCGCACCACTTCCATTGCAGCACGCTAAGATTGTCACCATTTCTTTGCTTCGTTTATGCCTAGGGGCTTATGTCACTTATCTTGACGCTAATGTTTCTGTAGGTAGCATGTTATAATTGAGTCCATCTTAATTTCGGTTAATCCTCTTATTTGTACGAGCTAACGACGGAAGTATCCGGTAATAATTATTCACTGCAAATATTTAGTTGGCGTACGCCATCTCTATCTTTTCAGCGATTTAGCAATCCAATATTCGCTTTGAATCCATTACATCCTTCTGGAAACTGCGTACACAGGACTAACGTTTCCACTTATCAGATCGGCCACTTTTACCTTTATATTCAGTTGTGTATTTGCAGTCACTACTTGTTTGGGAACCCCTCATTTATGTCGCTATTAGTATCAGACATTTCTATTTTACACAAAAAGAGTGTTACTCTACTTTTTAGTGAAATAAAAAACTTACCGTATACTTTTTATATAATAACCATTGGATTTTACCTCTATAAATTGCAATCAAATGTGGCATGTTGGTGAAATAACGTGAAGACATTATACTCTTATTGAATTTCAATATACTGGTATGAAGTACCGTCACAATATAGCGCCTTTTGTAGGTGGTTGGAGAAAAAATTATCAAAGTAAAAAGTTTAGTCACTTCACTTTAAAGGCTTATTTTACAAAATTGGTGGGGCCAATTTGCCTAAAATTTTTGAGAAACGGGATGGAATATTTTTTTACTGACGAACAGGATGCGGCGCAAACCGTTCAAGAAAATTTGGTTTGGTGAAATTTGTTACGCCAGAAAACCATGCAAGTTTTGATCAATACTGAGAGACAATTCAAGAAATAAACGAATTCAGAGGAGGAATCAAGCGACCTTCTGAAGCGATTATATTGGATATTGCCAACTAAAATGGCTTTTTACCAGGTTGTACCAAATGCTTCGTTGGAAAACAAGGTTCAGCTGATTACCACGACGAAATGAATAAACAATGACAGAACCAGATTTTAGAAATCCAACAACCGTCTGGAGAAAACAAAATAGAATTGAATGGTTAAACAAACGAAAAATTCCGTTACCAGTGCAATTCAATTCATTTAACGAAATGACGAAGGCTTCACTTTTGGAATGATCTCGTATGTACAATTATAAAAAAACAATATTTGCGTGAATAAGTGGTCAAAGAATTACGAGATTAAAATGTTATGGCTTCCAGTAGCCCACTGTGAATTAATCCAATTGAATTGATATGGGCTTATATCAAAACTAGAGATGCAAAGGAAAACACAATATTCAAAATAAAGGACGTTTTGGAACTTTGCAAGTTAACATTACAAACTGTGCCGAGTATCGTTTGAAGTAATTGTGTCGATCATGCCACGAAAGTCGAAGATATGTACAGAGAAAAGGAAAATTTAGTAGACTTTGAGGAGGATGGCGAAGAAGATAGCGATGATTGTATATAAATGCATTTATTATGTAATTTGAAAAAAATAATTTTCGAGATCGAGAAAATTCGCCTTTTATTGCAATTACGTTCCTACTTAAAAATGCATTCATTAATACATGAAACCATTTTGACGCGCTATATGAATTGCGATTTCTCAGTGGAGGCGACACAAAGTCTCTCTTCCCTTATTACCTCTGCGTGCAGTCAGAGTCAGACGTTATCGTTGTTCAACGAAGTATATAATTCTATCCCTTGGGTCGCTCTTTCCGTATTTATTGGTTTTAATGTACCAGGTGTCTGATTACGAGAAGTAACCCGCTGTATCTCAGAAACGATTTATCGTTCAACTTAGGGAAAAGAATCTGTATAACAAAGTCGCATAAGAGAAACTACTGGAAATTATTTTCAAGTTTCATACTCCACCAATCGAGGACGTAATAATGTCACAAAAATATAATTTTTCTATAATAAATGCACAGTAATAGTACCACAAAATTGAAATATTCGTAATCTTCAGATCATTTTACGTAAGTTTGCTCCAGTATTTTTTCCTATATCATGTAAAATAATTGGTAGGGGTGAGTGGGAGATCTGACTTAATAAAACAGTTATAACTATTGTGCCGCTTTACGGATTTTGACAAACGTAGTATCATTTGAAAGGGAGAGAATTCAATGCCTAATAAAATATGTCATTTTATTCCGGTTTTTTTAACGATCGCTAGCTGGCGTTGTTTGAACAATTGGTTATTTTTTCAACTTTTTTTTGGGAACTTTCAAATGCGATGCTATATGTTTTAATCATTTACTTGAAAGAGCATGGAATTAAGAAATAAATGGTAAAAACCGCATCTCATTATCTATTTTCTAAGCGAAAATACGAGAAAAATAGGTATACTAAGGAATCGTGCTTTTGTGTCCAGATGTCATAAATTCTTAAATGTAAAGCAATTTAATTCATTTGTTGGTAATTGTCAAGAAAAGAGCGAAGCTTGCGCCGCCGTATAAAAACATCTAGTAGATTTATAACCGTTATATCACCACACAACTCTGTTAGCATAAAATAATGTTTCAATGTCTATTTCTTTTATTTTTTTTCTGTAACAAAGTCATATCACAATAGAAGATGTATGAAAAACTAACGAAAACTTTAATTTAAATTCGTTTTTACTTAAATAGTATTGTAGGTATTGTGAATCTATTTACAGATAAATATATTAACAATAAACAACAATTAATTACGTAACAAAACAACAAAAATAAACTACGTTAACCTGGTAAAGTAACAAAAGGTACTAAGGATACTGTTTGACATGTTTTCCATCTTTTTCGATGCAGATATTTAATCTCTGCCTGATAGAAAACACAGTAACTTCTATTTCAGCCCTGGGAATATTGTCAATTGCGTTTTGTATTCGTTGAATAAGAACATATCTACTTGCAGGTCTTGTCTGGAAAACTAAATCTTTAATTCGGCCCCACAGACAAAAACCTAACACAGTAAGGTCGGAAGATCTTGGCGGCCACGGGAATATGTACCTTTTCCTATACATCTATACTCACATTGTTGATTTAAAAAATGCATCACTTCATTTCTAAAGTGGACTGGGCAGTCATCTTGTTGTATCCACATATTTTGCCCTACTGCTAAAGGAACATCTTCTAATAATATAGGTAATTCATCTCTTAAGAATCTTAAGTAACGCTCGCCATTTAAATGTTTATCAAAAACCAAATTGGCCTATAATTTTACCATTTAAAATCCCACACCATACGTTAACTGACCAGCGACTCTGGTTAAAATCTTGTTGCATCCAGTATGGATTATGATCAGATCAATAGTGCAAATTATGTCTATCTACAGATCCATTACTGGAAAATTTAGCTTTATCAGACCATATTATATGTAATAAACAATTTGCATTTTCATTCAGCATACGCTTAAGCCAATGACAATGATCCAGTCTTTTATCGTAATCTGTAACTTTTAATCCTTGATGAAGAGAAGAGATATAGATGAAAACGATTTCTTTTTAAAATAGAGTGAACACAATACATAGTAATTCCTAACTCGCAAGCTAGTTTTCTTACATGTGGATCTGCAGCAATGTATCCTAAAACATTTATTTCACTAAAAAGCCCTCGGGCCTATCGGCCCTCGTGCTTTTAATTCGCCGCCCTTGAGGGCATAAACATCTACTTAATGCCCTTAATACATAAATAACTATTACATTTAAGAGTTTATGTCATCTGGACGCCTACTAGATTGTGTAGAATTTTCAATTTACATAAGTATAAAACTCGATCCCCTAGTATACTTATTTTTTCCTGTATCTTCGCTTAGAAAATAGATATTGAGATGCGGTTTTTGCCATTTTTTTTTCAATTCCATGCTCTTTCAAGTAAATGATTAAAATATATAGTGCATTTGAACATTCCCCAAAAAAGTTGAAAAAATAACAATTGTTCAAACAACGCCACCTAGCGCTCGTTACAAAAACCGGAATAAAGCGATGACATAATGTTTTATTAGGCATTGAATTCCCCCCCCTTTCAACTGATACTACGTTTGTCAAAATCCGTGAAGTGGCATAAAAGTTATAACTGTTTTATTGAGTCAGCTTTCCCACTCACCCCTACCAGTTATTTTACAAGATAGAGGAAAAAGTACTGGAGCAAACTTACGTGAAATGATCTGACGATTACGAATATTTAAATTTTGTGGTACTAGTACTGTGCATTTATTATAGAAAAATTATGTTTTTGTGTTATTATTGTGAACTACGCCCTCTATTGGTGGAGTATGAAACTTGTAAATAATTTCCAGCAGTTTCTCTTATGCGACTTTATTGTACAGATTTTTTCCCTAAGTTGTACGATAAATAGTTTCTGAGATACAACGGGTTACCTCTCTTAATCAGACACCTGGTACAACATCCTGTAAACATATTGCGTATAACGCTTACAATAAGGGAGTTAACAAGCGTGGGATTTTCCCTTTATTACACGATTTTTAAATAATAGAAAGTAGTGAAATCAGCATCAACCTCTAAGCAAAGGTGTACTTTGGCATATACCTAAAATGAAGGCAATCCCTTAATTAGTGTTTTAATTATTAATTCTTGCGCGAAGAGTGGTGAAAAATGGTGTTTTCTCAAATACATTTCGCTCTAGTACTTAGCTAAATATAACAAAAAATATCAAATTACGATCACATACACAGAAATAAATATAGATTATGATGCAACTTGTTAGATTAAAATCGGCCGAATAGTTTTCGAAATATAAACGTTTAAAGTTAGGTGACTAAACTTTTTACTTTGATAGTAGTTTGATTACACAGCCATATAAATTAGTTGCCTATTGTTATTCGATATAGCGATAGTTTCGATAACTTTCCATGTATGGATATTTTTTATCACTGTGAAATGTATAAGTTTTTGTTGTTTCGTTAAAGTTTCAGTTTTTTATTGATTAGACATATTTTGCAAAAACGTGTATAATATACAATCAAATGCCGCTGGCTCACAATAAGGGTTGGGCTAGGATTATGGTTAGAAACACTCGCAATAAAAACTAAGTCAAATAAAGTGTACTGAGGTACCATCTGTTTTAAATTTCTCTGTTAATACTCCAGGCATTTCTTATTATTACAAATAAATAAATAAAAACTATGAAGTCTATAAAGGGTAGTTCATCTAATTAATTTACATCAATTACATTAATGTTACAATACATAAAGAATAATTTTTCTGATATTATTATGTTAATATATTTAATCCAATTAATTTTTTTGCATTTGTAATAAATTGTTTCTAATAACCTTTAGAATTTTTGTTTAATTACCGAACCATTTAACGCTAACTTTTATCTGCAGTATTTGCAAGAGAATGAACTAACGTTAATAATTAAAATCGTTATCTATTTTTGGATAGTAAAAGCAAACTTTACAATCTTTAAATGTTTAAATAGCAATTGCATCTATCCACAGTAAAAGCAGAACAGTGTTAAGGTTTATTTGAAACACCAACGTCAACAAAATTTATAAAATATGCAAACGCAAAGAACAAAACTGCTATAATATGATTTTAAAAACCCTACTATTGATAGTATACTTATTGATAGAAGTGATTATTAGCTAAATCCTAAATATTTTTAAACGATTTTGCATATTACTCAAGGCCGAGAGCTACCGCTGAATACTGCCATAATCAAAAAACAAATTTATCAATATTTAATTACATTATATCAGTACAAGGTTGTGCAACACGTCATTTGAACGTAAAAACATTCACAACTAAAAACCTAAATTTGGTAAAAGTTTGCCGTAACTACTGCCATTGTATTAAAACACATTGAAAACAGGATGTTTACATTCAATTTTAACTACGTATGTTAAATCTTTGAAATCCCGTGATGACTATACGAGGGGTCGTTTTTATATTCCCGGACTAGGCAATTTACAATGTTAATGTAATTTTTCATTTTATTGATTTTAAATCATATATTCCATGGTGATGTGCTTGACAATTTACAAAACAATTGCAGCATTATTAGTTCTAATATCTGTCAGTTTGTGTTGTAACGTCTCAAAATGGACAAACTTGAATATCGAGCTGTTATAAAGTTTCTTATAAAACAAGGAAAAATCTCCAAAAGTTATTCGTGAAGAAATGTTGATAGTATACAGGATAATTGCCCTTCCAACCCGACTATTTGCGAATGGTCAAAATTGTTTAAACATGGCCGAGAATCACTTTTCCATCGCCGTCCAGGTGGGCCTGTTGACATGATCACTTCGGATGTTATTGAAAAAACCAAGTGTTTGGTATCGGAAGATGGCAGATTAAAGAAGCGACAATTAGTGTCTTTATTAGGAGTTTCAGAAACCACAGTTTTCAGAATTTTACACGATTACCTTAGCATGACAAAGGTCAGTGCGAGATGGGTTCCACGAATGCTTACGCCTTTTCAAATGCTTACTCGAATGGAGAAGTGTGAAGAATTTTTGGCGCTTTGTGGGGACGAACCAGATTTAATTATCAATCGACTTATCACCGGAGATGAAACTTGGGTCCATCATTTTGATCCTGAGTCGAAACAAGAGTCGATGCAGTGGCATATTAGGGGTTCCAGTCCTCCCAAAAAGTTTAAAGTCACCCCTTCTGTAGGAAAAATAATGGCAGCTGTTTTTTAGGATTGGCAAGGAATTTTAATGATTGATTATCTGAAGAAGGGTGGTACAATTACAGGAGAAGATTATTCAAGCTTAATGCATCGCCTCAGAGATGTTATTAAAGTGAAAAGACGCGGAAAACTAAGGCGAAATGTCCTGCCGCTTCATGATAATGCAGCAGCCTATAAGTCGAGACTTTCAAAAGCTGCCGTTGTGGCTTTGTAGAAATTGATCATCCACCTTATAGTCCAGATTTAGCACCCAGTGACTATTTTTTGTTTCCAGATCTCAAAAGAACACTAAGGGGATGAAAATTTAGGGACGATGATGAACTTATAGCGACTGTTGAAAGCCATTTTGCGAGCAAACCAAAAGAATAGACGCTTATCTGAGTATCGCTGTAAATAGCTTTATCGTTTAATGAAGTTTAGAGTAAATAGATTACCGTTAAACAACTCCTTGTAAATAAAGCAATCCCCTTAAGCACGGGTAAATAGTTGTGCATTTACGTTAAACCAGATGAAAGATTAGTTATTGGTGTGGTTTTGATTGAATTAACTGTCCTAATTTAGTTGAGTAATTATAAATAGGAAGTTGCCGTTTGTGGGATATTATTTGGAGAGCGTTACCGTAGAAATTCAGAGGAGCCCTATCGATTCAGCACCTGGTGGACCAGTTGCGACACTGATTTTATCGTAGTCCAGAGGAAGGAGCGCATTCTACGCCGTCTACTGCTGATCGTAAAATCTTACATTTTATTCGACTGCTGATATCAATATTGTTTGTGTGGGGGATGAAAACGCTTACTTTCGTGTAAATTGTTGTATAAAAACCCTTCAGGCCCTTTAAAAACCTGCGTGTTCATCCACAAGATTTCTTTTGTTAATGTCCTGACTTATTTGTTTAATTTTGTGTACTGAAAGTTTATTTCACGAAGATTTGTCATAATTGATATTTCCGATATCTTTATTATTTCCGTTGTGTTTAATAAAATGAAGTTATTTATAATATAAGGTAACTGAACTTGAGGAAAGATGGCCTTGCAACCGTCAACAGAATTTTATTGTATGTTTTTTGATTTGAGCTGCAAAATTTAATGTGTTTATCTTTTACTAACTGTATTCAGATTTTGAGATGTATATGTCATAATATATGACCATCGTTAATGTGTATAACTATTTTTAAAAAAAATATGAATCTATTGTGACTTCGTCCTCTGTTACTGTGATTTTCCGTTGCAAATTATAAAAGTTATAAGATTAGATATTCTTCATTCACATTTAAGATTTATAGTGGTTGAGTTATTTTATGAGAAATTTCGAGTTAAATAATTTTACAGCGACAACGTCCATTTATCGTTAATTCAGTTTCGTAATCAATTTTATTGAAGTTATACGAGTTTTTAAAGTAACCTTTTGAAGCTTTATTAAGGTTTAACGTAATACATATAGATAGAGTAACGAGTCTCTTGACCGATAAGCTGTTGGTTACGAATTATTTTCTTGGGAGAGCGTGCGGATGTATTGGGAGCTTATAGAAACCAACTGATTAGCCGTCGATTACAAGGATCGGTGTTAAAAGTAAGCAGTTTGTTTATTTGTGTATTTGTCGAATTTAGGTATTACAAGGGGTGGGTGTGGTGCGTGCGCGTGCATGGGTATGCTCGCGTGCGCGTGTGCCCGTGCGTGTGTGCGTATGCGTGTGTGTGACTGCGCATTTGTGCGTCTGGGTATGCGTGTGTGCGGGTTGCGTTTGTGCAGGTTACGTGTGTGCGCATGAGGGTGTGTGCGTGTCCGTGTGCGTGACCATACGCGTGTGTCTGAGCATGTGTGTCCGCTTGCCTACACGTATGTGCGTGCGTGTGCGGTGTCTACATGTTCGTGTGCGCGTGCGTACTTGCGTGTGTTCGTTTCTGTGCGGGTTACGTGTGCATGTGCGTGTGCTTCTGCGTGGGTGTGTGTGCGTGTATGTGTGCATGTATATGTGTGTGTGTGTGTGTGTGTGTGTGTGTGTGTGTGTGTGTGTGTGTGCGTGTTGCGTGTGCGGATTACGTTTGTGCGGTTGCGCGTGTGTGTATTTGCTCGTGGGTGTGCGTGTGTGTGCGCGTGTTTGTGCATCTGGGTGCGTGTGAGTAGGTGTGCGTATGAGTAGGTGCGCGTGCGCGGTTGTGTGAATGTGTGCATGCGTGTGCGCGCGTAAGCGTGCTTGTGTGCATGGATGAGCGCGTGTGTGTGCGTGTATGTACCTGTGTTTGTGCGTGGGTGAGTGCGTGTACATGGGTGTGTATACGTGCGTGTAGGCATGAGTGCGTATGTGCGCGCATGTGCGTGTTTGCGTGCATGTATCTGCGCGTAAATGTGCGTGTGTACTGTTGTGTTCGCCAGCGTGCATGTGTGTTTGTGTGCAGGTGTGCGTGTGTGTGAATGCTTGTGTGCGCGTGTGTGCGCGCGTAAGTGCGTACGTGTACGCGTGTGTGTGCGCTTGTGCGTGGGAATGGGAGGGAAACATTGTGTGCGCGTATGTGCGTGCGCGTGTTTGTTCGTGCGTCCATATGCGTTCCTGTTCGCGTGTGCCGTGGGTCCGTTCGTGCGCGGGTGTGTGCGCGTGCATGCAAGTGCTCGTGTGCGTGTTGGTATGCGCATGCGTGCGTGCGGCTATGCGTGCGCGCGCGTGACGTGTGTCATGTGCGCACGGATGTGTGGGCGCCTCTGTGCGTGTGGGTCTGCGTGTGTGTACGTGCGTTTGTGCTCAGGTGTGCGTGTGCATTTAAGTGAGTACACGCATACTTGCATGCGGCCGTGCGTATGTGTTTTGTCTCTGTGTGCGTGGATGCGTGTGTGCGGGCCGCGGCTGTGTATTTATGTGCACGTGGTTGTGTTTGGTTTCGCATGCGTGCACTCGTGTGTACGAATTTAAGTTATTTATACTATGAATTTCGACACATTCCTCCACATTTGGATCAAACCCATAAGGATTATAGTTGCGAATGTTTATGGATGTAAATTTTGCTCTCCTTAAATCATATATATGTAATACTATTATCTTTAAGTGCGTAAAGTTAACAGTTATCCTAAGACTCAATAAAATTGGGACAAAATTTCATCCAGATCAAATATGCTGTGGCATAACAGGAATTTATTGTAATCTGTTTACATTCAAAAAATAGATTTAACAAATGGATTAATAATAAATGAATAATAACAGTGATAAGTGATTAATGAAGTATGCTGTCGCGTACATACACCTAAACGGTTCAATAGTTACATTAGGTTCCCACAAGGACACAAGGTCTTCTGTTGTTTTTGGAGCATGTAATACATGTATGTGTACGTCTGTGGTCAATTTTTCAGTCGTAATATTTCAAGAACCGTACGAGATTTTATTTAAACTTAACAGACCTAAATGTCTAGACCCAGTCTTTTTTGGTGTCAGTCCACCTACGGGAGTAGGAGGTGTGGTAGAAAAACAACAAATGACTGACTTACCCATCAATCAACGACCAGGTCAGACCGTTACACCTAGGAACTTCAACTTTGGATAACATGCGCCCCTTACTACGCAGACGCACACTAAGGGAGGATTTTTTGAAACTCAACCTCTAAGGGTTGACATAATAGGCCATTTTGTAAACCCGGGCAGTATACCGGGTGTAAATCAAATAGGGGCCACCCCTCAAACTATTGAACAGGTCGTTAGATTTAGTCAAATTTTGGTGGGTTATATTAGTGCCAGTTTGTGATTTTTACATAAAAAAAACAATATGGCAGACTTCTGGTTTCATCGGAAATAACACAAATTTAAATGTAATACCCTGTATATTTTTACATATTTGGATTCTAGTGCTTCAAATACATACAGTTCAACTGTCAAATGTCAACTCTGGCGCCATTTTAATTTTTTTTTAAATATTTTTTAATTTCAGATCATTATGACGTCATCTAAATTATAGATAATTGACGGACAATTACCCCCACAATATTATTTTTCCTAATAATTAAATGTGAAGTTTGTTAACGACCAAATTTAAAAATTACGGTTTTTTAATTAAAACTCACTGTTCCCAATAGAAACAAACATACATGAGCCACCCTGTATATTAAATAGCTTTTTTAAGTACTGGTAAAACGATATGCATAGTAATTTCCTTAGTTCCTAAATAAAGCAGTAATTTTTAATTTTCTAATTTTTATTAACACAACTCCTGAAGCCGACTCTGTCAAAGTAAAATGGCGTTTGAGTTGACATTTAGCAGATGAACTGTATGTATTTGAAGCCGTAGACTCCAAACATGTAAAAATATACAGGTTGTTCCATTTAAATGTTCAGCTTTTGTGTCATTTCCGGTGAAACCGGAAGTCGGTCATATTGTTTTTTTTTATGTAAAAAAAACCAAAAACTGGCTCTATTGCAACCCATCAAAACTTGAACAAAATCTAACGACCCGTTCAAAAGTTACGGGGTGGCCTCTATTTGATTTACACCCGTATATCTCATCAGCCTGTCACGGTTCTCGAGTGAGGCAGGCTGGGTCCGGATTCCCTCGTTGGCCGCCTTGGCTCTCGTGAAGACAATCCATTGTTTATCCAGTTCGTGGGAGAAAACGGCCCAGTTCTCCCTCTGACGAAGATTACCGGGGTACCTTCTTCCTGGTGTCTTCTGCGGTCTGCGTCTGCTCCATCGCTGTAGGGCTGTCGGTGTACTCTTCCAGTGCCTGGTACGCGTTGTCCGTCGGGGGCGGCATTGGCGGGCGTGCGGTTGGCGTTTTATTCGGCTTCTTCTTCTGGGTTATGAAGGCATCGGGGCTAGCGGATCCGGGACGGACATCTTCTTGTCTTCCTTGTCCGGCGTTGATGGGGCAGCTGGTTGTGCCTCGGTAGGTGGGGCGCCGTCTTCTGTTGGTGCTGGTGGTGGTGTTTTCTTGGCCCGCCGTCTCTTCTGTGCGGCGACGGCCGGTCGTGCGCTTCGTGGTGGCTGATACGGCATGCTGAGGAGCGACGTGATCTGCTGAATGACTTGAGGAATCCCTAACGGTGGGAAACCGTACTCATCTTCGGAGAATTTACGAATTCAGTTCAGTAAACATCTAAGGGAGAGAAAATGGGGTGAAATGAGGATTGTTCGGTTCCTGAGACTTATAGCAAAGGCATTTTAGAGATTTTTTAACTTCAAATTAAACATAATTTCGTGAATATGTTTAGAAGACGTTTGAAAACCATTAGGATGGGAAATAGGGATTGGAATTCTACGCCCAAGTCAGCCGGTTAGACCTAGAATCTCGTTGTGAAGCATGGGTATTTTGCTGGTTTGTAATACTTATTCAAAACATAAATGATTAGGTGTTCTTCATTTTTTATGGATGTCAGCACATTAGGGATAGAGTAGTAAAACCACGTATTTCCACATAACATAATATTGCTTATCATATATTATAAATCGTACCAAACGGTGCATGAAAACGTTTGCAACAAAGTGAAGTGAAATTATTTAATGTATATCAAGAAATATATGGTCTCGCCCGTGTTTTCCATCATAAGGGTTGTCCTTAATAAACTTTAGCGTTTAACGACTGCATTGATTTACGGAAAGTTAATAAAACCGTAAATGCTCAGGTCTCAGTAATTTTTGAATGAATCAACACAATTAGTGGAACGTTAGAAAGTATGGAAGTCTGGATCACACTTTTTTTATTTGTTTCGTATCTAAGGTGGAAACGTTAACTATTTCAAAACAAGTTGGACGTCATATATTAGAAAAACCGCTAAATTGTTTACGTACTTGGTGAAAACTAAAAAAATTAACCTTAGCGAATATTAATTTTTCATCTTACATTTATGTGAACATTACGAAAATAATTGTTTAGATAATATTTCTTGTTAGTTAAATCCCAAATAAGTACCAATGTTCAATAATTATATCAAATAAAATTTGAAACGCTATGTAAAAGGGGGGTTATTCATAATTGGTGATATTGATTTACGTTTGAAGAGCTTGGGATGTGTTCAGTATGTGAAGTAAGTTGGCAGTGTAGCCAACTGTTCAAAATTTTGTTTCCATTGAGAATATCTATTAATACTTTCTGTTTATATTCGTTTATTTTTTATTGATTTCGTTAGCATAAATTAATTTTAATAACTTGTCTACAGCTTAATACTTTGGTGAAATCATGTGAAGGTTGAAATTAAATTTGCTTAATGTTTTTATTTTATATTAAGTATAATGTGAAATATGTATATTGTAAACAACAAACTTTGAGGATACAGGTGCCTTAATATTTATGACATAAAGGCGAGTTAAATATGAATGCTTCTGTTTTAAAAACGTTTGTATTATTTTTGTAGGTTTGGACCTGGACTAGTAATATATTGGTTTGGGTTTGTTGAAACAATAATTCAATCAAATGATCAAAGATTGTTAATTAAGGATCACTTCCCTACTGATATAGTGCACATCCACCCACTTAAAAGCTCAAAAGACAATTAACAAACATGTAAGTTATAGTAATGAGGTAATTGAAATATTTATCTTATTTGTAATTTTAGGTCAAATGCTGTGATTTTCAATATACTTTAATTATGTATTATAATTTCTATTCCATTTAATTTAGAATAACATATTTATCAGTTAGAGTGCAAACAGAAAAATCCTGTCTCAGTTACTTAATAAGTTAGCAGTATGTAATTACTAAATTACACTTATTATTAAAGTCTATTATCAAGTATGACTCAACTAGTAGATGATGTTTATGATATTTATTTTTATGGCTTACATATATAAATAATGTCATATGTGCAATATTCAACAAATTCTTAATGTAAATCTTTCATACTAAAAAATGTAAAAAAAGTAAAGTAGATGATAATTGCTCTGTTAGAAAATTAAAGTGTAAATAGGTTGTCTAGGAAATTAGGACCACTTTGTTAATTGTTTCAATTTGACAGTTTTACTGTAGCAAAGTGTATTTTGTTCCCTTTAAGATGACAAGCCAGGCAGAACGTATTAAAGCATTTAAACTTGCGCAACATGCAAGGTTAAGGAAGCAGGTATGTTTTTATACATCATTCTTTTTATGTAATTGGGATTTAGAATGTATATGTTCCCACGCGGTTCACAAATGTTTCTTTAGCTTTCTTTTTTAATGACCCACTTGCTATATTTTTCTTGTTTATTAAGCGTTTTTAATTCCTAATTTAATGTTGCCAAAATGTTTCTAATTTAGGTAAATGTTTGGTTACTTAGTGTTGAGTACAACCTATACTTGTGTTTAATATTTAATACACAAAAAGATGATTAATTTAAGTCTGGAAGTATGACTTTTATACAATGTGGTTTTTTATTGCGGTTGGTTGTGTTTAATTATCAGTTTGACCTTTACAGGGATATGCTTACTTAACATATAAGTCCTACATTACATGCACAATATTATGAATCAACACACAGCAGCAAAGTTAATAGAATTTTTGTATTTATTACTAAAAGTTTTAAAAATAGTCTTATTTCAGAAGGTTATCAACGTGATATTCATACGTTTCGTAATTTATTAATATCGTTTTTAAAATTTATGAAGCAAAAAATTACTTTTTCAATATAAATTTTAGGAAAAAGTGAATAATCTACAAGTAAACAATGAATAAACATAATCTAAACAATTTTAATTAATGTATACAATCGATGTTGTCTCATACATACCAAAACGACCTGCCTAATTTTTTAGTACTAAAAAAACGTTTGTTGTCGAAGGCAGGTTTTATTCGGTAAAATTTGCGATTTTTTATAATTACGGAGGAATAGATAAATGAAAGATGTTTCTTTTGGAGGTCATTGTTTCTTTCTTTGCTGAATCTAATATAAAAATTTCAAAGTAAAAAAAATTCGTCAAAACACGTGTTTTGTTTCGACAGTTGTTTTGCTCAACGTAGCTTAAAATTGATGGTTGGTACCCGAATAAATTAATAACAAGAAAATCTAACCAATTTAGTTAACCCGTAACTGGTGACGTAAAGAAATTTGACGCCAACGGCGACGAGGAGTCTGTCAGATTCCCTTAATTATTATAATCATTATTAGTGAATTTGATGATATAACTAAAAATTCGGTATGTTAGGCGATTCATCATTATATTTTAAGTATAAAAATGTGATTTTTTTTTAAACTAACAAAACATAAGTACTGGGTTACCCCTTGTTCTAAAAATATTAGCAAATTCTAAAAAAGAAAACACTTTACGCTTAAAAAAACTAAAAATCACAATTACAAGAGCCTAAAACTAAACAAAAATGCATTTTTCTTATAAAATAAAAAAAACAAAGTAACACAAGTATTATCCCTCGGAGTAAAAAACTGTCAAGGGGCAAATCAGTCATTTCTGGTACAACATTCAATACACACTTTTCTTGCACATTGAAGACAAACAGGCCGGCGACATTGGTGGCAAACATATTGCGTCTTCCTCTTCAGTCTAGGAGGACACAAGTAACAGTACTTTCTTTTCCCTAGGACATCTTCCTGCTCTGGCTCTGGGACAATATTCATAATCCTTCGCATATCGTTGCGAATCTCCAGTGGCAATTTCAAATTATTGGCTCTTCTGTGCATGTGGGGTTTTACAAGATTACTTGCCAAATCCTTCAAGAATGAAAAGCGTTGCAACGGTTGATTATCCTTGTAGCTGTTGTATAAAATAAAAGCATTGATAGCACTCATGTCCACTATTTGGAAAAATATTGCCATTGGCCAACGACGAGTTCTTCTACTTGAACTATATACGGCACATTTTTCATCAGTTGAGTCAACTCCACCTTTCGTTGCATTATAATGAAGAATAATTTCTGGTTTATCATCACCGGTGTCAGAATTCGACTTGCAATGATGCATTGATGAAATCAACAGTACTGCTTTGCTTTTTTTAGGCACGTATGCTAAGAGTGTCATATCTGATGTAAAGCCATACAAAGAGGAATTAACTTCTCTAGTTTTGCTTGCTTGAAATTCAGTTGGTATTTCTTTTTTGTTCTTTCTCAGCGTGCCTACATATGTTAGATTCCTTTTCTTCAACTCGCGCACTAGTTCGATGGAGCTAAACCAATTGTCAGCTGTTACGTTGCGATTGGTACTATTCAAAGGCGCCGAGCTAACCTCATTACGCTTTGTGTGGGCTTAGCAAGTTTTTTCTCATCCGCAGATAATGTTTGGCCATCAGAGTCCTTGCCCCAATATATATATATATATATATATATATATATATATATATATATATATATATATATATATATATATCCATTATATGCGTAGCCACTACGAGCATCTGTGAGCATCATAACTTTTAAGCCGTACTTGTTTGGTTTTGCTGGCATATACATCTTAAAACCACATCTTCCTCGGAAGCCAACCAACATTTCATGGACACAGGCATATTCCCCAATTGTAAATACATTCTGAGCATTTTGAAAGAATGTGTTGAACAACTCGCTGATGGCAGCAGCAGGATCACTCAGCTTACGCATAATTCTGTTTTCGGGATTGTCGAACCGCATGCAAGATAACAGAGTAGCGAATCTTTTCTGACTCATTACTAATCTAAAAATATCCCTTCCTGTGCCATCGGTGGCAAATATAGAAGCGATATCTTCATTGTTAGACTTGAAAATTGCGGTGTAAAAAAGAAGTCCCACGAATGCGTCACGATGTTGTGAAGTCGCGTACGTGAGTTTCTGCTTGGCTCTATGCTTGACCATTTGAACTAGTTTTTTCCGTAGTAGTAGTTTCCTTGCAATGTGGTCACCGCTGTCTGAAGATGTTTCATCAGCCGTTTCCATATTTGTAGTGCTCTCGTTGGCTTCCAAATCACTATCATCTTCTGGAACATCTTCCAAATCGGACGCCGACTGTTCCGATTCGCTATTGTGATCAGATAACTCAAAATCGGTATTTTATTTAACTTCATCCCCATCTGAACCACTATCAACTTCATCAAACCACTTCTGCAGTGACGTCTCAAAATTTTTATCACCCGACCTAACTGCCTTTGAAGTTGAAGGAGGAAGATCCATGCTTTAAAGTCTAAAAATTAAAAATTTAACATCTATTCCAAGCCATAAAAAAATTACACTTACGGTGACGTGGAGTCTGATAGACCCCGCCGAAACTTTGCAGGCACTTGTTTCCACAATGACAGCTCGGAAGCGACTGACTTGGATACTGTACGTTAAGCAAGACAGGGATTGAAGGTACATGGAAAGGGAAACGAATTGCGCGCTTATTTCAAAAAATATACTTCTCGCAAATTTCTGCGGAGTCTGGTAGACTCCACGTCACCAGTTACGGGTTAAATATCAATTAGAAGTGGAGATATCGTCGAGAATAGGAACCGAATCTTGCCATAACAACGTCAGTGTGGCAGGGGACCTGATTATCTGGTAGCTTTATTGTAAATTCTAATGCTTAGTCTTCTAATAGTTATAAACGCGTATATTTCCGAATAAAGAATGAATTGGTAAAAGTGCGAAAAAGTATGATGTTGTATTAGGACTATGTAACTTGCAAAAAATCGTTGATAATTAATCATAGACAAAACTAGATACTGAATTTTCAAAATTTTAAAAACGAGTTTCACAATTTCCTGGGCAGTGCAATATGCTTGCATTCCATGTATAAGAGAATTTTTTGGCTGCGCACTGTACCGACGTAAGTAAGCATTTCTTTATTTACAGACAAAATATATGTAAATAAATAATTTCAAAGCCCACAATACCTGAATTTGAGTCATAGCGGATTTTAAACACGATAATTCCCCATTTTTGATCCGCCATTTAGAATTTTTTAATTTTGACAAATGATTATTCTTAGCGATCTTAAAAACCCCCTAATATCCGACTTTCAAAAAAAAATTGCACCATAAAAACTTTGCGCCACTGGCAGTTTTCAAAATTTTTTTAGTTAATGTTTTACAAATTAACAAAGTTGCAAAATTGATCATTAGCCCATAATATTTGAATTTTAGTCATATGGGATTTTAAACACATAATCCCTCGTTTTTGATCAGCCATTTTTAATTTTGACAAATGATTTATACTTAGCGGTTTTAAAAACCCCTAATACCCGGTTTAAAAAAAATCAATTGATAAATTAATGCACTATTTTGCACCCTAAAAACGGTGTGCCACTGGGATTTTTTATTTTCAAATTATATACAAAAGTATTATTTGTTTTTTAATTTGGTAACTTAATCTACTAAGCCCCCAAAAATACCCACCACTGGTTGGATTTTGGTTATTAACGAACTTGACCTATATTTTATGTCAAAGAGTATTTGTAACAAATTTCATATCGATAACTTTAACTGTTCATCAGATATCCCGCACACACAGACACGAATTTTTTTTTCTAAAAACTTGTTTTTTATCGATAGCTTTAATGTTTCAAAAAATATTGCGCACACTCACACATACACACAATCGGACACGAGATTTTCCTTTTCTGAAAATGTGTTTAGGCCACAAAGCGTGGAGAAATGTAAAAAAAAAATGTTTGAAAATTTTAACCGATTACATTTTCTTTTTATACGTACGTATATGAGAAAGCAATTAACAACGCCAAACAAATTAAGGACTCTTCAACGAAGGAAGCCGCTTTTCTGTTCTTTTGTGCAAAGTAAGAAGTGTCTTTGATTTGATTTTCATTTCAAATATTCGATGTAAAGATTACATTCGCTGTGGGAGAGAATTGCAACAGCTTTCAGTTCACGTTTATCCCGAATTTTTAGTGATCAGATATTTAAGTGTATGTATTTCCTGAGAGCTGTCGTTCATTACACTTTTCAGAAAACGCCATAAGTCATCTTGTAATCTTGCAGGCCACGCTACTGTACTATCTTCACCATCCACCTGTTTAGGTGGTCAACAGCCGGAGAATGTGAGCAACATCGTGCTGAAACCGTCGATCTGTGATCTCAAAAGGCAGGTCATTCAGGAAATCACATAGAACGCTGCCCGAAAGGCACTTTACTTCATTTCTACTGACTTTTGGTTTTTAGGAGGGTCCTGGAGTTTTTTTTTTTATCAAAGTGTGGACTGTTCCTTGAGTTGAAATAGCAATTTTGTAAAATGTGCTTCATCTGTAAAATATATTCCTGAAGATGCCGTTTCCATGACGGCGAACCCTTTACAGGGAGTTACAAAATGTATTTCTAGATAAAAAAATCATCTAGTTCTTCGGTTTGAAATTTAAAAAAAATGGCTCTAATAATTACTCATCAGGGAGCAGTTACGCCTGCCGTGGTGCCCGTCTATGGTTTGGACATTTAGTCTGAAGGTCGTTGCTGTATTAACCTCCCCTGGTGTAAAACTTGGTCCTTAAAATTCGCATTTCTATCATTTTCAACATGATGTCGAACATCCCCTGATTCGATAAGCCTCCAGTGTGTTTCTTTCAAGCAATCTGGGATTAAAGAGGCTTTGGTTGAAGAATCTTTCGGAATAATGAAGGGGCAAGCCGTAGCAAAAATGCATCTATCCATGTTTAGCATTAGATTAAGCAATGTTGAAGCGAATATTCTAAGAAATAATTTGACAAAAAAGGTACAAACCAGAGTTAATATGGGCCCGGAAATAAAACCATGCACAAACTCTGTATAGAAGTAGGCGAATTGTTGAACTGCGTTCAGTAGCGTTTTATAAAAGGGACGTACGCTCAAACCTTTAGAAAAGATTAAATTCTTGTAACATTTCCGCATAGTATTTTCTAACGTAAACGTGTAAGAACAAGTTAACCTTTCGTTAGTTTCATTTGAATTATTATCTAACTAAAATATTTTTTAAATACGGAAAGAAAAAGATTACCTCGGGTGGGATTTGAACCTACGACATGTATTTAAAACATATTTTAATTACATGTGAACGTCTACACGTTTGTTAAAAAAAAATTGTATAATTTGAAGTGTTGTTGACGTTAATATTTTAAATATTTAACATTTCTTATTTTACTAAGGACGATAGTTGCAATTGCTATTCAACCATGCAACGCTTGAAAAATTTGCTTTTATTTACATGTCATATCCAAAAAGACAAGTATTTTAATTATGAACAAATTCGTGAAAGTGTTCATTTCCATATACGATTACTATGTCACACAGGTGCTCATGTTAGTAACTAACGAATTGCTTTAATTTTTGTTTTAACAAATTAATGCTACATTTTAACTCATTGTTCAAGGAATTACATAGCTCATCTAGAAGGTTTAAAGATTCCGTAGTTTTTCTTAACAATGTTTTGCGAGTTACGGGTTTTACATAGCGCGAATGCACTACATTTTTTTAAATTAATTATAACAATTCGTCCTTTATGCACAAACATCTCGAAAGCTCGTAGAACATGAAGATCAGTTTATGCGATTAAAATTTACGATCAAGGTAAAACGTTACATACTTTTGACGTCTTTCTCATATTAAAAGTTTCATAGCTCTCGCTCTGGTTAGATTTTTTGGTGAACCATCAAATGTTTCGTTCTTTTGGCCGAGGAATGCAATAGTTTTTAGGTATACCCAAATGGCATTGCTGGAAATCCTAGAACCTAAAAGTGCAATTCAATCTGATAAATAATTCTGTGACCACCATGTAGAACCACCAGGTTAGTGGTTATCAAAAATTGTTTACATGCTATGTGAAAGTCATTGGAAAGAATCATTCATCTGTGTAAGAAATATCTAAAGCCTAAAGAAAGTCAAACCTGTGAAACAAAAAGTGTTTGCTACTAGAAAATTGGACTAAACCGACTTCTGCATTCCTGTAGCACTCTTCGGATTTAATTAATACATTCGGTGGTAATATTTGTAATAATATTTTTGTAACTAAACGTAACCTAAAATACTGTTAGTTTTATTTAGGGCGAACCACGACCGACGCCACGGAGTTCTACGGCGAAGCGGCATATAATCGTTAATTTCTAATACAGTGATATTATGTAAGTGAATATGAGCAACATTTTAAAAATATTTTTAAATATACTGGGTGACCCAAAAAAAATGGCATATCAAAGTTATGTTTTTTTAAATGACACACCCCGTATATTATTGCATTTTCGAATTTTACATAAAAAATAAGTAGCACTTCCATAAGGGTTCCTTATACCTACATACAGAGTGTTTCAGGTTATATAAATTTTCCTACAAATGTAGGGTTTTAGGAAAAATTAAATATCTCCTAATAAAGTGGAACATTCTTACTGAAATATTCGGCTTATTTTAAATGGAACACCCTGTATTTTATACGCTTATCGTTTAGCTTACTAAATTACCTTTCAACTTCTATAAAGGTTTCCTATACCTAAACCTTCAAATGTTCAACTTATTTAATAATTTTTGGAATTTGTCTGTTCCTGTATCATTTGTAGATTGAAATATGCTCCCAAAATTCCTACTATTAGTGATTTTTGGCTAATGTAACACATTTTTGAATTCAAATCATAGTTAACTTTAATTTAAACGTTTATAAAGTTATTTTTACACTATGTAGATTAAACTAAAAATCGCAATAGATTTTTTATACACTTATCTTACTCTCGGTAACCGTAACAACAAATTGTTACCTTTGAAAGCTCGTCCAAGCGAAACTGATCAGCTTCAATTTTAAAAAATAAAGTGAAACTTTAAAAAGTCTATTGCAATTTTTAGTTTAATCTACATAATGCAACAGTTTCATAGAGTAAGGATAGAAAGCATGTACACAATGGAGACTAAAATTTTGATTATGTGGTGTGATAATTTGCTCAAAATATTAATGTCCATCTTCTTGAATAGACAGTGTTATTGTTGTTTTTTTCTAACGAACATCTTACGTTTTGCACCATATCAGGGGTGACCGCCTCAAAAGCGTTTCTGATTCTTCTTTTGATATCATCTGCAGTGGTGGGAGGTGTGTTGTAAACTAAATTTTTGATAGCCCCAAAAGAAGAAATCCATGGATGTTAGTTCAGGAGATCTAGGTGGCCAGGGAATCGGTTCACCTCTCCCAATCCACTTATCAGGAAACTTCCTGTTTAAATATTTTCCAACATCATGTGAGAGGTGCTCTATCTAATTGCAACCACATATTTTGTTTAATATTTAAAGGAATACTTTCTAAAAGTTCCCAAAAATCTCTTTAAAAACCTGAGTTTCTGACCATTTAAATTGCCATCGAAAAATACGGGCCAATAACATGATTGCCAACAATTCTACCATACACATTAACACTCCATCAATTTCGACGATCAACAGTATTAAATAAATGTTTATTTTCGGTGTAATAATAGATATTGTGTCTATTCACTAATCTATTATTTTGGAATGTTGACTCGTCGGTAAATAATACATTTTCAAAAAAATGTTCATTGCCACTAACTTGATCAAGGAATAATCCATACGTTTTTGAAAGTCTTAGCCATATAACCTTTGATGTATTCGTATATGAAAAGGGTGGTATTTATGTTTCTTTAAGATCCTCCACACACTAGGCTGACTAATTCCCGTTTCTTTTGCAATAACTCTTGTACTAGTATTTTGGTTGTCAACAACGGAACCTAATACAAAAAACTTATTATCACCATTTGTAACAGGCTTCACTTTTAGTTGTTTTGGGTAACCTACACTTCCTGTATCACGAAATGTTTGAAGTAACCTTTCAAAAACCTTTTTATCGGAATGCACCCGCTCAGGAGGTTTTTCTGAGTACACTTTTGAAGCAAGTAAACAATTTTCATAGCATTCACCAATGGTTAAAATCATATCAATTCTTTCTTATTGTGAATAAACCATTATTAAATTGAAAATATTTCCACAACTTTCAACAGATTCGGAAAAATAACAATACACAATGACAAAAGTCACGCTCAATGTCAGAATTTTAACATTAACAAATGCGTTTCCGGCAATTCCACAGCACACTACAAAACTTACAAGATTAGTTACATTAACATTATTTGTTAATATGTAAATTACAAATGTCTGAAATCTATCATGTACACATAAGATTGGTACCGAGCTTTCTACTTATTGGTAAAGAAAAATACTACTACATTAGCAAAAAGACATTAAGTAGGCATTTTGGGAGGACATTTCAATCTACAAATGAGACAGGAACAGACAAACTCCAAAAATTATTAAATAAATTGAAAGGTAATTAAGTAAGCTAAACGATAAGTGTACAAAATACAGGGTGTTCAATTTAAAATAAGCTGGATATTTCAGTATGAATGTTCTACTAATTTAACTCAAGAAAATGAACACCCTGTAAAGAGGTTTTTACTATTCAGTCAATAAATAGACTAAGGGAACAATACTTTACTTAAACCTAAGAGTTAATTTGTTGGAGTTAATTTTATTAGAAGATAATTTTTGGAGCACCCAGTATATTTAAAAGTATTTTTAAAATGTTGCTGATATTCACTTAACTTTATTTCACTGTATTAGAAATTAACGATTATATGCCGCTTCGCCGTAGAACTCGGTGGCGTCGGTCGTGATTCACCCTGTGTATCGTTAAACATAGTTTTAGTAGCAAAATTATTTACTTATTGTTTTTAAAGTTGTGGTATTAGGTCAATTTTGTTTCCTTTTCACCAGACTTAATTTGCTATTAGACTTTTTCAATTTTCATTCTTGTAGGCATCCTGCGTAGCCTGTATTTAAGTTTTACAATCTGATTGTTATTCCATTTTTGTACTAACAAAGCTAGTTTGTTCTGCGATAACATAGTCTACTTGAATTTGGGAAGTAATGGGTTCGATCGCCGTTTTTTCAGGGGTTTTTCCTCATATACATACATATATATATATATATATATATATATATATATATATATATATATATATATATATATATATATATATATATTACTTCACAACATGTCCCAGATAACATTTCCAGCATGGGGATCTCTCTTATTATAAAAGATACAGATTTGGTTAAATTAGATGAATTACTCCTAAGGATTAGTGAAATTATAGGACACTCTCCAATTTCCAAATTTCCATGTATTTTAAGACTTATGGCAAGAAAAAAATTTCTTTTTTCTTTTTCTTGCAATATCTTTTTTTATTTGCACTTTCTTAAGATATTTTTTATGCAGAATTTAAATATCAATTTGGATTTTTTTTGCACTTTCTATTTTTTAGTTTCAACCCCTAAATTAAATTTTTCTTATGGAACGACAAGTCGGCTTTGAAATAATTGATCGTGTTTTTTTATCCTCTTTACAATGATATAGCACATGTACTATCTATTTTTAAAAATAACAAAGAAAATTAAAAAAAATGTATTTTATTAAAGACTCTAACAATAAGTAGGCCGTGAAACATGAGAAAACGACAAATAATAGATAACAACAAGAGTTAAGCAGGTAATAGTATTGGAGATAATTATCCAATTATAAAAGATGTTCAAACAATTGACCATTCCGTTCTAAACATAATTGTGCCCTGCGTAGTGTCGACGTAATTGCTCTGCGTAGTTTTTGGCGTTTAATGCTACCAAATGCTGCAAGAACAGCTTCACGAAGATCTTCGGCATTCTCAAATGTTTGCACGTACACTCGATTTTTTACGTAGCCCCAAAGAAAAAAGTCCAAGGGCGTTAAGTCTGGAGATCTGGGTGGCCATAAAATCGGCCCTCGGTTACCAATCCATGAATTTGGAAACCGATTATTAAGATATTCGCCGATGATGTTTGAATTGTGGGGTGGGGCGCCATCTTGTTGGAAGCAGATATTAATATTCTCAATCAGTGGCAAATCATCAAGTTTATTTTCTAAATCAGTTTGTAGTAAATTCAAATACCTTTCACTATTTAATGTTTCGTTAAAAAATATGGGCCCAATAAGTTTAGCGCCTAAAATGCCACACCAGACGTTAAAACCAAATCTCACTTGATGCCGACTTTCCTTAACAACGTGAGGATTTTCACGGTCCCAAAAGTGAACATTGTGTCGATTGAAAAGGCCATTATTTGTAAATCTGCTTTCGTCAGACCACAAAATCATAGCTGGAAAATTATCGTTATTCTCACATTGATTAACATACCATTGGCAAAATTGTAATCTTCTCCCCTGATCTCCATCTCTAAGTCCCTGCAGAATGGTGTACTTATACGGATGACACCTGTGACGTTTTAAAATTCTTTGTGATGTAGTTCGAAATACCAGTGTTATGTTCAATTTCTCTAACAGATGTTGAAGGATTTTCAATAACTGATTGTAATACATTTAGTTCTGCATCTTCATTCCGTAATTTTGGATTTCTAGTAGGTTTTGAAAATGAACCATATTCTTTTAAATTAATTACCAAATTTCTGTACGTACGAGCACTGGGCTGCCTTCTTTCAGGATACAGCCTCAAGTACTTCCGTTCAGCTTCTATACTGTTTTTATGAGACAAGATGTAACAACTCAAAATATCAAACTTTTCAGTATTAGTAAATAAAGCCATGTTTGACACAGAAATGTTCTGGAATGAATAATTTTTAAGTGATTCGATTGTGTTTTTATGTTTCACGGCCTGCTTATTGTTAGAGTCTTTAATAAAATGCATTTTTTTAAAGTTTCTTTGTTTTTAAAAATAGATAGTACATGTGCTATATCATTGTAAAAAGGATAAAAAAACACGATCAATTATTTCAAAGCCGACTTGTCGTTCCATAAGAAAAATTTAATTTAGGGGTTGAAACTAAAAAATAGAAAGTGCAAAAAAATCCAAATTGATATTTAAATTCTGCATAAAAAATATCTTAAGAAAGTGCAAATAAAATTTATATGTCTAATATAACAAAAAAGATATTACAAGAAAAAGAAATTTGACATTTTTCTTTTTCTTGCCATAAGTCTTAAAATACATGGAAAATTGTAGTTTCATAAAAGCCCTGTCAACGGCGTTGCGTAGATCCTCCAGAGTTTGTCTAGAACTGACAAACCTGGTGGTCTGGGTGGCCATCTTACAGGTGAATTTGTACCTATCCAGCGGCCAGGAAAGTTGTTATATAGATAGTTTTTAACAATCTCGGCACTGTGGCCAGGAGCACCGGCTTGGAAATATAATTGATTTAAATGTGCTAATGGCTCATGACTTTCTATTTCGGGTACAATATTGTCTAAAATTTGTTAATATCTATTGGCAGTAAGGTCTCCGTCAAAAGCTTGATATACAATTTTACTACCCATATGAAACAAGATACATTCAAGTCAAACCTTCTTTGTCGTTCTCGTGGAAACAATGCATGTGGGTTATTCTCTGACCAAAATGTATTATTTTGGCAATTAAAAATACCAGCGCTGCTAAAGTACACCTTGTCGGACTAAACCACAACTCTTTCAAAATGAACATTTCTGTTCACGTTTTGTAAATACCAATTAAAAAATTGTCTACGGCGTTCTGCATCGCCCAGGCGTAAGTTTTGGACCATATGAAATTTACATGGACGATATTTCTTTTTTCTGAGAATTTTTGGAACACTGTTTTAAGCCTCTCCAATATTGCGTTTGTCGCGGTTGACGATAATACATTTATTTCATCAATTTAGCGATTTTCATTGTTGTAGACCTTTGAACGAGGTTTATATAAAGAGCCGTGTTCAATTATATTTGATTTTATTCTTAAAAATATTCCTTTTTCTGGCTATCGCCTCTCTGGATATCTGTAAGATATATTTTGTTTGTAAATTGTCAGTCAGAGTAACAAGATAGATAGATAGATGTGAAAATACATTTCTAATGCTTCGTCTGCATTTTCCTTACAATTTATGTAACAAACAAATATGTCATATTTTCTTTGTTTTCAAATTTTTATTAACTGCCATACTTAACAACGAATGGATTTCCAACTATTAAGTTAAAAATATTAGACAAATCAAAGCAAATTATTCGAATAACAGATATAAACTGACAAACATCTAAAATCTGACAACCGAATTATTTTCTTACTTTAGATTCCGCCCCGGGCCCACTATTAAAACATTTAAATTTGTAATAACGTAAAATTTGAGGTTAATGTTGAAAGGTATTATAATAATAATGTCTTTATTCAACACAGGCAGCAGTTACAACTTTTACATTTGCATTATTTCCACGATATCGACATAAATCTTGTTGAATCCCAAGGCGAAGTTCAGGTGAAATGGTTCAAGATCACCTGCTCTTGCATTTAACCTTGATCCAAATTCTGACTATTCTAGCCTTCACCACTGATTCATCATATAAGTTCTAATGTACAAATACAATTATTAAATAATATGCTCTGCCGGATATGCATTTTTCATATAATAGTATTAATTAATTAAATATTTAATGTACTGTTTTTTAAAGTAGTATTGGTTAACACAGCTAGACCTTAATGCAAAAGGAACGGAGTTGTACACCTTTGCAATACTGTACTGAAACGATCTTCGCAAAAATGATGATGTATGACGTGGTATTGCAATTAAACCCAGATGTCGTAAGTTTAAATTGTATCAGGTTATAAAGATATGACGGAGATCTCATCGTAATTACTTTGTGGTAAAAACAAGCTGCTTGCAGTTGACGTCTACTGTTCATGCTTAACCAACCTGCTTCTCCTAGCTTATGAAAAATGTGCTGTCTTCTCCTTATACCATAAATTAAACGCAAACAGGAATTTTGTACTTGGTGAATACGTTTAGAATCGACACCATTTATGCAAGGTCCATACACAGTATCACAATATGTAAAATGGGATAAGACTAAACAGTTAGTAAGCAACATTTTTGTAGTTCGCGTTAATATTTCCCGATTACTGTAAATTATTTTTAAATTAACGTAAGCATTCCTTATACACTCGTTAATGTGTTGCTTAAATCTCAGTTTATAGTCGAGTTTAAGGCCTAAATTTCTTGCAGCATCGGTACATTGAAGTTCCGCGTTATTTACTTTAATATTTAAAAGCTTTAACGCAGCTTCTCGTCATTTGTTACTACCGAAAAGCACAAGGGCTGATTTATTACGATTCACTAGTAACGAATATTTTGTGCTGGTTTCGATTAATTATTTTAAGTCTTTATTTACTAAAGAATTTACTGAATTGATGTCATCGGTGTCAAACGTGAACGACAACTGTGTGTCATCTGCAAACATATGGCACTGACAATATTTTAAGGAGCTGTTAAAATGAAAAGTAAAAATGACAAATAAAAACGGGCCTAGCATAGAGCCTTGCGGTACTCTAGAGTTAACCGGTAAAGGATCCGATCGTTTCTCATTCAGATACACAATTTTAGACCTACATGAAATAAACGACGTCACAAGTTTTAGTTCAGAGTCACTGAATCTGATGTATTTTAGGATTGACAATAATACGTTGTGGTTAAGAGTGTCAAACGCTTTACTATACTCCAGCATTATCAACAAGTAAAGTTGATTTTGTTCAATTGCAGAGCAGATTTGACTCGTAATTAATTGCAATAACGTTGTGCAGCTATACCCAGAACGAAACCCTGATTGTGTGTCTGGTAATATGCAGTTTATTAATAGAAATTGCATGATTTGTCACTCCATTATTTTTTCTAAAATTTTTGAAAGGGTCGGTAAAATACTTATTGGTCTTAAATCACTAAAATGATCGGGGTTCCGCGTTTTGGGCAACGGCAACACTAAAGCTGTTTTCCATACTGTACGGCAAACACTGTGACCTAGGCAATAGTTGTAAATGTGTGTTATATATGGGATAATAACTGGACAAAACAGCAGCAAAATTGATATACTAATATTGTCAACACCAATGGCATTTGATTTCATTGTTTGCATAGTGGACTCCACCAATTCCTCCGTAACTAGCTGAAACTGAAATTACTGAAAATTAGTAGGAACTGAATTACTTAAATAATATTCTATCATGTCATGTGTTTGATTTTGGTGTATTTTACAACTGTTTATAAAATATTGATTAAGTTTATTGACATTTTGCAAATGCGGAGGCAAATCAATTGATTTCCATTGCAAATATTTAATTGCTTTAATGTTTGCCACATTGCCTTTTTGCTTTTACTTTTTAATGAATATTCAAAATACGCCTTTTTTTCTCTTTTTATAGCTCTATTAATTAGATTGCGTAGAGTTTGAGTTTTGTAATTACTGAAATCACTATTCGCTTTAGTTGTTTTATACTTATTTAACGTTTTATCATGCGAAGCTATCATTAAGTTTAAAGTTTCAGTTAGCCAAGGCACTGGTGGTTACAGAGTTTTATATATTTTTGTAAAGCTAAGCACAAATGAAATCCAATTCTGAAAAAATATACAGGGTATCTCATTTAAAAAGGTACCTGGAGTATTTTGAAGAAACGGCACTACTTACAGAAAAGTTACGCCACTTTATTCTACGTAGAAATTTCTATGTTACTTGCTAACAGAGATACGAAGGGGGTCCTAAAATGACTTTTCAAAATCACCCTGTATATCTGAAACGAAGTGTGCCATAGAAATTTTGTTTAGTCCATCTTTCGTTTCATAAAAATGTAGCAAGGAACGCGAAAACCGCAACTTCCTATCTCAAGCTGTTCTTGAGATACCTCGCAAAATCATCGAAATCGGGATACACTGTACATATTTTTCCTTGTAAGTGGTAAAGTATTATACATTATTTCAATTTTATTCTGCAAGAATCTCAAGTATCTTTCATGGTACGGCTCTATTACGACGGTCACTGCTAAAATTCGTGGAAAAGGCAAAAATGCACACATTGTTACGTAAAAAAATTTATTGTTTTTCACAATATTCTCTCTTAAGATCTATACATTTTTGCATTCGGTAAAACCAATCTTCAAAACAGTTTTGCCACTTTGAGCGAGGTACCTCCAAAACAAGTAAGGCTTATGTTTATGTTTGAATTTTTCAAATTTGACAAAATTGTTTACTACATCTTTAACAATTTTTAACAAACATTACTACTGACGAAGATAACTGTAAGTGTTATCGAAACGTTTAGATTGTATAATTTAAAGTACACCATTAAAAAATCCCAAAAAAGATAAGTATTTTATTATGAGTGTTAATGGTGAAAGTTTACATTTTCAAGTACTTTTAAAGTTTTAACGGCCTCTTCAAGTGATGAAAAACGCTTACCACGCATTGTAGTTTTAATGTTTCTGAACAAAAAAAGTCATTGGGAGACAGATCAGGCGAATACAGGTAACAAGTCATTACGTTGATATTTTGACTAGTGATAAATTCTGTAGCTTGTCGTGCTGTATGCGCACTTCCATTGTCATCATACAGAATGATTCTCTAATTTATATTGTTTTTTTTCCAATTTCACCGATCACCGAGAAATTGAAGTAAACCAAGCAGCTGTAACTGTTCTTCGATCCTCCAGTTCAATAGTTGCAACATGACCGGTTTTTCTGCAAAAACAAGCAATCATTTTCTTTGAAACGCTTTGCGATCGCACCGCTTTTGTTGGTTTAGGTTCACTTTGGAACACCCATACAGATGATTGCTGTTTAGTTTCAGGCTGATAAGAACATATCCATGTTTCGTTACCTGTTACAATGTAATTTGTAGAATTTGAACGACCATGGTCAAAATTTTTAAGCATTTCCTTGCACCACTTGACACGTGCTTTTATTGAGTTTCTGGTAGATTGTGAGGAATTCAACGACTAAAAATCTTCCTGACATTATATGTTACAAAATGGTACCTATCTATTTGTTTCGCGATGCCTAATGATGCCTGTACGTCACTGTATGTTGCATGTGTATCTGATAAAATCATTTCACGCACAGCACCAATATTCTTTGCGACAACAGAAGCGCATGGTCGACCCTCGTGAAAATCGTCATCAAAAGTAGATCTTCCGCGTTTGAATTCTGCAAACCATTTGTAGACCATGGTATAAAATGTCAAATTTTACCATTATGGCAATCGCAGAACCTTCGCATTACAAGTAGTACTTAATTCCGCGAACTTTAGCAGTGATCTTCCTACTAATAATTGGTTCTATTTGTGCTGTTCTTTCACACTTAACCCATGACCCTTCTTGAAAATTATTTACTCGAATTAATTATTTTCTTGAGGCGAGTATCAAACATTTTGCCTATTAAACGGCCCGTTACTTGTCAAACGGCATTCGTTCGAATACGTAATTAAGTTTTTAAGGTAAGTATTCCAATACTCTATTCTCCAAAAGCTCGCCGACAGAGAAATACTGATTTATGCGGTAATTAGTAGCTTTTGAATGTATGTTTCTTTAAAATTTCCTATACAACTTGATGGCTGGCAATTTCTACAGAAATTTGTCGAGGTATGGAAACAATAAAATTTTGCAGTCATTGTCTGTCTGTTCATGGATGGATTCTATTTTGTAAAAAAAGTGAGGTTTCTTCCGACTTCAAATACTATCTACTGCCATTATATCTAATTTTAGTAAAATATTTGAAACGATTCTCCTCAGTGGTCTGTTTCAAGTACTTAATGTATCCGTATCGCAGCGTGGATTTAGTTATAAACGGTCAATGGTTACAAATCTAGACTGTTTTGTTCGAATTGCGCCGGAAATGCTGTTAAACATTTGAAAGATTGATCGATTACACTATATTGCTTGACCGCTTAAATTCTTTGGTCTTATAGAGTTTCTTCTGCCATTCTTTCGTTCATATCATACTAATTGTCAATTGGTGTTTCTTATAAGAGATTTTGTTCATATCAGTTCATTGCAATTGTCTGAAGTACGACGAGAATGAAACTTAGGACATCTGTTGTTTATTTTGTTTACTGACAAGCCGATGTTGACTGATATACATATCAATATAATTTTTGAACAATTGACACCTGGTACATATAACTTACTAAACTACTACAACCCTTTACCAGTATCAGCCCCTGAAAATCGAATATGAGTTAAATTCCTATTTACGGTAAATATTTGGGAATTGCAAAATTAAATGCACTAGATTTAAAACAAATATAGCCTTGTGAAGCACGTGTAATCCATGCTCCAAAGTTTTTATGGGCTAGAAATGAGGCAAAAATTCAGTGAAAAAAATAAAATGTCAACATCGGGCAGCGGAGTCAAGAAACAGGGAAACAAATTTTTACAACGGGAAATATTTCGTATTGTATGAGCGTCGTATGTAATAGTACTGAAAGCGAAAGTTTCATAATAAACAAAATCCTAAAATATACAGAAGTATATCAGAACGGCAGTTTATAAAGTGAAGATACGAGATATGTGGTATTTCAACTCGCGCCGAAGAAAACTTTTAAATTATCTCCTTTATGTGAACATTTTGATGTGAAAACGGTCCGTAGTGCTAAGGCAATTCCGGGCTTATGTCATCTTCAGAGAATGTTACGAGTCTAGCTTAGTCGGTAGTGTATTTATGTTAAAATCCAACAAGCTTATTTGTCGACAATTGTTTTATGCTGCTTTTCTCGTACAGAAGATTACTTGGGTATTTCATCGCTATTTCATCATCTACAGTCAGTCTTAAACCTTTTCTCCGTAGTATTGTGATCGATACGATGCTATATGCTTTTAAGTCTGAGAGCGTTTCTATAGTGGATTTTGAAACCTATAATACTGTAGGCACTCATAATTTATTATAATTAACTTTTGTTTATTGTTTACTAGGCAATATATGGGTATCCAATGCATTGTTACTTTCTGTTAACCTATAGAGAAGAGAAAGTATTGAATTACACCTAGAAATCGAGTTTTAATTGACCTCCCTGAGTAAAAAAATGCCAGTGTTAAGGTTTTGGGTATTTTAAGATGCAACGCGAAAGTTCTTTAAAAAAGATGGCCAACCAAATATTGCACTTTCATTGAAATAAATTTATATTTTTTACATTTTCTCAATCTTCATTAAAATCAAATTCTTTTTAAATTTTATAATAGTTCGATTTCCTAAGAAATTCGACCTCCGTAAAAACGTAACACAGGAAAAAATATATAAAATTGTAAGGCAACCTGAAAGCGAGTGGACGAGTTTTCTGTGCAGTCCGCATGTTATATTGAAATTATTTTATTCACCACATGTTTATGTCAGATGAAGCACATTTTCATTTAAACGGATATGTAAACAAGCAGAATAATCGCTATTGGAATGACGAAAACCCAAGAGAGGATCTACCAAAAGTCATTACATAGTCCGAAACTTACAGTGTGGTGGAAAATTTCATTGTCTGGTATTATTGGGCCATATTTTTTCCAAGACGATAGAGGAAGCACCACAACTGTTACGACAAACATTTGTGACTGAAGAGTTACCTAGGTTTCCGGACATCAATTATTTTCAGCAGGACGAGGCTACAAGTCATACTGCTCGCGTGTCTATGACTGCTTTAAGGGAACTTTTCCCGAGCCGATTCATTTCCAAATATGGTGACATTCCGTGGCCTGCAAGATCCTCTGATCTTTCAGCATGTGATTTTTTCCTTTGGGAATGTCTGAAGAGCAGGGTATACAGTAATACACCACAAACCTTACCGGAATTAGCAATAAACATTACACAAGAAATTAATCGAATTAAACCTGTCCTGCTCTGCCGAGTAATTGAAAATTTTCAATCTATATTAGAAGAGCATTTACACAAAAATGGCTCTCACTTGAGCGGAATTATTTTTAAGGGATAAAATGGTATACTTTCCTCTACTCAAACCTGTAAAAAAAGTTTTGATAATAAACATTTTCTGAAAAAATTGGGTACTTCAGAATTTTTCCTGCTTCACTGGCGGACCCTGTACTTAGTACTGTTGTAAATCATATTGCGAAATATAAGTATGGGATGATGATGAAATCAAGGTTGAAAAAAATGATTCCTAATTCTTGTTTTTCACTAATAGCTCTGTTTTGACCAAACCTACTTTTAACGAATAGGAATTTAATTAAAATATACAGAAAGCTAACAAAAGAATATCAGAAATATCAAAATATCATCTTAAAAGAAACCAATCAGCATATTCTATAATTGAACATATAGTATATATATATATATATATATATATATATATATATATATATATATATATATATATATATATATATATACATACATACACAGCTGGTAGTGTAGTGGTGACACGACCTGCTTAGCATTCGGGAGGTAATGGGTTCGATTTCCGTTACCGTCTACCTTGTATGAGGTTTTTCAGGGGGTTTTCCTCATACACATGTAGCGGCATGGTCACTGCGTATATGCACACTATGTGCGGCTAGTTAGGCGAATGCTGGGGTAGTATTTTCCCCTTCACAACCCTAACTCTGTTCCTTCCGATCCTACCATGACCACACCCATCCTTAATCCCACCATGCATATATATGTAATGTATGTATGGGAATCCATGATTGTGGCTGAAGGAGCTCAGAAAACTCGAGCAGACCGCCCTCCCCCTTGGGGAGGAAATGAAATACGTGGCCTTTTCCTTTCACTATATATATATATATATATATATATATATATATATATATATACAGGGTTTTCAAAGTTAAGTCGGCACTATTGCTATCTTCGTTATTATTGGTGCTACGAAGTCGGTTGAATCGGCAAAGAAGTAGCATTTTTTTCCGCTCGTTACGATGGCGAAATCAAAATGAAAATTGAACATCGTGTTCGCGAGTTATGTCAAAAATTTCCATTTTTTTAAATGGTACACCCAATATGCAATATCCTTAATCGATAGAAAATTAAATTATGAACGAATAAGTTCCTATGACATTTCACCCTAATGTCAAAAATGACAAAGTTATTGATCATTTACCAAATTCATCAAGGTGGCTGTGTCAACTATTTTTCTGTATTACCATAGAGCAGAAAATGAAAAGAATATCAGACAATTGAAACAGGATTCTTTATTCTAAGTGATAATAATAAGGAACAACAAAACAAAACAAAACTCAAATTAGATGTTCGAAAACATCACCCTCTTGCTCCAAGCATTTCTGGGCCCGCTTGTAAACACTTTTAGTAGCCTTAGCAATGGATCTACCATCAATATTATTGATGGCGTGAACGATGCTTTGCTGGAGATCCTCAAGGTTATCATATCGCCTTTGTACACCACACTCTTCACATATCCCCAAAAGAAAAAATCCATTGGAGTAATGTCAGGTGATCGAGGAGGCATGCGGATAGGCCCATTAGTTGATAAATATCTGTCATCAAAAAAATTGTTTAATATTGTATCTATCTGACGAACGTTATGGGGAGGAGCTCCGTCTTATTGGAAATAAATGTTCTGTCTATCCATTAAATTTACATCATCCAAGAAGTCTTGGAGTGTGACAGTCAACATTTCGGCGTACCACTCACAAGTTAACGCACCCTGATAAAATACTGGACCAACAATTATCGAGCCAATTAAACCGCACCAAACATTAACACTGAAGCGTCTCTGCGGGTTACAAGATCGGTAGAGCATCGGATTTTCTCGACTCCAAAAATGGCTGTTTATCCTGTTGAACATGCCCCTATTAGAAAAAGTTGATTCGTCACTCCATAGAATTGGGCTCCAAAAATCATTATTGGTTCTCATTTGATTAATAAACCAGTTACAAAACTGAACGCGTCTTTCTTGATCTCCTGGTACTAGTGTCTGTGTAGGTCGGAACTTATACGGCACTAACTTATACTTTTTTAGAATATTGTCGATGGAACCCAAACATAGTCCATTTTCTTACACTAAATCATTAATTGAGTTGTTGGGATGTGCTTCAAAATAAGCTAACACATTAATTTCAGTTTCTTCACTAATTATACATTGTTTATTAAATCTGGATTTCTTAAACACGCTCGAATTAGATCTAAATTTACGATACAAAACCAACAAGGTTTTTCTATCCGGCAAATGACGCGTAGGAAACAAATCACTGTAACGCTCACGCGTTCGATAACTGTTTTTTTGACAAACGATGTAACATTCTAACATATCACACTTTTCTGAATGGGTGAAAGGCATTTTTCTATTCAAAAAACACAAACTCTTAACTCTTTATTAGCAAACTTCAATTTGACATATCAATTCTGACATTTGTGAAAATGACAAATATTGTTCACGTAATACCAGCCACCTTGATGAATTCAATAAATGATCAATAACTTTGTCATTTTTAACATTAGGGTAAAATGTCATAGGAACTTTTTTGTTCAGAATTTAATTTTCTATCGATTATGGATATTGCATACTGGGTGTGCCATTTAAAAAAATGAAAATTTTTGACATAACTCGCGAACACGAAGTTCAATTTTTATTTTGATTTCACCATCGTAACGAGCGGAAAAAATGCTGCTTCTTTGGCCATTTAACCAACTTCGGCCACCAATAATAACGAAGGCAGCAATAGTGCCGACTTAACTTTGAAAACCCTGTATATATATATATATATATATATATATATATACAGGGTGTCCCAAACTGATTTGACCACCCTATAACTTGATAACGAATAAAGATATTTGAATAAAACAAAAACTATTCCTTACAGCTGCCAATGTACTTTAATATTGGCTGTTAAAAATTACCCCCACTTGAACTACCCTTGAAAAGACAACCCCCTCCCTTTAAATTTTAAATAGCACCCCCCTATTTTTTTTTATAAATTATGATGCATGGTATGTCCACGAATGTGACAATTTTTACAGAATTAAAATCGATTACTAAATACGGAAGAAAATGCAATTTTAATTTATACATTTATTTATATGTTTCAGTCAAGTCGGTCATGATGGACGACATGAACAACCATAATAAAACAAATCAAACTGAAATATGTTACCCGTTTAAGAGAGTTAGGAATAAATTATTGATGTGTTGGCAACAAGATGGATTCCCTGTTCATAATGCGAATGCAGACTTATCACCTTTAGATTATTTCGTCTGGGAACTTTGAAAGACATAGTTTACCAATCTAAACCAGAAACGTGTAACAGAAATCTTTTAGAAAGGTTTGAACATTGTGTTCAGGCAGGAGGATTGCAATTCGAACATTTAATATAATGAATTATCAATAATGTATTCCCAAGTCTCTTAAACGGGTAACATATTTCAGTTTGATTTGTTTTATTATGGTTGTTCACGTCGTCCATTATGACCGACTTGACTGAAACACATAAATAAATATTGCATTGTCTTCCGTAATTAGTGATCGATTTTAATTCTGTAAAAATTTTCACATTCATGGACATAACATGTATCATAATTTATAAACATATATAGGGGGTGCTATTTAAAATTTTAAGGAAGGGGGTTGTCTTTTCAAGGGTAGTTCAACTGGGGGTAATTGTAACAGACAATATTAAAATACATTAGCAGCTGTAAAGAATAGTTTTTGTTTTATTGAAATATCTTTATATCGTTATCAAGTTATAGAGTAGTCAAATCAGTTTGGGACACCCTGATTATATATATATATATATATATATATATCTCACGATGTTCGGTTACGCTAATCTCATTTTAACAATAGCGAACTGTAAGTGTTTTACTTGTATTTTAGAAAAAATTGTGGACATGCAACTAAGAAAATATTTAACTCAAGCTAATATTTTACCAAACCTTCAATCTGGTTTTAGACGTGAGCATACCTCTGAAACTGCACTGAATAATGTGTTAAGGCATCGTTAGTAATACTGACAACAGAGAGTTAACAGCTCTAATGTTACTGGACTATTTTAAAGCGTTCGACACTGTACACCACGAACTTTTGTTGAATATATTACAGTCTATCTCAAATAGCTCAATATTTCTTTAGATGCTACCTAAGTAAAGAACGCAGTATGTTAAATTATCTCAAGTTTCAAGTTCTTTACACGTAAAATCAGGTGTTTCTCAGGGATCTATTTTAGGACCTGTGTTATTTGCTATTTACACATGCAAGCTAAGTTCTGTATTGGAATACTGTTCTAACCATCAATATGCAGACGACACACAAATTTATCTGAAATTTACAAATGGAAACCTCATTGAAAATAAACCACAACCTTACCAAATTGCAGCAATTTTCGAAAAAACAGCGTTCTTTAATTTTAAACTTAACGAAAACTAAAGTTAGTTTGTTTGGGGCAAAACGTATTAGAAACGTTATTCTTGATTTAGGGTTTGTTTCGACATTGAAAATACACAAATTAGAAATACTTATATAGAAGATCCATGTGATGAATGAATTTAAAAAAATGGCAGCTAATGTTTTTAAATATACTTTCAAACATGCATTGTTTGATGATCAAAACTGCTTAATAATAATTGTACTCAAATTTAGTTAAAAATAAAAACATGCTTAAGTTTCACTATGTTCGAAGTAGTTTAATTTAGAGTTCTGTTTATTATTATTGTTGTTTATTTTTGTTTCTCTGTTTCTGTTTTAAAATTTAAGTATAAATAAACACAATTATTATTATTATTTCATGTGAAATAAGCAATTTTGTCAGATGAATATGAGAAAATGTAGGTTTTAATTTTAAATTATTTAAATTTTGGAAAAAAACGCGCTTGTTTCAAGGACGACTAGACCCCAACATTGTTAACCTTTCATATAACTTTGAAACAATCCTGGTCATAACGTCGTGTCGTTTTGCTTAAAATGTTCCTTTTCTTTCAAATAATTTTATTTACTTAAATGCATTGATTTGAGTTTCTTGTACAATTTTCAATTTCTGTTTTACATTAGGTTGTTATATTTTAAATAAAAAAATATTTATTTAGAGACTACTACGAATCTTGTTAAGCTACTTGAAATTATATAATGGATATGGACAGAAAGTATAATTCTATAATATTGCCATGTTATAAGAATATTCAAAGCAGAGTAAGACATTTTTTGAATTTTTTTTTATATTATAAAATTTTTATAAAATTATATCTAATTTTTGTGAAATTCATTTGAAGTAATAATATTGTCTAAGAATTGCAAAATCTCACCAAGGTATTTAAACAAAATTTGAATCTAGTTAAAATATTTTGTGATTAAATTCTGAAAATTTTTCTATGGACTCATTACCTCCATTTATACAATTTTTACCTTCCAACCTACATATACTTATGAAGGTACATTTGTGAGAGTGAGTGAGAGTGTATGAGCGAGCGAGCGAGTGAGCGAGTGAGTGAGTGAGGGAGCGAGCGAGCGAGTGAGTCTGTGAGTGAGCGAGTGAGGGAGCGGGCGAGCGAGCGAGTGCGTGTGCGTGTATGTTAGTAACTCAAGAACAAAAACAAATATTTCTAAAACAGCTGCTTGTTTTAAAGATATAAAATTACCTAGATATAAACCTTAAACATATCGATTAATTATGCTCTATTCAATTTTTTGACACGACGCGTAATTTGGTAGTAAAAATATCTGAATAACGATTAATTTTATAAGAAAAAATGTAGACATATTTTTTAAAGAATACTTAATTTTACATGACTTTTCTTTATATCAAGTTTCTTCATATAACGCAAGGTAAGTCTGGAAATTAAGTAAATATGAATGAATATGGTTAATCTGTATTATTGAGATCTTATAGAAGCGCGCGGATATGGATTTTTTTTTAAGTTAACATGTATTTATGTCTATTCATCTCTATCTGACATTAAGTTTTAAACATCATTCTGACATTGATTATTGTTTTTGTTGTTACAGTGTTTGTCTGTTTTTGCTTTGAACGTATAAAAAGAGGTTGCATAGTTATCCTAAAAAAATTATAATTAAAATGATTTCATTTCTTTTAATTTCCACTTTGTAGGTTGGAATGTCGTGTGTTTTATCACACCAGCTATTTATTTTTGCAACATCGTTGTTGCAAATACATGTAAATTTTTCGTGATGTTTCTGACCCAAGGGAACAGCGGAAAATTTTCTTGATGTTTGTAACGCTGTATTGATACAAGTAAGGTTATAGGAATCCGTCGATTTAAAGCGAATGCTTAGATACACTTTTAATAATTGAACTATAGCGAATTTGTGTTTGAATAAACCACTGTTTCGGTGGTAAATAATTATGTAAACTAGCCATTTTGGACGTTACGCATTAATGGACTCAATTAAAGCAAATAATTGGAATGACAACTGTGAAACTTGAATATAACATGGCTGTGATCTAATAATCAGTATCTTTGGCATTTCAAAATTAAAAGGTTTTTGTATACCGACGTACAGCTGGTATACAGGTATACTTTATATAAAAGCTTCCACCCTACCTTTTCCTAAGCCCAATTAATATTAAACGCTTACTTTTACCTTGGTAATTTTAGAGTGTTTAGAATCGGAACACTTTCATTATGACTACTGTGGTTTTAAAGCCTATTGGGAAGTGCACTTAACGTTTTTTTGCTTATTCACATTGTTTAACCACACCTCATTGGTCTATGTTTTAAAATTAAGACCTCCTGATTAGTTTTAATAGACGTCTTATATTAATCGGATTAAATCCACCGGTTTTAACGACTATTCTACTATTTTTTTCATCATGATATACAAAGGTGATTTTAAGATTAAAATACGAGCATATTTAGTGCCCAATAACACGTATTGAGGAGTAGTAACCAACATAAGATTGTGAATATCGTGACACTAAATCTAATTGCATCTCGGTAAGATAAGTGTCTACTTTCTTTTCATGTTAACATGATTCAGCTTTATATGTGACTTTATTAAAAAAATAGAAGTCTTTGTGGGTATCGCCGCCTTTAAACAGGTGGATTCAATACGAAAGAGGACCACTAAAACAACCTTGTGTACAGTTAACGAGGTACCAGTTTTATAAGATGGTTTATTATTGCACGAGCCCAAGCCGAGGAATACAGTTTACAGGTATAGCTAAGCGCAAAAGCTGACTTAAAGATGAAATAATAATTATGTTTTTGCTGTCATTTATCTTCAAATGTATCGTAATAGTGATAACATAAGCTCATTTGCTTCTGAGCTCATGTAATAAATTACGAAAATGAAAACTTTCGCGTTTGAGCAAAAATTGGTGTATTTGAAAGCAGTAATACCAGCTTTGAACGTTTCAATAGTAATTGCAGTCTCCAGTAAAAGTAGAAAAGTGAGATCAAATATTTGAAATATTAATTTCAACAAAATTTATAAAATATGAAAACGCTAAGAACACTCATTTAAAAATCCTACTATTGAGTAAAAATATTATTGATAAGAATAATTATTAACAACTAAATCTTTAGTAGATAAATTATTCAGCCGTTTTGAAACTGACATTCCATACCACTCTCTAATGGCGAAAGCTAAGAAAGACTTCATACAAAAAATGTAAAACCATTCACAACTAAAAACCTTATATAAGACTTAATAAAAATTTATTCATAACTACGGCATTTGTAGTAAAATATATTGACACTGTATGTTTACAATTTTCTTATGAAGTTTTCCACATATTTGTACCGATATTATGTGATTAAATTTTGTTAAATTTGTTTCTGGTTTATAGCGTTTGTAGAGTTGTGGAATGTCATTTTCAAAACGGTTTAAAATTTAATCTACTAAAGTTTTGGTTATTAACCTTTTCTATCCATAATATAACATTCAATAGTAGGCTTTTTTTAAATCATTTATTGCAGGCTTTTTCTTTGCGTTTTCACATTTTATAAATTTTGCTGACATTAATATTTCAAATATTTGTTAACACTTTTCTACATTTACTGAGGGCAAAGTTTAAATCTTGTAAAATGTGCTTTTAAATGAAATGAAATTAATTTTTTACAATTGTTTCGAACATTTCTCATTTAATGTTATTTTTCAATTTTCGCGGTTGAATAAACAAACATTAAATTTAGTAGTTCTATAATACTTGTCCTTAATGTTTTTAAAAATAAATGTTCAATAAGACGTTTTTAAAACCTGCACAGTCACCTCGCAAAGTATTTTTGTCTGTCTTAACTTGTTATTACAAACACAAACAGTCAAAGTATAAGGTCACGTTCATAAGTAGCGGTAGGAAACAACGCTTATCTATGGATATGGCTCGTATGTGAGAAAAAAGACAAAAATTGCGCATTATATGAATTAAATTAGTAATAATATTAAATATGCAAAGAAATTTCATATACAGGATGCTTCCCGACGAACTTAAAACATCGATTTACAAAAAAGTACACTAATGTTGATGGGGACTGGTCGGCTAAAATATTTTCCAAAGTTCCACCTCCGGTTGTACTGGAAGTCCATCCTAACTCGCGTAGTTTAAATGGAACCCTCTATTTTTTAATGGATATCTGGATTTTAGAGAGAAAAATAAAAATATTTCGTATAGCATATGATATGCTTGTTTTCAAATTATTATAAAATTTTGGTAAAAATCATACTTGCATGTATCTTACAAGTAATTTTTAACTCAATTTGGATTGTGGATAGGGAAGCCGGAATGTACGTAATACTAAATGAATTTTGACCGTCTTTTATACAGTATTTTCGCAAAATGTATCCAATATCGATATCATATATCTGGTGTGAAACACACAAGATCTTATAAACTACAAAGCGGAGATTAAAAGGGATGAATAATATATCTTTTTAAAATAAGATAATATTTCGGACTTGCCTTTGAGTACAATACAAGTCGCCTATTTTACGATTTGAAGTTCTTAGGTTATAAGATTTTAAACTGAATTTTGTGCGTGAAAATGTAAAAAAAAAACGTTTAATTAATTAACAAAATTCTGCCAAAGATACTTTCAATTATTTTATGCAATTATATTAGAAAAATTATGGGCAGATATTGACTCATCCGCGATTAGTTTTCAATAATTATTTAGCTGTAGTCAAAAGTTAAATAAATAAAAAAAAAAAACAATTGACAAATGTCTGCAAGTTAACAAGTTTAGTACATGTTGGTTATATTTTGAGTTAAAAACTTGTCGCGCACGCGCAAATTATCCGCCCACATTCTACTAATTCTAATTACATAAAATAATTGAAATTCTCTTTGGCAAAAATGATCAACGTTTCGTCTTTTTTTGAAATTTCACACATGTATTTTAAATATATATATATATATATATATATATATATATATATATATATATATATATATATATATATATATATGTTAATACATTTTACGTATTTCATGTCCAAAATATTCCCTTCGAAAGGGTAGTCTATAGTTTATAAATTATTGTTATCTTCTAGTCTGTTACCAAAGTATACCATACTGTTTGACTGTTCAATCGAAACCCTTCTTTGGTCAAATTAGCCTTAGAATAAAATTTAATCACCCAGTTGATGTCAGTAATGTTTGTAACTGTCACACACAAATATATACATATATATATTTAATATATATATATATATATATATATATATATATATATATATATATATATATATATATATATATATATTTCATGTCCAAAATACTCCCTTCGAAAGGGCAGAAATATGTCTATAGTTTATAAATTATTGTTATCTTCTAGTCTGTTACCAAAGTATACCATACTATTTGACTGTTCAATCGAAACCCTTCTTTGGTCAAATTAGCTTTAGAAGAAAATTGAATCACCCAGTTGACGTCAGTAATCTTTGTAACTGTCACACAAATCGGTCAGAGTCAGTCATTTTAAATATTGCGACTTTGAAATGGCATTTGTTATAAAAAAATCCGTCCACGTTTGATCAACGTGCGGTTATTCAATTTTTGTGTGCTGAGGGTTTGCAACCAAAGCAAATCCATTTCCGATTACAGACCGTTTATGAAGAAGCATATTTTGCCTATACAACTGTAAAGTTATGGTGCTGAAAATTTAGAAATGGTAAAGAGGGAACAAAAGATGCACCGCAACCAGGTGCATTATGTACTGCATCAACAGACACCAATATAGCGCGTGCGGACGGTTTGATTAGAGAAGATCGTCGAATTTCAATCAGAGCGATATCACAAAATATCTACAGCCCAGATTTATCGCCTTGCGATTTCCATATCTTTGGCCCACTTAAAAAGGTGTTGAGAGGTAGACGCTTTGAATCGGACGCTGAAATACAAAACGCCGTCAAGGAATTCTTTATCCAGCAACCACGAGAATTTTACGAGCAAGGTTGGTGAAGTAGTGGGATATGTGCCTTAATTGTAGGGGTGATTATTTATAAATTTATTTGGAAATATATTTTTTATAGGCAAAGAAAGGTTTCAATTGAACAACCCTAGTATTAAGTAACCGCTTTCGAAATACGTCCATAATGATAATTGATAACATTGTAAAAATAACTATAATAATTTATGTCAAATCGACGTATAAACCTTCATGTCAGATAGAGATTCATAGACATCTAAATCTATAAAAATATTGATTGAGTTTTTAACGTTTATTATCTTTAAAAAAAATAATATGGTACACATTTTCTTATAGTTAATAAGTTAATTCAGAAAACAATTGAACGAACGCTTTAAATCCACTTTAAGAATTTTTTGTGGCTAAATTTCGTGTCGTATCAAAAAATTGCATAGAATATAATTAATTTACAACTTCAAAGTCTATATGCTGGTATTTTTATATCTTTGAAACATGCAGCTGTTTCAGAAATATTTGAAAAAAACACAAAACTGCCCCTAATAAACCCCCTCTCTCCGCCGCTGGATTTCTCCTAAAATCTGATCAGCTTTAAGAGAAATGAAAGCGAGCTCAAATACGAAATTTGAAGTACATGTTCTAGTTCTGCAGTTATCGCGGATACTAGCATACACAGACACGCGCGCTTCCTCCCACACACGCACCCACACACGCACACTCACTCACTAACTCTTACTCGCTTACTCCCTCGCTCGCTTCCTCTCACACCCACACAGTCACGCGCGTACGGGGACACGGAGACAAAGACACGCACGCGCCGACGCAAGGACGCAGACACACACGTACGCACGCACGCACGCACACACGCACGCACGCACACACGCACACACGCACACACACACGCACATACACATATATATATATATATATATATATATATATATATAAACTTTTAAAGTACATACAGTAAAAGATCAACTCGAGTGGGACTTGAACTCGAGTTGATCTTTTACTGTATGTACTTTAAAAGTTAATTTTGAATACAATACAATGAATGATTATTAAAATGAACTTCTGTTCGTTCATTAAACCAATTTCTATATATACAGGGTTAGTTAAAAGTATGGAGACGGGGATTTATTGCCGTTAATATTCATTTTAGGAAATTATGTTCAATACAAAAGTTTGTTATGAAATTATTATCAACATTTGAGAATACTTGAATTATTTTTTTCTTCAATTGTTTTTAAGGTACGACGTCATCGATATTTTTTTGAAATGACAACCTTTATTTCTGATTATTGATTTCGATAGTACATTCTATTCTCTTTTCAACGGTATACAATTTTCAATATGTTACATTTGAAAAAAATTGAGAAAAACTGCTTTAAGGTTCAAATATTAAAGATCCATTAAATTAGCAGAATTAATCTAGATAGACAAAAGCGAGGCGATAAACAAACTCGAGCGAGGTAACTTTATCAGTGGTTATTGTTTATGTCAAATAGTTGACTTATTTCATTTGTGCAATTTGTTGCTGTTACTATTAGCAATGGCGAGTTTAAGTGAACGTGAAAGAGTTGAAATACTTATGATGCTGGGTTATGGAAATAGATGCAGAAGTTTACAAAACGCTTGTAATTTATTTAATGACACGCATCCAAACAGAAATCCAATTTCTAAATCCGTTGTTGGTAAAACCTTAAAACACTTTGAACAAACCGGTAGTGTTAAAGATTTGCCAAGGAGTGGTAGACCTAGAACAGCGAAAAGCGATGATAAAAACTGACTGTTCTATTGGCCGTATCTGAAGATTCCCATTTATCAACCAATCAATTAGCGGCCAATCACAATATTTCACAGTCATCGGTCGTTTCAATTTTAAAAATTGAAAAGTATAAACCTTATAAGGTACAACTTCTACACGAGTTGACGGAAGATGATTTTGATAGGAGACTACAATTTTGTGAAGAAATGTCAAATATTTGCAATAATAATGCAAATTTCGTCAACAATATTCTTTTCTCTGACGAAGCTACCTTTTGTCTTACCGGTGAAGTAAACAGACATAATTGCAGATATTGGTCATCGGAAAATCCTTTTTGGTTTATGGAGCACCATACGCAGTACCCCCAAAAGGTTAATGTTTGGGTTGGCATTCTAGGGGGTCATATTATCGGACCCTTTTTCATCAATGGCAATTTACCTTCGGCTCTGTATTTGCAGTTATTGCAAAATGAAATTATACCTGCTTGTGCTATGCTGTATCCAGATGAAAACAATGAACACCTTCCCAATAACAGTATCTGGTTTCAGCAAGATGGCGCCCCACCACATTATGGTGTAAATGTTCGTCAATATTTGGATAACGTCTTTCCAAACAGATGGATTGGGAGACGAGGAAGTATTGAATGGCCAGCTCGTTCGCCTGATTTAAGCCCTTTAGATTTTTTTCTTTGGGGATACGTAAAAAACAGGGTTTACAAAGATAAGCCCAACGATGTCGAAGATTTAAAAATCCGAATTACCAGAACGATAGAAGAAATTCCCCGAGAATTTTTACAAAATTCTATTCAGGGTTTTGTAAATCGATTGAGTCATTGTCAAATTAAAAATGGAGAACAATTTGAACACTTATTTTAATTTAGTTAGTTATTAATTTGTTTTTAATGATAAGATTGTGACTGATAAGTTCATTACAAATAAATGAATCTAGTTACCGTGTTAATTCATTCTGCTAATTTATTGGATCTTTAATATTTGAACATTAAGGCACTTTTTCTCAATTTTTTTCAAATGTAACATATTGAAAATTGTATACCGTTGAAAAGAGAATAGAATGTACTATCGAAATCAATAATCAGAAATATAGGTTGTCATTTCAAAAAAATATCGATGACGTCGTAACTTAAAAACAATTGAAGAAAAAAATAATTCAAGTATTCTCAAATGTAGATAATAATTTCATAACAAACTTTTGTATTGAACATAATTTCCTAAAATGAATATTAACGACAATAAATCGCCGTCTCCATACTTTTAACTAACCCTGTATATATATATATATATATATATATATATATATAGAGAGAGAGAGAGAGAGAGAGAGAGAAAGAGAGAGAGAGACACAGATATACAGGCGTACAGGTGCAAAGATGCCTAGGTACACTGACAAATATGCGCAGACACGCTCAGACACACAGACAGATATATAGTAAAACGGTCGTCATGCAGACTACGTTGGTGCATGCAAGATTGTTATCACTACAGTTGTTGGAACAAAGAATGCATTGAACTAGCTACATCTCCTTTGGACAGTCTTAAACTTTGTCTTTAGCTGAAACCATCAATAAAAACTTGGGTACATCTTTTTTCCTCCTTGACATCTTTTTGTAGATTTGTTTGTATCAAACTCGTATCTTAATGATTCTAGAAAAGATGCGCTCCTAGCCAACTCTTCTTCATACGCTTGAAATCAATTCATTTTCGATACAAGCTCTTAGAAGCATTGTCTTACAGAAATGTTTCCTCTGAACTAGTACCAGCCCTATCTAAGCTCTATTCGATCCGTAAAAAAAATTCAATCGTTTTCTGTTAGTGTCAACAGCTCAGATCTTAAGTTTACAGGCTCTATTACTATGTTAGGAATGACTGTATTTTCAAGTCTATCAAGTGTTGACGATTTTCTGTCAGCTACTAAAGCAGCTGCTCATAAAAGTGGGGTTTTGGTACAGATCTAAGCAGTACTTTACCTCCCAAGAATTCTTTCTGCTATACATGGAGATTTCTAACCTACGGAGGAAACTGAAAGGACAAGTAGAGGGGACCAAAATAAAGTTGTTTTTGTTTAAAAAAAAAATCAAATGGTAATACTAAGAAAGTTGCAACGGTTTAAAGTTTTCATAAGTTAAAGCCCACGTATTGAGTGCCGCTGACTTTTTATAATTCACGTTTACATAGAAACACAAACATTTATCACACACTCTGATAAAGTAATTTTGTAGTAGTATTATTTTTAAGGTAAATTGTTCCAAATTACGCAAGTCTTGCTCGTTCAGTGTTTTCTTCAGCAGCTCCATACACCGTTATCATGTATACGTATTTTTCATTACTGTAATTCACCATTTCAGACGAATTAGTAACCAATAATTAATAAATAAGTCAACAACAACAATTAAAGTAGGTACTTCAGTTCTGACGTGTAAGTAACTTCGACGTACTTGATTAGATTAAATAATCCATCGGTTTTCAATAAATGAACACTCATAAGTGGGTATTTTAAAGAACAATTTAAATAGCCATAACACTCATCTTATAAAAGTTTTATTAAAATTTTAAGTGAACTTTGTTTATTTAACTGTCAAATATTCCACATTTGAATTCAAAACTTATGTTAGTGCCGTATTTTATAAAAAAGCTCAATTGTTTATAAGAACTTTAAATCGTTGTTATTAGCTTTTGAAAAAAAAAACAACTTTATTTTGATCCCTTTTACTTTACAAATCACCCAGTATAAATGCCTAAATTCGACCTCATCGGGAATGTAATTTTCACCTGGGGTTAGTGCACCCCAATACGCCCTCAATATCGTTGACTGTATTCAAGGAAGAGCGATGAGGCGTATAAATGTCCGGTCCTTAACTTCTCACATACAGTTCCTTGAGTCTAGAAGGATTGTTTCATTTCTTTTTTTGTGCTGTCGGTTTTACAATATCTATTGTGTTGCAGAATTACATTATTTTATACTATGGAAGGCTACCTTTGCTAGGAATGCTCGGTTCGCTCATTCACATCAATATGCAGTACAAATCTCAACTAGTACCAAACAACCGCATTTCACATTCTTCTATACGGCTTCTACACTCTAGAATGAACTTCCCAGTACCTTTTATTTTCTCACTTATGATAAGAAAAAAATTTAGAGTAGCTGTTCATAGGCATCTCCTGACGATTGAAAATCCCCATATGCATCTTCCTAAGTCTTCCTGACTGCTTTAGCTTGTTAGGCTCTAGCCTGTTCCGAACCACAATTATAACAAAATACTTACAAACACGTACATGCACAGACACACGCATACACACGCACAGATACAGATACTCTGCAGACATAGACACACGCATATACACAGACACAATCACAGACACATGCACAGGCACTGACACTGAGACAGACACACTGACGCTGATACTGACACAGACACACAGACATAGGCACATACACATACACGCACAGATATTGACTGTGACATATTGAGACTGCCACTAAGACATACTCAGACACACAGACACTGTCACACATACTCACATATATACATACCTACACTTCAGTTATTTGCATCACTAGGTCAGAAATACTAGGTCTGCGAGTATGAGTAGAATTGGAGACCGTGGCGTCAGCTGAAGCCTGCAACTGTGAATACTTACAGAAATTGTTTCTGCACACGTGATGCAAAATTATTACATGTTGCAAGTCTGTCTCAAAGTTATTTGAATTTTTTGTGATATAGTCTCTTCAGTGCGTTTTTGAATAAAACGTTTGAATTTAAGTTCAAAATCTTCAAATCGCTGCGCTACATTCTTTTTTTATTTGGATTTCGTGTTTATTGTTGTCATTAAAAATAATTTTAAGACTTTTTTTGAAGGCGCTAGCATATTTTAAGGGGGGTCTGACCACAATGCTAAATGACCACAACGCCCAACTTCACAAAATGACCACAACCTTCTACTTGATGTTAGACTTACCGCAACACATGACCACAACACCCAATTTTAAGAATGATCACAACGCCCAACTTGACCACAATCCCCAACTTTAAAACTTACAACTCATAAAATAGAATTAGGTAGACCTATCAAGGTCGGGTCTTTCCATCTCCTAATAACCTCCTCATGACTTTATTCGGAAGATAACTTCCTATATTTTTAATACCAATTATATGCAAATAAATTTATTGGACTGGAGCTTTAGCAAAAGATATCAAAATCGTTACGTGCTATTTTGGTAAGTTGACTTCTTGTCGAATTCGAGCGAACTTATATCATTAGATGTGCAGCCATAGTTGAAAATGGTGAAAATAATCAAACAATGCTTACGCGTTATTATTAACCTCCATTTTATGAATCGATTCGATTTTTATCATTTTGGATTCTGCTGATCCTAAATTTATTTATTATTCAGTACTGTGCTTTTGGATGCGGGAGCGGGGATAACTACATTATCTACATTCTTCTGTTCGGCAGTACTGTTAGAATGAGGTGTTTGTCAAATCGTTATACATGGAGCAATTTTATTAGCAAAACGGTCTAACTCATTTTCTGATTACCGGATCAGTGATTGTTATGTTTTTCTCAGAATTATGAGTCATCGAGATCTTCCTTACTAAAATAGATTTTCTATGCGAATATCAGAAATAATAAAAATCACATGTTGCCACACGCATGAGTACGGGGTGTTTTTTTTTGGTTCAGTTGCAAAGGTAGTATCTAAGATACCAAATGTAAAACACAAAAAGTCATCATTTGGGAAACTGTAGTTGTTCCAACACGTTTAAAAATGCGCTAAGAACATGTCTACTTTTAGCTTCGTTAATGAAATTGATCAACATTTGCAACATAAGTAGATGTAGAAATAAATAAATGGAATATACCTAGTTGTTTAAAGAATGAGTGAATGTTAATTTGAAATGCAAACAACCATATTTTATTATTAATGAAACTAGTGAATTTGCAAAGAAACTACACCCACGTTTCATATTTAATTTCTATATATAAACTACCTCAAAAAAGAACCAAGCATATTTAAAAAAATAAATGTGTCCGTTATGCTACCCAACTTACAAAGAAATTTTAAACATGCCTATCCTATAGAATTTACAATAGTTATATTATTCATCTGCATTGGTGGTCGAACAGTTCAAACCTGGCCGAGATAGCCGTTTTTTTTCTAAAACGAATAAAAAGCAAAACAAATGGAAACTCATTTTAACAGCCGCCGCGAATCCGCTTGGATAAGAAAGGGACCCTCTGGGCGATTTTATTATTAGAAATTACGAAATGGAAAAGGGTAACGTTGTAGACAGAGCATTATTTCAATTTGAATATGTGTTTAGAAAAACTTGAACGATACACGTAATAGCAGTGGCGTAATTATGAAAATGTCTAAGGGGACCTGAGTAAAGAAAGTATACTGAAAGTAGCTATACGGTAGGTGTACAGGGTATCCCATTTTCAGCACTTTTGCTTATTTTTAAAGATAGAGAATGCGGTTTTCGCGACAGTATTCTACTTTTTTGTGAAATTAAAGATGGAGCCAGTAGAATTTTCATAGCCCTTTTGTTGTCTGAGATAAAGGGTGGAATAGAAAAGTATTACTTTTAAGGCACCCCTCGTATGTTATCTTTAAACTTATCGAAGAAGTTAATACGTATTTCTGTAATTTTTTTCCCGTAGAATACATTGGCGTAGTTTTTTTCTAACACTTTCCGTTTTTTTTTGTGTATATAAGTATTTTCAAAAACAAGCTGAGAATTTAAGATTTTATAAAATTTTGTTCTGTGTCCAATTACTAGGTAGTTTGGAACAAAAAATCAAAATGTCAAAAACTGCGGTATTGTCAGTTTTTGATTATTAGTGAAATCTTTTCGTTGTTTTGGTGTTTCTATTTTACTATATTCTATATTTAATTTATTGCCCTACAATAATGGTGGTTAACGAAAATAATGAAAGTATGATATGTTGGTTTCTTTTATATAGCCTAATGAAAATCTCCAAGATGCTTCGGAATTACATTTACAAAGGTAACGTATTTTGATTGCTATGGTTCTTTTTCTACGTATCAGATACCCAAAGAGACGGCAACGTTTCCTAAACTTACTTGCCCTCCTTAAATCAAAGTTAGTAGAACACGAATTGTTTGTCAAGCCCATTCCTGAACAAGTTAGAGGGAGAAAAGAAATAAACTTATTAAGTTATGCAGTAGCCATGTTTTCATCTTCTTGCAAACAAATAGAGGAAGTAACTGGTGCACCACCCCTATAAATTCCACATACTTCAACATTTACATCCCGGCGATGCCGAGCGCCGAATGTTATTTCGCCAATAGTATTTACAACCAATACATACTGATGAATCTTTTGGCAGACTTGTTATCTTGTCCTATGAATATTATTTTTCAAGTGCAGGAATTTTCAATCACCATAATACAAGAAATTGGTCCATAGAAACTCACCATTTACTTTTTGAGAGGGCACAACAAGGACGCTTTGAGGTTGTGGTCTCGTGTTTAATTTTTGGCAGACGCATAGTCTACAGAACTTATGAAGGTCTTAGAGCGCTTCGGTGCCGAGAAATCCTTGCGGAAGTTATTCCAGAACTGATGGAAAATGTTCTATTAGCCATTTATAATGCCGTTTATCTTCAACGAGACGGTATCCCAAGCCACAACTCTGTGCTTATAAGGGAATTTTTAGACGTTAACTTTCCTCAAAGATGGATTGGTACCTATGACACAAAAACATTTTTAGAAAATCGGAGCTTGGCTTTGAAAATAATTGTAGGTATACAATTTATATTTTTGGAACGCCCAGATTATGCCTAATAAATATAAGAAATAATATCCATTTCAAAAAAAAACATATGTTGCTTCATAACTAAAAAACAGAAGGTGTTAGAAAAAAATTCTATGAGAATACGTTTTAATTTCTATGATAAGTTTAAATATTACTGAGATACGAGGGGTGATACTTTTCAATTCCACCCTGTATCTCAGAAATCAAAAACGCTATGAAAACTCTACTCGCGCCATTTTTAATTTGCAAAAAAGTATCACACTGTTGCGAAAACCGCAACCCTATTTTTAAAAATAATGGAGATACCCTGCAAAGGTTCCGAAAATGGTGTACTCTATATATACAGTTGATAACAAAATATGTTCCTATTGAGAATGACAACTTTCACAATATACTCTGTAGTAATGAAATACCGTTTAAAATGCAATTATTTAATAATTCGTAACTGGAGTATTCTAATACACTTTTACATGAACACATTGACGATTCATTCCTATTAATATATTAAACAAATTAGTTACAATTGCATTTCATGAACCATGTTGTGGTCAAGTTGGGCTTTGTGGTCATTCATAAAGTTAGCCGTTGTGGTCGAGTGTTTGGCGTTAGGGTCGACTTTGTGGATTGTGGTCATGTTGGGCGTTTAGTGGTCGTTCCTAAAGTTGCGGGTTGTGGTCATTCCTAAAGTTGGGGATTATGGTCATTCCTAAAGTTGGGGATTATGGTCATTCCTAAAGTTGGGGATTATGGTCGTTTTGAGTGTTGTGGTCAAATATATAGTTCGGGGTTATGGTCGAGTATGATATTGATAAGGCGCAGTAGGCCGATTTTTAATACATGCGTCGCTTGATGATATGGTTAAGTTGGTTGTTGCGGTCATTCTTAGAGTTGTGGATTGTGGTCAAGTTGGGCGTTATGGTCAACATTAAAGTTGGGCGGTATGGTCATGTGTTGCGGTAAGTCTAACATCAAGTTGGGGGTTGTGGTCATTTTGTGAAGTTGGGCGTATGTTACTATGACAGCTGTCAAAAATTCGTGTGTGAAAAATTATTGGTACCAAAGTCCAAATGTAATGTTTTTCTGACCTAAATCTGAAACAGAGTGATTCGAACGATTTTGAATATTGGAACGTTAGTAGTATTCTCAGACGAAAGTACAGAATTTTTTTTTCTGCGAATAAATAATTGACAAGCAAAATAAATTAACAAACTTCTAAAATCTAAAACTAAGTTAAAGTTCCGACAAATCTATCCGGTCAACTTTGCGGAGCGATAAAAGATACGGTATTTTGGTTACCGTATAATAATCATTGCACATCAGAATTTTAATGCTTACGTTACCTACATCCTCTAATGAAAGTATTTTCTCTATGGTTATTATACAACGATAAAATAGTATGTTTAACAGTTACAGACGAAAATAACCCAAACAAATTTTTAAAAGTGGAGATAATAAAGACTCATGTTCTTTTTAAAATTCTAAGCAACATATATATATATATATATATATATATATATATATATATATATATATATATATAAAATAATATGAATTAAATACTCCAGTCCTTCAAATTTGAAAATTCACTAGTATAGGCTATTAAAGAATGTGCATTTTGTATAAAACTAGTACATTTGCATAAAACTAAAGTTTGTCATTCCGCCTGGCGAAAGAACGCGTAGGCGATGCGGACACTTTCCATCGGGAGCGCCGCCCTTGAGTGTTATTATTTTCAGTGGCGTACGCAAAAGCAATACAACTTTTATATAAATTAAAAATTATTTTGGAATGTTGAGCAAGACAAAAATTTATTCCGTTATTTATGTATACATTAATATAACATAACTATACAATAAACGACTATATAACAAAGGAATAAAAATTACATTTAAAAATAAATATCATACGAAATAATTCACTTAAATAGGTACATAATTAATAGACTAATGTTCAGTGTTTAAAATATAATGTAATTCCACATTTTATTAAATATAATTATTTATTTCTCTACGTGTTTATATGTAATATGTATCATCAAGAGAAAATATATAAGTAAAATAATAAACAAGTAGTAATGGTAACAAATCTTAAGGTAAAACAGCAAACTTGATGTAAATTATGATTCTAGATTTAAAACATCTGTTAAGGATGAATCTATAAGATCAACCTGTTCGTTCATTAAAGGTACTTTCTGTTTATGTTTATAAATTTCAGATACTTCCAAAACATCTAATTTGTCTTTTTTATTACAAAAGTGTAAAAATTTGTGATGTGATAAGGTGATTATTTACTATTAAATGTTTGGGATAATTTGATTTGTCTGTGTGATTATATTTGTAACATCTAATGTGTTCTTTGTATCTAATATCAAAGTTCCTAAGTGTTTGTCCAAAATAAACAGAATTACAGAACGTGCAGTTCAATTTATAAATACCAGACTTCAAAATGTCGTTAGTTGAATCTTTCACATTAAATCAACATTTAATAACATTGGTATTAGGTTTGAAAGCTAATTTGTATTTCTTGTCCTTTTGTAATATGTGAGCTACTTTTTCTATCATTTTTCCAAAATATGAAATTGATATGTATTTATTTTCTTTCGGTTCTGTGTTAACTGGGTAAATGGCATTTTGATAGATAATTTGTACTCTTAATTTTTAACTGAAGTTCAACCGTTTGCTTGTGCAATTTGTTTTATAATTGATTTTTCTTTACTGAAATTTGTTTGGTTTAATGGTAATGAAATTCCTCTATGTGTTAATGATTTATATGCACTAATTTATGTGGTTTATGGTGACATGGATTGTTTGGAATTGTAATGTCTGTATGTGTAGGATTTCCACATATGGAGAACTCAAACTTGTTCTGTGTATTAATTTTTACGTTTAAATTCAGAAAATGAATGATTCTATTTATTCTTTGTAAATGTAAATTCTTAATATTAATTAAAAACTCATCAATGAAATCTGATGAACTGTCAAAACATGCTAAAATATCATCAACATAACGAAACCAAAATACAATCTTATCAGAAACATTTAACTCAAAAGTTGATCTTCTAAATTATCCATAAAGATATTAGCTAAAATGGGCAAAATTGGACTGCTGTAGGTAAACAATTTTAATTAATTAATTAATCACTCATTTTCACTAAAACTGTGGTCACCGTTGGAGAGTATCAATTGCCTTTCCACCACCTAATGTCGACATTTTCACAATTATACCTTAAAATATTCATAGTTACACTATATCAATGCCAGAAATCACATTAGTAACTGAAAGTAAATAAAATAAATCTGACGGTCATTATTCAATTTCGTATGCTGTATTGTACGTACGTTAGTACCTGTGTTAATGACACATTATTTGTAGAGATCGATATGTAAACAAATTTGTTAAAAGTACATTAAATACCGCTTTATGCGATCATAAAGTTGGGTATAGAACATTTTTGCTTGCTTCATAATCAAATATTAATTACTAATATTTTTAATATTAATAATTAATTAAAATACCTACATTTATTTCGTATGTAATTGCAGTTGTAAAAAGCGTTATTCATGGTGATCAAACAATGTATAAATTGAAATAGTGAAAAGCAGTACCTACTCCTCGGTACTTCTGTAAAATGAGATCTTGTACCGAATTTGCTCAGCCTAAATGCTGGAAGACGGTTTACTTAGATTCCTGCGCAGCCAGGCAAAATGACATAAGCTCTACCCCATTAGTAGTAAATAAATATGTAGTCATTAATTTTACCGTTAAATAGGTGATTTAGTTTAGCTTTACTGAAATTATGTTTTTTATCTAGGATGATGAAGAACAGTGGATATCTAGTGAAGAACTTTGTACTGAAGGTAGTAGTGATGAAGAGAGCCATACAAGTATAACAAGTCACAGAAAATTAAAACGAAATAAACCAGAAAAACGAGGAATTTCACCACTTGCTCAACTTCCTAAAAAGGAATCAACTATTTCACTTTTATCAGAATCAAATTATTTATTACCAGAACCTCCAACATCGAGTCAATCTATGGAGACTAACAAGCAATTACGTTTTGATAAAATAGACAAATCATTAGATAAGACAAAAAGTTACAATTCATCAGAATCTAAGAATAGTGATTCAGAAGAGTCAGTTGATGAATCTGAAGTTGAAAAAATGATTCAATGGAGACCAAAACGAGGTAGCATTAAACTACCAGAATTTCCAGAAGGTATTACACAAGAAGTAGCTTCTGTAGATAACCCTTAATTAACTTTTAAGATCTACTATATAGTTGTTGATATTTTACATGTATTTTATATTTGTATACCTACCTTTTGCACAGACACTATTGGCAATAAAATGATACTTGTTGTTCAAATTCTTCATTTTCTAAAATCACTTCTTGTAATTATTTCGAATACATTTCCAATATGGTTTAGGCTTAAACGTTTTTTTTCTTAGGATTTAATGTACTTGAAGATCATCAATTGTATCAAATGAATCCCTTTTACACTGAAATGGCCATAATCATAAAACGCCTTAAAAACCAAAGAACACCTAAATCCACGTCATATCTTTTTAATATTGATGAAATACAGGAAATTGAAGAGTCTCCCAAACTTGAAAGTGTAAGAAAAAACCCTGAAATTTGTGCTTTAATGGATAGAGTAACTAAACTTGATTCAATGATTTATAAGACTAACTCCCTATATGAGGTAAATTAATGATTTATGTAGCCCTAGTAATTATTATCATATAAAATTAGAAAATTAAAGAAGAACGTACAATAGTCCAGAATGAAATGTGCAAGTCACTTTTAAGCAATTTGGGAACATCCGACTTACTTAACAAAAATGTACAAAACTTTCTTAATTTGTGTCATTTTGAAATGAGTGATTCTAAAGGTAAATATTATTCATTTTTGCTTTTTTTTTACAATTTATTTAATGTTCCTAGAACAACAAGATGAAGATGATTCTAAACCTCGATCAAAGCTGAAAACTAAACCTGGAAACAATCATTTCTTACTTCGTAATATTCAAGTAAGATTGTGTTCTTTTTTACACGTAGCGTATAGTTTTAACACATCAGTAGGTATCTTGTAAGTAGGCTTTTAAGTGTAAAGGTTTTGATTTATAACTTTTATTGTGGTATTCACAAAAAAATCTAATGATTTCAACTGAAGTTCTTGTAAGACCAAAAGCCAAAATTTGTAGAACAAAATGAACCATCAAGTGGAATTTGTGTTGCATTGGTTAACCTAATAGTAGATATTCTTTCCAGTAAAATGAGTTCCTTAGTTCCATAGCATAATTACAATTTCTCATCAGTACATTCTTTGTTTTTGTTGAAATAATTTTCCACATGCAGTTACTGCAATGATAAGGAATAACAATAAATAAATATTCTATTGCATTAATTTGTTCCTTATGACTTGTGCTTATATAGGTATGAACATGTTTATCCATAGGTACATCCCATAAACTTCATGGGTGGTAATGGGTTCAATTCCCGTTAACGTTTACACTTCGACATAAAATATCATCATCTAATTCGATGTTTTAAAAGTGAGTTCGATATTCTTCAACACATAATCGTACTGAATACTTCCAGTTTCCATCAACATCATTTTGGCCGTTTTGGAAATAAGCTTCCAAAATAAACTTGTCTTGTTCGACAGTAAACGGCATTATAACATAAAAAAATTTAATTACAAAAAGGCATAAAATACACGAATTAACTTACTTTGAAAGTACTGGTTAATTTATTCCTGAGTTTTGAAAAAAACTATTTTATTGTAATACAAGTGAATAATTGAAAAAGCAAAAATCTATGTATGAGGTTTTTTCAAGGTGTTTGTCCTCATACACATATAGTGGCATGACACTGCATATACGCACATCATGTGCAATACTGTGGCAGCCCGCCCTCCCCCTAAGGGAGGGAATAAAACACGTTGTCCTTTCCTTTTTCCTTATCCAGTGTTTCGCAAATTTAATTCCCCAGCCGTCAGGGGTTAGACTATTGCCAAAAAAGTCGAAAATCACATGTCACAATATTGAAAATTTCCTCCTTACGAAATTATGGCCATCTTAAAGATCGCAATGAAGATATTTTTGCAAATGAATTTTTGGAATAGGTATCCAGGTAAATATAGTTTATTTATAATAAAGTCGTCCTTAATGAAGACAGAATATGACATTTTGTGTATCAATGTTTGATTGTAATATATTTCAATTGTAAACTGACGTACGAAGGTAAACAATTAAGTTTTCATACTTACTATAATGCCCAGAAGGTACAGCATTCAAGAATATTTAGAGATGATTAAACTACGTGCCGCAGAGCGTCTCTATCGCCAACCTTTCCCTACTAGGCATAAAACAATAAGTGCTGTTGAAGTTGGTCTACTTGAAACTGGATATTTGGGGCCTAACATGATTCATGCTGGTCGTCTTAGACAGCTAACATGGCAACAGGAAGAGCAATTTTACTCCACGACATTGAAGAAGATACGTCTGCAAGTACCAGGGTCTTGGAAACCAATCGTTCTAGTACTATTCACAGATTCATGCGAAGAGAAAAGCTGTATCCTTATCACTTACAGCCGGTTTAAAAATTGCATCCTGGGAATAATGCGCTTACTATTATGCAGATGGTTTTTAAATTGCTTTGATACAGAAGACCGTTTGAAGCAAGTATTGTGGAGTGATGAGGCCTATTTTTATCAGCAAGGGGTGCTTAACCTGCACGACTTGTATACCTGGAATTACGAAAAGCCATATCAGATTAGAGAATCACAATAAATGTGTGGGTTGGTCTGTTGGGCAATGACATAATAGGACCATATTTTCTGCCTAGAATATTAAACGTAGAGAATTATGCAAATTTTTAAGGAACACCTTACCTACCGTTTTGGTAGATATTCCTTTATCGCAACGTCAAACTATTGTGTATCAACATGATGGAACGTCTGCTCATTATTCTCGAAATGTTCGAGATATATTAAATCGGCGATTTTCCGATAAATGGCTCGGTCGCGGGGGACCTACTTCGTGGCTGCCTAGGTCCCCGGAGCTCAACCCAATGGACTTTTGGCTTTGGGGTTACTTGAAAAATGTGGTATACAAAGTCCTACCGAATCATGAAGATGGCGCTAGTGTTCGTATTTAAGGAGCATTAACTCAAATTACAAACGTAACAATAGGTCGTGTTGAAAACAATTTTTCTCTGATTGCATACATGCATAGAACAAAATGGCGAACATTTGCCTTTAACAATTTAAATTTTATTATGTGTATATGTCACTTGGATTAAATTAATAAACATTTTTTACTTGGATATTTGAGAATGTGATTGCAATTTTTAATATGGCCATAATTTCGTAAGGAGGAACTTTTTCAGCTACTTATGATATTTATTTAAACAGCTCATGTAATTATTAAATATAATTGAATTTGCTTTAACAGCTCTTTTGGTTGATCTTTTGTGCCTGTTTATTATATAACAGAAAATTCATAAATTATTAATTACACATATTGCAACACTTTTTATTAATTCTTGCAAGTAACTGAATCTACCCCACCAGTGGGGTAGATTCAGCTAGATCTAATCAATGACCAAAATTGTTTAGGATTTCAATTATTAGGCTTTCTGTACCAATTATGTATTTCTTATACGCTTAGCGAATTTCTGTTTTAATTAACTTCCGTAATCGTTTGAATTCGTCTAAATCACTCGCACGTTTATACTTCCTAAAATTTTTTAAATGCATAGCTTTTAAGCCAATATGGTTAATTATCAGATTCGTAAACCATTTTAGATATTGTTTACAGCTACGATGTAGAGGAACAAACCTATCACATATGCAGTACAATAGAGCGTAAAAGTTGGTACATGTAGAGTTAACGTCAGAACAAGTGTACAAAAAGGTCCAATCAACCTCTGAAAGGGCAGAGTATAAACCACGAACATCACATTTCCTAAAAATATACGACTTTTGACTATCAGTGCTAATTGAAAATCTGGTCATGGATACATGTAAGTACGGGATTATGAATAATGTAGGATGATATGAATTCTCAATTACAAATGGGCAATCATCATGACTGACATCGCCATGTATGTTGCTTAAAACTAAATCTAACAACCTTTCGTTTACATTAACTACAGTATTATATTGTTTTAAATTAAGTACATTCAACAAATTGTACGTTATATTGCATTTAGTATTATTAACTTCTTTATAAAAGAAATTGGGTATATTGAAGTCACCGAAAATGAGCAAATGATCATAATTATAACAAAGAAGCTCAAAAGTATCAAAAATAGTTGAAAATCATTCAAACTTGTATCCGTTGGTATATAAATGACAAACACAATCAAACTTAAATTATTAACGGAACACTTACCACCCACTACATCAATGCACGTTATCAAGTTGCTTATTTCAGTAGTGCTAATTAATGAAGAACTGATATTATTTTTAATAGCAATCATTGCACCCCTCCCCACTTTTTATTTACAACCTCAAATCTGCGATCATATCGATAAATGGTGTAAGAAGATGGTGCAAATTCGGAACTAGATACATCATCCGATAAAGCAGTCTCGACCGCACCAACAATGTCATAATCACTATAATGCAGAATAATAATCTGTTAATTTAGAACGTAACCCAAGAACATATTGAACGCATTAAATTTGATTGGAAGATAGGGTTATTTAGTTTTTTGGTTTTGCAACCATTTTCGGCATGCTGTTTATGTAACGAATGGTTAAATTCGATTCACCATTGGCTGCTAATTCCGATCGCAATTTATTTAAATATTCCCTCTGAGAAGAAATCAGCTTGAATTGAAATTCTACTTCTCATATCTTTAAGCTTATATCTGTTTTTTAAAATTTCTAGAGCGTCGTTAGAAGAATTAAGCCTGACATATCTGTTTCGGTTTATTATCAATTCTAGGCTTACCTAGTCTAAATGATTTGATATTCTTACAATACTCTCGCACAACTACATAAGATCGATATCAGTCGATAGTTCTTTATATTGTCCAGGTCCGCACCTTTGAGTATAGGGCATAGAGGAGAGTTGCCTATATTGAACCACTTTTGAAAAAATCACTGTAATTTGAAAAAATAAGCAAATGTTTTGTATTAAAATTCTGATACAAACTTAGTACCATATTAAGATTCTGTGAGTAGTAAATAAAATGTCCGACAAAAAGCATTTCAGTGCATAATTAATGTTTAAATATTTAACTGTAAAAGTTCAATTTAGGTTATCGGTCTCTTTAATTGAACCATCTGGTTCCTAAATTGAACTTATTATTAAAAGACACCCCCGTACAAAAACTATTTTATTTTGTCTCTTAAACGATATGGGTAACACAGAAACAGATTATTAAGAGAGCAACGAAACTTAAGAAATATTTTACCCAAGATAAGGACACATTTTTACGTTTAAAGCTAACGAAAGGAACAATAATTCTAAGGTACAAGAATGAATGCCTCATCTCAAATTAGAAAATTTGTGAGCAGAAATCACAAATAACGCCCTCGACGTCTTGATCAACTCCCGCACACTGCTCATGTGCCCATTTTATACACCTTTGGCACGGAACCAAACCTTCGTTTGGTTTGGGGTTGAGGTAACTCTCACTGCTGTACACACACAGCTCTTCATTGATTTTCTCATCACCTGAATCGGTCGATTCGGGTGGCTGGTCGCTGACATGCGTTTTTGTTTTATGGTTCTTATTTCTAGTTTCTGAAACACTTGCTTTTTCCAGGGCTAGTTTATCTCGTTTCGGCACTTTTGGTTTACGTTTACTTCCTCTTTTTTCGTGAATGTCTTTTTTGTGTAAGGTGTACTAGTAAGCTCTACTCCAATAACAGTTCTTGTATTCTTCCGTTTTTGAACAACCTTGGTTGTTCCAGGGACGAGTGCGAATTCTGTCAGTCTTTCTGGAGTAACTTCTCCCAGTACCCTGTTGGAATGGCTAGCAACTCCTGGTTTACATTGAGAGGTGCAGCTTGAACTAGGTTAATGAGGCGAAGTAGAACCTACAGCACGTTCAATGTTACTGGGTTCAGCAGGCTAACACCATTTTCTTGACTTTAATTTGGCGGTTCTACAACAGTAGAGGAGCAAATAGATGCCGGAATCTATTTCGATTAAGGAGCCATATTTCCGCTCTCCTAAAAGCATTTTGGTTTATGCCTACAATAGTGGCCTTCCCATAAGTTGTACCTAACAACTCAGCAACAGTATGGACTGTTATCGACTGTCCTACGTGAGCCCGCAACCGTGAATCTTGTTCCTGAATATAATAATTTTGCATAAGCTTAAAAGATCCGACGTCGAGTGATTGTAACCTGTACGTCGTATGGCTAAGTAATTGTAAAAGATGGATATGGTGTTGACGAGCAAACTCCAGGGCCTCCAGATGTTTGATATGCCTTCAATGTCCATCTAGTAACATAATGACAGGCTTGTCTTGACTTGATTTAACCACTTCATGAAAATGTTTAAGCCATTTGACAAAGAGATCGCTATTGATATATTCAGTATCTCAAATTTCAGTAAGGCTACCCGTTGGAGCACCTCGTGATTAGCGACATTGAGTATTGTATTCGCCGTAATTTGATATGTCAACGAGGGTTTCTAGAATATAAAAAAAACTGCATAACTTTTGGTTTCTCAAAACCTCGAGCTCTAGCAAGTGATGTGAACTCCGGTTGGCGAACTGATAGTTCTGCTAGGCATTTGTGCTTTCAGCCAGCTGAAAAGGTAGTCGCCGTATATCTGTTATGGTAAATCAATAAAGCATTTATTCAAAGTGAACAATATATTTTACTTGAGTTTTTTCACTTTCGGATGAACAAACACACTTGGTTCCCAGTTTTTTACATTGTCGTTGGCTTGTTTGTTAGTGCCTCTCACATGCTTGAGAAGGGTGAATTTATTGATATTGTACCTTCGAGCACATTCGTTTAAACCCCGCTTGGACATCTCCTGAAATATGTATCATAAATTGAACCGGCTCAATATAGGAAACCAGAATCGGTTCAATATAGGCAACAGCATATCATTTTATTTTTCTAACCACACTTTTCTAAGGAACTTCTAAGAATATGGTATACATGTCTACAAAAGGTGAAACATTTAACTGCTATCTGCTTGGAGAATATTCACTAAGTAAGATGGTGAAAAAGTTAGAAGAAGCACTACAAAAACAATGAGGTACACAGCTCACTATATGGCGCCAAACTGAATGACTTCTGAGATAGCAGGCCGGCCGATGATAAAGTTTAGTTTTCTACCGATAGATAGCGTGGGAATGCCAATTTGCATAAAATAGTTATGAGGTTCAATTTATGTGCCGGTTCAATATAGGCAACTCTCCCCTACGTTAGAGACCTACCATACATCTGGAAAAATTAATGTCTTAAGAATGAAACATTATTAGAAATGCCCCACAAAAAATTGGTGCACTTAATATCCTTAATAAGCAAACTAGGCAGCTTATCCGGGCCTGCCCTGTTGGAATTTTTGAGTTTCTTTAGTGATATTTCAATTTCCTTAGAAGTAAAGCAACTGACGCTAATACTCTGAAAATGAGATGGGTTACAATACGATGTTCGATTTTGAATTAACGTAATAAGTGCTACTAAAAAAGTCTGAAGCCATTTACAACCTTCACAGGGTCATCAAATATTAGGTCTCCAGAAAACATTCTACCTAGAATTTTTGTATAACCCTTTTTTGCATATATATGATGCCAAAAAGATTTAGAGTCCAATGATACCAAGTTTTCAACATTTCGGAGGTAAATCTTATAAACAGCGGATGTTCGACTTTTAATTAAGGTGCTCAGTTTAAATTCATGATAATAAATAAGATTCATTGCTTAAATTTTTATGGTACGTTACCTTCAGGTGAATATTCCTAATCATTTCTTTGGTAAACCATTAGGGATAGCTCAGTTTAGCATGTGTCAACAACGTTACGTATGCATCTAATATGGCAGTGTTTGTTTTATAAACTTCTGCAACAGCATCATTTGGACCAAACCAAGATTTGAGAAAAGACCAATTAATATATTTGAAGGCTTTATACAAGTTAAAATAGTTTACTTTGTTAAAGTTGTAGCGTATATTAGCGTTTAGAGGTAAACTTGGAACTTTTAAATTTATTACACAATAATTTTATAGTTAAAGCAATAGGTTGATGGTCGCGTAACATCACATACTTGATTCGATATTGTTAGATCCAAAAGTCTACCTTTTTTATTACTAACATGATTAAATTGAGCAAAATTATAGAATGACAGGAATGTACTAAGTAGTTTAAATCTAGAATCATTTGTAGGTTCCGGTATATAATGTGCAACGTTAAAGTCTCCTACAATAATAACTTTTTGATTACAATTATTAAGATGATCAAAGATAACAAAAATACCTCAAACTCAACGACTCCAACAAATACTAATAGTGAATGACAATCAAAACTTATTTTACATGCAATGACATCTATGTATAATAGGACAAATTTAGTTTAACTGCGATAAATGAGTTTTTAATGGTCAACAAAACACCACCTCCACGTGATTTATTAATTTCATGGCATTTGCGATCATTTCGGAACTGGGAAAATAGTCACTTCTCGAAATCTCTTCTGAGAGTCATGTTTCAGCTAAAAACACAATATCGTACTCTTCATAGCTAAGACCAGTGAAATATTCATTGACTTTAGATCAGAGACCACGCACATTTTGGTAGTAACACATAATAAAAGACAAAACCGTTGGGCAAAGTTAGTTTTCTGACACAATTTTAGGAATACCACGCACATATCTAATTTTGAAATTATTCTCCCTTAGGTACTAACACGATCTTTAAGTTCATTAGACAAAAAACGATGGTGATCAAGGGACGAGGTGTTTGATCGGAAAACATACTAATATTCGTATAATTATCTTTACTTTTCAAGTCTTTAGCTTTAAGAACAACACTCTAGGCCACATTTCCATTTGGAAGGGCGACCTCAATTGGACGAGGCCGATTTCGTCCGGCGTCAAACTTTGCTAAATGATACATGTTTAAATTCTCATTAGTAACTATGTTACGGTTTAAGCAATTCAAAACTTCAGTGACTACGGTTTCATGTAGGACATTATACCATCATTAGACTTTGACGTGCACTCCAGGATATCAAAACCACCAGATTCCGTTTACGTTTTTGACTTCCCCAAATTCACAAAGAATTCCCTCAAATGTACTATTGTCAATTGATGAATTAATTTTTTGAGCAGTAATATTTGACTTTAAGTTAGCGACTTTCTCCTTCAGCTGCATAATTACTGAACACAAACCATTCATATAAGTCCCTATATCAGTACAAGAAAAACAAGCTCAAGACAGACCAGGTTTATTTAATACCGTTTTAAGATCAGCAAAAGATAAGCCAGCACATGAGTACAAATTGGCAATAAAAATTGAAATGTAACCCAATGGATTGAAAATTCACAATATTGTTTATATAAATAATATGCGTACTCATGTATAATTCAGTTTTATTCAATTTTATTACCTACTATTGCACACTTCAGGAAATTAATCATACTTATCAGTTCCCCAAATTTCTCTTAATTAGTAGAGCCAAAGAAAAACATTCGATAACAAAAGTATTTAGTAATGTCATCACCCTTTTCTGATTTAAATTTAGTAATTAGGTATTTTGAGTGAAACTAGTGGCTACTAATAAAAAAATGCCACGGCATAACAATTTTTCTAACGGTGAAATGCGTGATATGATTTGTTGTTTTGCTCAGTCAAATTATTTACAATTGTAGCCAAATCGAAGGCAACCGAATCACACACTGTTTAGAAATATTTACAATCGTCTTTTCGTTCTAAGAGTCACAATGGCGTGCCAAAAACAATCAACGTCGATGAAGAAGAAGAGGTTTTAACTCGCGTTTTTCCATATCACTATACTCCGGCCCAAAATTTATTACCTCAAGATTTATCAGCACGCTTACGATTTGCCCAATTTTTACAACATAAACTAAGAGATGATTTTCACTAGACGAGGAGTTTTTAATTGGAAAAACAATCATTTGTGGGATTCTGAGAATCCAAATACTGTTAGAGAAAGACATTTTCAGCATGAGTTTAAGGTGGTGTGATATCTGGTTTTTTCATTGGTTCTTTTAAACTTCCGTCTAATCTAAATGGACCTATTTATTTAAACTTTCTCGAAGAACATTTAAATGAGCTACTAGAAGATGTTGCACTCGCGGTAAGGCTAAACATGTGGTTTATGCAGGATGGGGCGCCACCACATTATTCTCTGGCTGTGCAGCAACATTTACCCCATCGTTTTATTTCCCGTGGAACTGAATTTGTTTTGGTCGCCATTGGATTTTTCAATATGGTCACAAATGAAAGAAATAGTTTATAGAGAACAAGCTAATTCGATCGACGTGTTGCAACAAAAAATACAAGAAGCCGCGAATGCAATTAAAGATAATAGACACGTTTTGTTTAATATTCAAAGGTCTTTAAGAAAGCGCATTGCAAAGTGTATTGAGGCATTTTGAACATTGACTTTGAAATTTTGTTTGTCGTCGTTAGTGATTGTCATTATTAATGACTCTTTTTTTTTTAATTTGACTTTGCTTCTTTTTAACCCAAGAACCAATATAGTTAGACAAATTGAACAAGAGTACCTTTTTTATGTAAAATTGAACGGGTTTTCAGATTTTTAGCTTATTTTAACCATTAAGCAATGGACAAAGAAGATATGATTTAATTTACTAAAGCAACAGGGTGCCACTAGCGCCCTCTATGAGCAGTCACAAAATAAGTTACAAATTGGTATTTCTCGTGCCAACAAACCTAAAATTACCAAATTTTATGTTCATGCTGTTAAAACTTATAGTTATTGAGAAATTTTAAAATAAAACTTTGATAACCATGTATCTCCTAAACCCGCAAGATTTTTATACGACATGTTGGGCTTAATCGTCACATTTTGGTGTAGTTCAGAGATTGTCTATTCTTAATGACTCACCCTCTATAGTACAATCAATACAATTACAATCTTTACTTAATACTGTGAAATATAGTGCATTTTTCAGAATGATGGAGAAAACATACATTTTGCCTCATTTTTGTGCTTCTCATGCGTCGCAACTTTCGATATCTAAAGTGTTTTTGGTGTCCCTCATTGCGCCACCTGTCTCGCAATGTATGAACTTATTTCGTATTATACTCTTTTCAATGAGTTTTTGAATTTAACACTAGTATTCAGATTCAAAGTCTTAAATTTCTTCACTATAAAAGCACACATTTTGCCTTGTTTTTGCTTTTGTAATGCATCGCAACTTTAAATTTCTAGTGTTCGTAACGCTAACGCAAGCCTATCTCGCCGTTAACCCAGTTATTCGAACTTTTTGTGATATATGATTTTTAGTGCGTTTTTGAATCCAACGTTTGAATTCAGATTCGACATCTTCAACTGTCTTCATTTTATTCTTTTTTTTCAATTTGGATATACCAATCCATTATTCTAATATTTTAACAAACATTGCACAATACCTACTTTTTGAATCGTTGTATTTCATTTACGTTGCTTTAAATATGGCTAAATATATTACAAGATAAGCTACAAAATTTTGAAAGATGCCTGTAGGCTTTATCACTTCGCTTATGTAAACCAAATGCTTTATCGCTAGTGACTCTTCCACCATGAGCTGTTTGTAATTAGCATTGAATAAAATGAACAGTGACAATATTAATATTATGAAAATGAAGAGACGTACAGTTTTTTTTTTGAAAATTATTTTAGAGGCAATTTGAGTTGTCAAGCTATAGTTTAAATGGGCTACATTTTTTGGTTATGTTGACCAGTAGTACTTTACTTAAATTTTCCGGCGTTTAAAACTTAAGAGCACAGGTGGTATAGCCTCAAAAAATGAGCAGATTAATAACAAAATGTCTATTTTCAAAATATTTTTGTTTGTCACCTTTGACATGAGTTTAAGGAACCCAATGGGTCGGTAATACTAGGAGGGAGAAAACTTTTGGAGGGTTTTTTGCATGGTGTGTGGAATGAGACAAATCCGAATTAGATTGGACCAACCATTCCCAAGATATAACTTTTTTGTGGATAACTGATATTATTCAGGTAAAACTTGAGGAAGTAAATTATTGTTTCCATCACAGTCGTATGATTATGTGAAGATATCGAAAACCCGCAATTGCCATTTTTAACGGGTAAATAATATACAAATTCAGCTATGTAAAGACTTTAATTATTTTGAGTGTTCAGGTATGATAGCGTTACCGCATAGGTTCCCTAGAGCCGTAGCAGCAAACTATTTGTTGGCTTGCAAAGTAGTCATGTAGATGGCCAACCTAGTTTGTATAGTATTAATTTGGATATGTCTGGCATAACCGGAAAGGTGGTCGCGTTTGTGGCAAGCAGACTACCTTATGGTTACTTTGACCGGTAGCAGAATGATATAGTTAGTAGAGAATGCTACATCGTACGGGATACGACTTGGCAAGTAACCGTATACTTGCTAATAAATTACTTACAAAACACCTGTATTATTGCCTTGGATCTCCTCTCTGCCAATGGGGAGCTACCATGGTTGAAACAAGCGGCCCCATTGTTGAACACGGAATGGCGACTTGGCACTTGGAATGTTAAAAGTTTGTATGGAAAGGGGGTGAAGTTATGAATGTAATGAATAAAGGGCAGCTTGACGTTCTGTGTTTATCAGAGATAAAGCGTACAGAAAGGATGTTGTGAAGATGTCCGATGGTAGTCGGGTGCTAAGGTCCGGAGTTCAAATGGGTTATACCCAGAGTGTGCTTAGGACAAAAGCGGGTACAGAGAAAAATGTTGAATGTAGTGCAAACGTTTAGAATTAAAGTAGAGGAACTGGTAGATGACGATATGAGAAGGAGGTATGCCAACAAATTTTTAACCATCGGTTCATGACAGAAATTAAGAGTATTAGTTACTATTTGAGCGCTTGAAGGCCTCAAACTGACGTTCAGTACTTACCTTTCTAAAAATTTCATCCTCAAGTATCCAAAAATGTGTAAAATTAAGCGTCGTAAAATTTCTTACCAAGAGATTGCGATGCATAAGACATAATTTGCCCCCGAAATAGAAAACTAAACAGAGATGGAATTTGCTTAGCTTTACCTTATGACCCATCGTCCTCAATAATCTAGTACCGCTAATATATAAAAAGAGAAATTAAAAATGTACCTTGGTTATGAAAAATGTCATTCTTGTGTTCGGACGAAACCTCACACACTATACAAACTAAGCTGTACAATGTACATCATCGCTTGTTAAGTTACAAAAAATATGAACAACACCCTGTTATGAGCTAGAGGTGGCCTACCATTGAGATCCAAATCAATTGCGGTAGCTCGTAGGTAAATGAGAAATTTTACTTAACCAGTATCACATCCTTACGGTTTAACTAAACGATTAGAAGTGACAACACGATTTATCATAATCACAACTGGGTTTCGTTAACATTATTTACATCTTTTGAATGCATTTTTACTAAAAAATGTTTAGCAACTTTCCTAGGAACGATGAAGTGAATCCTTGAGTGCAGCCCAACCTCAAGCATGACACATTAATGTAACTAATCTTTTTTCCGCACTGTTAGATTAAAGACCGTTAGTTGTGTGTTTCAGAGGCAGATGGGGCGGTTGATTGTGTTATCTGTAATGAAAACGTCACATCAGAAAAGAATTCTTTATAACACTTTTCGATAAACTACCTCGGTAGCTGTCCAAATATCACAATCCATCTAGGTTTTCGAGAAATGTAAATTTTCTGGGCATCACAAACACTTCAACACTACATTAATAATTGTACTGGGTAGTCTGAACATCAAAAAATATGTGTTTAATAAGATCGGGCACAAGATCACGCTGTCATCAATTAAAGTGAAAATACATCGGCAATACGATGTAGGAAAATATTGGAATGTTCTCTTGAGCTCCATCATTAAATTTTAAGTATCTAAATAGTTAAGTTAGATCGTATTCGAATTAAAAAAAATTAGCAGTCTACTTGCAACTGAAAGCAAAGCAGATATTCATTGGTGTAGTTATTTTATAGTAATTTAGGATATAAGTATTATATTTACTATCGAGATCATTTTAGGGGACCATAACTACCCAGTGATTAGGCTCCAGAGTAAAATGTCTTCACCACTATTTACTTACTGCACTGAACCATATGGTATATTCAGTTTATCCCAAATCGGCTCTACCTCCTTCTAAAACCAAATCTGGAAAAGGAATTTGTAAAGAACTTTTCCGACTCGATAAGTTCAGAAACTATTAATCGTAAGCTGAACCGCTAAAACAGTTTGAATGACACTAGTCTGTTGGAACCATCCGCTTTAGTTAAACAACAATAATCATCAATTTGTTGCAAAAATAACACACGACTGATCCTACGTACACTGATGAAAGCATGCTCCTCTACAATAATCAGATAATGAAGAGTGACAAACGATTAATGAAACTGTATCCCCATATGCATTAAAAGATATCTTAAAAATTACAGAAATTGCAGATCCCGACGGCTTCATAGTTAAACACACAGTAACGGTTTAACTCACCTAAATATTCTTCTGGTGCTTCCTTGCAACTTGCAGATACCCGAATCGTTGTATGGTAATTGATGGTCTTCAATAATCTAGCATTCACGCAGTTGATGTGCTACTATTTCTTTGGAGGCATTCATTATCCGCTTGTCAAAATCCAGATAACAGCCAACCGCTTCCCTTGGACAAACACGAGCCAATTTCGTAGTGGTATCAATGACATTCCAGTGAGAAAAGTTGATATTGCCATCCATTTCGATAGCTGCTACCAAACACGTCTTGAATAGTTCGATGACATTGTACTTCTTTACACAAATCTATAGTAATTCTATCCATAAGCGGACTAGTTATTTGTGACCCTGTAAGTTCAACTACGAAAAGTAACAGTCCAAACGTATTATTTTTAGTTAGTTTAATATCGGAGGATTTGTGTTAATTCTTCTTTTCCTCAATTTTTTGACATATTCTTCGATTCTTTGGTAAGTTGTTTTCCCCTTAAAACAGTGAGAACTCGATTAGGCGGTAAAAGAACCACTTGAACCTTAGAATACTAAGAGAAAGCTTAACATTTTTTACTCATTTATTACAATAAGTACCGCTTTCCAAACCTACATACAATTAAGAAACATATTTATAATATATAAACGCAATTAGAGCTGCTAAAATTAAATCAAATGACAACTTTGTGCAACATTCTGGTAACTCGGTTAGGGCAATGTGGTCAGTAATAAACTCGCATGGCATCATCAACGCCCCAATGAAATCAATATTAACTGCCGGCGATTTTGCAATATTCATTACTAATATTGCAAACGATAGTAATCAAAATCGTACAAGCATGCATATTGACGCCCTAGGCTATGCAACTTGCATGTTCTAAATGACATATGCTTCAATTTCAAAGCTGTCTCACAAATTTAAGTTTGAGAAGCATTCCTCAAATTAAAAACAAAACGGGTGCAGAGGCGCATATGGACTGAATTCTAGCCTAATCAGACGAAACGTTAACATATTAGTAAAACCTCTTGCGATCATTATTAATTCTATTATAAATTCTGGTGTCTTTCCTGACTTACATATTGAATCCTCGGTGATATCCGCAATGGCATATAGATTGTAGTCACGGCACCAATATGTAATATACCTGGACCAGTATAGCCACTGCGCAAATGGAATGAAAAAACGAAGTTAATACACGAACTGACATACGCCAAATGATCGTATAACTCTAAAAACAGAGCAGGTATGACCATTTACGTTGTCTGAAGCAGTTGTTGCGGGTATCTATAGGATAAAGGTAACACATATAAATACAGTACGTAAATGGTTTATTGCGGATAAGGAAAAGAACTATACAAGAAAAACCTTCCACATACTGCAACAAGAATAATAATACAAATAAAATACAAGTATTAGTTATAAATACGTACATCATTACGCATTTAGGTTCTACTGTTTACTAAGGATCACATTTGCTACCACCCTACTCTAACCTTCATAAACCAATATGGTAATATTATAACATTTAATTCAGATATGTAGTCAAAAAAGGTCATCACGATGTTGTATAGTTAGTTAACTGTAGTGTAAGTATACCACAAACACATGTCAAGGGTCTGCGTATACAATTAATGAACCCAATGGTAACATATTTCAAACCAGACACACATACAGATACAGTATTCCAACGATTGACATACTTTCGTATTACAGCGGTTATCTCCCAAGGTGGCCTTATGCTCTTTACCTGGGAACTGTCTTATTCCTTCACTACAGTTACATGTAAACATCCATCTTAAGATTCGTTACATTATAGGTAGGTATGAAATGTCAGCATCATCAAAAATGAAATCAAGGGACCTTCTTCATTAAATATCAAATATCAAATTATCATTGATAATTTCATATTAACTAATATAATCACGCTTGCCGTGGTATTGTAATACACTTTATGTACAAAACTTCAATTATTATTTACTTCATTTTATAAGAGAACGTCCAGCCCTCAAGTCACAAATCCTAAATCGCACTGGTGCTATTTACTAATGAAGATTATGACGATTTCACTTTTTGCGCGAATCGAAGCTAAAATCAATGAAATTAGGAATGTTTTACCAGTTCCGCCAGGTGCATCTAGGAAGAACATTCCTTCGTACCCATCGTTGACTGTTATCATCAATTTGTCGTATGCGGTTTTCTGCTGCTGATTCAAAATTGGGACCATTATTCGTACTGATTCACTCAAAGCATCTCAATCGTATTGTCGTTCTTGATCAAATTCTCGATTGAATGCATCGTGTTTTTTTTCTGTATCCATCTTCTCCCTTTTGCCCCTTCTCCCATTATTAGTTTTCTCCTTTCGTCCGTTTCCTCCACCCACTCCGCTCCCCTTTCCTTTTCCTCTAGTATTTCTTCTACACTCATGTCATCCTCCCTTAACTTTTTGATCATAGGTCTCATATTCTCCATCCATTCCCCGCATAATCTACACACCCTTTCTTCTTCTTTCCTCCAATACTTGTTCACCAACTCTTCACTACAGCATCTGAACCTCGCTATCACTTTTTTCTTTCTTTTCTTCCCTTCTCCTTTCAGATATTCTGGTATCCCTTCTCCGTTCATCGTTCTATAATTTGCATTGTATTTAGATTCTTTTATTTTTGACCATCTCTATTGATTTCTGTACGTCCCTATCCCTTATTATTATATCCTCTCTTACCCTTACTCCTTCTTCCCTTAACCTCTCTGCTTCTGACCTCGCGTACCCGTTCCTTTTATAATATTCTTCTCCACTCTCTTTAAATGCTGGACCACATTTTTCACACCACACACAACACACAGGATTGATGAATTTTATTATTTTTAGGGTACCAAAGGTATGATCACCACCGGTGAAATAACGCTTTCAACTTAATTTAATTAAAATATCAATATTCAATACTGCATTGGTTGTTGTTATAAAAACATGTAACAGCAGAACTGTGAAACTGAAGGTCACATTTTCAAAAAATACCATTCAAATTTCCGTCTTTTCCGGAGAATTTTCCAAAAATTTTCATTCATACAAACTTTGTCCTTACAATTACGAATAGAACAAAAAAATCAGCCAACTGTGTCGAGCCGTTCTCAAGTGATAAACACAAAAACAATAATTTATGTCAGATGGACGTTTAAAATTTCATGTCAGTTAGACGTTAATAGGCACCTAGATGCTAACTTAAAAAAATGTGAAAGCCGCCCACTTCTATAAGAATATCAATAATATAGTTGAAGCATTTTCAATCATGTTTATTTAATGCTTGGACTTATTTCGCTATATATTAAGAAACTTTATAAAGAAAAGTTATGTGACATTACATTTTCTTTAAGAAATATCTGTACATATTTTCTTATAAATTAATCGTTGTTCAGGTATTAAAAGATTTTAACTGCCACTTAAATTCTACCTTAGGAATTTTTTTGCCGGTAAATTACGGTTCGTATCAAAAAACTGTATAGAATGTAATTAATCTACACGTTTAAGTTTAAGTTTAAGTTCCATATATCGGTATTATTAAATCTTTGAAATGTACAGCTGTTTCAGAAATATTTGATAAAAATCAAAAACAGCTCCTAATAAATCCCCCTCTTGGTCGTTGAATTTCTCTCCAAGTCTAATCAGCCCCAGGTGAAATGAAAACAAATTTAGATACGAAATTTTAAGTAGGTACGTGTTTTCGGTCTGGAGTTATCGTGGACACGCACACACGCTCACACACGCGTGCGAGTGGGCGTGCGTGAGTGAGTGCATGTGTGTGAGTGTGTGTGTCTGAGTGAGTGAGTGAGTGAGTGAGTGAGTGAGTGAGTGAGTGAGTGAGTGAGTGAGTGAGTGAGTGAGTGAGTGAGTGAGTGAGTGAGTGAGTGAGTGAGTGAGTGAGTGAGTGTGTGTGTATGTATTTGTGTGTGTGTGTGTGTGTGTGTGCGTGCGTGTATGTGTGTTTTTTTACTTTAACAATCATTTTTTCTTAGCATGCTCCACTACATCGGTAGTACTACATACATTATCTTATTTCAATAACATCGTCATTAATTTACTTATTAATAAATTTCTTAGTCTAACATGATTAGAACCTCGTTTAAGAAAATAATGAAAATAACAACACTACTATGTTATGTATTATAAGTGTTTTGTAACTGTGGTTTCATATTAGTTGAGTTGATCGGCCTATTTCCACAGTTTTTGCTTTTTGAGCGCGACGTTTCGGAAGCGGACTCTGCTTCCGTCATCAGGCTTAGTCCTGAGAAGGACTGTTTTCGCACTTGAGTCGAATTCATATGTTATATAATTTTTTCCCAAGCACTTGACTGATCTCAGATTCGAACTTGGTACCTTTCACTTACTAGTCTCACACCTTTACCGCTGAGCCACTGAGTAATCCAATATATATTTTTTATCACTTATATATATATTAAACTTTTTTGTGGCTGCGCAGAAGTTTATTGCGCAAAAGTTTATTGCGCATGTTGCACCGTTACTTCTTGCGCAGGCATATTGCGCTTAAGCTCTTCGCGCATTATTGGAATCCATATGGGTTTCATTTCCACACTAGCTTGGCTTACTGGATTTTATGCTGGGCGATTTATGTGGCTTGTTTGAGTTTCCGACGAGTTGTGTTTTCGTCCTTTGCCACTATCTGTTTGTTATCCCGTTGGATACACTTTCCATGTAATTTGCCTTTAATGTCATAAAGTAATTTGAACATGTAAACTTTCAACATTATTACACATATTAAAATACTTACCTTTTTTGCATTTTTTAATGGTGTATTTGTATATTAAAGTTATACAATCTAAACGTTTCGATAACTCTTATAGTTATCTTCGTCAGTAGTAATAGTAATTACTAAAATTGTTAAAGATGTTGAAACAATTTTGTGTAATTTGAAAAATTGAAAACATAAACAAAAGCCTGCTACTTATATATAACAGTTTGATAAACGTATAAAGCTAACTATGGAACACAATTTTAGTAAAGAATAACTAGATCATTAAAAAATTTAATATTGTTAGACTACCTTGAATATGACAAATCAGAATACTCTCTAACGGTCGAAGGATAACGTTAGCCTTAAACCCATTAAAAAACTAAAAAAAGATAAGCATTTTGATAAAGTAATTGCTTGCTTTTTATATAATTGCTGCACATCCGACTTTATCATTGATTTTACTACCATCTGTATAAATTTCAAATGCACATGCTGAGTGTTCACTATCTAATTTAATTTATGGAATTGTGCAGGATGAATCCTTTTTCTTTAGTAACTGGAAACTCATAATATAAACTACGTTCTTCAAAACCTTTTATAATATTGAAAGTGTTTGTAATTTCTTTTTTGTTTACATATGTATGCATATAGGAGTTAAATTTGTTAAAATACTTCGTAAGAAATTGTACGATAGGAGTAGAAGAGGCACGCTTCTTCCTCACCACTTTTAATCGATGACGTCATCGATTAAAAGTGGGCGTGACTTGTCGGCCATTTTTGTATTGCCGCTATTTTTTTTTTGTTGATCGTGTCTCCAATCTAGTGGTATATTTTAAAACCAGATGTGGATCCCTGTAATTGTTATGGTGGGAAAACTTGATATTTGAAATAGTATTCTAATAATAGGGGCCCTATACCATATCGTAGGACACCGATAGGGTTTTGGAACTTGCTGTCGGGGCTTAACCCCTTGTCGGACCCCCTTGATTGTTTACGGAACCATCTCGTGGTGTATTTTTAAAACTAACGAATGCTTCCTGTAATAGAGGTTGAGCATGCTTCCAGCTAGTGGTATAGTTTAAAAGTAGATGCAGATTAATGATATGACGCGAAAACTTGAAATTTGAAGTAGTATTCTAATAATGGAGACAGACAGAAGCGGGGCTTCGATTCCATCTTGACTTATCGGTCATGTTAGTTAGTTTATTACCTGGGCACCTGTAAGCTTATATTTTACGGATTACTGTTCCGGTTTATGTTTTCACTTTCTTTTTCATCGAGAGCGATACTATTTTTGCTTTCCTATTGTTCTTGGTCGGTGCAATAAAGTGCATCTTCTTCCTTTTCTTCTTCAACTTTAGGTGTTATGTCGTAACAGTTCAACGTTAAATCTACAAAAGCTCTAACATCGCCGTCTGTAGGCTCATAAAGTGGTGAGAACATGATTACTATGTTGTAAGTACAGTAATGGATGTGACAAAGTCTTTGCGAACAATCCTACAATTCCTAATTGCGAGAATTTCTTAAGGCCAACTTTCAAACTTCAAATTTGTCTTTACCAATTAAGGAATTTTATGTGTAGTATGTGTAGGATTTAAAAAAGATGTATGTAACTTTTTTTTTGTAATAAGTTAATAAAAATGTTTTAAAAATTGTATTATACCACAGGAGTTTTAACAATGGATCATTAATTTTTACATCTTTTCAGCTATATTATAGGTGGCCCTAGTGGTTCGGGAAAGTCATACTTTTTGATTAATTTCCTTAGAAATATTAGAGATGCTTGCAACAAAAAATGTATTGGCATTTTGACGAATGGCCGCCTTTATACAAAGACTTACAACGGTTGAATTCCAACAGGGTTTACCTAACATGACTAATTTTGACGGTACAACACCTGTATTATTAATAATCGGTGATTTGATGAGAGAGACAAACGGAGATGTCGTTAACATCTTTACTAAAGGATGTCATCACAGAAATCTAAGTGTGTTTTTTTAACACAAAACGTTTCTCATCAAGGTGGAGGCCAGCGAGATATATCCTTAAATTCCCATTATATTGTTTCATTTAAGTACCCTCGTGATGCAGCTCAAATAAATCATTTAACTAGACAGATTTGCCCTGAAAATAGCAAAATTTTTTGAAGGCGCCTACCGAGATGCCACATCTAAACTACACCGATATTTGCTGTTCAAATTACAGCAAAACACACCTGATGTCATACGTTACAGAACATCTGTTTTTGGAGAAGATGGTCCATGTTGTGTTTATAATCCGAAGAAGGGTATTAAAAGCATGACTGGTGAAAAATTCACCATTCTTAATGCTTGATGTCTACGATGCTAAAAAAAACGCAGATCTGCTATGAACCTTATTCAAGTTAGGCAGTAAAGGACTACTTGCTTTATTTAAATGTTTAGATGACAAAAGAATCCACTGCATATGTGAATGCATTCACAATACCTTAAAAGGTAAAGTTCCCTTGACGCAAGATCAGAAATGTCAGCTGTCTCGGACATAAAACGACTTTAAGATGTCTAGTAAAACCTGATGAGGGTATAAACAGAAGAAGCGAATATTGGTGCAGCAAGGTGGTGCTTTTTGACCGTTTTTGTTAGGCCCTTTGATTGGTGGATTATTGAGTAACCTGTTTCAATAATATGGAGTACGCTAAAAAGATGATATTATTACCGCAGGATTTTATGCAACGTATGAAAGCGTCTGAGGCTAATCAAAGTAATGTTTTATCGCAATTAGATACCGAAATGAACCAGGTCTTTAAAAAAATTGGTTAGGACAAGTGGCAACAATATAATCAAATTCTTCAGGGATATCTGTATTTCTCCGACCAGCTAGTAGAACCTGTTAGTTTGACATTTGGGCTACATTACCTGAGATATTTAAGAAGAAAGCTGAAAACTTTTTACGTATATTAAATGCATCCCGGCATATACTTTGGGATAAACTGGGCACTGTTGCAATAAAAGGCGAAATTATACCGTTTTCAAATATTATCGTATGTAATACAAGTGGTAGGAATCTTGCCGGTAATTTTTGTCAGTCGGATCACGAATAGTTGTGACGAAAATCGCCACGAGTGCTTTAGAACGAGTAGCGATGTTCTAAAGACAACAACTACGAGTGATGCTGACTGACAAAAATTACCAAAAGATTCCTACCACGAGTTGTGGATTCTGGAAGACAACCCAAAGAAAAAATCTTGCACTGAAAACGAAGAAAGACCCAAAATTGTTTATAGTAATCGTGTTATAAATAATAGATATTTATGTATTAACGGCATAATCAGAAGATTATGGTTCGAGGGAATGTTAAAAGCCCGACCCGAAGCGGAGGGCTTTTATATTCCTGAGAGCCATAATCTACAATTATTCCTGTGGTACATACAATGTTTTATTTTATTTTGCACCATGAAACTGGAACAAAATTTTAAAAAGATTCAGTATTTTCGGCAAGTTTTTGAATGCAAATGCAGTGAAATAAAGTCGACAGTAGGCTAATTTGTTGTTACTAAGATACTGTGATATTGCTAAATTGTTGCTAAGGTACTGTTTGTTTGTAAATAATTTGCATTCTAAAATGGAAGGTGAAAACGCAAAAACTTATTCACAAGAAATTTTAGATGAATTTGAGGCCAAGTTTTATTATTATTATTTTTATTAATAAAGGTTGTATAGTAAGGTTGTTGTTTCAATAATTCTTTCAACTTACGTGACATATCATGTCATGTGTTTGCTGTCAATCATTCTGCTTAGCAACAATGACATTTCCGTGCTATAAAGACCACATTACGCCCGCATTTGGGGGCGTATTAAGAACATTGTGGTGGCAAAATAAAATAAAAATTATTTATTAATACAGTTTATTGTTTAATTTTTTTATCTTTATTCTCAGCTATATTATCGCTGTAAGAACCTGCTCCTTAGTATGGAAAGTGTAATCAGATAGTAATTGACTCAAATTCAAAAAATAGACTGCTTCGATGGGTTGCCAAATTTTGAGTTGGATTTTCGATCTAGTACATAATACGTTAAGACCACGAAAAACGTCTAGTCCGTAAGGCTGGCAAAAATTCGCATCGTACATTAAAGAACTCAACATATCACATGAACTAATAGGCAATGTAAGAATACGAAACTATAATGCATCTCCTTTAACTGAAAAACTCGAACCAAAGGTCGATAATTATGATGCAGACACTGAATTAAATTTGCCTAAGCAGGAAACAGCTCAATGCGCAAAAAGATCAAAACGCGTGCACATATCGGGTTGGATGACGTTAATTGTGGATAGTGCTCATTACGATCCGTCACATCCTACGGATCTTTATGATATGAGAAATTTAACGATGTGTACAATTACATATTAACTGTTATTGACGTTTTTAGTAAAAAGGCGTAGGCAAAAGAGCTTAAATCAGAAACTGCGCCTACCATCGTCCACGCGTTTATAGACATTTTTCAAAAATGCAATAATTGTAGCCTGCCAGTTCTTGGCTATTAATTTGTTTTCAATTATTGTCTATCGTTACCTTAATTTAAGTTTCGAAATTGTGTTATTATTGGTAAATATATTTATATACATTATGTTAGTGTCTTTAGGAATTCCTTTTCCTTTCAATAATAAAATTTTGGTATATTTCGATATTTTCTCTTTAGTTACATAATGACGAATCCCTGTGTATATTTTAGAATCGATTTTTGTTCTATGCGCAACGTGAATTGAACACGCTTACGCATTTCCGTTTTTTCTCCCATACCATTCGTTACGTTATCTTTTTTAAGTTTTACTCCCTTATATAAGGTATGTAAAGGCTTTTAATTACATTTTTGTATATATTATATTTAATAGGGTACAAGGGTACGCCTCTACATTAAGGAAAACCGATTGTATTAAAAAGCTCTTATGTTAATAATTTCCTCTCATTGCAAAAAGCGTGCTGCACGACGTCACGAAAAAATGCTTAAAATGGCGCGCATGAATATGGTGGTGCAAATGTAGTCTTCAAGAAATATGAATGGAGATACCTTTGTTTTGCATTAATAACGCATGCTGTCAATGTATTTCTGCTTTTGTCGTCGAATACCTGCCAGCTGTTGTCGTTTTTTTGGAGCCCGGTTTTGTAGTTGACCTACATTTCATTATGGTATGTGGAAGATTTTATGGAAATTATCTTACCTTATCGTACGTTTACATTATGAAAATTACCTATCTATATGGTCTACAGTTCGTTTATTTGTACCTTGAAAACAAATGAAAATTACCTTTACCTTTACGGTATGTTTATCTAAATGAGAAATTCTCATGCTACCGTCTCGTACTATATGTGTATTTTATGAATGGGAAATGAATTTCTCAAACTGTAGTTCGTTTTAAGGCGAAGTTAATATGTTTATTTTGAGTACATGTAACTATTACGTATCCTTTTATTGCAATATACGTTTAAGGAAATAACAGATCAGTATAGTGTTATTTTGATACGGTTATAAAGGACAACTGATTTCTGTTCGTAAGATAAAAAAAATTTGAGTTCATAACCTATAGTACTGTAACATTTGTTAATATAGGTCCATAATGCGTTTTATTCTTGAATACAGTGTTATATCGTTTTAGTTATTTTATGCTGATATTAATCAGACATTTTGCTTTATAAATACAGTTGTTTAGTGTTTATTGAGATTACCTATTATGCTATTAAGGTACAACTTTCTCAATTTTGAACAGGTCGTCAGTGAGGCAGAGCTATGTCCATAGATACAATCAGTAATGCATTTCTTGTCGGACGCCAATCAATTTATAGGTTTAGTAATTAAAATACAACAAAAATTGGGAAAGTTGTACATTAATAGCATAGGCAATCTGAATAACACCAAACAACTGTATTTATTTGTATATTTAAGAAATCAAAACGTCTGATTAATATCAGCATAATAGATATTTATGTATTAAGGGCATAATCAGAAGATTATGGCTCAAGGGAATGTTAAAAGCCCGACGCGAAGCGGAGGGCTTTTATATTCCTAATAACAAACGATATTTCTCGTAAAACTTTACGATTTTAAAATTACTAAAATCAACACAACTGTACAAGCTTATAATCTATATTTATTTTATTTTGCCACCATAATGTTCTTTATACGCCTCCAAATGCGGGCGTAATGTGGTCTTTATAGCACGGAAATGTCATTGATGCTAAGCAGCATGATTGGCAGCAAACACATGACATGATATATAATAGCAATATCACAGTATCTTAGTAACAACAAATTAGCCTACTGCCGACTTTATTTCATTGCATTTGCATTTAAAAACTTGCCGAAAATACTGAATCTTTTTAATATTTTGTTCCAGTTTCATGGTGCAAAATAAAATAAAACATTGTATGTACCACGGGCATAATTGTAGATTATGGCTCTCAGGAATATAAAAGCCCTCCGCTTCGCGTCGGGTTTTTAACATTCCCTCGAGCCATGATCTTCTGATTGTGCCCTTAACACATAAATATCTATTACGTAAAATTCAAAATGTAATATGATCAACACTGTATTCAAGAATAAAACTTATACTGACCTATGTCAACAAATATTACAGTACAATAGGTTATGAACTTAAATGTTTTTATCGTAGGAACAGAAATCAGCTGTCCTATCAAAATAACACTATACTGATCTGTTATTTCCTTAAACGTATATTGCAATAAACGGATACGTATTACTTAAATGTACTCAAAATAAACATATTAACTTCATCTTAAAACGAACTACAGTTTGAGAAGAGCATTTCCCATTCATAAAATACACATATAGTACGAGACGGTAATTTCCAATTATCCTCATTAACGTACAAAGAAACGAAATGCAGGCTTAGACCACTAAAGCAGGTGTTACTTCATTTCCAATGAACGAAAGGTAGGCCAGACTACTAACAGCATGCGATATTGGCACAAACCAAGAGCACCTCTATTCTTAATCTGTCAAGATAAACTTGCATATCATCCACGCTATTTTATTAAACTTCATGACGTCACGATCACGCTTTTGCAAATAGGAAATTCATTAACATTTCAGCTTTTGCTTAACACAAGCAGTTTTCCTTAATGTAGAGGCGTACCCTTGTACCCTATTAAATATAAGATATACAAAAATGTAATTAAAAGCCTTTACATACCTTATACAAGGGAGTAAAACTTAAAAAAGATAACGTAACCAATGGTACGGCAGAAGAAACGGAAATGCGTAAGTGTGTTCAATTCACGTTGCGCATCGAATACAAAAATTGATGTCTAAAATATACTCAGGGATTCGTAATTATGTAACTAAAGAGAAAATATCGAGAGATAACAAAATTTAATTATTGAAAGAAAAAAGATACCAACGTAATGTAAATATATTTACCAAGAATAATACAATTTCAAAACTTAAATTAAGGTAACGACAGACAATAATGGGCACGTTATACAATGTACCTGGAAATATTCAAACGGATAAAGGTAAAGAGTTTATTTCCGCACACGTGCAACATTTTTTTAAGAAATACGATGTTAATTATTATGAACTTTTTGCGAAGAGGAGTTGCAAGTTGTTAAGATAGATACTGGTATAGTTTTGGAGCAAAAATGTGGTGAAAAAATAAACGGTATTTTGTAAAGTGGCGCGGATATAACGATAAGTTTAACTCTTGGATTTCTGCTTCGGAATTACGCAAAGTATAAAAAATGGAAGACGAGTTTTATCTAACTTTATTAAGAAATAGCTCAATGGATTATTTCCCAAACATCGTCACATCAAGTTTTATTACACAGCTACCTAAATGTTTAAGATTAACGAGTCCATGGGTTGTTGGTGTACCGGAAATTCAATACCTCGTTTACGGCTGTAGGTGAAGCGGACAATTTAATTTATTATAGAACTGACCCCAAGGATTTATGACAACCAACATTAAAAAATGCAATCCGTGTTCTCACCAACGATTCAGAACAATCAGGTACAGTGAAAAGGGTTGGTACGTGATACGTCTTTGGGTGGGAATTACACAAACATAGAAGAAATTGCCGTCGAAATAAATAATCACGTAATATTGGGGAAACCATTAACGCTCAAATATCACAAACTCGCTAAACGTGTCGCTGTCAATATAAAAACAGGAAAAGTTTGGGTTCTCTTGTTACAGGCCAAATACTCATTAGAGCATCCAGCTCGTAAAGGCAATTACGCGCACGGTATAGCTCAGTGGTGTAGGCGGGGTTCTTATTTAATGCTGCAAAAGAGCACTCGTAACAACCCCACAAACGTCAAAATCGGGTAAAAATGTCAAAAAGGCGCCACCCATTAAATACATTTATAACGCGAAAACGTCATGAACTAGATCTTATAATGGTCTAACAGGAAACCATAATGTTCACTTCTACTAAAATTCTACTCCAAAAACATTTATGCAGAGTTACCTAAACCTCAATAAATTCTTAAGCTTTATGTGAAAGCCGCAAAATTGCGAAAATAAAACTAAAACTCACTAAACATTTCGATAAACTTAGCGCTAAAATCATTGGCCCAATTACCCAAAAATAACTGCTCAATACGGTAATTAATTATTGTATTTCAAACGAAAAATACGTCGCAACAAAACTATAAAGTCCTAAAATTTAATCAACGACAAAATACAGATGTAATTCCTAAATTCAGGAAAATATGCAGCTGCCATAACAAATAATTCGCTTACTTCTTTGACAAAATCAGGCCAATCAATGGTGTCTACAATCGGCACGTTGATTCCTACAAAAATTCCTTAAAAAAAAATTGCGACTACTCGCAACCTATCGTATGCCAAAACAAACAGCTGATCGGTCAACGACCGTCTTACTTTATAATTACGTTACTGTACTTTACTTAATAAATCTAATTTTCAATGAAATTGTACTTCTGAAAAAAGAAATCACTTTATTTCTGTTTACAACCAGTCGTAATTAAATTAATCAATCCGCTATCAAATATGCTCAAATTCATAAACGCAATCTAATGCATTAACTCATCAACCTTTACAAGTCACGTTATAATTCAACGATATCTATCGAACGTAATTACTTTACTTCAAATAAACACAAAAATAAGCACGTTAATTCCATGACTTAATCTCATAAAAGAAAACGAACACTTAAAATGTGCATAAATGATGAGCTATGTACATTGGTTTACATTTAAAAGAAAACACCATACGTACATTAACCTATAGATATGTATTATAAATTAAAAACATCATCGAGAAGTCAACACAATTGTTACATAAATCAAACCATTCTATTCAATTAAATCACCTAGATTATCTAATAGGCGGTGATACTAGCTAGTTTCAACGTCGGCCTTACTAAAATTCTGTAATTATTATTCTTATACCAAAATAAATCATTATAACAAATAAACTGCGTTCTCCTTGTAACGCACTCCACGCATAGAATTTCGATGCAAATTCGTCAGCAAAAAAAAGACACTCATATGAATTTGGATTAAAACACGGTTGTACGCGCTTGTATTAAAATTTAAACGATAACAGAATGAAAGATTAATCTCAAAAGACAGCGTATTCAACCGTTGGAACATACACAAAATAATAAAATACACACAAGAATTTATTAAAATTTGTTAATCACAGCAGAAAAAATGCGCAGGAATGTTTACCTTAACTTGGTTCAGTCCCTTCGTTATACAGACACCTGGTGGAAACCCCAGAGGATGACCTTGGCGGCCTCAGCAATAGGACCGAAGTTGTAACTGCGTTCGGAACTTAAAGTATAACGCAACACGTGAATGGCTTTCTTCCCAATGCGTTTTTATAGATATTACAATTGGTTGTACATTATACTAATATTTATACTTATTCGTTATTCGTTAACTTTACGCTACTATATACAAGTTCTGAATGCCACTTATTATTTTAAAAGATCAAAAAGCTTATTTATTTACAGCGAATTATTTGTTATCGATTCAGCTGTACACACGAAGCAGTCAATATTAAAACCTGAACTATATTACTATTAATTCGCACACAAGATGCGATAAAACTCCAGAAGGAACCAAGGTCCGGTACTTATTCAACACCGAAACCATTTCCCTCGACGAGAATGTCGCTGCGCAACAACGATAACGGTGAACTATCTCGGGAGGAACAAAGCCACTAAAATATCCACCAAATTAAGGGCAACGGAAAGACTTACGATATACTTCACTAATCCTTCCGAAATGGGTGTAAATAGAGCCTTGCCACTACAGCATCCCTAACAAGACTGCCTTCAAACTTCTTCAGTCGCAGCCATCTACAATAACATCCTCATACTATGTTAATTAACCAATCACACCAGTTTACTACTTGTAATTTTAAATTGCGCCAAAAACGAATTGAATTCGGGAACCGACCTAAAAACATTGCATCATCCATCGAAACTGCGTTCCCAAAAGGTAACACTATAATATGATATGCCTATGATAACGAAATTCTACTATAATGACGCTTAAAATAACGTATATAAAAACCCAACTCTTTGTTTACGACCAAAATCCTATCGAAAAGAAAAAGCGACAGTTTGATGATTACAAATTAAATTTGCAAACGATGCTCCATACACAATAATCATTTATACTCAATTTAATTTTATAAGATGTAATTTCCCTATACTTACAATAAGGAAAATAACCATTATTTACAAAGAAACTAATTATATCTTCCTTTCAAATTAGTAAAAGGGTTTCACTAATAGTCTTAATTTAAACTTCCATGAAACTTGATAAAAGAAAAAAAAAGATTCTAAATGCGACTACTATTTGTAGAAATTTGAAAGCCTTCCAAACACGTGAAACACAAAATAAAACGTTACAATTGAAAAGCTTCCCAAAGAAATTATGCGTTATCAAGTTCAATTGCATGACTTTATACTACATTTCAGATGTACGGTTCTAACAAATACTTTATGATTTCGGAATTAACGGCAAATATTTGATAAAATTACGGTTACGTGACATTGAACATCTGAGTTTAAAGTTGGGTTACCGACCATACCATGTTCAAGAACCAACACCCGTACACCCTGCCAGTATTTGGATTGGTTTACCATCCCAAATGTTTGCTTATTGTGACATTGTCGAGCCCCAAATTATGTGACGTTTTATCACCACTTCACATACACAACACATTACATACCACTCTTAGCGAAGGACTTGGAAAATGTTGAGCTAAACATAAGGACCGAAGCAGGTGTTCTTACGCCATTTTAACTTTGAGTTTAAAACTACATTTTAAAAAGATTAAACAATGACTTGTCCGTATCAGCAATATTGCAAAAACCAAGCTAGTGGTGGTATTGGATCAATTTATAGAGGAGAACCATACCAGCGGGGGCACGGCATAGGTATCTGGTTGGGTGGAATATTTACAGTATAATACTCATATTCAAGTCTGGGGCAAGGGTGGTAGGAAAGAATGCTTTAAGAACGGGTCTAACATCTTGGATGACGTAATAGAAAATCGACCTGTTAAGGAGTCGTTTCAAGAACGAGTTCACGAGGGCGGACGGAATCTTAAACACAAAGCAGATGAAAAAATTCAAAATATATACAAGAGTCCGGATATAAAAGACCGTAAGTTAAGTTAAGTGATGCACCAATTGAATTTATGGTGCCGGGAAATGGAAACGATTACATAGATTTAAGTCAAACGATGCTATACATCAGCTAAAATCGTGAAACAAGATGACATACAGTTAACTGATGCAGAAATTGTCGCCCCTGTAAATAACTGGATGCACACACTGTTTAGTTAGGTTGAGGTTTATTTAAGCAAAAAACTAGTGTCAACCTAACAACACTTACGCTTTTCGCTGATACATTGAAACTTTATTAAACTATTGGAACGAGGCCAAAAATACGCATTTAGGGTGCACTTTATGATGCAATGGTACAGCAGATAAAATAGACGCTTTAATAGCTGAAAATAAGGGTTTTTCTAAACGACAAACGTTTAAATCGAAAAGTAATCAGGTTGAGATGATCGGTCACGTACACGCTGATTTGTTTAAATCAAGAAATGTTTCCAATCAACGGTGTTGAAGTGAAGACAAAATTTGTTCGTTCAAGAGATTCGTTTAGTCAAATGGCTGCTGCAGGTTCGAATTTTAAAACGAGAATTTTGGACGCCAGTTTGCTCGTAAGAAGAATGAAGATCAATCCAACCGATTTACTTGCACGCGCCAAAACTTTAGAAACATCTAATGTTAAATATCCTGTAACAAGGACTGACATAAAAGTTTTAACTATACCCGCCGGTATACAGAGGAAGTCCCTTGACAATGTGTTCCTAGGGCAATTACTTAAACGTTCTATTGTAGGGTTCGTGTCGAACAGATCTATCAACGGTGATTATGCCTCCAACACTTTCAATTTTCATCACTACAAGGTTAACTATGTCTTTTTACATATATGGTCAACAGATTCTATCGAAATCATTGCAAACCGACTTTACAGAAAACGGTCTATATGTGCGTGCCTACCACACATTATTTTCCGGTACTGGTGTACATTTTTTGAACGAAGGTAATAATGTGTATAGATTCTGCTTACGGCTATTGTTTAATGGCTCTTGACTTGACACCTAACTTGTCAGCCAATGCCAGTACACACTGGAATTTGGTTAGAAACGGATCATTGAGGTTGGAAGTTGGTTTTGAAGATGCTCTAACTCTAAACTGTTTGATATACACTGAATTTGATAACGTAATTGAAATAGATAAACATCGAAATGTACTTGTTGATTTCATAAAATAAAAGAACAACTAAAAGCAGTGACGTAGGTATTTTACAGTATATTGTTATTTTTAAATGTATTTAGTGTTAGTATCATACTCTATAGTAGTCAGTAGAGAAAAAGAAAAAAGAGAGAGACTCGGTAAAATTCCATTCCGACAAGCACGCCACCAAATATCAAAGGTATATCTTGTTTTAATATTTTCTGTCATTCGTTGTTTTCAAGATTTAATAATCATATTTATCTATAATTGTTCTCTTTACTATCATTTTTTATGAATGTTTTGCCTAATTTTAGACTCTACACGTAACTATGGATTTTCAAAAGTTAAACAACCAACAAAGCTGATTTTATCCACACTAAGTATAATGGTCAGCGGGTGTTTTTGGAATGCGAATATTTTAAATCGATTCTTCCACTATGATACTTTGTGAATACTTCAAAGTACCCGGACAGCTTGGACGTTTTAACGATGAAGTAAAAGTGCGAGAGGTCTTCGTGTCACGTAGTGGCGATGTAGCAAAAACTATCAATCTCGTGGTTTCATCAGTTATAGATTATAAAATTATAAAAATCTAGATGTGTTTGTTGATGTTGGTCAGTGATTTTAAAATAAAAGCTTACGGGTGACCCACACAATAAACTAAAATGACCAACTAGTCAAGAAGACATAGAAACCCTGGTATGAAGCCTCTATTATTAGAATACTGTTTCAAGTTTCAAGTTTTCGCGCCATAATCATTACAGGGATATGCATCTACTTTTAAAATACATCACTAGGCGGAACCATGATCAGCCACTATTACAGACAATATTCATTAGTTTTAAAAATATTCCACTATACGGTGCCGTAAACAATCAAGGGGGCCCGATACAGCGCTAAGTCCCGAGAACAAGTTCCGGAACCCTATCGGTGTCGTACGCGATAGTATAGGGCCCCCTTTATTAGAATACTATTTCAAATATCAAGTTTTCTCGCCATAACAATTACAGGAATCTACATCTGCTTTCAAACACGCGGTCAACCAAAATAATAATGACAACCAAAACAAAAATGGCCGACAATCTAGGGGGTCCAACAAGGGGCTAAACCCCGAGAACAAGTTCCGAAACCCTATCGGTGTCCTACGAGATGGTATAGGACCCCTATTAGAATACTATTTCAAATATCAAGTTTTCCCGCCATAACAATTACAGGGATGTACATCTATTTTTAAAATATACCACTAGGTGGAGCCACGATAAACCAAATGAAAAATGGTCGCCAGAACACAAATGACCGACAAACTATGCCCACAAAATGGCTGCTAGACTACGCCCATAAAATGACCGTATGTCACGCCCACAAAATGGTCGCCAGGCCACGACCTCTTTTAATGACCCCGACACTTAATCGATGACGTCATCGATTAAAAGCGCATATTAAAACTCCACATGACAATAGAGGTAGTATAGGATCAGTATATATAATTTTTAATACATTAGATCTGAGAACGCATTAAATTGCATGCATTTTATTTCTAAATTGTTATTTAATATTGAATGTTTCTTAATCATATCCAATATTTTGTCTAATATTGTTTAGCACTGCTAATTTAGATGGGCAATTCTTATTTAAGGATTTACAGTTTTTTAATTCATCTTCTTCTGAACAATTTGGACAAGTTAATTTACCTTTATAATTTTGAGCATTCTGATTAAATATACTATATCGAAAACATCTTTGTATTTCCAAAAAGTTTTCTCTCGCATTCTAATTCGTTGATGGGGGTGAAAAAGGAGATAAGTCGTATTTTTGGGAAAATGGGTTTGTCATATTAATAAACAAAATACTTCTATTTCCTTGTGTAAACGAGTCTAGACGATTCCATCATTATAGTGAGAGTAATACTGGTATGTATCGGATAAGTCATTAAGGAAGGACGTCGGCTATATCCCAGAAACCGCTTATGTTGCGACTTCCAAAAAAAATTCTTCAGTAAGTGTGGCCAAGAGAAAATGCTGGAAATAATTTTAAAGTTTGTAAATAGTCCGCTAGGTGGCGTAACTGCTGTAGTAAATTAAAAAATGTCAACTAAGTAACAGAAACTTAAGGAAACGGTATATTGGAAATATCGTATTTGTATTTTAGGGACAATTTTACCCATTTTTTGTATAAGAAGTTTTTCTCTAACTTCACAGGTTTTCCGTTGGGGGAGCTGCGAAAGTTGTCAGACAAACACGTAATTATCTTCGGAACCAGTCATCGAATCTTAAAAAGTAATATTTCGTTGGAAAGGTCTTTTCTTGCGCTATTCGTTGATGTATTAAAAAGTTAAGTTTGATTAACGAACAAACCGTTAGAGGATGCTTTCCAAATATTGCTGAAATTTTCTTCAAAATATTAAATAGAATGGTATGTTTTTTATATTTTAGCCAGAAAGAGTATAAAATTTCGCCTATACCCTGAAAATTTCAAGTCGATATCTCTGTTGGTTTCAATTTTATACCTACTTTAAACTTAGATCCAAAAACAATAAAACGCATAGTTTTTTGACATAATAGTTTATTACTTAGGCCAGCTTTTATAAACACGGGTTAACCCTGCCTCGAGAGTTAACCCCAGAAATTCGATAATACTGACGGTTATTGTCATCGAGTTTCTTGGGTTAGTTTATTACCATTCGTTAATAATTACACCGGGTGGACCATCGAAAATTAACTAGAGATGAGTAGTACGCCATTACTCAGTGGCGACCTAAATGCTCAAATTGTCTGCCATCATTACCAATACACAGCTGCAACCGCTGTTGCGTTGACAAAACAGCGGTTTCTATCTCCGCTGTGGAGAGGGTGCGAATGGAATTTCTTATCCTAATGACCATATTTTCAGGTGTAGTTGGCCTGGTTGTAAAAACAAGGTCCTTTATTCTTCCCCAAAAATAAAAATCTAAACAAGTTAGATCGGGGGACCTAGAAGGTAACAATAGTAATGGTTATTAGGCAAGTACTCAAAAATGTGCCGGACAGCCGTCATGTTGGAAAAACATCCGCTGTCTAGTAAGCAACGGCACATCTTCTAAAAGTAACAGCAAATCGTTCCGCAAGAAATTAAGGTACGTTTCACCATTAAGTGGTGCGGAAAAAATGTGAGGACCAATAATTAGACCTCCTAAAATACCGCATCAAACATTGACGCTCCACCAGCCCTGATGTTGAATTTCTTGCATCCAACGAGGATTGGTTCTGGACCAATAATGCATGTTATGACGATTTATTTCACCGCGGAATGTAGCCTCGTCAGTCCACAATATTTGCGATAACAGATGTTGATTATTTATGAGCATATTCGACAGCCAATAGCAGTAGTCTAAACGTTGCTCATAATCAGCTGCAGTCAGTGATTGATGAAGGACTACATGGTATGAATGTAATCTAGATCAAAATTGAAGTTATGGTTTTTTAATAGCTATAACTTTACTACTTTTAATAGCTAACTTTTATTTAAAACTTACTTATGTTCTTTTACAATACGCTGAACAGTAGTTTGTGTTAGTCCCACGTCATGAGCTATTGCTCTATGAATAAATCGTCATTATGCATTGTTGGTCTGGTAGTGTTATTGGATGATCGTGGCACTATAAAATCATTACCATGGATCTGAACTTAAAGTAGGTATAAAAAACATACCATTCTATTTAATATTTTAAAGAAAATCGCTAAAATTTCAGCAATATTTGGAAAGCGTCATCTAGCGGTTTGTTCGTTAATCAAACTTAACTTTTTAATACATCAACGAATAGCGCAATAAAAGACCTTTCCAATGAAATATTACTTTTTAAGATTCGATGACTGGTTCTGAGGATAATTACGTGTTTGTTTGACAACTTAACCTGTGAAGTTAGAGAAATACTTCTTATACAAAAAATGGGTAAAATTGTCCCAAAAATACAACTACAATATTTCCAATATACCTTTTCCTTAAGTTTCTGTTACTTATTAGACATTTTTTAATTTACAACAGCAGTTACGCCATCTAGCGGTCTATTTACAAACTTTAAAATTATTTCCAGCATTTTCTCTTGGCCACATTTATTGATGAATTTTTTTTTTGGAAGTCGTAACATAAGCCTTTTCTGGGATATAGTCGGCGTCCTTCCTTAATGACTCACCCGGTACAAAGATTTTTTATTTTATTGAATTATGATACTGTGTAAAATGAGTTGAGTTGACTTACCTCTACATACACAAAATTATGTAGTGGCCTAATGAAATAACTTTATTTAACCCCTTTTTTACAACAAATATTTGACTTATTAAATTGACTTACCTTCTTTAGCCTGCGTGCATAGTTACTGCGCATAAAGATTGTGCGGTATTTGTAAGTCGTAAGTATCTAGTGTTTTGAATAGTATAAAAATGAGTTCTCGAAGAAAAATGATAGTTGGAATGGCGAAAGAAAATTTAAATAATATTACTATAGGTGAGTTTGATAAAATCAAACAAACTTTAAAGTTTTTTAGTTTATGGCTATTATAATTAAATATGGAGTTCGTTTTTAATCTTTTCAGACGCTGGCCCGAGTTGTTCTTCAAACAACCACCATGGACATGTGTGGTTTAGATAATTGTATATAGTAGTATAAATTTTAACTTATTTATTTTTGCAGATTCGACTGACTCAAGTGAAGCTCCAATTAGAATGCCGTTGTGGAAATTGGAGTAAATAGAAACAGAAGGTATAATAAGGATACGAGAAAATTAAGAGAAGAAACGAAGCTCAAGAGAAATACTAGAAAGGAATATATTACGAGATCAAATAAAATAGTTTCTGAAAAAGCAAGAAAGGAGTTAAAAAACTGTAGAAATAAATGTGCTGAAAATTTGATAACAATGTTCGAACAACATTATTTAAATATTTCTGGTTAATGGGGAACTATAATAGAAGAACACAATACATAAGCGACTTGATTTTATTGGAAGATAATAAAGTTATAAGAATTCGTAAAGAAAATAGTAACAAGAAGCGTACGGATACAGCAGTATACCATTTTAGGATCAACAATAGTTTACAACGTACATGTAAAGATTGTTTCAGAAAAACCTTTGATATCAGTAATAAATTTATAGAAATTATAATACAGAAAAAGAGAGGTACTAATATGTCAGGAGTAATGCCGTTAGATGGCAGAGGAACTTATGAAAATAGAATAAAAATTAATGATGAAGATAAACCAATTGCTCTGAACCATATTTTATGCATACCTGCATACGAAAGTCATTACACCCGGAAGCAATCTTCTAAAAGATATTTACCTCATTACTACACTTTAACTTCAATATATCAGGCCTGTAAAGACATGTATCCAACAATAAGAGAATATGAAAAAATCTTTCATTCGTTAAACATCAAAATTAAGCAGCCTAAAAAAGACACATGCGGTACTTGTGATAAACTCCAAATGAAACTTAAAATGGCAAAATTGGAAAATGAAAAAGCCAAGTTAGCTCAATAGATACAAGAACATCATCAAAAAGCCGAGGAAGGCTATTCCAGTAAAAGAAACGACAAATCCTCTTCCGAAACGAATCCTGAGAAGAAAGCTATCTGTTTTGATTTACAACAATGCAATTACAAGAGATAGTTCTGGACTGACAATCTGACAGCTCATGACTGCGATTGTGTCCAAACTTTTTGCTTCCTATGGTACAAGTATTTAGCCAAGAGGGATGACAACGAAATAGGTTCGTACCTGTACAGTTACCTAACAAAAAATCTAGACCCCGATGGTGACCCATATTACAATGTACTTCGATTCATGTGGGGATTAAAATAAGAATAATCACATCTAGGCTACTTGTCTCGTCGCATTACAGAACTGTAAAAATTTGACTATTATTGACCATAAAGTTATGTTGCCAAGACATACGCACATGGAATGCGATACAGACCATAGTCTTATTGAGAAGAAGAAAAAAAAAAGTAATTTAAAAATTGAACATCCACATAATTGGGCTGAACTGATACGCTTTATAGGTAAGAAAGATTTTGCAGGATTGTTTCCAAAAGCTTTGATTAACAGAAAACAAGATACAGTGGGAAATGAGTTTAATTGGAGAAAAGTAAGATGGATCAGATGTATTAAAAATACTAAAGGGTTTTATACAAGACATCCCTTAATGAACTTGAAGATTTTAAGGTACTGAGCTTGGAAAGACAAGGCCGGACAAACACTGAAGAAATACTACATCCGGAACAGCCTTATACAAAGCCCGTTCCTATAACAGCTGAAAAGAAACGGCAACTTGAAAAACTTTTACCCTATATTTCTAAAACTGGCAATTTTATAAATCTTTAATAACCTCAGATCAACATGTGGATGTATATCCAGATGCTTCGGACGAAGAAGATATAGAAATTTAAACTTATTTTTGTAAACAGCTTCTAATTAAAATTTAATTAAAACAAAAGTGATTTTTTTTATTCTTTGAAATAGTGGCAAAGGATTTATGCCAGTAACATTTTAGTGAAGAATGAGATAAGTCAATCAAAAGTCATTTTTGAAAATCTTTTTGATATGAATTTAAGCGATATTCCATACTCTTCGTTTTTTACTTTAATATACGAACAAATTGTTCAGATTAAACTTATTTAAAACCACGAAAATACGGTGAACAATTTGCCAATTTTTTTAAGAAGGTTTTCTCAATTTCGAGTTTTTTGACATATCTCCCTTTTCACCCTCATCAGCGAATTTTAGCTTTGTTTGTAATAGTTATGTGTACAACTAGAGAAGAAAATGATGTTTTTCAACTCGAATTCAAAATTTGAACGAAAGTTGGAAAAACACTTTCTGCTCTTCTTTACGTATAATTTTTTGTTTAAACTACAGTCAAATTAAAAAATATCGTAATGCAGTAATGAAGTTCTGTACATAACTGGTCCTGTATGTAATGCGTAATGTAGACTTTTTAGTATAAAAATGTTAAATGAATATTTAGGAAGTAGAAATTAACTAAAAAGAACTAATTTGTCACTTTCATAGCTTAGTTGTGTAGGCACACAGAAGAGGGTAATTATGGGGCCGTTGAAAAACCTATACAGCGCGGAATAAACAAATTGATACGGGCAGGTTCCAATTGTAAATGTCATGATTAACACGGCAACATTGTATTTTACTTTCCGCACTAGAGAGAAAATACCATTTTTCTCGCCCTTTGTAGAAACTAGAGTAATTGTTTCTGAGGTAGTTTCAGAAAAAAGTAATTTTCACAAGTTTTACGGAACATCTTTTCTTTGATTCATTTTTATAAACTTTGGTGTCATTTAAAAATTATTATTAATTTTATTAAAAACATAAATTAAAAGTTTACCTCGAGTAGGATTTGAACCTACGACATGTACTTTTCTAGAGTACCGCTCTAACCAACTGAGCTATCGAGATACAAGCCCCAATCGATGCAATTATAATAATTTAATATTAGCCAAATTGCTTTGGTATGTGTGAATCTTTGCAATAGTGCAGGCCCACATTCTATTCATATAAGTAATTTGACTGTACTCTAATACTCTTATATTTAGAATTTGCATCAGTCCTATATACATAAAGACAAAATTTACATCAATTGGGGCGTGTATCTTAATAGCTCAGTTGGTTAGATTGGTACTCTAGCAGTCGTAAGTTCAAATCCTATTCGAGGTAAACTTTTTATTTATGTATTTAATAAAATTAATAATAATGTTTAATTACACACCTACTTTTGAACTTATTCGTTCATAACAAAACTTATAATAATTTGTGGCATTTCATTTTCATTTATTTATATTTAATTCGCTATTTTACATTAAAATTATATCCACAGTATTTTTTTGTTATTCTTCCGTTATATCATGAATAATGATTTGCAGTTTTCTTAAACTTTGTGATTGTCCATTAAGTTGCTGGCCACATTTTTTTTACTGGTTGATTCCATTATAACTTTTTCATTATTCAAAGATTTAAATGAAGTAACTCCAATACCTATTGTTGTAGGATTCATTCTTGCTTTAATGCTTTTCCAAAGGTGGCTTTTTTTAGATATGACAATACTTTTAAATCTGTTTTCGACGTGTGCGTCTCAAGTTGTAACTTAAGCTTAACTCTGAGATGGAGGCATTAAAGAAAGAGTATTATTTAAATTACTTCTTGATTTATCTAAATGTTGTAAAATTCATCCAAATTACGTGTGTATTTCCAAATTCTTTGGATTTTTAAGATTTGCACTTTTCCACTTTCCACTTTTTTCGTGCATGCGCGGGTGGGCGGGGGTGTGGGTAGTTGCGTGCATAGGCGCCGAGTACGGGGGGGGGCTTCGGGTCTAGTGCTCCCAGAAAATTATAAGGGGGTGTGAAGATCATTTTTTTTCTTTCCGTTTTGCTTCACAAGTAAACAATTAACTATGCACTGTTACTGATAAGATTAGGTTTAGATAAAGGTCAAGTAACCGTAGTCAGTTCATTTCATTCAAAGATAAATATTTGAGTTGACTCATGTTAAACAACAATAGGAAGATTTATGAGAGGGCCGTCGATCATAAATAGAAGTTCTCTTTCTTATCCCGAAATCATAAATTACCAAACACTACAAATAATTACACCGGTAAAATAAAAGTTCTATTTTTGGTTATTCCAAAACAAGCGCGATCAGAAATAATTTAATGATAGTAAAACACACATTTTAAAATATGTAAAAGAAAATCATACCACCCTATAATAATTATTGATTTAGTTTGTAATTGCATTGTTAAGTCATAACGTTTGTAAAATGACTTTGGTTGAAAAAAAAATACATAATTACAGTAACAATGGATTTGATTTAGTACAAAAAATAAAATTCATTGAACCATTTCTGAAATTGAAAGTAACAATAAATTGAATTTGTAATACTCTCTATAAAGAAAACTATACGTACAGGTATTTGTGATAACATTTAAAACACAGTTCTATTGTATAAACTTTAAATAATGCCAACAACAACAGGTGTGTCTAAACGGTAGCTGGCGTTTGGAATTACGCAATTATGAGTTAATAAAAATGTTACCAATTATTAATTTTATTAAATACATAAATAAAAAGTTTACCTCGAGTAGGATTTGAACCTACGACCTGTACTTTGCTAGAGTAATGTTACCAATTGTATATTGAAATCGTATGTAAAATAAGTAATTTTTTTTAAAATTAAAACTGACCGAATTTGGTACTAATCGATTTGTTATTTCGCCAGTAATAAGTTTAACGTAATGAAATACATGTCAAGATAGTAGTTGATTTAATAGCAATTAAAAACAAGTCGTTACGCCGTCGGCCTTAAGTTGGAAATTCCTAGTTTGCCCCACTCGAAAATGTCATCTTCTATATATATATATATATATATATATATATATATATATATATATATATATATATATATATATATATATATATATATATATATATATATATTAATATATATATGAGTGCCAATACAAAATTGATTATCTTTTCGTTCTCACTGCAGCAAGTATAGACGAAGCTAGGCTTACTGATGAGTATGAGGTAAAGAGTAGTTTTACAATTGATTAATCTAATTAAACTTAATAAAGACTCGCTTTGTAATTAAGTTCGAAACCGAGTTAATTTGTTTCTATAAGTAGCAAGGGAATTACTTTGCTACGGACCACCGTTTTTCTTGAACCGTAATAACTGAAATCTGAATAATTAGTAGAGCTCATATTTATTAAGAATCATTCATTTTCATCCATCATTGGTGAAAGAATTTTGTTTGTCAAGGGAACCTGTGACCTTTGTCTACCGTATCCGCCGCCCGTCCGTATTAATTGAGTTTTAGGTACATCTTCTATAAGGATTAGACCCTGAATTTTATCCTCCACTGGGAAACCCGACGCAGCCGTTTGGGAAGCCGTAGACGTTGAGAAGTGGACCCAAAGACCGTCTGAATGATAGATTATCTTTGGGTGGTGCCCGAATTCGTTTTCCAACCCCTGGAGAGAACCCGCGTCAAACTCAGCCCGTCCAGGAGTGTCACCGTATAATAACACCGCGTAACTTTTTTTTGAATAAAATTTATTTCTTCCAAACGAGTCTTAATTTTTGTGTTGTACTTCGTTGAAGGTAAGCTTCACTTGCCACCACCAAAAACCCATTAAAGGGGCGAGCCTCTAAATAATCTTCATGGAGCTGAACAAAACAGGAAGTTAAAGCAAAGCAAAAAAATGCAACTGAATGCCACACAAAGAATTGTGCCGTATTAAATTCCCTTGAGTCTCTAAGGAATTTAATAACTTAGAGTTGCCCACAGGTTACGTTAAAATCGTTGTTCAAATTGGTGTATTCCCCAGGACTTATGAATTCATTTTAGTTATTCACAATTGTTATAAATTCTGTTTTGCCTTAAAGTACCATCGCTTTATTGAGGGCAAGAAATTTCATTTTCATCACCATTAAAATTACAATTACATCCACTCATATCGAAAAATTTTATTAGAAGAACAAGATAAATGTAATAAATCAAATTGCGCTGACCTAAATATTTTTTGGAGCATCAACAAGGTGTAAAGAAAAGTGCAATGCAGCTTTTTTCGGTTTGATTGTTTATCATTGGTTTAGTCACGTCATTGCATTTAGCAAAGCTAAAGCACTTATTTAGTTATTTTAGTATGATACCCTTATAATGAGTGTAATGCAGTTGTAAATTTTACGTGTGCAATATTTTAATAATGTTGTGCGCGTCAGGTGAATTACCAGTCTGCGCCGCTAGTAATTATAAAAAAAACGGTAACTCATGCAGACCGGAAGTCACTGGTGTCATTATGAGTCATACCGCGTGTATATTCCAGAGCAGAGGATCTAGTACTTTCTTGAAATGGCTGCTGACCTTCAGATAATATAAATAGCAATCTTAGGCATCAAAGTGCCGTTCAATTACAGTAAATACTTAAATAGTATTTTGTTTTGTATAGTGTTTACATTACTCCTTGTTATTGTTAATATTAAGCGTATTTATGAATTAGTAAGGTAAATGCACCAGTGTTCAACAATACACCAGTAATCGACACTACAAAATTCAAAATCCTCAATTAGGGGGTATGTTCAAATTTCTGCATAATTCCCTGCCAGAACGAAAGAGTGATACCTCTAGCAACCCTGTAAAACTTCTTGAAGGTCACAATTTTAGTTTAGCGGCAATAAAATGTCGCGTGTTATATTAAGCATGTGAATTACGTTTTTTCTAAGGAGATTTTTAAGCGTGTGCGCGTGTGTGCGTGTGGGCTTGTGCGTGCGTGCGTGCGTGAGCGCGTGGGTGAGAGTGTGAGTGTGCGTGAGTGGAGTAGTGAGTGTGAGTGCTTGTGGTGCGTGTGCGTGTTTGCGTATGTGGTGTGTGTGGTGTGCGTGTGTGTGTGTGCGTGTGTGTGTGTGCGTGTGTGCGTGTGTCGTGTGTCGTGTGTGTGTGTGGTGTGTCGTGTGTGTGCTGTGTGCGTGTGTGCGTGTGTGCGTGTGTGCGTGTGTGCGTGTGTGCGGGTGTGCGTGTGTGCGTGTGTACGTGTGTGCGTATGTATATGCGCGCGAGCGTGTGGGCGCATGCGTGCGTCCGTGCGAGAGCGCGTGGGCGCGTGCGTGGGTGCGTGAGTGCGTGAGTGAGTGACTGCGTGAGTGCGTGAGTGTGTGGGTGCGTGGGTGTGAGTGTGAGTGTGGGTGTCTGTGTGGGTGACAGTGGGTATGCGTGTGCGTGTGCGGATGTATGTTAATATCCACGATAACTCCAGAATGACAACAACGTGCTACTTCATATTTGGTATTTAGCTTGTTTTCATGTCTCCTGGATCTGAGTATATTTTGGGAGAATTTCGGCGGCGGAGAGGGCGATTTGTTGGGGGAAATTTTAGGTTTTTATCAAATATTTCTTAAACAGCTGTATATTTTAAATATATACAAATTCCACCATGTAGGCCGTAACATATCAATTGGTTATGTTCTTTGCAATTTTTTTATACGGCGCGTAATTTAGCGGAATAAAATCCCAAGGTACAATTTTAGTGCTAGTTCAAATTTTTTCAATATCTGAATTACGATTGATATTTTAAGAAAATGTGTAGATATATTTAAAAAAAAATTTAAATTTACGGAACTATGGCATGATCTCTAACAAACAAAATACTTCCACGTACTACACAAAATTAAAAAACACCGAACGTGTTTCGATAGCTACGCTATCAACATCAGCTGTCGAGAATTGATCGCTGATGATGATAGCGTAGCTATCGAAACACATTCGGTGTTTTTTAATTTTGTGTGGTACGTGGGTTTATTTTTTTAGTTACATAATTTTCCTTAATAAAGTTTCTATATATAGGGTGTCCAGAAAGGTGTGGTCAAAACTGCTAGGACGTGTAGAGGGGCTCAAAATAACCTTAGTATTTATTTCCTATCTGTGTCCGTTATGGAATTATCGGCCTTCAAAGTCATAAAAATTGAATTTCAATGATAATTTTTAAACCGCTTCTTTCATTGCCATGAAATTTAGACACCCTAACTAACTCATAGAAAGGCATTTTTTGATACTTAACTGGAATTCATTGTACCTTTATTGTACAGGTAGAGTCAAAATTGAGATTCTAAATAAACACAATTTTTGACAGTATTGACAATTTTGAAATTTTACTATAGTAGTTTCATTCTCATTTAGCGACAAAAAAGGCACTCTTGTGCGAAATCGATATCTCTTACCGTTTTCGAGAAAAATGCATTTTAGTGAATCCATGTAAATTGCGAATTAAGTCAAACAAAAAAATGTACTATCATATCTCTACTACAGTTTTAGCGGTATTAACTTTTTTCAGTTTTTATTAACCGATTTACATCAACAATCAACAATGACAGTCATTTCCATAACAACAGAGAAACGTCACTTAAAAAATGTTTACAGAGTGTTTTTTTATTTAGAATTTACGTTTTAAATAAAATAGTATTTTCGAAACCGTTCGAAACTTAATTTTGACTTTACCTATACAATAAAGGTACAAGTATCAAAAAATGCCTTTCTATCAGGTAGTTTATGGTGTCTTAATTTCATAGTAATGAAAGAAGCGGTTTAAAAATTATCATTGAAATTCAATTTTTAACTTCTGACTTTGAAGGCCGATAACTACATAACGAAGACTAGGGTTATTTTGAGCCCCTCTATACGTCCTAGTAGTTTTGTCCATACCTTTCTGGATACCGTGTATAAAGCGAACTGAGTTTAAAAATTAATTAAATAAGATTGAAAATGCTTAAATTGTATTATCGGTATTTTATAGGGCGACTGTGTAATATTTTTAAGTTAGCATCTATACGTCTATAGTAATTTTCACGAGTCAGTGCAGTTGCGTCACTAATATTAATACTCTCAGAGGACGCCGATGTTGTCAGATTGTGAAAAATAACAGCTTGACAACTGTCAAATCTGAGCGTCAGGGGTTATGTTTATTTTATCACAATAATAAAATGTAAGTTTTATATTTCTTTTGAATGTGTTATTGATATCTCACCAGAATGTTAAATTGAGTTATTTCTTCATGATACTTCGAATTATATAGTAATAAAACTTATACATCTACAGCCACAGAACTAAATATATTGTTTATTATATTTACGAGAAATTATACTAACATTAATAACGATTATTTGAAGAGTAGAAATAAATTAATGTGAAGAGTCTGAATCTTCAATTTCATAATCTCCAGTGCTGTCACCATCTTCATCGTTCAAATTAATTATTATTGGTGCAATAGCTGCAGTACGAGTTGTTTCTCTTTTATCCACCATCTGTCTATTTCTGCATTTGTGTGTGGTGTACAATTGGACCACTATTCAGGAGTGATTGTTGTTAATGCTTCTTTCCATAAGTTTAAACAATTTTCTATAGTTGCACTTTTGCAGCAACTTGTGAATTACACCTTTTAGAAATGCTCCAGACATTTTCGATTGCATTAAAAATGCAGTGATATGGTGGCAAACGTAACACACAGTGTCCATATTGTTGTAGTAACATATCGGTTACATAAACCTTTTCAGGTTTGTTACTGAAATCAAATAATCCAGATATTATCTATACTATTATTGCAAATAATATGGATATACTTAATCTTTCTTTAAAGCTGTGGTTTCAACAGATATGCATCAAAAGAAATTTTATTAAGCATTCCTAAATTTCTTTCTTTGTGTTTGCACTAGTGGGATGCTTGTTCACGAATGTAGTGTGAGGATGCATTGTCCTTTATAATAACAGATGGCTCCTATAAATTTTAAGTAGTTGTTCCTCAAACCACCGCAGGAAATTTTTGCTGTTCATTTTACCGTGATAGTCTACATTTTTGTTACTGATGAAAATATTAACTCAGCACCATCAATAAAGCCATTTTCATTGCATGCAAAATTATTAAATCTGAAAATTATTTTTAAATAAAAATACATGAATAAATAATACAAACCCAACAAAACAAACCTCCTTCCGTTCACTTTAGTCGATTTGACCGATCTCACATCATTATCTTGCCACGACCTTAGCAACTGCTCCGTCTTGAAAAATCATCAACATACACAAATTGATATAATTTTTCAATCTGATATCGTTTATATGATCGCAGAAAACGAATACGTTTTGAAACAATGCTGTTAACTTCCATTAAGCCCCTATGAGGATCATATTTTTTGTATTTAAATCCCATTGAAATCACTAATCGCCATAATGATGATAGGCTGCCAGTAAACAAATATTTTTCCTTCAGTTTCACCAAAAGAGTTGATAATGTTACATTTTGCCCTAAAAGTATTTCATATTAACAGTACTATAAGGAACACATTCATAGCAAATAATACATACGTTTTTTGTACCGGGTGGCCAACTAAGAACGGTCGTCGGCCATATCGCAGGTTCGGGAAAAAAATTTGTATAACAAAAGTGGCCTCGAGAAACGCTTGGAAATTATTTTCAGAATTGTAGGTCCACCGCTAGAGGGCGCATTTGACAATTAAAATTCTAAAAAGCAAAATTTTTCAAGATTTATTCATTAAGGGGCATAGTAAATATTATAATCAGATTCCTCGACAAATTCTGCATATCTTTTATTTGACAAGTTTTAGTCTATCTCTTTAAATAAGGGGAGGGGGAGAGTGGGAACCTTGTTACGAAAAAACGCCTTTAATTCAGGTTCTGCTTGACCGATTTTAATAAACTTGATGTTGTTTGAAAGAGCTTTTGTTAAACAATAGAAAATTTGTAAATATGAAGCAATCTGATGTGTTTTCTCTTTACAATTTTAAATGGAAGCATAAACATTTAAGTAGGTCTTTAAAAAGTAGACTAAATTAGTAATAAAACAGTGAAAACTGCAAGTCGATATCTTTTTCCTATCCTGAGATATCGTAAGAAACAGGTAAATGGCGGGAATTGTTCTTCCAACGTCTAGTAGGCTAGTTCGCGTTAACGGACATTATTAAATTTAGCCTGGATGAAAAGATCTTACATTGGTCTGCAGTAATTTAAACTAATGTTATGGTTGCCGCTAGATTACCTAAATGTAATGCTGTCTCTACTAACAATGAGAACAAATTATAAAATAATAATGTGATAAATCTAACATTTTTTTAATTATATAAGAATGTTATATTTGTTTTCAAGCGATGTGTTAGTAAATCAAAAGCATAAAATATCAATAAAAACCTATATTTGCCCAGCAACAGGAAATACAGTTTAAAATATGAATTACGATTTACTGATGACAACAAAATTAGTAAAGAGGGCCATGCAAGATATAAAATAAATTCTCTGTTGAAAACAAGCAAGCTATGATTTTCACGCATATGTGAAAAATTATTCATCGTATTGCATTAATAGACTTTCTTTATCTTTTCGTACCAAAATGATTCTTACAAATGAAGAAGCATTTGATATGTTGGCAGTTTATTTTGAATGTATGAGAAATGCAACCGTTGCTGCTAGAGTGTATGCACTGCAATACCCAAACAGACGGCATCACAGCAGAAGAGTTTTTCTCCGACTCGCACACCGTGTGCGTACTACTGGAGATGTGAATCTTCCTGTGTACCGAAGATAACGCAGAGGTAGAACAGAGGAAAATGTTATTGATGTTTTAGCTTATGTAAATGTTAACCCTCATTCAAGCACCAGAGCTTATAGCTAGAGACTTGGGTATATGTCGAACCACCGTCCAAAATATTCTAAGAGAACACAGGTGACTACTTATTTATTAATGCATGTTTTATTCGGTATTATAATGATAAAAATGTTTTAATTTTTTTCGTTTGTCGTTATATGTTTCTCATTTTTATCATACCGAAAATGTCATTACATCAAAGTTAACTTGTGACAACATGACTAATGTATTTGCCGCCATTTTATGTCCACTTTCAATAAAACACCAAATTATTTAATGAAATTATCTTATGCTATGTGAATAGATTTTAACTAACAACATGATAATTAAGTGAGGCAAAGTAAAGTAAAAAGGTACCAATAATAAAAAATAATGCGAGGCCGGGCGAAAAAAAATCGTAATAACATTACGAGAGTTAATGCATTTAAAGTCCTTTTTCGTTTACTAACAACGAAGGACTTCAATGTGTCTTATTGATCTGATTACTTTATAGTATATACTATTTTAGATTGCACCCATATCACATGGTCCTACACCATAGTTTGAATGCTCTAGATTTCGATACCAGGTTGTATTTTTGTAACTGGCTCTCAAATATGATACACGACGATCCTGAAATACTTTCACGAATTATGTGGACAGATGAGGCTACTTTTCATAGTGATGGTAGTGTAAATCGACATAATATGCACTACTGGTCTGAAACGAATCCCCACTGGATGCAGGAGGTCCAACATCAGGGTCGTTGGTCTGTAAATGTGTGGTGCGGGATTCTAGGTGGAGAAATAATTGGGCCTTTTTTTTTAATGAGACTGTTAACGGAGAAAGATATTTAGATTTTTTAAGCAACGAATTGCCACTTCTTTTAGAAGACGTACCCTAGGCCATTCATCGTTACATGTTCTTGCATCATGATGGGTGCCCGGCACATTATTCTAGAGATGAATTTCTTAGATCAATCATACCCTGAAAGGTGGATAGGACGTGGAAGTTTATTTATTTGGCCACCAAAGTCTCCAGACATAGCTTGTTTAGATTTTTATTTGTGGGGGCGAATAAAAGATCTCGTTTATGCCGATAGACCCACAACAAGAGCTTACATGATTGAAAGAATACGACAGCAATACGAAGTATTTCAAGGGCAGAAATTGAAACTGCCGTTCTCTCCACCCGTCAGCTATTGATTTCATGCATTGAAAATGATGGACGACATTTCGAACATCTAGGGCGACACTAATTACGTAGTTATTTGTTTAAGGTTTTAATTGTTAAATTTATCATATTATTATTTTATAATTTGTTCTTATTGTTAGTAGCGACAGCATTACATTTAGGTAATCTAGCGGCAACCATAACATTAGTATAACAGTTTAAATTACTGCAGACCAATGTAAGATCTTTTCATCCAGGCTAAATTTAATAATTGCCGTTAACCCGAACTAGTCTACTAGACGTTGGAAGAACAATTCCCGCCATTTACCTGTTTGTTACGATATCTCAGAATAGGAAAAATATATCGAATTGCGGATTTCACTGTTTTATTACTAATTTAGTCTACTTTTTAAAGACCTACTTAAATTTTTATGCTTCCATTCAAAATTGTAAAGAGAAAACACAATATTAAAAAAATGTTAAACAGCGCCCTCTAGCATTTATGTTATTAATCAGATTCCTTCAAATTTACAAATTTTCCATTATTTAACAAAAGCTCTTTCAAACAACATCAAGTTTATTAAAATCGGTCAAGCAGAACCTGAATTAAAGGCGTTTTTTCGTAACAAGGTTCCCACTCTTCCCCGCCCCTTATTTGAAGAGATAGGCTAAAACTTGTTAAACGAAAATGCAGAATTTGTCGAGGAATCTGATTATAATGTTTAATTGAGTAAATTTTGAAAAATTTTGCTTTTTAGAATTTTAACTGTCAAATACGCCCTCTAGCGGTGGACCTACAATTCTGGAAATAATTTCCAGGCGTTTCTCGAGGCCACTTTTGTTATAAACATTTTTTTCCCGAACCTGTGCTATAATCCATTCCTGAGATATGGCCGACGGCCGTTCTTAGTTGGCCACCCGGTACATATCACGAATCGCGACCTGCCTAGAAGGACGCACATCAACTACTTGTTTTTTCGTGGTCGTTTCTTTTTAGAACTAGACATTATGCTGCCCATATTTGCAGATAACGGTCGTCGATTTCGGTAGACAAGTTGACATCTAAAGCATTTGCCACACGCTATAACAATAATGTTTTAGTTATTTACAAAATAACAAAGTGTTAATCTTTACTTTTCTCACTCACTGTAAAGACAGTAATGGGCCTCCATTTTTACGCTCTTTCTCAAAACAGTCAATCAAGGAAAAAACAGTTTCCTTCGCTTGACGTCTCAAAGGTTTCGGCATTTTTTTCGTGAAAGTTGGTTCCAACAAAGGGATAGTTAAAATTATTTCATTTGTTTTAATTTCCACTTTCTAGGTTGGGAGGTGGCGTGTTGTTCCACACCAGATATTTTTTCTAATGAAATGTGTCTAGACTGACATAGCATTATTAGAAGTATTGCGATGGGTGCAGTTACAACAAACTATTACCTACAGAAACTCGAAAAAAGTATAAGGTACTCAGATGAATATCAAAGCTGTATTATCTAGTTTTATTGACTTTTTATTTGAAACGTTTCCTATGTTACTAAAATGAATTGTCAAATTTGTTAAGGCATAATATCTTGTTTAATGTATGTGAAGGAGTATTGATCAAACATACAAAGGTAGTTACATTACAATTTTACTTTACAGTTGGCCAAGGAGCATTCTACGGCACAATATTCTTTAACTGACGAAGAAAAGATTAAATTGGAAACGTTACTCTGTGAGGGTGCGTATGTAAATGCTATATGTGACTTAAATATTTTAAAATTTATTAAAGCATGGTATTTATTTTGTACTAACACAATTTCCGATAACGTATTTATAAATTACTAAAAATAGTTTATTGGTTCTAATATCCCTAAACAGATACTGGGGCATATCCTGTACCTAAAATGGATAATAAAACTAGAAGTGGCAAAGGTAAAACAACTACGTCAAACCAAAATAAGACATCTGAGGAAATTAAAAAAGCATCCGAATCTAACTATTTTAAAATGAAATCGGATGACAAATCCCTTATGGATGACTTAACATCACAGTTGGAAGTAAGTGCATTGTTATTTTCATACTGTACATTTTATTAATTTATTCAATTAGGAAATATTATACTCATATGGAGAACTTGACAATAATGCAATATCTAGACTAGAAAATTTCGATGAAGACATTAATCTGGAGAAAAAAAATTGGAAAAACAGCCAACTACATGAACGATTGAAAGATATTGAAAAAAGTCTTAACCAAATTGCTGCAATAGAAGCGCTAGAACAAGAAAAATTAAATTCAATCCGTGACACTTATTCTGAAAGAACAGATTTAGAAAACTAATTTATTAAATTTATGATACTGTCTTAATTTGTTTAATTTATTAAAATACTTAATGTAGGTTTGGACTTAGGAATTTTTATTTACAAATACTTTGCTCCGGCTTCAGGCAATTGTGACTAGCCCCGCAATCATTAAGGGGATTTAGGAGACAATAGAATATTCAAGGGGAAAATTATACCTCAATTGTACATCTGTGCAAGTTTCACCCTCGCTTAAACGTGATCTGAAGTTCTAAAATATCTGTTTATATCCCATTCCAGAATATTTTCTTTCGCTGCATTGTTTTAAAACAGTTGTAAAAATTTAATTAAAACTTATTTATTTCAAAATTCACGTTATGCGATGTAAATAAAGATGATACTCATCTTTAATTCATAATCGTAGTTCGAATACCCTCAAAATTTAACTGACATTATGATTTGATTTATAGTCGTATTTATGTACTTGTTATGAAACCAGGCGAATGAAATTAACTTTTCTATTGTATGCCACACACATTGTATTTAGGAAATCAGCCCCTGCATTTATATGGTTATACGAACATAATAAACCCCCTTTATTCGATCTAAATTATCACATTATATTATAATTTGTTAATTTGTTTATCGTCATTCCTCCCAATTATATGATTCATTATCGTACGTTTTTTTTAATTTTTAAATTTTGAATTTTGGTTTATATGTTTAAATTAATGTATACTGAGCGATGCCTAAGTTTCTGAATGTAAACATGTTTATTGCTACATTTTTATGTCATTTTCAACTTTCGATATATGTACGAAAAACATGGCTATAAAGTTGATATTGATAGAAATTTTTTTAAATCGAATGTATGAATTATATGTAGATACCCAAAAAAGCAATGAAATATGAGTTTTTATTAAATGCTTGTCGTTCAATATTTAACTGTAATTTTACATACTTTATTAATGATATGAAATGACTTTTACCATTTGCATTCATTTTAAAGTTATCCTGACGATGACAATTAATTTGTCGAGACTTCTTGCTTTAACTTTAATTGGCAATTTTCTAATTTAATATTTACTGTGTGGAATTGGCTTTACATTATATACATTAGTGGGCTAAAATATACACAGTTCGCTTCTTATTTTTTTGTTGTGTTTGCCTATTTAGGGTAATAGTAAACACTGGTTCGAGATATTGGATTTTAATTAAGCACAAAATAAAAACCTACACATGGTACAGTATTGTTGTTTTTCTATCTAACCAACTTAATAATAATTAACATACTTTTTCAAGGTCACGCACTGCTTCTTACGAGTGGCGTGTACATTACACCTTCTCTCCTCTTAAGACTATAAATTCTTACAAATCTAATTTGTTAGGTGCCTTCCTGAGTTCCTGACACTAGTACTTCGTCTCAGGAAACCCGGTGCATCCTCAGCTGTATTGGACTCAACTTTAGGTACCTCTTGTGTAACTGTTTCACTTGCCGGGACTTCAATGATTTCATTATCTTTGTCACTAGCATCTGTATTTGTTACAATTACTTCGGAGGCACCCTTGTCTATTGGTAGGTTTGGGATTACCGTTGGGACAATAATTCTTTTGTCTACATTTTTATCTGGTTGTCGTCTTTGCAAACTATTCACATGCTTATACATTATGGTACCATCTACATTAACAAGATATGTAACTGCACTCACATTGTTTACAATGATTCCCTCCTTCCATTGAGTATCTGAGTATGGGCCCAACCTTCCTACCAACACTTTTTCACCCACTGATAACAACGGTGGTGTGACGTAATCACCCTTAATATTAACTAACACTCTACCCCCCTCCTTAGGTTTAATCAGAGCGAGCAATGTTCTTGGTTTAGTCCGGAATATAAACTCATTCGGACTAACACCCGTAACCGAACTCGGCGTGTTTCTATAACTAAACAGGAAATTTACAATGTTTTGCTGAACCGTTAGTGTGGAATTTTGCATAAACATTTTTTTAATTGATTGTTTCACTGTCTGAACGTTACGTTTTGCAATCCCGTTTGACTGTGGGTGATAAGGTGGTGATTTTAGCACATTAATTCCATTTACATAACAAAACTTTGTAAAACTACTTGAATTAAAAGGCGGACCGTTATCACTCACAATCGTTTCTGGCAGTCCCATAACTGCAAACGTAATTTTCAATTTCTCTACAGTCTGTGTCACATCCATACCCTTGGACATACAATAGATATCAATCCATTTGGATTTTGTATCTACAATCAACAAAAATGTAACACCCCTTGTATAGAAAAAGTCTACATGAATTCTCTCAAAAACTCTTTCTGTTCCTGACAATGACACTAAAAATTTTTCTGAGTTGTTTTTACTCATTTGACACATTTCACATGTACTTATTAATAATTCAAGGTCGTTTTGAAGACCCGGCCACCAGCACACTGACCGTAATAACATCTTTGATCTCACCATTCCAATGTGATCTTTATGTATTAAATCTAGAATTTGACTCTGTAGTGCCTTGGGAATAATTACTCGAATACCTAACATCAGACATGATTTTTCAACCGACAACTCATTTCTTCTCATGAAGTAAGGTTTAAATTCTGGTTCAACCTTTTTAGGTTTTAACAAAGTCTGCTACTTTCATTAAGACCGGGTCTTTTACTGTGACTTTAGCTATATCAACAAAAGTCAATGGTAATTCATCTGTTAAATTAAATGAGTTAATGTTACTTTCTACATTTGTAGGTTCAGGTAAAGGTAATCGAGACAACATATCTGCTTCATACAATTCACTGCCTTTTTTATATTGGATTTTATAATCATATGCCGATAAAATAATACTCCAACGAACTACTCTTGCCGCGGACATAACACATATGTTACGGTTTGGATTAAAAATCATTTGCAAAGGCTGATGATCTGACACTAACGTGAATGACCGTCCATAAATATATTTATGAAATTTCTTCACCGAAAATATAATTGCTAATGCCTCCCTCTCTAATTGAGAATAATTTTGCTCAGCCTTGGATAATGTACCAGAAGCAAACTGAATAGGTTTATCTATCCCGTCAACCCTATGACATAGTACGCCACCGACCCCATATGAACTCGCGTCACAAGAAATTATAATTGGCTTTTGTGGGTCATAATGTACTAATATTCGATTTTTAGTTAACATTTCTTTACTTTTCTGAAAAGCCTTTAAGCAACCCTCATTAAACTCGAATGTAACGTCTTTTTCCAATAACCGGTATAAAGGTTTCAATTCAGTCGATAACATTGGTACAAACCGACTGTAATAATTAATTAAACCCAGATACGCCCTTAATTGCGTTAAATTCTGCGGCTTAGGAGCTTTACTTATTGCCTTTAACTTCTCATCCGTCGGATGAATCCCCTCACAATCTATGCTGTGGCCCAAATATTCAACTTGCGTTTTGAACCACTGACATTTTTGCAAATTAACCTTAACATTAAATTCCTCCAGTCTTGTTAACACGGTTTCGACCAACTGTTCCATTTCAGCTATTGTTTTACTGGAAATTAATATGTCATCTAGATAACAATTTACATTTGGGAGTCCCCAAGACTGATCCATTATATTTTGGAATATAGCAGGTGCTGACGCTATTCCGTATGTCAGCCTTGTATATTGGAACATGCCAATATGTGTATTAATTGTCAAGTATTTCTGAAAATTAGGATGTACCTTGAGTTGTTGATATGCTCCTGATAGATCAAGCACTGTGAAATACTTCCCCCCCGCCAAAGTCGCAAAGATATCCTCTGGCGTTGGCAAGGGATACTGGTCCACATTCAAGGCTTTGTTTACAGTTACCCGGAAATCCGTACAAATACGTACATCCCCGTTTTTCTTAGCCACTACAACAATGGGTGAAGCCCATTCGCTATGTTTTACTGGTTCAATAATACCTATTTCCTTCAATTGCTTTAATTTCTTTTCAACCACCGGATTTAAAGAGTATGGAACTGAATATGGTTTCTTTACAGCTGGTATTACATTTTCCTTCACATTGAATTTTACTTCAAAATGTTTAATCGAGTGACACAGATTTGAATCAAAAACACTACTAAATCTTGTCTTCAACCTACTTAAAAAATTACTTGTGTCTTCAATCTGATTTGCACAAAAATTACTTTTCCAGTTTGGGAACAAAACATCTAGCCAGTTCCTACCCAAAAGAGGTATAAATTCTTTTACAGATTCTATTACTGTTAAACTTAAATTATACACCTTATTACTAAAATTAACATCAACATTACAAGTACCTAACACCTTTACTTGTTGACCTGACACAACATTTAGTTTGAACCATGCTGGCTGTAATGGCATATTCAAATACTGCTTAAAATATACCTCTGACACAATTGATTTACAAGCCCCTGTATCAACTTCAAAATTTATCAATACCCCATTTACTAATAAGTTCATTCTATGAGGATGACTCGCAATAACTTGTACATTGTTCAAACTTAACAAATCATCATTAACCCCCTCATGCACATACCTTTGGTTTACTGTTTCTTGTTCGTCTATCATACCCACACTCGAAGTTCCTTGACCTGTTCTGTTTAATGGGCAAAACTTCTTTGTGTGACCAGTCTTATGACACCTAAAACACTTCCATTTACTAGCGGGGCACTCTCCTGCATCATGACTTCGCCCACACTTGGAACACTGCATACTTTGTTTCATATTCGCTTTATGACTACCAGCTCTACTGTTATAAATTGGCTTCTTGATATAATTCAGTGACCCACCATTACCTTCAGATAAAGCCTTAACCTGCTTTTCTGCCAATTCTGCTGCTTGAGCTTCCTGAGATGCCTTGGAAAATGTTAAATCATTTTGCGACAACAACTTCTTCTGAATACCTTCAGAACGAATTCCACACACAAACCTATCCCTTAATGCTTCATCCAGAAATGTATTAAAATTACACGTACTTGCCAACTTTCTGATTTCGACGATGTACTCAGCAATCGACTGGTCCGGTTTTTGATTACATTTCTTGAAAACAAACCGTTCATGGATCTCGCACACTGTTGGTGAGTAATGCTTACTCAATAATTTTGTAACCTCTTCATCGGCTTCTTCGGTGCTACCAAATTCTTTAGCGTATTGTAAACCTGAGGTCCTGCCAATGTAACAAATATGGACACCTTCTTGTCCGATTCCACCACATTAATCGTGAATAAATGCTCTATTCTTTCGAGATAAGTCTCAAATTCGGTTTTTCATCAAACTTTTCTATACTTCCAATTAACGCCATACCTTTTTAACACTTTTTGTCTAAAAGGACAAGGAACAATGGCATGCAATTCTTAACAAGATTATAACCTGCACCACACCAAAAAAAACTAATAATAATCCCATTTACGTCGCCAATTGTTGTGTTTGCCTATTTAGGATAATAGTAAACACTGGTTCGAGATATTGAATTTTAATTAAGCATAAAATAAAAACCTACACATGGTACAGTATTGTTGTTTTTCTATCTAACCAACTTAATAATAATTAACATACTTTTTCAAGGTCACGCACTGCTTCTTACCAAGTGGCGTGTACATTACATTTTTTTAGTTGTCAGTAGATTGTCACATAATGTTATTTCTTTTAATTAATAAATATCACTCGTAGTTCATAACTAGAGTGCGTATTGAACTAATTATTCATGGCACGTGCAATCTGTCATTGAACAATTTCCATCAACTGATAAGTGACTCTGTATAATCATCGAAGAACAAAATTCTGATCCTGTTTGTTGCGAGTTATGCAAATATTCCTTAAATGGCTGGCCGCAACGTCATTGCATTTCACAAGAGTGTGCATCTTACTGGAGTAGTAGACATGAAATTACTCCAAGAAAATATCATTATGAAGGAGTCGAGAATTTTAATACCAAGTAAACTTCGTAGAGATGGTCTTGATAAGCTTCACACTGGTCATCAATGCCCATATTTGGCTGAACAACCTTTATGGTAGCCTGCAATTTCTATTCTGGTTAAAAATTGTCAAATGTATTCAAAATGAACTTGCCGTCGAACCTTTAATAACAAGTGAATCTCCTTGACGACCTTGGCTTACTTCAGACAATATAATTCTTCATCTCAAGTCAATTTTTGCTAGGCATGGTATACCAGAGACTGTCAGAAGCGAAAATGGTAGACAATTTAGCAAAATTATAAATTCATCATATTATAAATTTGCAAAGCAAGCTGGTTTCAATATGATCACCTCAAGTACAATGTATTCTCAGAGCAATGGATTTATAAGTAAGTTAAGAATTTTAAAAATCATTTCAAGAAAAGTAAAAATCCACATAAAATGCTGTTAGCTTTACGAGTTACTCCTCTTCAATGTGATTATAGCCCTGCGGAATTGCTAACGGGACGTAAGTTGCGTGGAATCGTAACTCTCCCTGGAAAAAGGTTGTTGCCATGCATCCCAGATACTAATGTGCTCATTAAAAAAGGAGGAAAATAGAAGAGAAATCCAGAAACAGAATTTTGATATGCGTCATCGTGTAAACGAACTTCCAGAATTGGATGAGTCACCTAGATCGTATGTTGTGCAAACATCAAAAGGATTGTATCGACGAAATCGCAAATTTCTACATCCACTACCAAAAGAACAAATGTTTAACAATACTCATCCACTTTCATTTCAGATGAGATACTCGCTGAAATAGAAAATCCTATTGAAATGGAGTCGATACCAGCCGACACTTCTGCAGAACCATCGATATCACGTGAGCCTGAAGTACCGCGGCAAGCGCGCATTTTGTACAGAAACACTCGCAAAGTCAAACCTCCTGTGAGGCGCAATCTTTAGAGGGAATTAGCTGTACATTATATACATTAGTGGGCTAAAAATATGGAGAGTCACTTGTTATTTTTTTAGTAAGCAGTAGATTGTCACATAATGTTAGAATAGCATGTCATTTCTTTTAATTAATAAATATTACTCGAAGTCCGTAACTAGAGTGCTTATTGAACTAATTATACATGGTGGCAGCGTAAAAGAAGAAAAATGAGCATGCAAGAAGCATCCACAACTTTAAACAATACTTCTACACCGGTGTATCAAATACCAACACCAGAGCCCTTTTCCTTCAAAGGAGAGGAATAGGAGCATTGGCAACTAAGATTCGAGAGGTTACGCAGGGCATCAGGTCTGGATAAAAACACTGAAAAGGACCAGTTGATTTATGTAATGGGGCCACAAGCTGAAGCCATTACGCAATCGTTGAAACTGTCATTATGAAGCAGGTAAATTAGACGCAGTGTTGAATATAATTTAAGAATCATTTTGTACCCTCCAAAAATGTTATCCATGGAGTGTGGAAGACTTTGTGACTGCACTACACTCTCGAGCCTAAAATTGTAAGTTTCTTATTGGGTTTATTGATGAAGCTATTAGATACCAAGTTGTGGTTGGTATTAGAGATAAGAAGTTATCTGAGAAATTAAAACTATACCAATTTTCACGAGTCTGCGTCATAATTAACTTTGTTTCATTACCACCTTTAGAACCCGCCTATTGTGCACAAGAGGATGCAGATATAACTGATTTAGGTTGGCAATTCTGTCCGGTGTTGTCAAGCATTTCTGACATTAAACATAAAACATTCAAAAAGAAACATAAAACTTAAATTTTATTATTGTGATAAATTAAACATAACCCCTGAAGCTGAGATTTGACAGTTGTCAAACTGTTATCTTTCACAATCTGACAACATCGGCGTTCTCTGACAGAATTAATATTAGTGACGCAACTGCTCTGACTCGTGAAAATTACTATAGATGCTGCACTAACATCAGAAAAAGCTATCACAGTTGCTAGACAATCACAATCTGTAAAAAAAACAGCAAGAATCGTTTAGATCAAATTTAGTAGTTAATAGGTTATCTAATCCCAAATTTAAAAAAAAATACGAACAATAGCACCAGCAAAAACAATCATTCTAAACCTAAAATTAATGTAAATTGTAGGTGGTGCGGTAAGGATGAAGAACATCAAATGTCAAGTTGTCCTGCACATAATGCAACCTGTGACCGATGCAAAAGAAATTGCCACTACGCGCAAATGTGTATGAGCGACAAGAAAAATGTGCACACTGTTAGTTCAAAATCACTGAACACTGATAGTGATGATGATTATGCATTCATAGGAGCTGTGACCAATGAGAACCATCAAGATTGGCAAACTGAAATTCAAATATGTAATAAGCCAGTTTTCACAAAAATTGAAACTGGAGCAGATGTAAGTGTAATGCCAAAAACTACATATGGATTTATGTTTTCACATTATAATTTAAGACCGGCTGATCATAAAATCTGTGGACAAGCCAAAGAATTGCTAAATTATGCTGGAATTTTTCATGCAAAGATTAAAAATAACAATAAACTCATATTTAAATATTTATTTGTTATAACTGGAACTAAACAAGTATTGCTAGGTTACAAGGCATCAGATAATCTTGGTTTAGTGAAAAAATTATTTCGGGTTTCAAATGACAATATGATTGACCCTGTTAAAACATTTCCAAAGCTGTTTTAGGGTCTTCGTAATACTAAACAATCGTATGCAATCAAACTAAAAAAAGATGCATTGAATGTACCAAGACGTGTGCCCTTACCATTAATGAAAATTTTAAAATCAGAACTTCATAAAATGTGTGAAAAACAGGTATTCAAACCAGTGGTCGAGCCACCAGAATGTTGTGCGCCAATGGTGATTATTCCAAAGAAGCAAGGTCGCATTAGAATCTGCGTAGACCTGAGCCAATTGAACAAGAATGTTAAAGAACTCTGAATATGATCGAAGAAGCGTAAATTTTTATCAAACTCGATGCTAATAATGTGTTTTGGTAGATTCCATTGTTTCCTGAAAGTAATCATTTGACTACCTTCATTACGCCGTTTGGCCGTTTCCGTTTTATTTTGACGACATAATTATATTCGGCAAGGATTATGAAGACCATGACAGAAGACTTAAAATAGTATTGGCTAAACTAGAAAGTGATGGCTGGACATTAAATTCAAGTAAATGTGAATTTAGGAAGACAACTATTTTTATGCTAGGTCATATAATACCTACTAATAGTGTGGAACCTGATCCGAGTAAAATTGAAGCAATTTTGGGGTTGAGTAGTCTTAAAAATGTAACAGATTTGAAGAGGATGTTGGAGATTAGATTTGTTCCAAATTTAGCCGAGGTTTCAAAAACCTTTGTATGACTTGCTACGTGGAAATTCTGAATGGATTTGGTCAACTTAACCAGACATAGCATTCAAAGAGTTGAAAAGGTTAATTTCAAATCCGCCAGTTTTGTCGTTATTTGATTTTTCAAAAGATCCATTTGGGCTTGGAGCAGTGCTTTCGCAAAAGCATGCCCAAGATTTGTCAGGCCTATTGCGTTTGCGTCGCCTTTCTGAAAAACAACATGCAAAAATCGAAAAAGAAGCGTTGGCTACAGCGTGGGCTTGCGAAAAATTGTAGGACTATGTTATTGGAAAATCAATAAATTTGGAGACGGATCATAAACCTTGGGTTTCGATTTTAGGCCGGAAAGATCTAGACAGTTTGTCTCCTAGGTTGCAAAAAATAAAAATGCGTTTAATGCGATATTCATATGATATAATTTACACTCCAGGAAAAAACTTAATAACTGCGGATACTTTATCAAGAGGTCCCTTAATAACAGTTGGCTCTGATCAATTAGCTGAAGAGATGTTGGCGTACATTCAATCTGTCATTGAACAATTTCCATGAACTGATAAGAGACTCTGTGAAATCATTGAGGAACAAAATGCTGATCTTGTTTGTTGCGAGTTAAGCAAATATTCCTGCAATGGCTGGCCGCAACGTCATTGTATTTCACAAGAGTGTACCTTACTGGAGTAGTAGACATGAAATTACTCTCCAAGAAAATATCATAATGAAGGATTCGAGAATTTTAATACCAAGTAAACTTCGTAGAGATGTTCTTGATAAGCTTCACAACGGTCATCAAGGTATTAATAAATGCCGATCTTTGGCAAATTGTTGGTACTGATTTATTAAAATTACAAGGAGTTTGGTATATAATAGTCGCTGATTACTATTTTCGCTTTATAGAAGTTGCAAAACTTGAGAGGTTTCCTTCAGATAACATAATTCTTCATCTCAAGTTAATTATTGCTAGGCATGGTATACCATAGATTGTCAGAAGCAACAAGCGGGCACTTTTACCTGAAATTCTACTTCAAAAATATTACGCAACGCTCATTTACACTTAAGTAAAATTTCAAGTTACTTTTAAAATCCACAAACATTGCAAAAACCAATACTCAATACTTCACTGTATCACCACGGTATAAACTTCCATGTGAGGTTATTTACTCAAATAACTGGTCAATACGGTATTCAATTATTTAATTTGCAATGAATATTCGAATCAGCAAGAATAAACAAAACGCCATCAAATATTCTTTAACGTAATTAAACGTCACTTAATATTCATCAAAACAAACCAACAAGTAAATAAATGTCCAAAATTGCACTACAAATAACTAAATTATGACTAAAAAAACAAAAAATATATACATCAATGAAACATTGCCTAGACAGCGCGGCGTAAACGAAAGTATTTTGTCAAAAACAATACTTAACACCTAAAAAAATGCTGTCACATTTTTAACAGTAACGGTGAACGTCTAGGAGAAGTAATATTAATTACTTCTTCTTGCGTAAGCAACACAAGTACAATACACATACAAATAACACTAATAAAAAAATGGTCTACTCCATATTCACATACTTTTAAACAACTTTATATGAATACTGAAACGTAATAATCTGGCACTTTAGCTTCTACTAAATATTACCACGTGACACTTCTCTATTATTCTTACAAATCACGGTAATAAGGACCACAACACACATGCGACAACAATTGAGATCATCTAGATCTGTAAATTTACATAAGTACGAGAGAACGTTCTAACTCAACAACGATGGTGCACAACGACGCCAACGCTGGTGAGATATAGACTAAGACGCTATACTGAGCAGCATTAGGTTGTAAATCTCCGACTTCACTTACTGTACTTGGATCCTCGATAAAAGGGCAAACGATAAACAGCTACTGTCCATAACCGCATAAAAGCGAACTGCTAACATAGCACCGGTACTGTACAAAATTGACGGACCGCGTTTTCAAAACTTTACCATAACGACAACGGGCCGCCGAAGGTCTAACAACAATAATCCGTAAACCACATTTTAATTGTTTTAAATCTCAAAATCGACTCTCAAAATCTGAACTCGACTGACGAAAAGGGAAGCAATCATTTAAAGTACTTAGATTCGTTAAATGACAACTTAGAACTTCAGGTGGAAACAGCTACTAAACGATAAAAGAAGCGAGAAACTGTCAATTCAGCAAAACACGAAAATACAGTATAACACTACCGGATACATTAAAGTGAGCAATATTTATAAAAGCTATAAAACCGGGCTAAAGCACTCCTCAATATGATCGACTTTATGCAAACAACTTAATTTATATCCAGAGCAAATTTCTTAGCTCTCACGATATTAACGCGTTAATCGTCGTATTATATGTCTCAATTATTTCAACAGAATTTCCTGACATGAATATAATATTCTCACTAGACTGATTAGTCCGTAAAATTTTTATTACATCATGATCAGGATACTTTTCCACTTTCAATTTTAAAATAATAAATTTATTCATGAATCTACTCAATTAATTCCTATAACGTATGTCTCAAAAGTTTTGGCACAAAATCCAATGGATGTAAAATATGCGAGAATATAAAGTATTAGGTTGGCTTTGGAAACAAAAATTCTCTGGAAGTTTGGCTTCACTTTGACAATTCAGTTTTAGAAAGCAGTTGTACTAAAATGTCTTACAAATTAGATCTTCCTAAAAGTATTTACAGTCTAGTTGGACAAATGCCTAATCGTAAAATAATTTGCATACTCGAAAATCAAACTATTTCCCGCAGAACTATTTATCGTACAATAGCGGATTGTGAACAAGGTATTCCATGTATAAATATTATCTGTACTGACAACATAGAAACCTGCACACAGAAAGTTAAATATAAAGAAAAGGCCACATTAGCTGATGAAATTTTAGTGTGGTGCGAGATTTCTATAAGAGGGATATCGAGGCCTGATGTGGGGCGTGTAAGAGGCGAAGCACATGATAGTCAGTGCTATATTCAGAATTGTCAGGGAAAAACTGAATGATTTCATTAATGAACATTATGCTTAAGAGGATATAATGTTTTGGCCAGACTTCGCTTCATGCCTTTACGCTAGGGAAAATCAGAACTGGATCAACGCTCATAACATACCGTTCGTATCACGAAACGACAATCCCCCTAATCTACCCCAGGCCCGCCCAATAGAAGAATTTTGAGTAGAAAGGTGTATGATGAAGCACACAAGCCGAAAATGAAGGACAGTTAAGACGGAGGATTTACAGAAAAATTCGAGAGATAGATATTACAGCCGCCCAAGACCTTATTGGGAGATGATCGTAAAAAATTGCGCCTTGTTCAAAATCATGGGCCACTACATTTAACTTAAGTTCTCAATTTTGTTAATTATAACTCTATTAATTACGTTTGATAGCTATAAGTTTAAATGAAATGAATGTCTGTGTTTGTGTTTGTGTTTGTGTTTGTGTTGGTGTTTGTGTATGTGTTTGTGTTTGTGCTTGTGTTTGTGTTTGTGTTTGTGTTTGTGTTTGTGTTTGTGTTTGTGTATGTGTTTGTGTTTGTGTTTGTGTTTGTGTTTGTGTTTGTGTTTGTGTTTGTGATTGTGTCTGTGTCTGTGTCTGTGTCTGTGTCTGTGTCTGTGTCTGTGTCTGTGTCTGTGTCTGTGTCTGTGTCTGTGTCTGTGTCTGTGTCTGTGTCTGTGTCTGTGTCTGTGTCTGTGTCTTTGTGTTCGTGTTCGTGTTGGTGTTCGTGTCCGTGTCCGTGTCCGTGTCCGTGTCCGTGTCCGTGTCCGCGTCCGTGTCCGTGTCCGTGCTCGTGCTCGTGCTCGTGCTCGTGCTCGTGCTCGTGCTCGTGCTCGTGCTCGTGCTCGTGCTCGTGCTCGAGTTCGCGTTCGCGTTCGCGTTCGCGTTCGCGTTCGCGTTCGCATTCGCGTTCGAGTTCGCGTTCGCGTTCGCGTTCGCGTTCGCGTTCGCGTTCGCGTTCGCGTTTGCGATTGCGTTTGCGTTTGCGTTTGCGTTTGCGTTTGCGTTTGCGTTTGCGTTTGCGTTTGCGTTTGCGTAGGAAAAATCAGAACTGGATCAACGCTCATAACATACCGTTCGTATCACGAAACGACAATCCCCCTAATCTACCCCGGGCCCGCCCAATAGAAGAATTTTGAGTAGAAAGGTGTATGATGAAGCACACAAGCCGAAAATGAAGGACAGTTAAGACGGAGGATTTACAGAAAAATTCGAGAGATAGATATTACAGCCGCCCAAGACCTTATTGGGAGATGATCGTAAAAAATTGCGCCTTGTTGAAAATCATGGGCCACTACATTTAACTTAAGTTCTCAATTTTGTTAATTATAACTCTATTAATTACGTTTGATAGCTATAAGTTTAAATGAAATGAATGTCTGTGTTTGTGTTTGTGGTTGTGTTTGTGTTTGTGCTTGTGTGTGTTTATGTTTGTGTTTGTGTTTGTGTTTGTGTTTGTGTTTGTGTTTGTGTTAGTGTTTGTGTTTGTGTCAGTGTTTGTGCTTGTGCTTGTGCTTGTGCTTGTGCTTGTGCTTGTGCTTGTGCTTGTGCTTGTGCTTGTGCTTGTGCTTGTGCTTGTGCTTGTGCTTGTGCTTGTGCTTGTGCTTGTGCTTGTGCTTGTGCTTGTGCTTGTGCTTGTGCTTGTGCTTGTGTTGTGCTTGTGCTTGTGCTTGTGCTTGTGCTTGGCTTGTGCTTGTGCTTGTGCTTGTGCTTGTGCTTGTGCTTGTGCTTTTGCTTTGTGTGTGTTGTTTGTGTTGTGTTTGTGTTTGTGTTTGTGTTTGTGTTGTGTTTGTGTTGTGTTTGTGTTTGTGTTTGTGTTTGTTTGTGTTTTTTTGTGTTTTGTTTGTGTTTGTTTTTTTGTTTGTGTTTGTGTTTGTGTTTGTTTGTGTTTGTGTTTTGTTTGTGTTTGTGTTTTGTTTGTGTTTGTTTTGTGTTTGTGTTTGTTTGTTTTGTGTTTGTGTTGTGTTTTGTTTGTGTTGTGTTTGTGTTTTGTTGTTTTGTTTGTTTTGTGGTTTGTGTTTGTGTTTGTGTTTTTTGCGTTTGCTTTGCGTTTGCGTTTGCGTTTGTTTGCGTTTGCGTTTGCGTTTCGTTTGCGTTTGCGTTTGCGTTTGCGTTTGTTTGGTTTGTGTTTGTGTTTGTGTTTGTGTTTGTGTTTGTGTTTGTTGGTTTGGTTTGGTTTGTTTGTTTGCGTTTGCGTTTGCGTTTGCGTGTTCGGGTTGGTGCTTTCGTCTTGGTTCCCTATACCCAGCCCTGGATTTGAAGTTGAACGTGGGACTTAGGGTTCAATTCAGGAATTGAGCCTTATTGGGTGTATTGCTTGTAAACGGCCATACATTTAACTTAAGTTTATGTATGTGTTTAATTAAGTTTAGAGTAGATTTAAGTGAAGATGTTTGTGTTTGTGTTTGTGTTTTGTGTGTGTTTGATTTGGTTTGCTTTTTTGTTTTTTTGTTTTTTTTTTTGTTTGTGCTGTTTGTGTGTCTGTGTTTGTGTTTGTGGTGTGTTTGTGTTGTGTTTGCGTTTGCGTTTGCGTTTGCGTAGAAAATCAGAACTGGATCAACGCTCATAACATACCGTTCGTATCACGAAAGACAATCCCCTAATCTACCCCAGGCCCGCCCAATAGAAGAATTTTGAGTAGAAAGGTGTATGATGAAGCACACAAGCCGAAAATGAAGGACAGTTAAGACGGAGGGTTTACAGAAAAATTCCAGAGATAGATATTACAGCCGCCCAAGACCTTATTGGGAGATGATCGTAAAAAATTGCGCCTTGTTGAAAATCATGGGCCACTACATTTAACTTAAGTTCTCAATTTTGTTAATTATAACTCTATTAATTACGTTTGATAGCTATAAGTTTAAATGAAATGAATGTCTGTGTTTGTGTTTGTGGTTGTGTTTGTGTTTGTGTTTGTGTGTGTTTATGTTTGTGTTTGTGTTTGTGTTTGTGTTTGTGTTTGTGTTTGTGTTTGTGTTTGTGCAGTGTTTGTGCTTGTGCTTGTGCTTGTGCTTGTGCTTGTGCTTGTGCTTGTGCTTGTGCTTGTGCTTGTGCTTGTGCTTGTGCTTGTGCTTGTGCTTGTGCTTGTGCTTGTGCTTGTGCTTGTGCTTGTGCTTGTGCTTGTGCTTGTGCTTGTGCTTGTGCTTGTGCTTGTGCTGCCTGTGCTTGTGCTTGTGTGTGCTTGTGCTTTGCGCTTGTGCTTGTGCTTGTGCTTGTGTGTGCTCTTGTGCTTGTGCTTGTGCTTGTGCTTGCTTGCTGTTTTGTTGTGGTGTGTGTTGTGTGTGTGTGTGTGTTTGTGTTTGTGTGTGTGTGTGTGTGTGTTGTGTGTTGTGTTTGTGTGTGTGTTGTGTGTGTTTGTGTTTGTGTTGTGTGTTGTGTTTGCGTTTGGTTTGCGTTTGTTCCTGCGTTTGCGTTTGCGTTTGCGTTTGCGTTTGCGTTTGCGTTTGCGTTTGCGTTTGCGTTTGCGTAGGGAAAATCAGAACTGGATCAACGCTCATAACATACCGTTCGTATCACGAAACGACAATCCCCCTAATCTACCCCAGGCCCGCCCAATAGAAGAATTTTGAGTAGAAAGGTGTATGATGAAGCACACAAGCCGAAAATGAAGGACAGTTAAGACGGAGGATTTACAGAAAAATTCGAGAGATAGATATTGCAGCCGCCCAAGACCTTATTGGGAGATTGCGCCTTGTTGAAAATCATGGGCCACTACATTTAACTTAAGTTCTCAATTTTGTTAATTATAACTCTATTAATTACGTTTGATAGCTATAAGTTTAAATGAAATGAATGTCTGTGTTTGTGTTTGTGTTTGTGTTTGTGTGTGTTTATGTTTGTGTTTGTGTTTGTGTTTGTGTTGTGTCGTCGTTGTGCCGTGCTTGTGTCAGTTGTGTTGTGCTTGTGCTTGTGCTTGTGCTTGTGCTTGTGCTTGTGCTTGTGCTTGTGCTTGTGCTTGTGCTTGTGCTTGTGCTTGTGCTTGTGCTTGTGCTTGTGCTTGTGCTTGTGCTTGTGCTGGTGCTGGTGCTTGTGTTTGTGCCTGTGCCTGTGCTTGTGCTTGTGCTTGTGCTTTTGCTTGTGTTTGTGTATGTGTTTGTGTTTGTGTTTGTGTTTGTGTTTGTGTTTGTTTGTGTTTTGTGTTTGTGTTTGTGTTGTGTTTGTGTTGTGTTTGTGTGTGTTTGTGTTTGTGTTTGTGTTTGTGTTTGTGTTTGTGTTTGTGTGTGTTGTGTTTGTGTTTGTGTTGTGTTGTGTTTGTGTTTGTGTTTGTGTTTGTGTTTGTGTTTGTGTTTGTGTTTGTGTTTGTGTTTGTGCCTGTGCCTGTGCTTGTGGCTGTGGCTGTGGCTGTGTCTGTGTCTGTGTCTGTGTCTGTGTCTGTGCCTGTGTCTGTGTCTGTGACTGTGTCTGTGTCTGTGTCTGTGTCTGTGTCTGTGTGTTCGTGTTCGTGTTCGTGTTCGTGTTCGTGTTCGCTTTCGTGTCCGTGTCCGTGTCCGTGTCCGTGTCCGTGTCCGTGTCCGTGTCCGTGTCCGTGTCCGTGTCCGTGCCCGTGTCCGTGCTCGTGCTCGTGCTCGTGCTCGTGCTCGTGCTCGTGCTCGTGCTCGTGATCGTGTTCGTGTTCGTGTTCGTGTTCGAGTTTTTTCTTGTGTTTGTGGTTGTGCTTGCGTTTGTGGTCGTGTTCGTGTTAGTGTTCAAGCTTGTGTCCGTGTTCGAGTTCGTGTTCGTGTTCGTGCTCGTGTTCGTGTTCGTGTTCGTGTTCGTGTTCGTGTTCGTTTCGTGTCGTGTCCGTGTCCGTGTCCGTGTCCGTGTCTGTGTCCGTGTCCGTGCCCGTGCCCGTGTCCGTGTCCGTGTCCGTGTCCGTGTCCGTGTCCGTGTCCGTGTCCGTGTCCGTGTCCGTGTCCGTGTTCGTGTTCGTGTTCGTGTTCGTGTTCGTGTTCGTGTTCGTGTTCGTGTTCGTGTTCGTGTTCGTGTTCGTGTACGTGTTCTTGCTCGTGTTCGTGCTCGTGTACGTGATCGTGCTCGTGTTCGTATTTGTGTTCGTGATCGTGTTCTTGTTTGTGGTCGTGATCGTGGTCGTGTTCGTGTGCGTGTTCGTGTTCGTGTTCGTGTTCGTGTTTGTGTTTGTGTTGGCGTTAGCGTTCGCGTTCGCGTTTGCGGTCGCGTTCGCGTCCGCGTTTGCGTTCGTGATCTATTTCGTGTTGGCGTTCGTGACCGTGTTCGCGTTCGCGTTTACGTTTGCGTTTGCGTTAACCCAGCCCTGTACTGATCTCACCTGATCTTTGCTGATCGGATCCTAGAGCATTACTGGGGAAAAATTTTCTTCAGCGCGGATCGCAATTTTTAGATTAATGGCTTTTTGTGCGATCTGTAACGGTTCCCATCCACATGTTCCAGTAGCTTACTTAGCATTCAGAAAGACTCAATTATTAGTGAAGATGTCGGCAAGGTAGCGCTATTAGACCGTACATCATCCGAAATACTAGGGAGAAGGCGGTGATTGTCAATGTCAATCTCAATAGATGATAATCAATAAAAAAAAATTTATTACGTCAACATTTTATGCATAAAAATAATTTCAAATTGGGTCTTTCTGAGTTACTCATGTCGCGATGGCACACGCACGATGATGTCTTTAAAGCATATTGGTTCTGAATGTGCTTCAGCTCGCAATAGAAATTTTTGCCGTACTGTACAACTCTTTATATTCTACTTTAAATGTAAGGCACTCTTAGCGGTATATTGTTTAGTACAATTTACAAATTCTTTGTTAGCACTATAAACGGATTTATGATTCATTTCATAAGGTATTTGTAACCTACATATTTCAATACAGTAAGTTAAATATTAAGTAAATATGGAATGTATGCACAGTATATATTTTCAAATATCTGTATGTATGCAGTAATTGATGTTCAATTTAACATAATATCGAAATGAGATTGTATACTTCAAAGGTATCTGCGAAAAGTAAATCGATTTTTTATAAATATGTTTGAATAAAATAGGTTTGTAAAAATTGTCAATAAACGTAACAAATGTATGAAATATATGAAATACCGTAATAGTGATACGTTTTTCATTAAATTTACTTTTTATTTTATTTCAAATTGTAGATTTAAAGTGAGCAACAAAAAATAATATTAAATTTATTTTCCCTGTGCTTTTAAACAATGCCGGTATGAAAGAGGCAAATATCTCGGTGTGGCAGCGAGACAAATATTGACAAAGAGATTCGAAGTGTGCCCACAAAGCAATATTACGTCGTCATAAATTGTTTATAGTCGAGTTGAAAGGCGAAATTACTTTGTATACCCTTTGTATTCTACACAAGAGTTCATTCTAGTTTGAGGATGCGAGTAAGCCATTGTAAAAAGTTTTCCTCGGCAGATTCCACATCTACAAAATACCACCACATTACTTTTATAAGTACTTATAAAACTACGACTTTTGAATCTGTATGTAAATATTCATTCAATTGACGAATAAACCTATTCAACGGTCTCCCAGAAGACATAGGTACATTGATTTGTAATTTTTTTTCCTCATTATATAGATTCATTGCTTATCGCATGTTGGAGTGGTATAACAAAAGAGCAAAATATTTTTTCACGTAGCGTATAAAATATTTGCTGATCCAAATCATTTACCTATAGAGAACAGATATTGCCAAATATTATTATATCTAATGTCGTTAATATATTTGTTGGTGATTGACTATTTCAAAAACAATGTCATACTTTCAAGTATTAATTAATATAAAAAACTAACCCTTGATCCTTTATTGTGTTAATTATTTGGGTAAAACCCCTTATTAGACTGTACTTTAGAATAAAGGAAAATGTTGATGTCTCCTTACGTATCCGGGATTAAACATTCATCTCAGATACAGCTTAATAGACATATAGATACTTAACTTGAAAAAAGTTTCAGAGCCGCGCGCTACTCTAGAAATATTGATAATATATTTTAAATCTTATTTATTTTTCATACTTATTTGGTTTGGTGTCAAGAAATATTTAAAATCTTTAAAAAACATGTTTACACATTTTCCTATCACATTGATTGCTATTCAGATATTGAAAAAAATTGAACGAATACTTAAGCTCTACCTTAGGATTTCTTTGTCTCCAAACCACGCGTAGATGAAAAAATTGCATAGAACATAATTAATTTATAATTTTTAAATGTATATGCCCGTATTTTTAAATATTAGAAATATATATCTGTTTTTGAAGTATTCGATAAAATTTTACAAAAACTGCATCTAATAACCCCGTATCACAAAAAAAATGTATATATATATATATATATATATATATATATATATATATATATATATTATATCAGGGTGTCCGGTGAGGAACTGTACAAACTGAAATGGTATTATCCTTGGGTCAATTTAAGTAAAAAAAGTCCCATAAACATAGGTCTGATTCGCAATAGTTACCCAGATACAAGCGTTTAAAGTTTATAAATGATCACATATTTTTTCAAAAGTAATTATTATTAGTCAACTGGAAAAACAAAACCGAAACAATCTGTCATTTATTCGTTTGTGTTCTAATAATGACAAAGTGGATTGTAGTAAATTAAGTGTAATTTAAATTTAAAATGCCTTTTCAATTTTCTAACGAAGAGTATGCTGCCATCATTTACATTTATGGATTTTGTGATGGAAATGCGAGAGCTGCCGTTAGGGAATATGAACGAAGATTTCCCAACAGGAGGATTCCAAATCACCAAACCTTTTCTTCTGTGTTTCAACACGTTCGAACTCATGGTTCATTTCCATCAGTTTCAATAAGATCTGATCGTCCTGTGGAGTTAAATGTGAATGAGCAAGAAAACATTCTACAGATGGTTGATCGGAGTCCAGGGTTGAGTGTTAGAAGAATTTCTTCTCGAACGGGAGTCCCCCGTATGTCAGTATGGCAAACATTACATGATGGGCTTTTGTATCCCTATCATACACAAAACGTTCAGCACCTTGAACCTGGAGATTTTGCTTTGCGGTTGAATTTCTGCCAGTGGCCAGAAGAAAAGGTTTGGTGATTTGGAATCCTCCTGTTGGGAAATCTTCGTTCATATTCCCTAACGGCAGCTCTCGCATTTCCATCACAAAATCCATAAATGTAAATGATGTCAGCATACTCTTCGTTAGAAAATTGAAAAGGCATTTTAAATTTAAATTACACTTAATTTACCACAATCCACTTTGTCATTATTAGAACACAAACGAATAAATGACAGATTGTTTCGGTTTTGTTTTTCCAGTTGACTAATAATAATTACTTTTGAAAAAATATGTGATCATTTATAAACTTTAAACACTTGTATCTGGGTATCTATTGCGAATCAGACCTATGTTTATGGGACTTTTTTTACTTAAATTGACCCAAGGAACATACCATTTCAGTTTGTACAGTTCCTTACCGGACACCCTGTATATGCAGGGTGTGCAAATAGTATCACACCAAATGGGATTATGTAGAAACAGTTTGACATTTAGATTTGACCTTTGGTGGGGTTAAATAATACTTAAATACCCATATTTTGATATGAGTTTCATTTGTTTTATGCGACTGGTGTTTGTCAGAGGCAGCCATCTTGAATTTTTTTAAATGGTAACCTAGGTTGAGTTTGGTGTCATTTGGTAGGTAACTGATTTAGAAATACAGCACGATATATCATAAGCTTGTTTATTCTAAAATAACGAAGAAAATTAAACTATTAAACAAATAGTTCAAACAAATAAAACAAAAAAATTGAACAAGAAAATTGACTTACTTAATTGATGAAAATCACAATAACTGCTCAAATTGCTACGCTGGTGATTTTATTTTTCACCTAAAAGGTATTTATCGAAACTTTTAACAATTTCAAGGTGCATTACGTTCTTGAAATAATAATGAAATTAGTTAGAATTCAGAAGAAATGTAATTATTGCATTATTATTAATTAGGATTTTGGTTAAGGTTGTGTTACCCGTGAAACTTAATTTACCAAGCAATTATGAAAAATGTTGCAACGTTATTATTGTTTAGCAACATAATTTAGTACCACCTAACAATTTAAGGTCACCCGTATCACAAAAGTGCATTACTACGCTAGTGCAGTAAGTACGCCATTCTCATCGTAGTGCAGGCTTCACATCTAAAACAACCGCCGTGATGACAGAATAACGAACATATATATATATATATATATATATATATATATATATATATATATATATATATATATATATATATATATATATATATATATATATATATATATATGCAATACATATACAGGGTGTGCAAATAATATCGCACCAAATGGGATTATGTAGAAACGGTTTAACATTTGACCTTTGGTGGGGTTAAATAATACATAAGACAGCCTAGGTTGAGTTTGGTGTCATTTGGCAGAAATACAGCACGGTGTATCATAAGCTTGTTTATTCTAAAATAACGAAGAAAATTAAACTATTAAACAAATAGTTCAAGCGAATAAAACCAAAGAATTGAAAAAGAAAATTGAGTTACTTAATTGGTGAAAATTGATGAAAATAACTGCTCAAATTGATGTCCATTCACTTCTTGACAATATCTAAGTCTATCAACAAAAGCACGCAATGCATTTTGCAGATATGCCGGAGGAATGTTTGTGATCGCAATTCTGATTCGAGTTTCTAATTCACCTAATGTTATTAGCCTGTTAAATAATTAAATAAATAAATAAACACACTTATTTCCACAGAAACCAAACCGTATTTTACATGTGACTCTACATGAGAAAAACAAGCTTGTAATAATATCGTATTGTAGTATTTACTATCAGTTCGAGTTAAAAAAGCGATAAAGGGTATTAGAAATTGCTAAAATTGATAACAATCAATGGAGAACACAGAAATGCTACATTTGAATTAAATTTTTGTATAAGTTATATTTATTTACAGCCGTTTGTCAGGAAATGTTCCCTCTACTCTATTTATGTATGTTTTAACCCCACCAAATGTCAAATCTAAAAGTCAAACCATTTCTACATAATCCCATTTTGTGCAATACTATTTGCACACCCTATATATATATATATATATATATATATATATATATATATATATATATATATTGGAAAGTTAATTTGTCTTGTATGATTTTGGATATTAATAGGAAATCATATTCATTATTTAACTTATGTTTTGAAGCTTATCGTCCACCGATTGGAATAAGTACCGACATAACTAAAAAAATGGGTTTTAAGGAAAATTGTGCCTGCGTGAGTGCGTGCATACTTGCGTTCGTGTGTGCGTGCGTGCGTGTGTGTGCGTGGGCGCGCGCGCGTGCGTGCGTGCATGCGAGTGTCCGTGTGTGTGTGTGTGTGTTAAATGCGATCAGGATAGGATTGGATGATAGTCGCACATGATGTGCGTATACGCAGCGATCATGCCGCTACATGTGTATGAGGACAATCCCCTGAAAAAATCTCATACAAGGCAGACGGTAACGGGGATCGAACCCATTACGTCCCGAATACTAAGCAGGCTGTGTTACCACATATCCAACTCGCTCGGTTTATTAACGTACTTGGTTTTGTTAGATTACACGAAAGCCATCGGTACGTTGGATCATAAGTTAATGGCAGCAATCTTGAGCTATATAGGATTAAGGTTAGAAGCCTGTGCTCTTATTTCTAGTTTCCTGTCTGAAAGATATCAACCTGTTTTCTGGTCTTACATCTGGGGTTCCTCAAGGATACATTCTTGGTCCCTTGCTATTCCTAATATAGACATCCAATTTAAATAGTTGTTTGGACTCGTGTAATTATCATCATTACGCTGACACTCAGCTGTATCTTTCGTGTGAACCAAATAAAGAAACTCAAGCGCTGGCTGCCATCAATTATGACCTAGCTTTAATTTATCACCTTTCATTAGATCATTGTTTTGTAATTAATCAAAAAAAAACCTGCCATAGTATTTGGAAAAATTTTTCTGAGATCTATGTAAATAATACAGCGATTTCACTTCAAGATCATACATGAATTAAAAATTGATTTATCCTCAACGTCAATACCTTCCTCTACTCTTGAAGAAACGCCTTTGTGAAAACTTGGATTTATCACTCCTCGATTACAACGATGTAATTTATGGTCCTTGTTTAAAAGGCACAGTCAAATATCGTATTCAAAAGCTACAAAGCTACTGACTTCGGGATACAAAAATACGACCATATTCATTATAAATTAAAAGAAATTGGATGCTAGACATGTATAGTAGGCGCTACCTTCACACAGCTAGCTCAATATACAAACTGCTCAACTTTAAATCTCCAGCTTATTTATATCTCAGTATCTCTCTTCGTTGTGATGTTCATAATCTTAATCTTAGGTTTAAAGGTAGTTTAACGCCTCCCCTCAATATTACTGTCATTCGTGAACGTTAATTTTCATATAATATAGTCAAAATATTTAATAATCATTCATATCAATTCTCAAACTATTCTTTTAATAAATTTAAACGATATTTTTGTAATGGTCTGCTGAAAAATTAATAAAACAAAAAAATATGCGTAGATGGGCTATACTATACTATGCTACATAGTTCAAAAGTTATATTGATGTGCTTACTACTGTGACGAATATAGGGTTAAGTGAAAGAACAATTAACTAGTTGAACTTCTCTAAATTTAACCTCCATAAAGCAAATAAAGGGCTTTATTACTATTATTATTATTAAAGTCTAAAGCTCTTGCATTTGTATAAACGTTATTAGCATTTATGTAAATATTAAATCCTTAAATGCATGACTTTTATAATAAAGTTTACTTAATTTACATGGATAAAAATACAATTTTGGTGCTTTGCATTGAATGAAATTACACTAAAGAACTTTATTGTATTCCTAAACGGAAAGTTATATTTTAAATTTTAACTTATGTATTTTTATGATTTTAAATTGTTTACTAGGATGGATATAAGAAAGAAATCAAGACTATACTATGTACATTTCTTACAAGCGAAAATATAAATAAAGCAAAAATATTCTCCCTCTTTAAACTACATACTCTTAATATTCATAAGTTAAGTCATGTACTAACCACATCAGATTTTTTTTATACTGACGTCAAACACCATGACATTTTTTTAAATATGAAAAGTATCACATTCGTTTTGTGTATCTTGAGGACGTGTAAAATCTTCGCGCAGGTTGAATTGAATGAAGTAAACAACGCGATTTTTTTAAACAATAGAAAATTACACAAAGAAATAAATTATCTCTAATTATTATTGGTAATTTTCGGTAGTATAAATTCTATTTTTTTTTATTTCAACTGCGGGTAAAAACTTTTATTTGTTACTCATTTGTAAACATCAATTTAACCAAATACTGTATTAATCACGAAAATTCATTTTGACAAGTTAGTAACTTCTAAAATCTTTACAAGTTAATTTTTTTTAAGAAAGGGAACTATTTATGTAATATTACACCCAAAAGATTTGTTCTAGGAAATGCAACTGCCAGTTTTACAAATTAGTAGCATTATTTACATTCGAAAAACTGTGTTCTATTTGCATCATCTTATATTGTAGGAAGCAGACCGCAAAATTTTATTATTGTAGCAGACATTTTTAAATCGCAATTGTTACCGCGATAGAAAAGTTAATTAATGGGGTTTAACATATTTTATTAAATATTAAGTCGTTGTTTGACCATGGTTTTCGGGATATTTTATTTCTGTAACTAATATTTGGCTAAGAGTTGAAAAACATGTGTTTGGGGTTTAACTAGCAGGTGTACGCCTAAAAGCTGCTTTACTATCTCTGTTTGGTACTTGGAAATTTGATATTATATGTAGAGTTTGTCTACGGACGAGTGCATATTTTTAAAATTAAGATTTCGTTCAATAATTAATATGAAACTGTTCCAACGTAATGTTTCTTGTTTTTTTATTACTTTTGAAAAACGGGGGTTGATTTTCGGGAGTAAATATAGTTAGTTTGAAATCGGAGGGAAAGGCAGTTGTAGTTAGAGTTTCAATTGAGTAAGATCGATCGGGGTGTTTGATTAAATACCTTCATTGTATACAGTCTGTATATAAATATTTGATTGTATACATTCTTGGAAAACTCATACCGCGAATTTCTTTTTTTCTTTTACTAAACTAAATATTCGAGTGCGTGAAAACAATATATGTATAAAAAATCGTTAGCGTCTTGGGTTTAAATGGCGTATCGTAACCCGTTGAATATTGGTGAATAAGTGGTTAATTGAACCGAGCTGGTAGCGTAGTGGTGACACTACCTGCTTAGCATTCGGGAGGTAATGGGTTCCATCCCCGTTACCGTCTATCTTGTCTGAGGTTTTTTCAGGGGGGTTTCCTCATACACATGTAGCGGCATGGTCACTGGGTATATGCACACCATGTGCGGCTACTTAGGCGAATGCTGGAGTAGTATTTCCTTCCTCAGAACCCTAACTCCGTTCCTTCTGATCCTATCCTGACCACAACCATCCTTAATCCCACCATGCATATATACGTAATGTATGTATGCTGGGAATCCGTGATTGTGGCTGAAGGATCTCGGAAAGCTCGAGCAGCCCGCCCTCCCCCTTGGGGAGGGAATGAAATACATGGCCTTTTCCTTTTTTTTTGGTTAATTGAAGGATCATAATATTCAACGTAAGTAGGTATTTTTAATGTAATTTAAGCTCTCAGTAACCAATTCTGCAAGTGTATGTAACGTATTAAATATCGACCATTGCCTTACAAAGGAATGTCATTCACACGCAGGCTCATTAAGCTAAAATCTGCTCAAATAAAAGACAGTACAGGGCTTCCTCTCAATCTGGTATTTGGGTGAATTAGCATTTTTGTTTGTTGTTTATATTTACATTTGTGTAGATGTGGGCGTGGACAAGCGCGTACAGGATAAAGCTTGGTTATAACTGTAAAAGGCAATTGCCGAGTGTTTACATACTCCCGGATCCAGATGACCATTAAACACCTTGAATTTTATTTTTATTGTTTTATTATTGTATGTATGAATATGTAACCTGAGAAACGCTGTATTTTTCTAACGCTTACAAAGTCTTTCTTATACCCTTCGCGTACTCCTTTTGCGTTCCTTCAGTAGTTATTACTGCCTTTTTGAGCCATTGGTAACAGGCTATCTGCTGCCCGATCTGCATATCGCTAGCTTCCATGTACCATTTGCCCTGTTACTAAACGTTCTCGGTCGAATGCGCCTTCGCAACCTTATACACTTGCGAAGTATTTTTCAGACAATAACCACTTATGTAAACTGCAAACGGCCAAAACTACAGAGTCCACATGTTGTTGATCACGAAGAACCGGTTTCCTGAATACTATAATTACAGTAGACTTAATGCCAATGGCGTTTTCCACTGTTCCCCTTGCTTTAGAGAGTCTGTAGTTATAAGTTCTCATGGAACATGGACTATAAAATGCACATGGCTTCATAATATGGGATTGCAAAGGAATAACGTCGTCTGCTACAAAATCATGTGACACATAATCTTTTTCCTGGGGAAGGAGTCATTTTCGAAATCTCTTTTCTGCAGTTTGAATAAACTGACTCTGAAAACTCCCCCTCTGACACTCTTCCATTGTTTCCAACTGTGACGATTAGGAATTTGCAGGTGGCATTAACAATTACCATTAAGACAACACTGTATTTGGACAAGAATATGGTTACTGTAAATGACACCCAAACATTTAGGGACTTGGTTGGTTTATTGTAGACGCTGCCTGTAAGAAAAGTAAAAAAAATAACATTTGAATGTAATACATAACTTATTTAATTAATTAAGCCTCTAACAGGCCAATTTTAATTTCAGAATTTTACTTTATATCTTATAAAAATTTTGCAAATCAACAATTTTCGTGTCATTTTGGATCTATTTTTTTTACAAAATTCTGAGTCATATTGCTAAAATTTGTCTTATAAAGATTTATATTCGATCATTGCACACTTCTGGTGGAAAATTATGAAATGAAGAAATGATTCTTACATTGAAAGATCATTCAAACTTACAAATACTTCTATTACAGTAGTTTATTAAAATTCTTGCATAACAGTTTCTTTACCCAAATCTAAAAACTTCTTCGGTACTCTGAAACTACTTGTACTATAAACTGCGTTTGTTCTTCATTATGAGTCAGAATATTGTTACACTGTTCTATTAATTGCGCAGCTCTCTCTGCGGTATCATTTACGATCTTTAAGCTTCTTACAATTTGTCGACCTTTCCCAAAATCCTCATTTTGACTCCATGTTGCAGGATCAGTGTTCAAAAAATCATTTTGTATAGAAACAACTAATGTTTGTCAAATCTAGCATTACGCGTTTGCCATAAGTCTGTTCTTCATTCGAGTTTAATTGAGCCAACATTCTACGCTTCACATCTACTGACACAGTGTTATCAAAGAAAGCCATTGCAGAAATTTCTGAATTCAGATACCACAGTGATTAGCAAATTTACATAAAGCTATGTCTGCTGCTTGTGACTTAATGTGTTTGTAATCGTAAAGTTTCTTAAGAAACTGTAAATCATGATTCGGCGCTTGCGTTGCACTTGGAGCAGTAAACCACGCTTGTACATAAATCTTCACGACAAAAACACAAACATCGCACAAAGCTTTCTCTTCATGGGCAGTCAACTTAAATTGTTCTCGAAACAAATATATTTTTAAACAATATATTGCTTTGGACATGAAGCGTGCGTGATGGTCAGCTCCAGGATATCGAAATTTCACACAACCTGGTGCAACTACTCCAAGCAATAGTAAGCTCTACCAGCTCTTTATAATCATGACGAGGTTGTTTGGTCTTCAAGGTTCCGTTTACAAATTTGATAATGCCATCAGTATTCTTCGTCAACACATTCTTCACTTTCTCCTTTTTTATTCCTGTAAGATATCTTGTTTTATCAAAAGAATTCCAAGCATCTTTGAATCTTCTTAATAGCGGAACATGAGGACCACTGGAACCTGACATTTTTGATTCAGCTTTGTGGATGATCTGCGAAATAGTGTTTTAGTTCAATTCGAACGCATTCCAGCTCGTACTATTCAACGGGCTATAAGTAACATGCGAAAACGAATTCAACTATTCGATATTCGAACACTTACTGTAAATTTAATTACATAATTCTAAATAATTTTATTTGTTGTTATTTATTCTTGATTGGGTCAATTTATTTACTTAGCTTTTTATTTTCGTATTGAGATAAAAATTAGCCATAAAGCATTTCTTCATTATTGATATTTCTTAATAAGTTTACTGAGAAATAGTTCAAGTCTTAATCAGTGGTTGAGTCAGTACTTTTGTTTTTATTAATTTTGAAGTTATACGTATGTAACTCAATCACAAAAAATTAAATTGTGAAATTAAAAATAATGCAAAACGTAAAATGTGATACATTTTTGGATTGGCAATAAAATATGGAAAATTTTTATGTAAATATGAAATATGGCGTCCATAAGAAAAATAAAGTTGTTAAAAAATAATGATTCTGATTTGAGTAAAAAAATCTATCTAGATAGTTGAATGCGGAATAAAAAGTGGCAATGAAAATTTTTTTACAGATTTGAAAAATAATTATAAATAAAATAGTTATAACGAAAAAACAAAAACGACAATTTTCAGTTTTTTTCAGATAAAACAAAAACGCATCGAGCTATTTCAAATTATTAAGCAGCAATAAATTTAGCAACTTTGCCAAATTTAAACATATATTCTAGCTCTTATAAAAAGCGAGATCCCCATGGTGGCCCTTGAATTTGAAGCCTGTATATATATATATATATATATATATATATATATATATATATATATATATATATATATATATATATATATATATATATATTTGTAGCACAAATAAAACACATTCCTCGTTTTACAAGGCTGTTGTCTTTTTAAGTTCTGCTCTTCAGCTTTTTTCAAACGTTTAAGTTTCTTTCCTTGATTTTTTATCTTTTTCAATTCTGACTCTTTCCTTTTCCTCCATTTATTTTTTAAAACTACTTCCACTTATAACAAAGGACTGCCTTTCAGTAGCCTTCTTACCTTTCCTTTCTGGTGTTTTGGCTTGTTCTAGGAAAATATGTAACAATCTTGGTGGCTCCTGTGCCGTTTCTACATTTTTCTTGGACAATTCGTTCGTTTTATTTTCCTCAAACTGATTCGTATACTCTACTTGCCCTTCGTCCGACATCAGTGTTTCGATTGTATTGGTCATATCTTGATCAGAATGTATTCTATTTTCTATAACTTCAGGTAAATTTGGTTCATCTTTCTCTTTTAAAAGTATATTGTCAATTATGCAAATTCGATTTTCGAATGATGTTTCTACGTTCGGCGCATGTTCATTATAACTTCTTCCGAAAGTCCGTCTGTAAACTCAACATCGACATCGCCATTCGTATCAAAATAAATCTCTTCCGTAAAAGTATCTTTACCTGTTTCGGAAAATTGATTTGAGGTCACATCGTCCTTGGAATTTGGTAATAAATAAGAATATATTTTTTGAAGAACTGAAAAATAGGAACAATCTTCATGTCTAGGTTTTAATTCCTTTAATTCGAGTAGTAATAAGCTGAAACTAGTCAGCTGTCATAACAGATTTGTCTTCATTCGAAGAATCGATTGAATTTTTATTCCAAGGCCACATGTCCTAGAACCATGTTTAATACTATCTGATTTTAAGTGGGAAATAGCTTGTTCTAAGATAGGAGCTAAATGCTGTTTTCCCAACTGCAAATAAGAATTTTTACTGCGCCACAGCATCACACCGTCCATCCACAAATAATATAACGGGTAATTGGACATTTTTATCCTTTAACTGCTTTGAAAATACGTTTTTAATATAATCGACAAAGCGCTCGAATTTCAGCCATCTATTGTCATTTAGATCTATACTCCAGCTGTCTGGAATACTGTCTACAATAGGTTTAGAAAGTCTTTTATTGGGAAAATAATCATCGGAGGAACTAAGTCACCATAGGCTGCAAACTAAACATGACTGTTAGGTTTTGTTTTGCTTGCCTACGGTCCTCACACACATTATTAACACCCTTAGGAGTTAAAATTTTGCTCAATTTTGGGCAGAATTGAAAGCACGTTTCGTCTCCGTTGAACAACTTCGACGGATCTTCTAATATACTGAAAACATTATTGGACTTCAGATAATTCTCGATTTCATCACACGATTTGTGAATATCCGATTTTTAGATTGTTACGGACGAAAATGAAATTAAAACGGCAGGCTACAGATAATTAGAGTGAATCGGACTAGCTCGGTGGGAAGGAGGGCGTGTTTTTGAATTTAAAAGTACTGAAGGTGGTTAGTCGTATTGTCAAAAGTCGCAAATAAGGGTGCGTCGTAATTAGAATCAAGTCAAGTAGAGTAAAGGGCGCCAGACTGGTATTAAGACGATATCGGTAAGGATACACCTGGGCACACGTATATAAATCACCCTTCAACAGTCAAAAGATCTCACTTACTTTACGTCGGCTACCTCCAGATGTACGTCCGAGATGCTTCGAAACTTTAGCTCTAGAACAAATCTTAAAAATACCCACACGCTCATGTACTAAAGGAGCGTGTGCGCAAATCAGCTGTTGGGATTCAATGACTTCTTTAACTTGAAATTTTGTAACGTTACCCCCAACGTTTGTGAACAAAATACACTCAAAGACAATAAAAAATAATTAACGTTAAATGTTACGCTTAAATCTTATTAACTCAAATTTAAATACTACTCACCTCCAAAGCTCTATCATTAATTGAACTCCAAACTAAAACAATTAGACATAAACTAGATAAACGCCATTTAAAATTCCTCTAATCGGTTACGTTAAACCACACAAAATATTTAATAAAACTCAAAAAAATAAAACTGTATGACACTAAATGCTTCAGTTGTAGGAAATTACCACTGGTTACTTTTAAAATGAATCAATAAAATCGAAATCAAAATTTAGCTCTCAATTAATTTTTTAGTTTGAATTAATCACATCACTACTTTTCGTAAATTATTGCTTTCACTGGTCGGGAGAAGATCACAAATAACACTATAAAGTTCAATTAATTGTTCATTTATTCTATATCTATATCAGAAAACACACAAGATACATATATTTACTGTTCAATTTAAAATCCTAAATTTTAGAATACGGGAGCATAAGTAGGTCAACCTTGTAAGCTTACCAGATTTTAATTTTAAATTACGGAAATGAAATTACCTAAATATGGTTAAAATTCAAAATATTACGTAAACAAGTGGTCACTCAGCACCAATTTTACCAAACGAAATTTTCATATACATAAATTTGCAGTACATTTCATTAAATAATAATAAAAAAAAAACAAAATACCAAAGATAGCGCAAATAAAATAGTTCGTCGACCTTTTAATTGATACTAACGTGAGAGCATCAATTTCCGCAAAGTAACACCAAAACAAAACGCCTGAGTGTATTCGCACAAACAGAGATATGATAAGATAATATCAATAACGTACAGTATTGAGTTACCTTCTACACAGAACTCTTGAATACGTCTTCACCAGGTACCAATGAAAGCAAAACGGACGGGATCGGCTTCAGGACACTTGTTGCACGTTCTCGATCGGCAAGGCAAATCCATGTGGCAATTTCCTAGTTTTAAATTTCGATAGCGATACGCTTACGTTAATTGGTTAGGGCGTTATCTAGTTTATCTGCACAGAACAAATCGCTTTTACCCACGAAATATGTACACACTATCTGCATAATGTTACATTAATTCCGTAGCTCTATTTACAAGTCTTTTTAATATTAAAACGAAAAATGGCTATTTATAAATTATTTACAGTGAGACTTTCGTCTGTTGCAGCTGATCTTATTACGGGGGGAAATAAAACGTTGTGCATTCACAATGGTTTTATTCGAAAATATAAATCCGCATTTAGCGCGTCTCAAAATTTACTACCAAGATGCACACATCCCTTTGTGAAATGTTCGTTAATTGACCCCACGGTACGTAACTTCAAAAGAAATAACCAGGAGGGATGAACGTCTACACAAATATCCATCAAACTGGTGTTTTAGTTGTAAACAACTTCAAACAAATGCTCCGAAAGGTTCGGTCCTCCAGGTATTCGAAAAAAAAGCTCAACCCAACCCATAGATCATATCCTTTACTCACGAACGTCAGATCAAGAATCCCCGCGCAAAATAAACGGCCTCGCCCCCTCTCCATAATATTGCACCACATTTATCAACCAAACTGCTGACACTATGGCGTGTACGACTCAAGTGCAAATTGTCGTCCACAAATTTATTCCCTTAAGGATAACGATAATTACTTAACACTAATGGACCGAGATACTATACTTCGCAGAAAAACGGCGTCAATTACTAAACGCTATAAGTAAAATTAACATCAACAACCCCTGATGATCTTATCCTACAATCTAATGCGAACTTTGCTTATCTACAAGTACATTTTATTTTAACGAAACCTTTTATGAAAATTCACAGGAAAACTAATTTAGATTCAACTCTAAAATTTCCTATTTCCAATTAACTAATCCACAAAATATATAATTGCCAATTCCAGAAATTAAATCTAAATGGCAATACGAAAAGCTTAACTCGAAAACAACTACACTTTAAAAAAATCAAACAATGTATTGTTACTTGCACTTGTACCGTCATGAAAAAAGTTTCGTTAGCGTAATTTGAGTCACTAGCAAATATATATATATATATATATATATATATATATATATATATATATATATATATATATATATATACGTGTCCCAGATAACATTTCCAGCATGGGGATCTCGCTTATTATAAAAGATACAGATTTGGTTAAATTAGATGAATTACTCCTAAGGATTAGTGAAATTATAGGACACTCCAATTTCCAAATTTTATGGCAAGAAAGAAAAATGTCAAATTTCTTTTTCTTGTAATATATATATATATATATATATATATATATATATATATATATATATATATATATATATATATATATATATATATATATATATATATACAGGGTGTTTAAAAAGATGCGGAAATATTAAAGGGGGTGATTTCCCAGGTCATTTTATACAATAAAGTTCCTATAAACATAGGTCCACAAACGCTTCGTTACCGATCTACAGCGTGTTGAAGTTTAATTTAAAAAAACAGTCAAAATTAGATTTTTCCAAAACGGCTTGAGATATCATAATGAAACTTTACGCGTGTCAGTAGCTGTGGGAGACGCATATTTTGCAATACAACACGATGTTTCAGTCGTACCATTGGCGCGCGTATTGGCACGTCACAGGCTATTTTTCAAGAAAAAGTAGGATGCCGCTGATTTCTCTAAAAATAAAAAATATTTTATAATTCTTTGTTCAATTGTGAAGAAAAAAGCTCTCTTGACTTTTTATCGTACGACGTACCGTTTTTGGGTAAAAAAAACATTTTAGTGCATGTCCATTTATTACAGAAAAAGTTTTAAAAATCAAGGGTTTCATTTAAGGGCAAAAACAAATATTTCGCCAAACCAAAAATTTTACCAACCAAAAATTACAAAAACTGTTCAAAGTGACCACCTCGAGCTCGGATGCAAGAATCCAATCTTCTCCTCATTGATTGGTGAATTCTCTCAAAAACACCAGGATCTGTTTTAATTGAGTTGCACCCAGCAATGATTCGATTTCTTAAGGCTTCTACGTTTTCCAATGGAGTACACCAAGGACTTCAAATGGCCCCACGGAAAAAATCAAGGGGATTTAAGTCCGGGGATCGTGCAGGCTATAAGTGGGGTCCACCCCGGCCAATCCAACGATTTCCGTATGCTTGTGTTAAGAAATCACGAGCTACTTGACTAAAGTGGGCTGGTGCGCCATCGTGCATATACCACATTGCATCTCTAATTGCTAATGGTACGTCCTCCAGACATTCAGGGAGCGTGTTTTCCAAAAAGTTGAGATACACCTCTCCGGTAAGTCTCCCGGGTAGAAATACCGGTCCAATTAGGCAGTCACCCACAATTCTAATCCAAATGTTCAAAGAAAACTGATGTCGAAAACGATCTTCAACAATTTCATTTGGATTTTCATCTCACCATACATGGTTATTATGGAAATTCCGTATTGCATTTCTTGAAAATCTCGCTTCATCGGTGAACAGAATCAACATCAGGAGTTGAGGGATTTGAACCATTTTGTGCAAAAGCCATTGACAGAATGCAATACGAGGAGGAAAATCAGTAGGAAGAAGTGCTTGAACGCGTTGTATATGGAATGGATACAACAAATTTTCCTTAAGAATGTGCCAAATAGTCCCATTACTTACATCCAAAGCGTCAGCAATTTTTCGAGTAGAAGTACCTCGACCTTCTTCAATCATGTCCTCTTCCAGCTCTACTGTTCTTGCTGTCCTTGGCCTTCCTGCTCCTCCATTTCGTCTTAATGTGCCTGTTTCATAAAAACGCCGACGAATACATTCCCAAGTTTTTCTATCAGGAGCAATACGGCCCGGAAATCTTTCAGTATACAACCGCCTAGCTTCTAATGCATTCCCATCAGCAAGTCCATAAGTGTAGTGCATGTCGGTCATCTCGGCATTCGTACAGCGAATCATGATATGGAACTTCAACAAATTCGACACATACAAAATTATTAATCACGAGAATCATTCAATATGTCAGTGTATAATACAGGAATGTTTAAAAATATTTTTGTACGCATGATAAATGGACATACACCAAAATGTTTTTGTTACTCAAAAACGGTACGTCGTACGATAAAAAGTCAAGAGAGCTTTTTTCTTCACAATTGAACAAAGAATTATAAAATATTTTTTATTTTTAGAGAAATCAGCGGCATCCTACTTTTATCTTGAAAAATAGCCTGTGGCTTGCCAATACGCGCGCCAATGGTACGACTGAAACATCGTGTTGTATTGCAAAGTATGCGTCTCCCACAGCTATTGACACGCGTAAAATTTCATTATGATATCTCAAGCTGGAAAAATCTAATTTTGACTGTTTTTTTTAATTAAACTTCAACACGCTGTAGATCGGTAACGAAGCGTTTGCGGACCTATGTTTATAGGAACTTTATTGTATAAAATGACCTGGGCAATCACTCCGTTTAATATTGCCGCATCTTTTTTAAACACCCTGTATATATATATATATATATATATATATATATATATATATATATATATATATATATATGCACATATATACAGGGAGCTCAAATACACATGACAAGATGAAACCGGTGTAACTGCTTCAGGTGTCCTCCTAGTTAAAATTGGATGTCACTTTAGAAACGGCGTTTTTCTCTGAGCATTATATAAAAATTCTTTAACGGATAACTGCAAATCATATTCATACTTTCAAGAATCCAATTGACTAACGCGTCTTCCTCCACTGCCGAAAGATATGTTTATGGTACTGAACGAGTTTTTTTAAACTTGTAACTTTAACTTCGGTATTCCATATTTTTTGAGACCGTTTTTTTTTGATGCCACACTTTTTATTTCTTCTAAAACTTTCTGTAGGATTACTACAGTGCAATTATATAGCAGTTTTTCATTTTTCTTTCTTACTGTTTTTATTTTCGGCATGTAAAGCAAGAAACATTAATTTTAACAACAATGGGAACCCCGTAGGATATTTCATAGCTAATTATTGATTAGCATAAACCTGATTTTATAAGTCAATTGTTGCCCCCCCCCCCCTTAAATAACCCTAAACGATAATTTCGTGCCAATAACCTCACTTTATTTGCTAAATAAATCCACCTTAAATCAATCTAAATAAATTATGAACTCAAGTAAATATATATAAAAATCACGTAACTATACCAACATTTTAAGGAATATCGTAAAATCTTACCTTGTTTCAGAACTTGTGGTACTTTTTACGGCAGTATTATAATTATACCACCATCAACTCACGTTCGAACAAATGACATAGACGAAACAGTATTGCCAGATTTCACAGGATTTCATTGTAATATATTCTGGATATAATGTCAAATTTATCAAACCTAAAGTTAACCTATGAGTGCCAACGATAGGATGAGTGCCAACCACTGGGAGTTTTACCCTACCAGCTTACCAGATGCTAAACGTTGATACAATATTTAGAAATTTTTAAGATGTAGCACTATAACCGTATAACAGTAAGTATATATTTTAATAATTTTGATCTGAAATGTTCAATTTAGTATATTTTTTTAGATTTACAAAGTATAATTGTGTGATTATGGTGCTGTGGAGTTTTTATAACGTGAGTTGTACTTTTATCAGGGGCGTAGCTAACCTGGAGCAGCTGGAGCAAACTGCTACGAGCCCATGAATTGGAGGGTGCACGAGTCAGGGAGCGCAAATTTTAAAACAGCTTATTATAGTGTTATTTTACTAAATAGCTTTATCAGGCGATAAAATATGTTTAATCAATATATGTACACAATTTGACAATACTTAATAAATGTTGTGTGTGCTGTGCGACTGCTTAAAAACTGAAATGTATTGTAATTGTACCTCAAGTATTAGTTTTTCGAGGGCACTCTATGACGTAATCGTGTTGTAGTCACTTTCAATTTTGAAAATGCCCTTTGGTTTGAAAAAAAATATGAACGCGGCGATAAGCAGTTTAAAAAAACATCTATGCAAAGTTGCAACTTATTATCCTTCGTTCTTACGAAAAAGATGTTTTTGAACTTTTGCCTTTGTAATAAGCCCAAATTCAAAGCATCTTCTTAATTCTTACAAAAAACAGTATTTAAAATACCAGGCGGCATGGGTTTTACATAACTTGTCATTCAATTTCAATAGAAAAAAATAATACATACCTACTGTGAGAAAAATTGTAAATATTGTAATGATTAAGTTTTTGTACGTTCTCAGCAATGTTTATTTAATTTGATATATGTTGCGGTTTTAAAATAAGGCGTTTAAGCACGTACTGTTTATATAAGCAAAATACGATTTTCAAGGAACGATTACTAGTACTACTTACTAGTTGACAGCTTGTAAAAGAATAATAACAGAGATGTGTCGTTTGACGAGTGTAGACGTTTCTTTCAATACTCAATAAGATACTTTAATGCTTGATTGCAAAATTTTTCATTGTTCCTTCGACACCCCCGTAAATACGCCACTAACACGATAACAAGTTATAGTACACGAGTACCGGAGTACATACTCAGTGTTTCTTTGTTTAGTTTGTGAACTTTAAGTTGATTTTTGAATAAAAGTGTTAATATTTTATAAACTTATTAAGTGTACTGATAGTCAATTAATGTTTCCTTAAGTGACTTTGTCTTTGGACAATTTTGACTATATTGATGGACTATTATTTAAATAATTAAACTGATTTGTGTGCTGCAGTGTTCTTGATTCGTGAATCAGTGATTCGTCGACATTATAGTAGGTATTTGTTATGAACAAATAAGTTCAAAAGTAAATTTGTAATTAAAAATTATTATTAATTTTATTAAATGCATAAATATAAAGTTTACCTCGAGTAGGATTTGAACATACGACTGTACTTTACTAGAGTACCGCTCTAACCTGCCTGCAATATCGCAAGGATTCACACATACCATATATCCTTGCGACATTGCATGCTCACATTCAATTAATATAAGTAATTTGACTGTAATCTCATCATATTTAGAATTTACATCAGTTCTACATACATAAAGACAAAATTTACATCGATTGCGGCTTGAATCTCGATGGCGCAGTTGGTTAGCGCGGTACTCTAGCAAAGTACAGGTCGTATGTTTAAATCCTACTCGAGTTAAACTTTTTATTTATATACAAAGTGCGCCACGGAAACGGGCGATTTGTAAGACATAAAAAATAACTAAATCATTTTATTAAGAAAATTAAAAACTATTTCACGTTAACATATATAAAATAGCATTTTATTTCTTAAAAATAACGTTTACGAGATGTCCACCATTTCTATGCAAACATTCTTCCAAACGTAGAGGCAAGCTATGCATAACATTGCGTAACATTTCAACAGGTATCCGGTTGATTTCTTCTTCATCAATGTTCTGTGGGCGATGTGCGAAAACTTTAGTCTTTAAGTAGCCCCACAGAAAAAAATCACACGCCGACAAATCCGGAGATCTCGCTGGCCAAGGAATGTTTCCATTCTTAGAAATGATGTGATCGGGAAACAGTCGGTTTAGGGCTTCTATAGATATTCTGGCAGATTGTGCAGTTACCCCGTCTTGCTGAAACAAGGTATCGACATTTATCTGTGGAGGTAACGCTAGCCTAGGTCTTAGAAATGTCTCGATCATTCCAACAGAACGGCCTGATGTAACTGTCACTGCATTTCCATTGTCATCTTCGAAGAAAAATGGACCAATTACTCCAAAGGACGAAATTGCACACCACACTGTCACTCTTGCACTATGTAGTGGTTTTTGATGAAGAACTCTAGGGTTTTCATGTGTCCAGTATCGAAAATTCTTCTTGTTTACGAATCCTGAGAGATGAAAATGAGCTTCATCACTCCTTATCACATTGTCAATCAAATTTGCATGATTGCAACAAACAAACAAATGCAAACAAATCACTATTGAAGTTTGAACGACTTATGAAGTCATTTGGTTCTAATTCTTGCACAATCTGAATTTTATATGGTTTAAAATGCAAGTCCTTGTGTAAAATTCTTCTTAAGGTTGTCGCTGAAATTCCCAGCGAAATTGAGTGACGCCGTGCAGAACGTTGTGGACTTCTTACCATAGCTTCCTGACTCTCTGAATGGTTTGCGGTGTTCTCACTGGATTCAATCTCCGGTGGGGCTTCCGTTTGAGCGATGAAGCTGTTTTTTCAAAATTTTTAACCCAAATTTTGATAGCATGCGCAGAAGGCACAGCATTATTACGATCAATCTTAAAATGGTTGCGAAACATTCTCTGAACTACTACGTAACTGTTACTTCTGTGGAATGCTCTTACGGCAAATGAACGGTGTTCAGCTGACTACTGTTGCATTTTGACAAAATGCTGTTAAACTGACAATAACCTAAAAGTAACAGCAGCCTCTAATTATTTGAAGTTTGAAGTTTACGCCAGTTTACATGGCGCACCTTGTATTTAATAAAATTAATAATAATTTTTAATTATAGTAAGTAGTTTATTTATTTTTAAATTTGTATCTTAATCAAGTTAGATACATAATGTTGAATTTAATTTTATACCGAAAAATATTAATTGAAGAGTATAATATTTTGATTTTCATATGGCATTCTTCGTTACTTATGCTTTCTAATTTTAAAACGAATTTCTTAAAGTTGTAAATAAAGGAATAGTAGTAGTAAGGGGACACCTTAACGCATCTGGCAACACCGCTTTTTTACGTCACAAGCCCGCCCACGTGGGGGACCGGGTTTTCCACCCTTATTTTTACTCGCTTACGTGTAGGACGTATTTTTTCACCCCTATTTTTTACACATCCACGTGTGAGACCGTATTTTCAACCCTTTTTCATCCCTAATTTTACGTACACCTACGGGGAAGACCTCATTTCCAACCCTTTTTTAACCCTAATTATTTTTTTATATACCCTCATGTGAGACCGTTTTTTCAAAACCTTATGGTTGTATTAAGGACCTTTTGACAGCTAGGACTTTTTTTGTGGCTACTAACGTGAGGACTGGGGGTGGGGCTGGTCTTGGCTTGGCTTAGGCCTGTACTTAGGGGTAGGGGCTGAACCGGGGGCTGGGGCTGTATGTAGAGCTAGGGTTGAAGTTTAGAACTGTATTTAGGGGTTGGGGCTAGGGCTGTATGTAGAGGTAGGGTTGTTTTCTGGTAATTATCTTCAGCTTTAATTAAGGTTCTTTTGGTTGTAACCCTGGAGGCTAGGTAATTGTGCATATTCTTTTAATTGCTATCTTATATATGTATAGAACATTTTCGATTTGATCTTGGTCCTTTGTCCCTTGTGTATGCGCGTCCCTAACCTAATTTATAAGACAGATATAAGAAAATTGTCCCTATAATGACACCCCTAATGCAATTGCCCTAACTTAATCTTATAAGACTTGTCTGAACTGTACCTTAATTTTGAATTTGTGACGCCATCTAGTGGTGTATTTTAAACTAGCGAGTATTTTTTGATCATGCTTATTCTCTCTTTTGAATCTTTCTCACCCACACGGACACGGTAATTAATAAACAATTCGTCATGTACAACGAAATAAGAATTTTTTTTATTAAGACAACACATAACAACTTCTTTTATATTACCTTTTTCTACTTGAATATTAAATTTGTTGTTTTCCCCTGCTGGTCCTAAAAAGAACTGAATGAAACGTCTTTTAATCTTGAGCTAATCATTAAAAATTGGTATATGCGTTGATTCTCCGCCTTGAAATACTTATAGAAAAACGGTTAGGTAGCATACATTTAACCTCTATCAATTCAATAGTAACCTTTTTTCCATATTTGTTGGTACGAGTCTAAGATTGAGTATTTTGTATTCAACACCAACTCCAATAGTACTTAATTTTTTAACTTAAAAACATGTCGATGCGTTTAGGTTAACTAAATTCACATCTGTAAATATAACACAGCATTACACTGCATGATGGAATAAAATAAATAAAGGTTAAAAGCAAAAATAACTTACCAGCATTGTTTTGAAGAAGTAGGAAACAAGTGAAGATAGTGAATACTTCATTCGTTTTTATAGCTAGATTTAATTACCTCAGGGTCTTTACACAAGCAGGCATAGACAGGAAGTTTTACATATTTATTTGAAAGAATGTATTTTCCTCATTAGAAGTAATTTAGGGAATTACTAAAAGTAAAAAACCACTTTCTATGTGTTATATAACTAGTTCTATCGTTAATATATAACATATAGTAATTTTTAAAATGCAGCTTGATTAATAACAAATCGAAATGAACAGTATTTTTGAAACAAACAAAATTGTTTTGATAGATGTTTTATAAAAAACCTCATTAGGACTGGAAAAAAGTTTATAATTACTTATACATAGAGTTAAATAAACGTGTTTTATATGTTATATTAATTACCGTTTGCGTAATTACATAATCCTGTTATTTTCAATAATTTACAAACTGATTATCAAGAATGAGTAACATGCTTAAAACAACTAAAACCGCTAAAATGATTTATTTTTATTTATCCTATAGTTGATCCTTATTTTTTATTTTTAATTGTAAGTTACACCAACATGTCTTACTAATAATCTATAATGAAAAGACAAAAGGGTGTTTAATAATAATTTATTAAACTACAGTGTGATAATTCTGCAGTTAAACAGTATACAAATTACTTGGAAAAGATGGATTTTCAATATTATTTATATTGTATAAATGCCTAAATAATTACGATCTCATCCTAGATATATGTGTTATTAATAATTATTTATTTGAATGAAGTTTAAAAACGACTCTCTGTCATATAAAACTGTTTTTTCTTTTTACAATACAACTTATTATTATTACAAAAAGAGCCTGCATAAATTAGCGAGAAAATTCATAGGATGAAACTTTAGTGTTAGATCAATTTCTCCATTTCTCAATAACAACATATTATACCGTTGCTGGATTTCAATTTTAAAGTTAATTGCAGTATTATGAGGAAATAATCAGTCCTGGTACTTAATTATGTTCATTTTAAATTGCTAGAATATAAGGAATAAAAAGTATATTTAAAGATTACTATCAAAGACTGTTCTGTAATAAAAAACGATGAAAAAATAAAAAGGTCTCTAGATTTTAAATGTATTTGTACATCTAGTTAATTAAAATTATTTTTCAATGAATTTAAAACAACTGATATAGTTAAACAATGAGTGTTTTATACCAATGACCAAGTTATAAAAATGCTTAGCTAAGATAAAAAATTAAAATTATTACATTTCCTTTAAGACTCATTTTGGTTACATTATACAAATTATGTTATTACCTAATTTCACCTTCAACAACAAGGTTTATTTGATATTAACAGAAAAACATCATGGTTTTTTACACTCCTTGAAGTTAGCCCCCGGGGCCTGGAAGAATAGTATAAAAGCGCACGCTTGGTTTAGTTAATTTAGTTCTGTTTTGAAGAGCATAGCTATGGAATCTTTAAACGTCAACCAAATTCTTGAGTTGTTCAGCGCTGGTGCATTAACCGGCGAGGGGGTAAGAAATGCGTACAATATCATCACTTATAAAATGATGTGCGAGAATGACACTATTGACTCGATAGATGTTTATAATGATTTTGTTGAAACTGTACAACGAGCTAGTGGAGTGTAAGTATATGCTTGTTTTTTTATTTTAAAGATTTGTAATTATTATTTTTATAGCTCTGCTCAAATAAATATGGATGATGTGTTTGATGAGGTGATGGAAACTTCCGCTGTGGAGAATTTGATAACGGTATGTCTTTTTTTTTTTTAATTTTCTATTGTATTACTGAACGAGTACATTACAGCAGAACCAAATGGGTTCAGGTTCCCAGCAACAGGCCGGACCCTCCTCAGGGTTCAACCATATAAATATAATTGGGGATTCAAACACTAAATTTATTAAGAAATTCAATACCAAGTGTAAAACTTTGAGATTTAGTTTTAATGACGAGACGTGCAAGGATAATCCTCTAACGTGGCTACAGGTAAAATATACCATTTTTACTAAAAATTTATCTAATACACATTTTTACAGAGCGCCTTTGAGGAACTGTATTCATACATAGTTAAGGACGCGGCTCCTTCAGACCGTGTAGGGATAACATTAAGGAACCCAAATTTCCCTGATAAACCAATAGGTATTTCATTTAGAAGAGTGGACCAGTTGTCGGTGAAAGTGATAATGTCGCTACTTGAAAAGGTAATGCAGAGTAACGCTAGTTTTTTCTCAAGTGACTTGTTAGTTTTAAACGTTGATAGAGTGGTTGTGCCTGTAGGCTATGGACGCAAAAACCTGACGGGGTTAAAATTTGCAGACTTTTGTAAATCCAAAAGACAAGGTATTATTGTTGTACCAACAGCAATTAACGAAAATAATTGTTTAGCTCGTGCTCTAGTTATAGCTATTGCATTTAAAAATAACGATACAAAACGTTATGGTATGGAGATGGGGCGCCCCTTACTTCAAGAACGAGCTATACAGCTTTGCCAAGACAGCGGTGTAGATCTTAGTCAGGGCGGTAGTTACGAGCATATTCAGGCATTTCAAAATCATTTAGCTTCATATACCATTGTAGTTTATAATTCGCGTATAGGTGATTCGGTTTATTTTGAGGGTCCTAGGGAGCCGGGTAGGGTAGTTTTAAATTTAATATTAGAAGACGAGCACTATAATGTCATTATCAGTCTCACGTCAGCATTTACATGCGGTTATTACTGTGAACAATGTAGAAAACGTTGTAATGACAAAAGGAAACATATGAAATGTATGTACCAGTGCCCAGCGTGTCATCAGAAACCACCTTGTTCTATTGAAAACCTAAAAATTACTTGTAATGATTGCAGGAGATTTTTTACGGACAGGATTGTCTTAAAACCATAAGGTCCAGTGGGCTATGCAAAAATTGCGTAGATGTTTAAAATGTCTTAAAACCCATGAAGTAAAAGGTAAGCATAGATGCGGATACAGCTACTGCCCCACGTGCCAGAGCGAGAAACCTATCGGTCATCTTTGCTACATGGCCGTTAACAAGCCTCGACGTGACAGTACTAATGGTAAACCATCTATGTTTATCTTTTACGATTTGGAGTGTATGCAAGAAAAAGTGTGTGAGGGAACGAATGATAGGTTTCTGCATGAGCCCAATCTATGCGTGGCCGCGAATGTTTGCTCTGTCTGTATCAAACACGTTGACAATTTAGATGAGCAGTGCTCAGTATGTAGTAAAAGAGTGCACATTTTCAGGGAAAACCCTGTTGATTCGTTTCTGTCATATGTTGCCGAGCGAGCAAGAAAATTTAAAGTTACATGCATTGCGCATAACATGAAGGGGTACGATGGGTGTTTTGTGCTTAGATGCATGCTGACTAAGAATAATCAGTGGAGACCTAATGTCATCTGCAACGGGTTAAAGCTAATTTCCATTCAATGTGACGATATTAGATTTATTGACTCTCTTAATTTTATCCCGTCACCGCTCTCGGCATTTCCGAAAACCTTCAATTTCCCCGAGTCCAAGGTTATTTCCCATATCTTTCAACTCATCCGTGAATCAGAATTACGAGGGTCCTTTGCCAGCACTGGAATATTATTGTGCAGATCAGATGTCGGTGGGTGATCGACAAAAACTCTTAGACTGGCACACAGCCCAGAGTAATTATGTTTTTAAGATGAGTGAGGAGATTGAGAGATACTGCCTGATGGATGTTAAGATCCTCGTTAAAGGTTGCATTAGCTTCTGGTCCACCTTCACGACTCAAAATAAAGTCGATCCGTTCGAGGAGGCGACCACTATTGCTAGCGCGTGCAACAAGGTGTTTCGCAGACGTTTTCTCAAAGAAAATACAATAGGGCTTATTCCGAAAGGCGGTTATAGACGTGCCGACAACCAATCCAAAATCGCGATCCAGTGGTTACGTTGGGTGGAGCATTCTCAGCAAGTCAGTATACAACACGCAGGGAAAGCTCGCGAGTTTAGAACACCTGAAGGTATTAAGGTCGACGGGTATTGCGCCGAGTCAAATACCGTTTTTGAATTTCTTGGCTGTTACTGGCACGGGTGCGAGGAATGTTTCCCCAATCAGGCCAACATGGACCCTAAACTTGGTGTAAGTACCTCTATGCTTGCACGGAATGAGAACACGGTGGCGCGGTCCCTATTTATACGCGAGCGCGGGTATAATTTAGTCGAGATGCGCGAATGCGATTTTAAAAAACAAATACTCGTTAACGACGAATTGAGAACGTTTATTCGAGGTTTAGGTCATCAAGATGACGAACCCTTAAACCCACGTGACGCATTTTACGGAGGCCGCACAAATGCTAGTAAGCTTTATCATCAATGTGACGGTATTAGTGAGAAAATAATGTATTACGACGTGTGCTCATTATACCCATTTGTAAATAAATACTGTAAATATCCCATAGGTCATCCAAAAATTCATGTAGGGTTAGAATGTAAGAACATTTCATTAGACACGGTGGAGGGTTTAGTTAAATGTCAAGTACTACCACCCTCTAATCTCTACCATCCTGTTTTACCGTTAAAAATGCATGGCAAGTTGATGTTTGTGTTATGTAGGACGTGCGGTGTTGAATTAAATCAGGGACTGTGTGGACATAGTGAGACCGAGCGCAGTTTCGTTGGAACATTTGTAGCTGACGAGCTGCGTAAAGCTATCTCTAAAAACTATAAAGTCCTTAATGTTTTCGAGATTTGGGAATACGAGGTAACCACGTATGACAGAGCAGCTAAACAGGGTGGATTATTTAGCGGGTACATCGATAATTTCTTAAAACTAAAACAGGAATGTTCAGGGTGGCCTAGTCATTGTACGTCAGAAATCGAGAAAACGCAGTACGTGACAGAGTATTATAAGAAAGAGGGGATTCGGTTAGAACCTAGTAATATTAAGAAAAATCCCGGTTTAAGGTACCTGGCCAAACTTATGCTGAATTCTTTTTGGGGTAAGTTTGGTCAGCGCGAGAATTTAACCCAGTGTAGTATTGTATCTGAACCAAAGGACTTTTTCAAATTACTCACAGATCCATTGGTTCAGGTACAATCTATAATACCTATTAACGATAACGTTGTGATGGTGAATTGGGATAGACCAGAGGGAGAGGGTGAACCACAAAAAACAATTAATGTATCCATAGCCGCATACACGACTGCTCATGCCCGCTTAGAGTTATATAGTTACTTAGAGAAACTAGATAGACGTGTTCTGTATTACGACACAGACAGTGTGATATTTGTCGCAAAACCCGGCGACTGGAATCCAGCATGTGGGGATTTCCTTGGCCAAATGACCGACGAACTGGAGGCGTACGGTGTGGGAAGTTATATAGCCGAATTTGTTAGTGCAGGACCAAAAAACTATAGTTATAATGTGTTTTCAACCAGTGAACAAATAATTAAATCCGTGTGTAAAGTCAAGGGCATTACCTTAAATTATAAGAACTCCGCGTTATAAACTTTGAAGCGATGAAAGACATGGTACTTAGTAATAGTAAAGACTCTTTGTTTGTATATAATGACAGAAAAATTGTTAGAGATAGTTGTTATAATGTATTAAGTAGGCCGGAAGCTAAACAGTATAGGATAAGTTACTCTAAACGACGTAGAATAGAAAATTTTGATACTCTTCCATTTGGATATAAAGAATAAAACAGATAAAATAGTAGAATTATTTTATTTACTCCAGTTCCTAACCTTGATTCGTTTTTGTGTTTTTTGTTTTGTGTGTTTGAGTATTGAGTGTCCGTGCTTATGTGAAGCGAGAGAATGGAGAAGAGAACGAGAGAGAACGGAGAGAACGAGAGAAGAGAGAGAACGAGAGAGAACGAGAGAGAACGGAGAGAACGAGAGAGAACGAGAGAGAAGAGAGAGAACGAGAGAGAGAACGAGAGAGAACGAGAGAGAACGAGAGAAGAACGAGAGAGAACGAGAGAGAACGAGAGAGAACGAGGAGAACGAGAGAGAACGAGAGAGAACGAGAGAGAACGAGAGAGAACGAGAGAACGAGAGAGAACGAGAGAGAGAACGAGAGAGAACGAGAGAACGAGAGAGAACGAGAGAGAACGAGGAGAACGAGAGAGAACGAGAGAGAACGAGAGAGAACGAGGAGAACGAGAGAGAACGAGAGAGACGAGAGAGACGAGAGAACGAGGAGAACGAGAGAGAGAGAGGAGAGAGAACGAGAGAGAACGAGAGAACGAGAGAGAACGAGAGAACGAGAGAGAACGAGAGAGAACGAGAGACGAGAACGAGAGAGACGAGAGAGAACGAGAGAGAAGGAACGAGAGAAACGAGGAGAACGAGAGAGAACGAGAGAGAACAAGAGAGAACGAGAGAGAACGAGAGAGAACGAGAGAAAGAGAGAGAGAGCATATCTTACAAGACACAGTTTGAGCACAATTGTCTGACCTCCAGGGTTACAACCAGAAGGGCCTTAATACCACCAAATAACCCTAAGATTAACCCTAGACCAGCCCCACCCTAAGCTCCAACCCTAAATACAGTCCTAAACTTCAACCCTAGCTCTACATACAGCCCCAGCCCCCGGTTCAGCCCCTACCCCTAAGTACAGGCCTAAGCCAAGCCAAGACCAGCCCCACCCCCAGTCCTCACGTTAGTAGCCACAAAAAAAGTCCTAGCTGTCAAAAGGTCCTTAATACAACCATAAGGTTTTGAAAAAACGGTCTCACATGAGGGTATATAAAAAAATAATTAGGGTTAAAAAGGGTTGGAAATGAGGTCTTCCCCGTAGGTGTACGTAAAATTAGGGATGAAAAAGGGTTGAAAATACGGTCTCACACGTGGATGTGTAAAAAATAGGGGTGAAAAAATACGTCCTACACGTAAGCGAGTAAAAATAAGGGTGGAAAACCCGGTCCCCCACGTGGGCGGGCTTGTGACGTAAAAATGCGGTGTTGCCAGATGCGTTAAGGTGTCCCCTTACTACTAATAGTTCAATTTTATTAAAAAAAAATTTATATTTATGTAACGTAAATGTAGATGTGTTGCAGGTACCAGCGGTAGTATTTAGCGATATCTGCAAAAAAAACTGAGTGGCGTTCAGATTATAAAGAGAAAACTAGAAAACCAAGAAGCCGAAAGGGAAACATGAAAGAAAGTGGCTAAAATACAAAGATTTTTTGAAACTTACAAATCGGTCTATTCAAATAATTCACCCGGTTGTAGTTGTCATGAACATAAACTTTCATCTGACAATAATTCTCGTGACAAAACAGAAAAAGACGTTCACATTAGCATTAAAAATATGAACCAATTGAAGCAGAAACTAAAGCTCTTCTAGGAATGCCACGCATTGGTATAGAAAAAAAATAAACTCATCTGATAAAGGAAAACTTTCAGGAACATTAAACAACTGAACAAAACACAGAGATATTATTCTTGGTCCTTACCAACCAAGGGAATTAAAAGACAATGGTTGCGTTATTCAACAGAAAAAAATATGTGTTACTCCCAACCGTGCTGGCTCTTTGATACAACAAACTGCGATCTGGCTTTCGTAAGAGGAACATCTGATTGGGCACATTTAACAAGAAACATCGAAACGCACGAAGAATCAAACTATTCCTTAAGAGGTTTACTACTTATGGTAAAGTGGTTCTATTATAGATACAATTAATCGGTAAGAAATTAACAACGCAGTAAATTATTGGCGCAAAGTATTGCGACATATAGTTGATGTAACTCCCACACTGGATATTAATAACTTACCTTTCCGAGCGCATAGAACTACAAATATTAAAAATATGGGAACAACGCAAGGACATTTTCTTGAAGTAATTAAATTACTTTCGCGGTATGATGATGTTTTCGCAGAAGAAAAGAAACCTAAGGGCAGTACGAATTACAAAAGTCCTGGTATCCAAAATGAGTTGATTAATTTGATTGCAAATGAAATCAATGCTCAAATAAAAAATGAGATACAAAAAACCGCTTTCATAACAATAATAACGGATACAACCCAAGATTTATCAAAAATCGATTGGATTGAAATCGAAATTATAAAAATAATTGAAACTTTTTCCAACCTATCAAAATTGCGTGGTCAAGGCTGCAAATATGAGTGGTACCTACTCAGGATTACAGGCAAAAATTTTGAAAAGAAACCCTGCTGTTAGATTTTTACACTGCTGTTCGCACAATTTAAATTTAATAATCAACAATAGTGTCAGCAATATACAGGAAGTCCCAAAGCATTTTACATAATGAAGTACTGGAACCTATTAATACTGTCTCCAAAAAGCTACAAGGTACTCAATAAGATGTATAGCAATCAATTGAGATGCCGTCTTCACTCTAATCTAATTCCAAAAGTAAAAAATTCTTTGACGAACTACAAGTGGATCAAAATAGTGAAGAATGTTTTAAAGTGGAAGTTTTTTATAAAGTAATTGACATACTACTACTCGATTAAATATTAGATTTAAATCCGTGCGTGAATTATGTAGACTTTTTAAATGTTTATCGCCAGTATATCTTGTCGCATCATCTGATGAAACTATTTTGGCTGATTCAGAATTATTGAAATCGGCTTATTCTTCAGATATTTCTCTTAGTTTTGGACCACAATTAATTAGATTTAAAATGTGTTTTTTTATTCAGTTAAGACGAATTACTTCTATACGCGAAGTTGCTGAATTACTCCTAATTCACACCCCAGCCTCAAGTAGTTTCTCAGATATGATTACGGCGTGTTTAATTTTTTTAACTTTACCGGTGTGGACAGCGACAGCAGAACGAAGCTCTTCAAAGCTCAAACTAATCAAAACATATTTACGAAGGAGCATGTCTCAATCCGTCTTAGCTCTCTGCAATAGAAAAGCAAGAAAAACAGTTTTAAGATCTGTAACTGTTTTAATATAGTTTATAACATATGTTTAATTAATTCAGCGTTACTGTGAATATGTCGTATATTTAAAATTTTAAATCAATTGTCATTAAATAATGTTTAAAATTGAAATTAAAAATAAAGACTAGAAAATCTAGTATTTTGTTGGAACATTTGTGAGAAAAAAGGAGGGCTCACAGTGGGCCAGAGTCTACGCAAAATGTTGAAAAATTACAAAATTATAAACGTGAGAAACAATAAATTATTTGTGTATAATAATTGAGTAGGCTCTGGAGCACGCCAAAACAGTTGAACCTCTGTAATCAGTTGTCATGGAGAAAAGAATATTCGCTGCAAAGTCTGACAAGTTTGTTAGTCATTTAACGTCACTACTATTTTTCCAAAAAAAGTGCGGATAAATATTTGTGTAAATTCAAAAATACAGGCTTTTTTAAGAACTTTGCTATGGACGAAGTTCTTGCTGGTAAGTTCGCTCTTTATTAACTTAACTTATATTCCGTGTATTCTTGTTGATAGCCGAATACTTTCAATAAAAAAAAATGTGTAAAATTTTTATAGAAAAATTATATTTTTTAAGTTTTCGTTGAAATATCTCAATGTTCTCTGTCAGGATAGAGATTCCAAATCTTTTTTTATTTAAGCCTAGGTATCCTATTTTCTAAAAAAATGATGAGTAGCTGCTACTTTTGCTACTTTTTGAGAAAAAATCATTTATATTAGTGAGTAGCCTACATCGCTCTGCTTAAAAATGTTAATTGTGTCGTTTTGGCGTTTTCTAAAAACACAATTGAAAGTATTCTACTAAATTTATTTTCACACTTAGGTATAGAAGATAACTAACATTAGTTTATACACTTATATACGAGCTTAACATTATGTATCCTATACTATAAGAAAGCTAACAGAAACTATAAGGGCGATGGTATTCTACATAGTTAGGTTATGTAATTTTAGAGTGAAGACATCATCGAGTACAGTGAGGAAATTTTCGAAAGAGGTAAAGACAGCAAAAAAATTTATGAAACTCTGAAGTCTGTCTCTTGCCGAAAGTGCCACGATCAAAATGAGAAGCGCATCAAAAGCTTAACAAAAAACTTGTGTAACAAGTTTAGACAAAGGTGGAATCAGGCCCGTCGCATCAAATAAAAATTTTTAGAAAAAATCGATTATGGCTCGATAATTTAATAACATTACCTTGCTGCTTGAGTCGAGTTGGGAGACCGAAAGAAAATTTTGAAACGTTAAGTTATTCCGGAAAATATAAAAGAACAGAATATTTGAGACAGTTTGAGACCCCCGAGCTTTTGTTTGCTTCTAAAATGGGTTTAAGATCAGTTGGAAAGTCGAAGGCAGCAAAAAGACTACAAAATGTAGAAACGAATCCTGTCGATGTCGTGACAAATAAGATAAAACGTATAAGTGATGACCGTGCCTTGGCTACTATAGTAGATGCTAGAATGTCAAAAGTCAAGTCATTCGTGAAATTGCTAAAGAAAACCACACTGATATTTATCCACCTTACAACAATATCAGGGAAGCCAAAAAACGTTGTTACCCTCAAAACATTATTGCGACAGATCATTGTGTTGTTGTTAATCTGTAATCACTATTAAATCACACCACATCTAGGTTATTATCTACTCTTAAATTAGAAACATTTAGAATGAAAAACAAGAGGCTTGTACTAATATCTAAATGGGGAATGGACGGCAGTTCAGGGCAAGCAAAGTATAAGCAGGCTTTTCAAGACGATAACTTTAGTGATTCTAATTTATTACTAACATGCGTAGTCCTCTCCAACTTTACACGCTAAATGACAATCAACAAAAAGTAGTTATTTGGAACAATCCAAAACCTTCATCGACCATGCTATGTCGTCCTTTAAAAATGCAATTTTTAAAGGAGAATATTGAAATTTCCAAAAGAGAAACTCGTCTGGTTAACGATGCAATTCAGTCACTATCTGAAACTAAATTTGCAACTTCCTCTCAAGATTTTTTTATAAAGCACGACTTATACATGACAATGTTGGATATGAAAATGATTAATTCACTTACCGATACTTCCTCGCAAAAGTGTTACTTGTGCGGAGCTAGCCCAATTGAGATGAACAAGTTGGAAAAACTGCTAGAAAAACCTATAGTTGAAGATTATCTACAGTATGGGATCACGTCTCTGCATGCATGGATAAGGTTTGTTTGCCGATGCGATGTTATTTAACTTGTATAGTGTCTTGTGTTGGTTCCCTGCAAAGCTTTTTTGTAATCAATTAATGTCTGTTTTGTTTTTTTTAGATCTTTCGAATGTCTTCTCAAGGTGAGCTACCGACTACCTATAGAAAAATGGCAGGCTCGTGGTCAGGAGGCACAGTTAGTTATTAAAAACCAAAATCAAAAAATTCAAACTGAATTTAAAAAACAACTTGCTATCATTGTAGACCAGCCAAAACAAGGAGCTGGAACCTCCAACGACGGAAATTCAGCAAGAATTTTCTTCCGAAACTACAAGATATCTGCAAAAATAACAGGGATTAATGAATCACTAATTTACAGACTTTATGTCATACTGCAGGTTCTTGCAAGCGGATTTAGTATCAAGCTACAGGAGTTTGAGACATACACTTTGGACACAGCTAGGCTTTTTATTCTCTCTACCCTGGTACAGAATGCCTGTAACCATTCACAAAATTCTTGTGCATGGTGTTGCAATGTAATGCATCACCCTTCCGTTTGGACAGCTCTCCGAAGAAGCGCAAGAGGCGCGAAACAAAGAGTATCGCAGATACAGAGAGCATAATTCACGCAAATGTGATAGAAGATCAACAAACCTTGACGTATTTAACAATCTCTGCGTTTCATCGGATCCCGTCATAACTAGTTTAAGAAAAAACTGAAGCTAAAAGGAAAAGTTTTACTCCAGAAGCTGTAGATGTTCTAGAATCATGTTCACCAAATGGGTCGTTAAATTGTTTCAGCTCTGATAAGTGAATCTGATTAATTTTTGTTTTTATTAAAGTTTTATAAGTTAAATTGTTGTAGGTAGATAGCGATGTTGGTGTAGTTGAAAATAGTTTTCTTTGTTATTACAATTTCCTGAAACTATAGTATTACATAGATTAAATAATTTATAGATCGATGAATGATCTAATATTTATACGTTACTTCTCCTATTACTTCGGAAACTGAAATGTCTGCGGGACACAACGACGAAATCGCTAATTTATACCAAGGAACATTCAAACGACACACTTGTGTGCGGTTATCTCATTTTTGACGAAAACAATATCACCTTCCCTATCATTGGCTTTACGGACCAAAGACCAAAAACTTCAATATATCGTATAATCAGTGAAGGTAAATATGAGGGTATTTATATAAAAGTACTCAAATATACTTCCTTAAGTATGTCGTACATGTTTTCCATAAAATAATGAGAAAATTAATTATAATCGTTTTCAACAATTTGGAGGGTCCTGGTCCACTGTGAGGCGGTCAGATCTTATTTGCTCCAGGGCGCTGAATATGTAGCTACGCCACTGAGTTTTATGTTTCGACAGTCAAGATTGACTTATTTAAATACATGTGGATATGCGTAAGAGCATTTCTTAATGAATGATCAAACTAAAACTAAGCACAGTAAACAGTAATCATACATTTATTTCTATTAATGCCTATTTGTAGAATTTTTCGTGGTTGATATTTAGGGAGTTTGTTTTAAATGAAATAAAATTTTGCCATTATTTGAAAAACATTATTAAATGCCAAATTTCCTAAAAGAAACGTAAACCGAATACAAAAATGAGAAAATAAAACCCTAATTGACGTTTATAACATTACATTATAATTAATGATTCAAAATCTCTTGTTATTACCCTTCATGGTAGTTTCATATCCGACGGACAAAAAATATTACATATTCTAAACATATTCGTTTGCCAGTAGATAGAATTTTTTTAATTTGTTTTTCATAATTTCTACAGTAATTTTCATACTAAAAACATATATGTTTGTTACAGATTGTATTTGCTCGATTTTCCATATATAAATTGTATATGTTATATCCTTGTTAGACTCAAACTTATTGTACTCATATGTTATAACATTAATCACTCTGTATAGTGATTAGAAACGTTGTTTTAGTTCTACGCAAGGTAAATGAGAACTGATTTTACAAGAGCCATTGTGTTGCTGTGTCAATGGTTATTTTCGTTCTAATTTATCTACAATTTTTTTGTTATATGGTATAAAAGGTAAATTGTATAACTATTATCTACCACCTAAATAATAAGGACGATTAACTTAGGAGTACATGGAGATATGTCAGCAACACCTTAATTGAATACATCGTAAAGGTCGCATCGAAAATTCCTTTAATGTTATCACTTATCAGATGAGATTTGTCGATAAATCACTCCGTCACAATCTAAACGAGAACGATTATTGGATTTAGGGTTCGAAGAACTGAGGGTTTAGTAGAGGGTTTTTGTGCCCCTTCAGGGGATATAAAGGAGTACCTTGTAATTCAATATTATGCTCCGCCCTAAAGGTTATACGTTACCGTGGTGACGAGGATGCAGTGTTTTCCCCTGTCAATGGCGGACCCGGGCGGGGTTTTCGACTACAAATTCGTTCGAAAACTAAACCCTCATGAGAAAATCAGTTCTATACAAGTTTGAGATCGTATTATTATTACACCTGAGTAAAGTTACCTAAATATATATTTATGAAAGGCTTAACCTAATATGCAGCCACTGAGCGATGTTGGAAGAGTAATCCGTTTTTTTAATACATGCAGGACTAATGATTAATTTGTTAAATATTTTAAAATAAAAGATGATCTGCCGCATAGCACTTTTTAGGAACGAAATTCTTTCCGCAATATTTAATTTAAGCATGGCCGGGCTTCCCTTTGTCAAACCGATGTTGACTCCTTCTCATTCTCAGTAATAATAAGATTTATCCTCCGCGCTCAATACTCTCAAACGAAATATATATTTATATGGGTGTTGGGTGCGCGTTGTTTGAAGAAACGCGAATAACAACGATGGAAGGGAATTTTCCTTGATATAGAATGCAAATAAAAGCTCTAAAGCGCTTTAGAATGTATGTTGATGTTGATATGAACATGTGAGTTATGAAAAGCTTTGTATGCATTTATGTATCTTTTTTATGTATTGAAGCCATACCATTTTTTTATAATGCAGAATTTTTTACCATTGTACATTTCTTTAAAATTGCTTTTCCAATTATTTACTAACAAGCAATTTAATTTATTTATCAAACTTTAATCCGTTTTAAAATAAAAGTAAATGTTTTTTTTTGCTGTTCTTTCTAAACTGTTTTAATTCTCTTACGGTGAATAATGGTATATATTTGCCATTCTTTATGTGTATGCGTTTTTTATTATTCGATTCTAATCGGTTAATAAAAGAAATAAATATCTTTAGTTTAATACTATTTATGATAAAATTTGGTGATCATGCGTATGCTTTGCAAATGAACTTTTTGATTGGAACCGAAACTAGTACGTTAGAATGCAATTATGTACATGCATTTAATTAACCAGAACCATTTAGGTATTGTGAATGTTTCTATCACCGTTCAATTACATTTTTTTTTTCAAATCATACTACTTTTGTAATAATAAATACGCTGTTAATTTTTAAATACTTTGTAAAAGTATTTACCTACCTTACAGGCAAAACAAGTATGCAAAACAATTAAAAAAAAAAAATTTGCGCCATTCATTATTGTGGGGTGTTCTCTAAACATTTAGTACATCTTTAAGCGTTTCCATTTGAAAGTTTTTTATCTTATTTACCCACGGTATTATACTCTCGATGTTTTAAAATCTCAATAATGGTTATTGATGTACAAAAGTACGACGTAAAGTAGTTATACACAACTTATAGGTACCTGTTTTTTTACAACGCGTATTGTGAAAACCGTCAATTACCGCTATATATTTTAAATTCCGCACTACACGCAGTTACAACTACTACGGTACATATTACTAAAAACTTTACAACAAAAGTAAAATAAGAATCCATTCTAGGTTTTGCACCGTTTAATGTATTTACTTAATAAGTAACTGGTACTTGAAACGAATAGAAATTATAGAAATATGTAAAATTTGGAATGAATAAATCAAATGAACTTTCTATTGATTTCTGTTTATCATAAGACCTATCCACTTAACTGAGAATACTTCATCTAAATAGCGTGCATTAACTGAATAATCTGGAGGAATACCGTCTTATTATAAATGCCATTGTTTGGCGAGTTAAAGTCGTTTTCATTCAAGGTACTTATTCAAATTCTTGGCATCCTCTTCTACAACAATTTCTGAGGCGTTTCTTCGACTAATGCTCATTACTTGACTCCTTAGATTGTTGACCTATTAGAGGTCAAGCTTTATTTTCGAACGTCCATTTATTCAACACCCCATCAACTCTCCACTACTTTTTTTGACAATATCAGAAAAAAATTAATCCAGGTATTAATAATATTTGAACTCTAAATTATTAACTCTTTTCACTACCGGAAAGATCCCGTTCTTTATTGCTGCAATCTATTAATTGTAAACGTTCAAACAAGGTGTGTTCTAACGAATTAAACGTGAGCGTATGTTTACACATTAGGTCCATTCATTTGCCGGTATAAAATTCTACGTTGGATATTGACATATCATTCCAAGTTCAGGTCTCGAGAAGAAATATTAACTTTCATCAGATATAGACTAATAGTCAATTTAAAAAAAGAACAGAAAATGTGTGGACGTCGTCACGATGTTGTACAGTAGAGAAGAGAGGTTACGGGACTACCATCTCTACTGCCGCCCTCGCTCCCAGAACGCTATACTGTGACTACTCAGTCAGCCGTTTCGTCCACCGAGCAGCGACGCATCACCGACCGACACCACCCAGAAGAGGATCAACTCAAAATGATGAAGGTCGCCCTGCTAGCTGAGACCCAGCTCTGTCGACGTAGCTCTCCGTCGTCTCCGCCGATACCGTAGAAGGAAGGAGGAAGACGCCCACGCCGCGCCTATCAGCTTCGACGACTTCTTCACATAGAAAAAGAGGCAAACGAAAACATGGATGGTTCGTCTAACAACGCGGGCACCTACCAACAATGCTTGCACGCCACTGGAGAAATTCACGGACAGCTCAATAGCAATGTGATATACGACGGCCGTATGAAGATACCAGAGAGAAGGTGCTCTTGGTAATCTTTCCTCAGTCAACACCCGAGAACTCGACCGGTCTGAGATTACTTTCACACGAGCCAAAGCTATAAGCGAGGGTGTCCGCATCCAACCTGCAGTAACAAAGGACCGATACAGTGACGTATATGAATGGACACGGTACACGATCATTTTACATTATATAAGGTGGTTCGAGGTGTTGTGGCCATAGAAATCTTCGAGGTATTTATGTTTTACGGTTTCAGGATGAAGCAATAAGGACACACAACTCCTCTCGTGCTGCTGCAGCTGCCAACCGAAAAGGACGCTAAGGGAATGCAGAAAGTGGAGCACGTCCCCCGCCTTTGAGTCACCATCGAGGAATTGCCAGGATTTTCTGTCGTAGTTATAACGCATGAAAACTAAGATATAAGGTGTGTAAATTTAGTAATGAGACTGGTAGCATAGCGTTTGATGTGGCAACACTGGGGTCGCGACAGATGAACATATGATATACCTTCAGAAAGAATTTGAATTAGGTATGGTATTTGGTTGTCTATGGTGACGTTACTTCTGGAACGTTTTTTTCTAGTGCGCTATGAAAAAGAGTGATATTAATTTAGAGCAACGTTATCCTATCAGGTTTTGAATATATTTGGGTACGATACAATAGAAACAGTACTTTTGAGATAACGTTTTTTTGGTGATTCGGTGGTTTAAGGCACTTTCAGAAGAGTGTGGACTAAAGTTGAAGTTCACATCAAAAGGTTCTTCATCGTCAAGAACTTATGAAAATGTCGACAGGTCTGACGTCTTGCGTGCTCAGATCGTCGATTGACAATAATATAGTACCACTATTTATCAATTTTTGACCACTGAATTGGGGATGAGAGAAAATTGCGAAAAAGGCTTCCAAAAAAACCTTTCGCAGGACCAAAAGCACATCAGGAGGGAAACATGTCTTGATTCTTTAGAATCGATTAAAACCATCCTCATTTTATTTATTGTGTCATTACTGGTGAGAAGTGGATAAGAGTATTAATAATGAGCAAGTGCCAGATCTGATGCATACTAATTTGCTTTTTTGATAGCCCGGAAATTGTTCACAAAGGGTTTGTACCTCGATGCTTTGATAGCTTTAAAGTTCAATTATAAAGAAGTTTTGCAAGCTTTGACAGAAATAATATTAAGAAGTAAACCTACTGAGAGATCTGAAGCACAAGGATTAAAGAAAATTCTGGAAAAATTTGATTTGAGTAATTTAAAAATGATGCTATATATGTAGCCCAATCATGGGGCATTCAAAGTGATTTTACCAAGAACCGACCAAAAATCGTAAAAAGGCACTTCGATGAATTGTTAAATGATCATAGGTTGCTGATCTTGAAGAAAAATTTAAAATTTCAATCTTTAACTCTGTTCTCGATATTATAATTATTCAGTTAAAAAATAGAATGACCGGCTTTCGTATTATTTATTCCAAATTTCAATGTATAACTCCAAAATTTTTAATTGCAGCCAGTGACAGTAAACTTTACGACAGTGCAAGTCGATTAGGTCAACAATATGACAAAGGTTTAACACCTGACCATTTAATTTTTTTTATTTTTGACCATTTAACTACCGCATCAGCAGAAAAGTCATTTTCTAAGCTCAAATGTCTCAAGTAAGGCTAAGCAACTTATCACTTTTGAGTATAGAAAACCATAAAGTTCGAGACTTAAATTTAGACCATCGTATAAATACATTTGCGGAAGCCAAGGCAAGAAAAAAAAATGTTTAGTTGTAACCATTATTGAAATAAATTGTCTGAACTTTTTTATTTTGGTAAAAATGCGTCGAAATTATTTTGCCGCCTAGCTCATTGTAACCTAGCTACGCCACTGTCAGTTAGACGTTAATAGACATATAGATGCTGACTACAAAATACCAATAATACAATTTAAGCAGTTTTACTCATATTTAATTAATTTTTAAACTTAGTTTGCTTTCTATTAAGAAACTTTATAAAAAAAGTTATGTAAAATAAAATTTTCTTTAAAATTTGTCTACACTTTTTGTTATAAAATTAATCGTTATTCAGGTAATGAAAAAATTAGAGCTAACACTTAAATTCCACCTTAGGAATTCTTTGCTACTAAATTAAGCGTCGTATTAAAAAATTTCATAGAACATAATTAATTGATATGTTTAAGGTCTATGTGTTGGTATTTTTATATCTTTATGTATACAGCAGTTTCAGAAACACACACACGCGCGCGCGCGCACACACTCACACACGCACACGCCTGCACACACGCTTATGAATGAATCGACATTGTCGATAATGGAATTGGTTGGAATACCCTTCAGTCTGAAAACAATCGCTCATTACATAGGTACGAATATGTTGGGTCAGTAACGGTGTCTCCTTTCAGAAAACGAGGGTGGACGAATTGACCATGTAAGAGGTATGCTGCTTGCCTACGCTATGTATATATGTATATGACTTTCCGTGCTTCTTTTTTTGTGATAACTTTCTTTTAATAACTATTTAACTTGACTGAACCAATTACAGAACGCGGTCTTGATATACATTAAAGGTATGTAAATGTAGCTCACTTGGTATACAGCGTTGAAAATACTCCGTATTTGAGATTGCTTCTATTTTTTAAAAATGGATATTTTATGCATTTGAGCAAAAAAGACATCACAAGTATTGTAGCTACTTCTGTTTAAATAAGAGACACACAACTATTCTTCTCGAAGAAACTATGCCAGCACTGAACAGATTTCAAAAAGAATCAAATCATCTAAAATTTATTACGAAATTTAAAACACTTCTTACAACAAAGTAAACTAGTTATATTAAATTCCTAGTTGAAAATGAGTAATTGTTTTTAGATTCTAAGAAAGTAAGGTTTATGTTCATTTACTTACCATAATTGTACAAAACGCATATGACTCATTTTTACTTGCCAACCTACATATATTTTTACTATCATTAATTCGACTTATTAGCTCATTGTACGACGTTCGACAGGTTCGCACGTGTGTGCGTGCGTGTGTATGTGCGTGTGTGTGAGTGCGTGCGTGCATGCGTATATTTTTAGAGAAAAACGACGGCGGAGGGAGTTTACAGGGGCTGTTTTTAGTTTTTATCAAATATTTCTAAAACAGCAGCATATTTCAAATATAAAAAAAAACGCTATGTAGATCTTAAAACTATAAATTAATTAAGTTCTATGCAATTTTTTGATACGACGCGTAATTCTTAATGGGGAATTTTTGTAACATCTGAATAGCGATTAATTTTATAAGAAAATGTGAAGACATTTTTTAAAGATAATTTAATTTTAAATTATTTTTCTTGATAAAGTTTCTCATATGAAGCCAAATAAGTCTTAAAAATTAACTAAATGAGATTGAAAATGCTTAAACCGTATTATCGTTATTTTATAGAAGTGGGCGGCTTTGGTATTTTATTTTCTAGTTAGCATTTACATATCTATTCACTTCTATCTGACATGAAGGTATAAACGTCAATTTGACATAGATTATTGTTTTTTTACACGGTTGCCTATTTTCATTATGGACGTGTTACAAAAGAGGTTGCAAGTATTATTCTAATACAAACGTGAATGACAATTTAAACGCATAAACTCGAATTGCAAATTTTTAAGGTTAAACTCATTTTCATTAACATGGAAATAAATAAATAAATCAAGTCTTAACGCCATTCCGACAGGGGACCGAAAGAGAGAATCTGCAATGTCAGAATGATCGTGCTTTTTGTGTGAAAGTGTGCATGAGGTCAATTTTCAAAGTTTGCAGCTTGTAAAAATTAGTTTTCATTGTTTCTGTTTATATGTTTACGAATGAGTATATTTTAAACCAAGGTAGAGAAGAAAATTTTCTAAGCTAAGTTGTGTTATTTCCTGAGACGCAAGGCGCAAATAATATCTTCTTTACCGCGGTTTATATATTATTTTATTCATTACTAGCACAATTTATAAAGTATTTATACATTTTTCACGTTTCACTTTGTTGACATATTAGGGTTAGGACGCCTTAAATACAAGCTAATATGTTTTAACACTAGTGATGAATAGCAGTACATTACATAACGACCTACGAAAGTGATAAACATCGCACAAGCGGGAATTTTCACGCAAGGGCGTCAGTCCGAGTGTGAGAATCCCACAAGTGCAGGATAGACACTTTCGTGCGAGCTTAATGTACACTATTTTTCCTACGACCATGAAAAGAGGCAGTCTAACGTTTTATTGATCCTAAATTAAACAATTACAAAATATACTTTATCTAATATTTCAAGTTTTGTATTAAGAAATCATAATCATGCCCTAACAAATAGTGTAGCTCGTAATTATTATGAATTTCAAGACGATTACCCGAATATTTCAACTTGTCAAATATCATAAAAGTCAAATAATAGCAGTAAGCAATGCGAAAGTAAAAGGCACGCGTGTTTTTCACTTTCGTATTGTGTACAGGCTGTCCCAAATTCGAGGGCAAGCATGGGGATCTCGCTTATTATAAGAGATAGGATATAGGTTTAAATTCAGCACTTTTGCTAAATTCGATGCCGAGTAATAATCTGAAAAGAAATTTGAGCTAACTCGAATGGATTTGGTTTTATGCTCAAAAAACTAAAAATTTCGAATTTTGTTTTGCGTGTTTGGCTACTTTATTATTAGGAATTTTCAAAATTCGATTAAACATTATTAAGGCAACTTTTTACGCACAATACTAATACGGTATTAAAAATATTATGCGACGTTTTGTTTATTCTGAACCATTATCAGGTTTATTTTTTCTTATCGGGGTTAAGACATATTTTTATGGCGTTGGATGGAGAATGTTATGCTGATTTTAGCAATATATAACACTTCATGGTTTGATCGACTGCGAACTAAAATACTCTTAAATTAAAAACTAAATATTAAATTATCACGATACCCATGAATCAAACAAAACTCAGGAGTTGGCTTTTGTCATGTCATTTTCTAATTGTAAAAAGGGTAATAACTGCAAGATCCTTCGTGTTAGTGCTTTAAAATTTGCAAGTTTCTTTAGAATGTTTTCAAATTCAGAAAAACGAGACATGATAAGGATATTTTATAGCTGCAATAGAAATAGTGTCAGAGCAGAACAAAGATATTTAGAGGAATATCCGGAGAGGTAGCAACCAAACCAGAGATATTTTTTAAAATTAGACCAAAATTGGCGAGAATTTGGATGTTTTCAGAAACCTCGAAATGCATATGGTAGCAGACTAGACAGAGATGCCGAAGAAGAAATATTACATCAGGTACTATTTGTTAGTATTATACTAATTATAAGAATTTCCACTCACTTCACTGCTAATTTCAGCAGACATTTTTTTTGGAGAGTTATGACTTTATGTTATCCATCTTAGGTTCAAGAAAATCCTTCAACATCTACCAGAGAAATAGAGCAAACTATTGAAGTGCCAAAAACGACAGTTTGGCGAGTGTTAAAGCAACACGGTTATAAACCATTTAAGTTACACGTTAGTCAAACTCTTCGGCCTGGGGCGATATGAGACGGTTGGATTTTTGTAACCAACTTAATACCAAAATGCTGGAAAATCGCAACTTTCTCAATCAAATAATTTGGACGGATGATTGCAATTTTTCCACTAATGGAATGTTTAATCGTAATAACGAGCACTACTGGTCCGTTGAAAATCCACGAATTAACAGGCAAATGCGAGGAAGGTATCCTAACGTCTCAACGCTATCTCCCATTTCTAACACACGAAATATCAGACCTTTTGGATGATGTTCCGCTAAACGAAAGATGGACTCTCTGGTGGCAAATGGACGGAGCTCCTCCTCATAATGCTGCGATAATAAGTGAATATCTTAACGGCGAATTTCCTGATAAATGGATGGGAAATAGGAGACCACTTAGGTGGCCAGCAAGAAGTCCAGATTTAACCCCTTTAGATTACTTCCTCTGGGGCTATTTAGAAAATATGATTTATAAGACGCCACCGCAAAATATAGAAGAACTCCAGAATAGGGTAGTTAATGAACTTCGTCAAATTCTCAGGCGAACCATTCATAGAAGCGTAAACAATTGTAGAAGAAGAATTCGTTACTGTATTCCAGAAGGAGGAAACTTGTTCGAACATTTATTATAATAATTTTTGTTTGTTTGTCTGTGTAATTATTTTGTTGTTACCTATCGATAAATTTGCGTTGTCGCTATTATGACCGTGTTACATAGACATACTTGTTTGAGTTGTTTGTTAATGTTTTTTTTTAAATTGTTTAAATGTTTTTATATTTTTTTGGATGTTCTAACGAGTTTAACAAATTAAATAAGTAGAACTACTGTAATTATTCCTTGCTGGATCCTCGAAGGCGGAATCTTGTTCTTCGTATTTTTCTCATTATTTTAGTTCGCAGTCGATCAAACCATAAAGTGTTATATATTGCTAAAATCAGCATAATATTCTCCATCCAACGACATAAAAATATATCTTAACCCCCATAAGAAAAAATAAACCTGATGATGGTTCAGAATAAACGAAACGTCACATAATATTTTTAATACCGTATTAGTATTGTGCGTAAAAAGGTGCCTTAATAATGTTTAATCGAATTTTGAAAATTCCTAATAATAAGGTGGCCAAACGCGAAAAAGGAAAATCGAAATTTTTAGTTTTTTGAGTATAAAACCAAATCCATTTGAGTTAGCTCAAATTTCTTTTCAGATTATTACTCGGCATCGAATTTAGCAAAAGTGCCGAATTTAAACCTATATCCTATCTCTTATAATAAGCGAGATCCCCATGCTTGCCCTCGAATTTGGGACAGCCGGTACAATGAGAAATTTACCTTTCTGGTAGTTAAAAAAAAAAGTGATTTTCTTTTCCGCGTGACGCACGAAGATTAGCGTATTTTTTAAAAATTATGTACCATTGCCCGGTAATAGTGAAAAACAAACAAATTTTAATTTAAAACGAATTTAGAAACTAGACTCCAATGTTTATTACTCCTCCCAAAAAATAAGATACCTACATTATGTTTTAAACTTACTTTTGTTAGTGAATATTCATTATCAGGAGCTTCTCCAATAAATTTGTTTATTTCATGAGGTGTGAAAATTTTAGATTTTTTAGGCACATAGGTATCCATCCGACTTCCTTTTCAGAAATGCTTTTAATTTATTATAAGTGTATATATCTAAATTTTCATTGAGTCAGCATTGATTTTAACATTGAATGTTGACTCCAGAGGGTGGTGGACTTAAATTTTTTCGACATTTGTCCGAAATATGCCAATAAAATATTCTCTGAAAATGAACTGATTTGTTGGTCTTTGCACCAATCCATGAAATTTTTGTACGTAAGTTCGTATTTTTTCTTTGAGGTTTGTGGAATTAAATTCAGATAAGTTACCTTTGTCACTTCTGTGCTATTTCGAGGTTAAATTTAATATGTCACTTTCGTTGTTGCTATTTATTTTTACGTAAAAAATTTATGTAAAAACTGACTGAATTTGTTGTAACTAGCGAACTATCAAGTCAATGAAGCTTTCACATTAGTGTCAAAGCCTCCTGGACGTGTTTGATTGTCTACCTAGGTATTATTCGCTATCGTTAAACCCGTAGGAAATGAATCATTTCAGTTCAGTTTGTCCGTAGGAAATGAAAATCTGTACACAATGATGGCGCATATGAAACTTTACTTTTCTTTATAATCGTAGAAAAAAGTATTTATGGCACGTTAGATTACGTAAAAGAACAGATAAAATTAATTTTATCTACAATGTGGTTAAAGTTTTATACATGTGTATTCTAACACTAAGCAGAAAATAAATTAATAAATTGAATTCATATCAGATAATTAGGCGATTGGTGATAGGAATCCTTATTTTGAGGAGATGACAATACAAGCACGTAGGCATTTTATTTCAAGATATGCTGTTCTTGCTCTTCATTCTGACATATCTTAAAAATTTTGCAAGAATATTAGGCTTAACGTAAAAATACGTTTTACGCAAAATGAAAATAGAGTAGTTTATAGTTTGCCATTCGTCAACCTTTTTTTAAGCAAACTTACAGAATTGTGGTAGTAATGTATTGTTCTGTTTTTTTTTCTACAAAATTAGAAAAATGTAAATAAAGTATTTACAATTGCATTCTTAACGTTACGCGTTAATAAAAACTATTGTAACTATAATGGTGACTACATTGACAAATAAAAATGACTTCTGATAAGAATAAGATGTCCCTATGCTATACATGTATAACCCTATATTATGGTCTATTCATTAAATTTTGTATACGATGTAGTTAAAAGATCGTTATTTTATAAATAAAAGTAAATAAATACATTCTTTATCGAAATACAAACAAACATAAATGTTATTCTAAATTTTGTCCAAGGTTTTTTACCTAATCTAAAGTACAATAAACAATATGTTTCGTTTTAATAATAGGTACATCATAAACGATCAAACTAGCTGTGAGCAGTGTTTAAAAGTACTTGACGTAGCGTGACATATCACACGGTAAACTAAATCCATTGTGAAATAGACGCAGAGGGATGCGGATCAAAAACTAATAATCCCAAGCACTACCGGCAACGACCAGTGGCTTGTAAATACAAAGCTGGCTTAATATTACAGGGGTTGTACCCCCTGTTGGGCGATCATCAACGACACTCGTACGCCTCATCTCTTCTTTTGATTCCGCTTCGCTAAATTAACTCGTCACATACCTTACCGATCCTTCAGGATTTTTATAAAAGAAGCTTACAGAAGTCTTTGATTTTCTCAAATAAACTGTTGGTTTATTTACAACACCAAACTATATTTCTAACAAAATAAAATCTATTGGCATTAAGATTAATTTCGGTTGATGATAATTAAATTTAATACGGTAATTAAAATTGGCTTTCTTGCTTATGTTTACTTCGTTATTAGAATAACAATTAAGTTGTAATTTATGCACTAAATTGCGGCGGTAGAAGTGTAAAAAATTTGCGACAATGGTATTATAGTATAAGTGTAGCCTGTGTGTGTGTATGTATAACTTGTTATGTTTTAATTAAATTCTAAGCTTAGAGACCTAAAAATTCCGTCCCTTCAATGCAACCACAGCGTAGAGCAAGTTACTAAGACGATACTGGCACGCTGCACCGCAGAAATTCAACTTATTAACAATTGTTGAAGTGTTGGAATATCTATAAACTTTAGGCATTCGGTGAACTATTAATAGAGTATTTAGGCCGAATCTCAGAAACGATTAATGGTATAACTTTACGAAAAAAATGTTTTAAGGAAGTGTCCCAAGAAATTACTGGAAATTGTTTTCAGGTTTTAACACTAAAGGGCGTATGTAACACAAACACAAAATGAAATAACCTGTTTAAAATCTCTAATAATTTTCACCATACTTTTTTCTTTATCTCCTCAAGTAAAGTGACGGAGGAAGTGCAAACCTTTTTTTGACAAAAAAACCGATGGCTTCAGCTAGATTCATGGATTTTAATAAACTCGGTAGCTTTGTAAAAAGCTTTTCCTTTGTCTTTGGTCTGCGATGTGAACCATTCTTTTTATTTTTCAGTATATGGTGTAAAACACAAAAAATATCCAGCGTTAGTTAATAGCATAAATCTTTCAAAAAACAATACAATGCTATTAAGTATGAAATTCACGAAGTAAGGTTGAAGAATAGTATATTAAAAAACATGTTTCATAAGACGTCTTGAAGTACGAATTCAAGTTTAAAAAAACCAGTGACGTAACCTCAAGTTTTTAAAGAATGAGTGCTGCAGGGTCTTATGAAACACGTTTTTTTTTTGTAATTTGCCCTTTTTGCGTCGTTTTTAAACAAGCTTTTTTACTTTAGTTGATTTAGGGATTTTTGTGCCGGTTGGTAATGTTTTAATTTTAATAGTAAAAATTTGATCTAATCTTTTTTTATTTTATCCAAATTCTGTCACAAAACACGAAAATGGAAGTACGTGAAATTGCCAAAAATACAGTCGCGAATTTGCTCACATCAAAGTTTTCCACTGGACGCATCCTGTTTTTGACACATTTTGTAAAAGTGAGAAGAACGATATAATTCCAAATCAAGGTTGCCAACCTAAAAATTAATGGCTATAATGACTTCGGAGATGATGACGTCGCGTTTCTTAACATGTCTATTAGAGCATCAAAATGGAGGCAAAATTACAAATAAATTTAAACTTTAGTATTATAAGTTTTTGTTATGAACGAATAAGTTCAAAAGTAAATATGTAATAAAAAATTATTATTAATTTTATTAAATACATAAATAAAAAGTTTACCTCGAGTAGGATTTGAACCTACGACCTGTACTTTGCTAGAGTACCGCGCTAACCAACTGCGCCGTCGAGGTTCAAGCCCCAATCGATGCAAATTTTGTCTTTATGTATGTAGAACTGATGTAAATTCTAAATAAAATGAGATTTATTTATTTATATTTAGAATTCTTCTTTGGTTCATCCCCTTTCTAGTGATATGCCACATATTAATACAAATCTTTAAAAATACTGAATTTTTTAATAAAATACTAAGAACACCAAAAATTCTTAATAATGCATAGTTGTTTTTTATTTAATTCCATTAACACTTCATCTCACGAACACACATGTTACACAAGTAAATACATTAGGTTTGTTCCAATCCAGTCAAAAACCGTTCACGGTATGGTCATACTCATGCGAAATTCATAAAATGGGACTCATTTTATGTAGTACACATGAGCATGACCGTACAATCACAATAGAGGCAGTCGCTTGACACTTAACGTTTGATACGTTTTTGTTTAAGTTTAATAATTGTGGTTCGTCGCTGTTATCGTTACAATGGCTGCGTTTACTAATGAAGAATATGCTGATATTATTATGGCATATGGCCGAGCAAATGGTGTTGCCCGTGATGTTCGACGAATTTATCAGTAACGATATCCTAACCGTCGACTACCCAACCGCAATACGTTTGCCAATACTTACCGACGTTTGCGAGAGACAGGAATTGTTACTCAACTCGCACACTGAATAAATTCCAGACAGCATAATGTTGCTGTCGATGAGAATATACTCGAATCTTTTAATGCGGATCGCAACAGAAGCATAAGAGATACAGCTGGAATGCTGGGTGTTAGTATTTGGAAAGTTTGCAAAGTAGTTCGAGGAGATGGAAGACATGCTTTCCAATACACACCGGTGCAAGGTAATTTTTAAGCACATTCGGAATCGGTCGACTATGTGTAAACACTAAGCCTACAAATTTTTAAAGACCTGTTTTTAAAGTTCTTAATTTAGTACATTAATGTACCTCATTTGTGTTCCAGGTTTCGAGGAAGCGGATTATGATGGGCGTTTACAGTTTTTTAGGTTTCTTTTGCACACTGACGTTGACTTTTTTACGATCAATTCTGTGGACGGACGAATCTAAATTCAGCAGGGAGGGAGTCGTCAACCTACACAATTTGCAGTCTATCATAAAAACCTCTGCGAACATTTGCAAGTTGCCGGTTCGATAGATTATTGCATTCTTCGGAAATTTTTTGTTTTTCAAAATCTCTATGTTTGCATATCTAGCACCATAAATTTTTGATTTTAAATTACCCCACAGAAAGAAATCATTTGGCGATAGATCTGGTGAACGAGCTGGCCAATTCACCGGTCTGCCTCGTCCAATCCAAGTATTTGGAAAGCATTAATTTAAATAAGCAGTGACGTCTCTTGTATAATCCGCAGGACAACCATTCTGTTGAAACCATACCACATTTTCTCCTGCGACAGCATCTATAGTCGGGCCAATCTTCGTTTGAAGCAGCTCAAGGTATTTTCCGCCGTTTAAGTGTCCATCAATGAAGAAGGGGCATATAATATAAGATCCGTATACTCCTAACCATACGTTGACTGACTGTGGATATTGGGAATGGTTATCGATCATCAAATGAGGGTTATCCGTATCCCAATAGCGATAATTTTGTAAATTTCACTCTCCATTAATGGTGAAGGTCGATTCGTCAGAAAAACAAATATTGTTGATGAAATACCTATCTACATTGGCCATTTTCATTACAGTTTCGCAGAAAACTATTCTGGAATACCTGTCTGGCTCAAAAACCTCCTGGTGGTTTGAGAACTTGTGCGATTTAAATTTGTTCTTCTTTAAAATTTTGAAGGCCGAACACTAATGCGGGGATTAGCAACGACCGCCGCAATAACGTTTATGTCGTTCATATTATCTTGCACAATCTCTTCTTCGTGGGCTACATTTAAGGTACGCTTTAAACAAGGCTTACACGGTTTAAAAACGGATTCATATTTTTCTTGGTTTGAAATCACGTTCTGAATTGTTGAAATGGCGGGTATCGGCCGATCGGGATATAAACCTGCAAACAAGTTTCGAACTTCAGGTACACTACTACCGGAATAAAACCACTTCAGAGATAGATTTTTTCAACAATTGTATAAGACATTATTAATTTATTGAAAACCGCGCTTGAAAATCCGATTTTAAAAAGCGGCAAAACGTTGTTGATAACGTAACATTTTGTTTTAATATCATTATTTATTTTAATATCTTTATTACTAACTTAATTCTTCGTTTTCTTTTTTCAAGTACTATTTTGAGAATAAAAAACTGATCTGTCGTATAGCGTTTGTAATTCTGAAAAACTTTGATCTCTTATGTTTTTGCTGGAAACCAATTAGGGAGCAGGAAATTGCATAAGTGTGATTTTACATGTAAAATGCTATTACCGAGTGGCCGGATCAGCACCCTATATATATATATATATATATATATATATATATATATATATATATATATATATAGCAGGCAAATTGAAAAAGAAATATATTCCGTAACGTCCAAATTGCTAATGTTCTTTACATTGCAGAACATTCCTTGGTTTAATTTTATTTATAAGGGTGAATTTTAATTTTATTTATGGGGGTGAAATTATAGTGAGTTATGACACTGCATAATATGCGTACCGCAAAATAAAAATAAAATAAGCAATGTTTTGCGTTTTACAACTAAATAACTAAAGTTTAAAAATTATTATTAATTTTATTAAATACATAAATAAAAAGTTTACCTCGAGTAGGATTTAAACCTACGACCTGTACTTTGCTAGAGTACTTTGCTAACCAACTGCACCATCGAGATTCAAGCCCCAATCGATGCAAATTTTGTCTTTATGTATGTAGAACTGATGTAAATTCTAAATATAAATAAATAAATCTCATTGTTGGTGTGTATGGATGGTATTTGTTTTTTTTTCAATGTTTTATGAACATTGGATTTCGAAATTTCTTGAGCGACTGGACGAACTGATGTACTTGGATTGTTTGCAACGTTTTGCAAAATAATATTTTCACTTATATCAGCATTGTTTACCAGGTATTTGGGTCTCTTTTGTTCAAAGCTTCCAAAGTTCACTAAATTTTAATTATTATATTAAAAACTGTACGGTGTGGTAGTGATCCTTTCGGAAAATGCTGAGCGTAACTCGTGCAAGCATTTTCAGAGTTTCGATTTGCTTTGAAACAAACTTCAAACGTATCAACCTTTTCTTCATTTATAAATTTATGTGGTATTATCAGTACTTATTAATATCGACGCTTAACGGTATTTATTCATCACTGACTATTACACAAAGTTGTGATTCACTCATAAATTCCATTTTTACTTGTGAATATTGACAGAGTTTATGGTTTATATCACTCTGACGTTAAAATCTCCTAGTATTACAATATTATAAGAGCAACAATGTGCAACATCTTCAAAAAACATATATTTTATGTGTATAAATACATAAAAAGATTCTTTCGAATGGGATTCGAACCCACGACCTCATGTTATCTAGATATACAAAATATATCTCTTTACCATGAATATAAAATTCACAATTAAAGCTTTTCCTCAAAAAAGTAGTCGGTTATGTGAATATCAGGTTCGTAAATCAGAAATACAGCTAAAGACAATTAAAGCCATACTCGTACCCTAACCCACTATATTTATTGCTGAAAATAGATTACATAGTGGAATTAAATCAATTAATCTACAGATAACATTTTTCTTTAGTGCGACGAAATAAAATAAATCTAGAACAAACATTCATATTATAATACTTTACAACTAAATAACTAAAGCTGTGCCTTAATGTTGTTTTACGAGTTATAATTTTCATTCTGTTAGATACATTCTCAACAAGGATTTGCAGCTTCCACTTTTTTTTAGTTCTCTTTTCGCTTGTACTAAAAAGATAACACGGTTTCATATAATTTTTGAGAAAGATTGCAAAATTCATTGCAATGTCAAATAACACTCTTTGCTAACCATACTGTGAACTAAAAAGAAATGGTTTATATGGTAGATCAAAAAAGAAGAAAGGCTCTTTCCAAAGGTACCAAGACTATTAAAATCCGTTAATACTAAAGTTACCGAATTTTTTTTTCAAAGTTTGCACTGTTCTGTCACTATATTTGAAGAGGTAGACACAAAGTCTTAAGCAAAGGCATAGTAAAATTCTTGGAGATTTTAATCTGAGCATTTTTGATATTCCAATTTTGTGAAAATAATTTTCAGCAATTTCTCTCGACCATTTTTACTATAAAAGACTATTAACAATGCTGTACCATTCCCTGTTTCTGCGGTACTGCCAATGTTCTATATTAATGACATACCCATTGCAATAACTTTTGAACGAAAGATACATTCTTGTTTTCATTTTTCGTTTTTTTTATTTTCTATTTTAGTATTAAATTTATGATAGTAAAACCATTTCTATACAAAACTTTTGGATGCAATATAGACAAAAATTTTACTCTCATCTTTATTGGCCATTTCTGCCGTTGTTAAAGATTCATCAAAAATGTGCGCTTTAAGCCAGAGTTAAACACTTGGTTCAAAATACAATATTAATCAGTTAAGTTGGTGATGCTGAATGGGGGATGTGTAAGTTCGCATTGCCAAATAATTAAATTCTTGTTCGGCAAAGTAAATTTGCGTGAAAAAAACCATGTAGCTTTTCGACGGATGGGTGGGTGAGTTGGCCACTTGGGTACATGCGTGCTGCAATGCGTGTGTGCGTGTGTGGGTGCATGTAGAAACGATCACTTAAAACAAGATAAAACCCAAAATTAAATAACCAAAATTTCTCTTTCTCGCATTATAACGAAGACTCCAACCAAATTTTTGTATAAATATAGATTTTACACAATATTTGGCACAAATGTTGACAAGCACTCGTAACTTAGTTCTTGGTCATCGAGAGAATCTATTTTTCCGCCTCCACAACGAAATTGGTGTGTTAACATAGATTTTGGGCACCATTCAACCGAAATATTTATACCATAGGGTTTCAGAATTTAGCTCTTGGTCATTAATATTGGCGTGATACCAACGAAATTAATATATAAATATACATTTTAGGCAATATTCGGGCCAAATGCTGGACAACACTTATGGACCACATAATTTAGCTCATATTAATGAACGAATCAATTTTTCAGCGTCTCCAACAACAATTGTGTATAAATATAGATTTTGAGCAAAATTCAACCCCAGCGCTTACCAATACCCAAGTGGTACGGTATTTAGCTCTTGGTCATCCAGGTGTCTTATTTTTCCGCGTTCCTAGGAAATTTGTTCCGTAAACATAGATTTTGGACCGAGTTCTTATCTTTTACTAATCCCCTTTCTGGAAAAAGCTGTTGTACCCTGCACAGCTAGATTACATAAGGTATCATCTAACAAAAACCGAAAACGATAGGTGGCCAATGAGCCGAGCTCTGTTGTGCACTGACAGATATTCGACTCTTTCGATATTGTATACCCACCACACGGCTTTACGTATAATACTCAAATTTTTGTTACCAAATGCTACGATGCATAGTCAGGGTGAGAAACAACAAAAGATTATTTTGAAAGTATTTTGGAACTAATATAATAAAGAAGCACTGTTAACCATTTGTTCTTTACCGTAAGTGTGTTCAAAGCGTACACACCTCACAGTGTTACATTTAAATACTTTACACACTGTTTTATACAATGATTTAGTATGTAGTCAAACCATGCACAATATAAATAATAATCTTGTACTTTTGTAGCTTAATGTGTAAAAAAAACTATTATAATTTACTTAAACGATAACTGTAACTCTTATTATCATTTACTGAAGACGATAACTTTAATTGTTATCGAAATGTTTAAATTTGAAAAAAATTAATAAAAATGCACGACTACATATCCAAAAGATAAGTATTCTAATTATTAGTGATAATCGTTAAAATTTGCATTTTCATAAAGAAAATATGTAGAAACTTCACATTTTGTGCTTTGCTACTTGAACAACTAATAATAAATTATACATAACACGCATGCTACGTTCAAATCGAAATGAAATTAATCAAGGGTTTAATAACTAAACCTTGTGAAGTTGTTGACCCACACTACTACAATAAAAACTTTTGTAGTAAGTTTTAAATCCGTTAATCGTTTATAAGAACATACTATCGCGCTCAAAAAATTCTGGTACAGCTTGTTACTGTAGACACTTCCAAAATTCAAATTTAGATGTAGACACATTTGTTGTATGTAAATCGGACATCTCACGATTTTCAAGTAGGGGTTAAGCATTTGTCAAACTGGCAAATTTGATAGATTAAAGACTCCTAGAAACTGTATTTTGATAATTCATGGTCACATCCTGCTAACGCAATTGATTATGTGTCGTCAAACCAAATGCACACAGCCAAAATGTTGCTGTTCCAGTATTTTTTGAGCGTAGTAGTACATGCATATTTTATATCTGGACTTTTAGGCTATAGAGGCTACAATTCACATTATCACCTCCTTTTCTGTAAGTTTTTAAACTGTATTAGATGGTAATAGTGACAAATCATGGTCTACCTTTAAACCCTAATAACTACCATTATATATTTTTCGGTAATAATTTAAAATGCGACAGACTTATCCATTGCATAAATTTAAAAATTAACAACGCACGCTTTCCATTTACGCAAAGTATTACTAACTTGGAACTGACTATGGATAATTAATTTAGACATCAAGAAATGTACCCAAAAAGCCTACACCACTATGAAAGTTCTCTATCCATACAGACTGAATTTATCTACGCTCTTAAACAGAATGTGTGTTCTCACCTTTTAAATAATGTGATGAAGTGTTAGGCCATGTTTGGTTGTAGGTACGAGAAACAAAATTCAAAGTGTACAATGTTTCCTGCCCTAGTCACATATACGGGTTGCAAAATTTCTCATGAGTTACAAAACTGTGAATGGCTTAGCAATGACAAAAGAGGAACTCTACACTCCTATTCATAATTGTACCGTTTTTACCTTTTTTGTATAATATTTATGTTACTTTTATAATAATTTGCAGCTCTCTAAGGTCACCTGTAAAACCGTTTAAGAAGTAATATAAACAATATCTCATTGCAAAGCAATACTTTTTGTAATATAGGATAAGTGTTTTGTTATTTAAAGTAGAGGCACGAAATATTTATTTGGGAATTTAAACCGTTGGACACAGGAAAGTTATGAACAAGTTACGATTTCCTAGTATTTTTTGTAAATGCCCATAACTTTGCTAAATGTTATCTAATTTTTTCGTTTTGAATTTTTTGAAAAGGAGGAGCTTTAAGTTTTATTAGAAAAAATATTTTTTATAAATTAATAATTTATTATAAAGGGTGGTCAACAAAAATGAGCCTTTGACATTTGCTCATTACTCATACATTTTATGTCCAATTTTAATAATTGTGGTCATTTTGGAAAGCCAATGCTCTGAAATTAACAAATTTAATGTCAAAATTAACATTTCATAAAAATTCAAGATGGCGGACAATTTTCAAAATTAGGTATTTTTAGGTACACCCTGCAGAATTTCCATGTGCGCCACTGAAGAAAAATAAAACTTTGCTTATGAAGCCTTATCTTTCTCAAGTATACTGGTGTATACTTAAGTCCAGTGGCGTCCCTGGGATCCGGATTTTTTATATTTTTTCGTATTTACGCAACTAAAAATACATTTATATTGTCCCCTGAATTCTTTACCTCTTGCTTTGGTTTCGAGAAAAAAAATTAAATGTAACTGTACATAAAGCAATGCTGTTTCGAGACAGTAATCTTTAAATTTAATTGTATTCACTTTATCTCCAGATGTTGTGACTTTTAAAATAACGCCAAAACGAGTAACTAGAGTTTCATCTAGGCTAGTAATTTCGGCACTAAGAAGCAGGATTACTGAAAAAACATCTTGCAGTATTGCGATTATTAGTGTTGCCTTTTCCTTGCTTAATTACATCTATCAGTAATCCGCATCGTAATCTAAATTGTTCTTGAATATCAATTTTGTTGTTGTTTTTAAGAGCTTTTTGTTGTTCACTTCGTACATACCAGGATTTAAATGGCAAATTATAGGCAATCTTTCGGTAGACAATCACATATGAAGCATCTCATGGAAGACTTAGGTATAGTACAATTTTAAAGATAATTTAATTTTAGATAAGGTTTGTTTATAAAAGTTTTTCGCAGGAAGACTTAAAAATTAATTAAACAAGAAACTGGATATGAACATTACTGCTTTATGTATTTCGTATATATTCGGTAGCTATCGTCCCAATATGGTAAAATTCAAATAGCTTGGTTTGCTATTAATATTTTAAAAACCTGTTGACATATGTATGATTCATTCACCACTTATCATAAAATGTTGTGCATAGTGTACAATGTTTTATCAGTGATTGATAAAAATTCCATTTTAGTGCTTTGGATTGTGTGTAATTACACTAAATTGACTAGGCAGATTAAATAAGAAATCAGATTATACTTTGTACATTTCAAGATGCAATGGGTCTCGGCAAACCAAAAAATATCAAAATGATAGGTACTGACATTTAATATATAATACTGCCCTTATAAATCGTTAGCAGCAGCAGTTCAAAGAGAAATAGGCGAAAACACTGCGTCACAGTATTACATAAGTACATAATCAGATTAGACATAATTGAACACTGCTGCTCATCGATAATTAGAATACGTATCATTGGCCTTGATTTTATACTTTGCGTGCTTTTGATCAAAACTAGATTTGTAGAAACCCTGGATAATTTGGATTTTTCTTCAAACATTTTTTTCAAATTTGATACAGTTCATTAAATAATACTATCAGAGCATCACTTGCTTTAATGCGTCCTGAGTAGTGACTTACTGGCTTTTAATTCCGTTTCACGGTTGCTACTAAAGAGTCTCTAAATTGTGTAGAGTAGGTTATGTATTTAAAAAATTGCAATTATATTCTCTGTACTTTGTACTTTCATTTTTCAAAAAAAAAAAAAATAGTAAAATTGGAGAAACACTCCAAATTGCGGTTTGGCCCTTTACCCGTAAGAATTTTGTGATTTTTATTACAATCTCTTGATTTCCAAAAAAGAACTTAGCGTTTTTACGCTCATCGTTCGCCACTTCGGTCTGTCACTACTTGCATACAGATAATACGGAGAAGCGTTCATCAGTAGAGGAGCCACAGGCTAGCAGCAAGCAGGAGCCTACGGAATACAGTAGGAGTGAAGAACCTAAATAAAGAATCATTCAGGATACCGTCACCGCCAACTACAGGATCGACGTCGGGTAAGACAATAGTTAACGTTTACTAAAAAATATTTTTTAATTAATTTTAATCTATTTTCTATTTGGGTCTCTGATTACCAAGTCTTTATTCCTCAGGGTGTGAGACTGCACCTCGGCGGAGACCCGGCCTTTATGTAAAACAATTTCTTTCTTTATATTCTTTTCAAAACCTTTACTAACAACAACCGCTATGGTTAAGCACGGTCGCCACCGTGCCGCCGTAACGGTGGTATCCCCTACCGCCGACTCCGCCCGTCCACCTTCATCTACACTCACAGCACACACTTACGCACATACCCTCGCCTCGCTGCCACCATCCTCATCTATCCGATCTCATTCTAATGCCTCATCCATATCTACGTCATCTACACACTCCTATATTTTCACACTTCCACCGTCTCCACAAAACCACACAAGCCCGCACACACAGAAACCCGCACACACACAAACTTGCCCTCCTACCCACACCCGCTCTCTTACCCACACCTGTCCAGCCACCTGTACCTGCTGTGATTCCTACACTCGCTTCCCCCAATCCTAAACCCACCCGCTCCCAATCCTCGAGGTATTGCATCCGCAATATCCCAAAATCCATTACAACCCAGAAACCCCTTTTTAATTCCTTAAAATCCCTTAACCTTCCCTGGTTGAACTTAACATTCAACCATAACCACACCTGTCTCTTAGACCGCCCCTCCCTTGCCGAATGGTGCGCAGCTTAGGCTGCGACACCATTTCGGTGACCCTTCTGCCACCTTCACCCAAATCTTCGTTCGTCGTTTACCCAACTCCACTCCTAGAGCTCCCTCCTTCTACGTGATTCGTCACCTAGATAAGGACATCCTAGCCCAAGAGATCTTGGGTGCGATCGATCTTCCACACGTGAAGAAGGCTGTTCGCATCACCGCGAAAGTCACGACCACCTCAACTTCCCTTGTCTGTATCATAACTCCTTCCCAAACCACCCTAGAATACCTCCTCGCACGCGGTGTCGTCATGTTCAGGCGACACTACCGTTGCGAACCTTCCCTTATCCCACAACCTCTCCCAAAGTATTCTTCTACCTGCACGCACGTGGGGCATACCGCGGAAGACTGCCCATCCCGTGCGATCCGCTGTCCAAACTGTGGGGAAAGTCACAGATCCCCCGCCTGTAAACCCAAGGTGTAACAACTGCGGGGATGCTCACCCTACCTATACCTTTAAGTGCCGGACGCGGTGGGAACCTTCCAGTTCCCCATCGAAGATGGCATCCATTGAACCCATCCTATCTTCCGAAGAGTCCGACTGGGAAGACACCGCGCACCTCAAACCCACTCCGATACCGACCCCCTTCCCATTAAGGACTTACGGCAAGTCCATACACACTCCCTTTTCCGCATGTTCCCTGACCGACAGGACATGGTTCTTCGCTCCCTAGACTCCCTCTCCCAAAACTTTTTCCAACGGCGTATCAACGTCTGCGTATCAGGTGCGCGGATGAAGGTAGCCGTAATCCGCCAACCCAATCCTTAGCTCCTACCCAATGGATATCATAGTAGGGACCGTTAATGCCAGGGGCGTGCGTCGGAAACGTCCCTTAATCAAACAAGTTTTATATTCTCACAATATTCTCATCCATCACCGAAACAAAGCTTACACCCAGATGCACCCTTAATTTCAACACCTTTTACAGTTATTCAAACAATAGCCAACATGGAACCGCCCTCTTAATTAAAAACTGCTTCCCCTCCACTCCTTTTCAACTCCCGGCGCACCTACAGCATCTCGAATGCGTTGCTGCAACGGTGAACTTTCCCACTCCTACAGTATTTATTTACTATTACAACCCACCAGGTCACAACAAACTATCAGATGACATTTTAATCTACGCCTCTAGCCTCCTTAATGTTGTTATCCTAGGTAACTTCAATGCCCGCCACGCCCAATTCAGAGACACCGCAACGAATGGCAACGGTAACAGGCTATCATCCGCTCTGTTACAGTTGCCGCTCCTGCGAATCTCCAACACTCAACCAACCTATTTCGAACATTAGGTGCCTCTATAGTAGACCATATCATAGTTTCCGAACCCATAGCCCACTAATTCGATCTTGAGTGCTTTCTAGGCACTACGATCACATCTGATCACATACCACTACTGGACAATACTTAATTTTGTCCAGCTCCCCCTACACCTCCTCAATACACAGTAATTAAAGATTTTTCTAGAGCAGACTGGAATGTGTTGTCCAAACACGTTTCCAACAACCTTCTTGCACCCAATCTTTAAACGACCCAACATCTCGAGAGAGCCATGAGTGACCTAATTTCCGTAATTACGGAAGCGGTCGAAATCTCAGTGCCTTTAAAAAACATCGACATCCCCCACAAACCGCTCCCACAGCACATTGGGAACTGGATCAAAGAGAAAAGATAAATATATCGTCAATTTTTGCGATCCAGGGATCCGGCTCTCAAGACTAAATACAATCGCCTTAACGCCTTAATCAGGCGAGAAACCAATAAATACGCTGAAGGCTCCTGGACCAAAGCCACTTCCTAGCTAGGTTATAGAAATGGTAAACTCTTCTGGCAACAGTTCGATAGACTGACCAGAAGAAAAGTAAACCCAAAATCCCACCTAACCGACATTCAGGGCAACACAATCTCCTCCGACCAAGAAAAGGCCGATTTCTTTGGTCACCACCTTCAATCCATTTTTCAACCCCCAGATGAGTCCCCAGTTCGATAACCGGTTCGAGGTACTCCTCGAGGGTCGCCTTGAAGAATTCCGCAACCTTAACCTTCTTGAAACCCAACTCGATAACGAGACTCTTTTTTATGCCCTATCACGCGCGACCAGGTCCAAACATATTTCAAAAAAGGGAAAAATTCAGCCTCGGGACATAACGGTCTAAACAAGAAAATCCTCCGGCACCTACCTGACCCAGCCCTCCGTATACTTTCCGATATTTATAACAAATGCTTAACCCTCTCTCACTTCCCGACGGACTGAAAATCGGCCTCCACCGTCATGATACCAAAACCTCACACTGACCTAACCTCACCCTCCTTCTATAGACCCATTTCCCTCCGGTGTTGCATCGGAAAATGCTTCGAGCAGATTCTAGCCAGGCGACTCAGGGACCACTTAAAATTCAACGACCTTCTCAACAGCAACTTTGGCTTCCGTCCCAATCTAACGTGTCACGATCTCTTGTTGAAGCTGCTTACAGAGACCACCAGGGCGTGCAATCACAAGTAATGCGATCTGGCTGTGTTTCTGGATATTAAGCAAGCATTCGACAGGGTCTGGCACGCCGGTCTCCTGCACAAGCTCCGTAACCTCAATATACCCGACCCCTTCTCCAAACTCCTACTCTCGTGCCTGACCAATCGAGTCGAAATAGGGAAAACCTTCTCCGATACTTTTCAACCTACAGCAGGCGTACCGTAAACCTCTGCCTTAGCCCCGATCCTATACACTATCTTCGCATCCGACATTCCCGAAGTCACACAACCCGGAGTAGTCGTTGCGCAGTTTGCGGATGACACCGCCTTCTAGGCGGTTAGTCAAAACAGCCTCATATCGAAAACCATGCGGAACTTCTCCAACTGGGTTAACCAATGGAGAGTCTCCGTCAATCCCTCCAAAACGCAAACTATCCTCTTCCGCCACCCTAATCACACTGAAGATAAGTTCCCAAAGTTAGCCTCTAGAAATGTTTCCCTAACCCTAAATCAAGAAAGACTCCCACTCCAAGATGAAATCACCTATCTAGGAATCCTCTTTACTAGAACCCTCAATTGGCTCCCCGATGTTAAAAAAACACTCAATAGGATTAGAAACCGCGCAAACCTACTGGGTGCCCTCCGGGGTAGAATCAAAGGTTGGTAAACCAAAACACTTCTACACACTTATAAAACATACATCCGCCCTGTTATGGATTTCCGATCACCAATATGCACCAATATAAACCCCAATCACATTTCCTCTATCGCTTCCTGTGAACGACGAATCCTCAGACGCATACACAGGTTACCCTTCAGGTGCCCTAGTGACCTCACTCTACAATACGCGAACATTTCACCAATCACTCAAATAATTCAAACACTGCAGAAAAACTTTGCTCAGAAAAGAATATTCGGCCACACTATCCCAATCAAAGAAATCCTTACCACCCCTTACAACTACCGCTTTCCCCAGTTCCCTCGAAGAAAACCCAAATTAAAGTTCAAACACCCTCCCGCGATCTTTACGCAACTTCTCGACGACATCCCCGAGGAGGTAGAAGAATCCCTTAATAATATCCCATATGGCCTCCGCATCCCCCGTCTATTCGATGACGACCTAGCAAGATACCTGCCAACGAGTAAGGATTAACCACACCAAGTGCGCTACACCCATCTTAAACAACACGCACACTTAAACCAATTTACACATATTCATATTCAAAACTCAAATAACCTAAATTTTTCTTTTTCTTTTCTCTTTTTAACACCAAAAATAATATCTCATGATTATACACTGTACAATACCACTAAAACGTCGCAACACCCACAACAAGGAATGACCAGGGCTGAAGAGAAGGACTCCTGAACAGTCCACAAATAAGATATATAAGGTAATAATAAGTAACTACTAACACATAAGCATGAGCATACTAAAAAAAAAGGGAGGGAGAAACGTGCTATCGAAACCTGTGATAAAATTAATTCATATAATTTATTGCTTTGAAAATATACCTATGGGTATTATACAATGTGGATATTTGAGTTGGAAACCTCAAAATATCTACGTTAGGCAACGTTTAGGCAAAAAACGCCGAGACACGCTTTTATTTTGGATAACCATCGATATAATGATGACATCCACTTTTTTCTAAATAGAAACTTGCATTTTTCTATCATATTTAAAAACACAGTTGGATTCTAAATACGGCAGCATGTATCACTATTACCCTAAAGCTGCCAATTTTTGTGACACAGGTAGTTAAAGTTTCCAAAATAAGTTAGACGTTTCAGGAAAGGTATAATTTTAAAACAAAAGTATTAGTTATTTGAACGAAAAATAGTTTAAATGAGGTGCTCAAATTGAGATTCCTCCACTTCTAGACATTAAGCCAACCTTTGCTAAGGCAGTTTAACAATATTTAATTTTTAATGACCTCTAGTTATTCTTTACTAAAATTTGAAATTTAATTTTTAAAGTTGGCTTTTTACGTTTCCCAAACTGTTGTATTAATAGCAGGCTGATGTTTATGTTTTAATTTTTCAACTTTGACGAAATTGTTTAAAACATCTTTAACAATTCTTACAAATATTACTACTGACGAAGATAACTGTAAGTGTTATCGAAACGTTTAGATTGTATCATTTAAATACACCATTAAAAATCCCAAAAAAAAATAAGTATTTTATTATGAGTGTTAATGGTGAAAGTTTACATTTTCATATAATGTAGTATGTTTAATATGATTTTAACTTTACGTACATGTATTAAATTATTGCAGTGCTGTGGTAATTTAATATATTTAATTGGTGAAGCATTTACTTCAAGGTATAAGAAAAAACAGCAAAAAACCTAGGCATACCAAAAGTTAAACCTAAAACGTACCATTATGCCTTTTGTTTAATTATAAGATGTCAAAATCCACTTTATCGAAGATTTTCTTCTTGTCAATTGAAGTTATGTGGATATTTTCATGTTATATATGTTAATAGATTCACATTGTAATCGATCACAATAATATTTCCATATTATGAAGCTGAATGTCATGATTTAAATTATTTAACACTTGCTCATCTATCACAGTCTTCTCTGGTTGGCCCAAGCTACGAAATCTTATACATTCTTTACGTCTAGTGTCAAAGTTAACTTTTGTGGTTCCAATGTATACATTTCCACAGGAGCAAGTCAACTTCTTCATTCCGGAAGATGACAGGGGACCTAAAGCATCTTTACGTGACCTTAAATGTCCTTTGATTTTTTTTTTAGGTTTAAAAACAGTCCTAATACCACGATCAATTAAGATTTTTTCAATTCTACCTGTAACATTAGGTATAATAGGAAGAAAAGCAGTACCAACATTAACCACTAATTTTTCTTTATGGTTATATCTAGTAGGTGTAGTAACATTATTATCTTTATCTGATGGCATGTCATAATGACAACGTTATGTCACTCAATTTTGGTGACATAAGGAAGATCATTATGGTACTTAGTCCCATAACGAATTCATTATGGGACTAAGTACCATAATGAAATTCTATATGAAAAACATGTGATGGTGAGATCAAAAAAGTTTATTCAAAATGCATAACTGTGTACAAAACTATTTATTATAAATGGTAAAAGAGCAATTACTACAATTTTCAATATTAATTCCAATGGATTCTAGAGTTTTTACATCAGTTGTTGATGCTTTTTGGTAAACTTGTAATCCTGTTTGGTTGTTGGCACAAAAAATTGCTTCTGATATTTTTTTCTTTTGCTCTTTCGAATATTCAATATAACCTTCAGCAACAGTATTGCTTTTCCATCCGCCATGGCGTTTCACGGTACACAGATCATCTCCAGAATCGGCTAAAAATGAAGCAGACGATCGTCGAAAACAATGTCCGGTATATTCTTCAGGGTGAGCTAAATTCAAAAAAGTGGAAATAACTATTGGCATTTTACCAAACGTGTGAATTCCAACGGGTTGTTTCGTGTATTTCCTATTTGTGGCAAAAAAACATCGATGGTGTGTGTTGCAAGGTCGTATTTTCACATATTGTCTGACAAGTTCCACCATATTCAATCCTGGGATATTCCCCGATGTTACAAAAAATTCTCGCATTACCTTTGTTTTTGAATTCGGTAAAGTACTTCTAAAAACAGACCCTTCATCTATCACATTTTCAACAAGCACATTTGTGAGTTCCTCTCTTCTGCATGCTCCACTTAGTCCAATAATCATAGCTACTTTTTTAAATAAATATGTATCATCTGATACTTCCGTTGAAAACTTTCTGATTTACGTTTTAGTAATGCAACCAGCTGTAGTTACTTACTAATATCGACGTTATTTATTGTTAATAAAATACTTCTTATCATCGAATAATACGACCAGACAGAAGATGGTTTTCTTTCCTTAGATAAGCATTCAAAGTAAGCCAACAATACTTTTTCATGAGTGATATTCTGATTTTCTTAGTAGTACACCATTCTTCGTACCGATTAAACGCTATTTCATATACACTTCGTGATTTTTCCGGCAAAAGGGAGTCCACGACATTTCGCGTCATTTCTTCCAAATTAGAAGGTAAATTACCAGTTTCAGAATCACTTATTACTATTTAAATTATATTCAATTCTACGTGACAATTGTGTTTCACAGGAGATAAATAATTATTGCTGTTACAACCTGATGTTGTCAAGGAAATGGCAAAACACAGCCCTTTAAATATACATATAAAAATAGTTGCCATTGTGACATGTCAAAAATGCAGTTTTTAATTTTTCGAAAATGTGTTAATATAAATGCCATCAGATAAAATTTTGTATGTAATACGGATCATAAACAATCATTATGGCGCACGTCGTGTTATCGGACTCGGCTACGCCTCGGCCGATAACATTCACGACATGTACCATAATGATCGTCTTTATGATCCTTATTACATAAATTACTATTAAGTGAATACGCATTAGCTTGTAGTGATTTTATTAAATATTTATATTCCGCTTCCAAAAATTCATGGTCGCAAATTGGTTTAACTTGATCTACTAAAGATATAACTACACCAATTTCTTGAAATAAATTATGATTTGATCATTTATGAAGGTATCTATTTGTGTGTGTCCTTTTTCGGTAAAAACCTTATAAGAGAATTATTAGTTTTAGATATTACTATATATAGGAACGGTAAACTTTCATTAGTTTCGTTGTCTATGATAAACTGAATGCATCAATGAGTATCATTTATAAAAACTAAAAATCCATGTAGTGCCTTTTTATCCAAGTTTTCAAATAACAAAAGTGTGATCTTCGGAATCACGTCAAAACGTCGCTACTAAAACGTCGTAGCCATAAAGTCGCAGCTCAAAACTCGCCTCGTCAAACGTCGCGGTCATAAAAGTCGCCGCACAAATACATCCCCTCCTAAAATGGCGTCACCAAAAAAGTCGCCGAACTTAAAGGTGGCGTAGCAAAAATGTCGCCGTAGTAATTCTGTTAGGTTACAGTAGTTTTATTTATCTAATCTAATTCTGTTAGGTTACAGTAGTTTTATTTATCTAATCTAAATCTGTTAGGTTACAGTAGTTTTGTTTAATCTAATTCTGTTAGGTTACAGTAGTTCGTTTATTTAATCTAATTCTAATTGTTAGGTTACAGTAGTTTTGTTTATCTAATCTAATTCTGTTAGGTTACAGTAGTTTGTTTACTTAATCTAATTCTAATTCTGCTAGGTTACCGGTTAGTTTTATTTATCTAATCTAAATCTGTTAGGTTACAGTAGTTTAGTTTAATTAATATAATTGTGTTAGGTTACAGTAGTTTTGTTTATCTAATCTAATTCTGTTAGGTTACAGTAGTTTGTTTATTTAATCTAATTCTAATTCTGTTAGGTTACAGTAGTTTTGTTTATCTAATCTAATTCTGCTAGGTTACAGTAGTTTGTTTATTTAATCTAATTCTAATTGTGTTAGGTTACAGTAGTTTTGTTTATCTAATCTAAACTACGTTGGACTTTTACAAATACAATAAACTTTCGTAGAAATTTTGAATATTTCTTTTTAATGTTTCGGCCCTTACGGTGACTTTTTGCGTGGCGACCTTTTTGTTCGGCGACAGTTTTGATAGCGACATTTTAGGAAGTGACGTTTATGACCGCCCGCGACATTTTGTCGCGGCGACGTTTTAGTTGTTTTGGCAGGGACGATTTGTCGTGGAACCAAACTGAAGGTTCTTAGATGTATCTTGTAAAGCTAATGTTTCAAATGTTTCCATATTAAAATTAATTACAACAAGACTAAAGGGTCTCTACTCATTGCTACACCGCATAGCTGTTCATAGAATTTATTATTCCACAAATAAGCAGCTGTAAGACAGTTCTGAAAAAGAATGTTATGTCTTTTGGAAAAATATGATTAATATTCAACAGTTTCTTCTAGAGGAACTTTTGTAAAAAGTGAAACAACATCAAAACTGACCATATGATCACCATCTTCAATTTTGAAATTATATATTTTTTCAATTCAATCGGTATAATTTTGGACACAATTGGATGTTTGACCTATATGAGGTTGTAATAAAAATGTAAGATGGTTGGCACGATTGTATGTAGATTCGGAAGCGGATTCTGCTTCCGTCACCAGACTTAGTCCTGAGAAGGACGTTTTCGCACTTGAGTCAAACTCATATGATACGATTTTTTCCCAAGCACTTGACTGATCATATCATATGAATTCGACTCAAGTGCGAAAACAGTCCGTCGCAGGACTAAGCCTGATGACGGAATCAGAATCCGCTTCTGAAATGTGCGCTATAAAAGCAAAATAGACCGATCAACTCAACTATTATGAAACCACAGTTACAAAACACTTATAATACAGAGGGTATATCACTGTTGTATTGTCAAAAGATGATGTATTAATTTGTTGCTTGTATAATCAAACTTTCCTTTTTGACGTCTGGTTGAAATGTCCAAAGTTATTTCCACAAATTTAAAAGTTAATGAATCGATTTTATCCCAAACCTCTATATTTAATATGGATGAAGTTGTAAAATGCAAATATATAAGATTAGTAGTGTTTTTATTCCAATACTTCCAAGTAATATTTATTTAATTGCGTAGAAGTGCATTTTCAGTTCGTCTGTAGATTTAATTAGCTTGTTTGTTATTACAATTTCCTCTAAATCAGAGAAACTTTCTGATAACCTTTTTCTTACGGCTTCATGGTTTTCTTAATTTTTTATTGTCTAATTTAGTTATAGACAAGTTTGCCTTCAAAGATGTTTCTTCTAGGATAATAAAAAATATTATGAAAGTGTGCCTTAAGCACCATTTGTTCATATATCATCTATGGAGAAAAAAATGTAGAGACCTGTTTAAAGATAACTCAATTATAGAAAAGTGCCATTAACGAACGTTCTTCGTGAAGTAATAAATATACCCTAAAAAGCTATTTTAAAGAAATTATCTGCAAAACTTAACAAACATGTAATGGAATAAGTTACAATTATTATTCACACTCTTGGCAGCAAAGTATGCTGACACTGATTTTTAGACCAATTTTGCGCTTAATATAAACAATACTTTCCTTTCTAGGTATCAAATTGAGGTGTGGAGTTTGCTCTATGTAATAAAATGGTAAATAGATGTTTACGTGTAATTACTTTTTAACTTATGTGGGTATAGAAATTTCTACAAGTGACATATTTTCCTATCGATAAATCGACTAATTACCTCGCTTTACGACGTCGCGATTGGTCATGATTCTTTGCGCGCATGTGTTTGCGTATTTGTGCGAGCATACGTGCGAGTACTTGTGCATGTGCGGGTGCGTGTACGCTTGTATGTCTGTGTGCGTACGTAAGAATGTGAGGGTATCCTTCTGTTTGTTTATTTTATTTGCTCCCAACTTCGTATTTAAGCATATTGTTTAAAGATAATCCAATTATACAAAAGTGGCATTCACGAAAGTTCCTCGTGAAGTAATAAATAAACCCTAAAAAGCTATATTAAAGGAAATATATGAAAAACTGTTAACAAACATATAGAGATCTTTGTTATAGATACGATCATTAATGATTTATTAATGATATAAGCTAATAACGGAATTTGTTATATGCTATTGTTTGAATAAGTAACACAGAGGAATATTTAACGAAATAGAAAGAATGTTTACTATTCTGCCCTGTATGTATATTTATTAAATCCTTCCAAGTTATAATACAATTAACGGTGAATTTCCAGTTTCCAAAAATGATTATCCTGAGTAGTGACTGGTTCCTGCCAAATTTCATTTGCATGAGTATACCAACAGGATTTTTATGTAAGTGGGAACATTGAAATGTGCAACGAAACTGTGGTTACAAGGGGTTGTATTGTTCCATAAACACGGAAACATAATAATTGTTAATACGATATTGCTAAAACTGAAGGCATACAGAAACTTACCAACATAAGACGAATTAACAAAATCTTTGTATGTTGAAGAAATTCTACCACATCGCAACTCAAGATATGATTTTATGGTAGAGATGCCATGACACCTTCCAATAAAAAGAACGGTGATCCGTATTTAAAATGCCGGACAAGTATCTCCAAGAGAAGATTCTAGTTGCTAGGACATGATACTTCCGGGGAATACGATAACCGTGGACGACGGCGTTAGTTTTCTGTTTGTGGATTACAAAAGGCAGAAATATGACTCTTGCGTTTGATCAGGATCGATATAATATATATATATATAAGTATATATATATATATATAAAAATATGATCGGATCGTTATTAAAATGAAAATAATTTATTTAATCAATTTGAAATATTATTTCTTATAGGAATCTTGTAAGATAAATAATGAAATAATTATTAACATATAAAGACTACTTACTAAATGCGAATTATAAACTAACTAAATTATTAGAGAGTTGATTACAATTTAAAATCACAACTTAAAATGAAGACAGTTATTGAAGTCTTTCAAAATTATAAAATTGACATGATACCTACTGCGTTACAAACAAAATTCTTAGACGATATGATTTATGAAACCTGTTGTACTGAATCAATTCAAATGTATAATTATTCTGGTACTAATTTGAATTGATTCAGTACAACTAGTTTATAATCTATGTCTAAGAATTTTAGTAACATATATCATTCAATATTTATAATTTATAAGTATTCATATTCTTATTATTAATTATATTTATAATATTTAATCAACTCTTCTGTAAATAATTTAGTTATTTATAATCTGATTTATAATAGTTTTATATGTAAAGCAATTTGCTCACGTTATGTTCATCTTACATCAGATCAGCTTGTGAATAAGAAAGAGCAACTTTCTCGCACTGTATGTAACCGCCTAGCGTGTGAGTGTGTGAGTGTGTGAGTGTGTGAGTGTGTAGTTGTGATTGTGAGTGTTGAGTTGTGTAGATTGTGTGAGTGTTGAGTGTGATGGAGTGATGTATGTGAGGTGTGAGTGTGTGAGTGTGTGAGTGTGTGGAGTGTGTGAGTGTGTGAGTGTGTGAGTGTGTGAGTGTGTGAGGTGTGTGAGTGTGTGTGTGTGTGATGTGTGTGAGTGTGTGAGTGTGTGAGTGTGTGTGGAGTGTGTGAGTGTGTGAGTGTGTGAGTGTGTGAGTGTGTGAGTGTGTGAGTGTGTGAGTGTGTGAGTGTGTGAGTGTGTGAGTGTGTGAGTGTGTGAGTGTTGAGTGTGTGAGTGTGTGAGTGTGTGAGTGTGTGAGTGTGTGAGTGGTGAGTGTGTGAGTGGGTGTGAGTGTGTGAGTGTGAGTGTGTGAGTGTGTGAGGTGTGAGTGTGAGTGTGTGAGTGTGTGAGTGTGAGTGGTGAGTGTGAGTGTGTGAGTGTGTGAGTGTGTGAGTGTGTGAGTGTGTGAGTGGTGAGTGTGTGAGGTGTGATGTGTGAGTGTGTGATGTGTGTGAGTGTGTGAGTGTGTGGTGTGGTGAGTGTGTGTGATGTGTGAGTGTGTGAGGTGTGTGATGTGTGGTGTGTGAGTGTGTAGTGTTGAGTGTGAGTGTGTGGATGTGTGGAGTGTGTGAGTGTGAGTGTGTGAGTGTGTGTGTGAGTGTGTGAGTGTGTGAGTGTGTGAGTGTGTGAGTGTGTGGAGTGTGAGTGTGTGAGTGTGAGTGTGTGAGTGTGTGAGGTGTGGAGTGTGTGAGTGGTGAGTGGTGAGTGTGTGGTGTGAGTGTGTGAGTGTGGAGTGTGTAGGGTGTGTGAGTGTGTGAGGTGTGTGAGTGTGTGAGTGTGGTGTGAGTGTGTGAGTGTGTGTGAGGTGTGATGTGAGTGTGTGAGGTGTGTGAGGTGTGTGAGTGTGTGAGTGTGGTGTGTGAGTGTGTGAGTGTGTGTGTGTGTGAGTGTGTGAGTGTGAGTGTGTGAGTGTGTGAGTGTGAGTGTGAGTGTGAGTGTGAGTGTGAGTGTGAGTGTGAGTGTGAGTGTGTGAGTGTGTGAGTGTGTGAGTGTGTGAGTGTGAGTGTGTGAGTGTGTGAGTGTGTGAGTGTGTAGTGTGTGAGTGTGAGTGTGAGTGTGTGTGAGTGTGTGTGTAGTGTGTGAGTGTGTGAGTGTGGTGTGTGTGTGTGGTGTGTGTGAGTGATGTGAGTATGTGTGTGTGTGTGTGTGTGTGTGTGTGAGTGTGAGTGTCCAAGAACGTCTGCAATATAGGTATGGGCACTATCACGTTGCAAAAGTGAGTCTTCCAACTGCTGAGGAAATGGAAGAATATGGGGTTCTACCATCTCATCCACATATCTTTGGGCGTTCATATTGCCTCGGATGAATACCAAACAAGACCTGATCCCATAAGTTATAGCAGCCCATACCATAATCCCTACAGTTTGGTGCACATGCCTCGCAACAGGAAATTCAACATTTCGAAGTTCCGCACGTCTTCGTCTGACCCTCGTACGGCCATCATGCATCCCCAAATAGAATCGGGATTGATCAGTAAACACCGCCCTACGCCACTTTTGGTTCCAGTCCAGTTGCACCCTACACCACTCCAAACGTTTCCGTCGATGTTGAGCCGTTAATGGTAACACAAGATGTGGCCGATAGGATTGTAATCCGTAAGCTCTGATTCTGTGGTAAACCGTTCGAAGGGTTACAGGACGCCCTTCTTTAGCTAACCATTGGTCGGAAATTGATCTGCTACTTGAGAATCGGTCTCTTATTGCCATAAGTTGAAGACGGCGGCCCGGCACCTCATTTGTTCTTCGTTGGTCCACAGTTCCTCTTCTCAGGCGTCCCTGATTCTCTCTAATCCATGCCTGATAGCAGCGGATGATGATGGTTTGGTTCCGGTTAAGGCGATTTACGATTTCTCTAAACGAAAAACCACCTTCGCACAAACCAACAATCCGACCTCTGTCGAATTCGCTTAATTGGAGGTAATTTCCACGTTAGCGAACTCTAGGCATGATCACACGCTCAAAACACACAATTATAAACGAAAACAATAAAGAACTAAACACAATCTCGCACAATATACAACTGACAAATTTTTTCGAAAAAACTGAACAAACTGTCAGATAAGCCATTACCACTTCATCCATATGAATGAAATTTTAATCAATTGCTACCTTTTAGTAGTTAAACCTTTCTACCAAGTTTGGTCAAAACATTCTTATAGCGGGATTGCTCCATAACTCCCTTACTATTACAAATACGAAAAAATGTTTTATATAAAAGTTGCCTGCAGTCATAAACTACACGTTCTAAAATTATTTTCAGAAATGGCGGAATTCCGGTTATACCGGAAACTCATGCCAACTTCGTTATTTTAAATAGAACAACCTATATATTATTACATTTTTGAATTCCTCGTTGAATTTAAAGGTCATTTTAATAACCATACTATGGGTCTACGTCGCATTGCTTCTGAGTTATTTGACATCTTGTAGAAAAAATGACGTCTGCAGTGCCTCCGAAAACTTTCAATATCTCGAAGACGGATACCGGTAGAGAGATGTGGCTTTCGTTTTTTACTTCCGAAAAGGGTACCGCATTATTTTCATTCATTGCCAAAAATCTTGCTTTTAGAATTCAATAATTTCTATCTCTCCGAAAATATTTTTTTTTAAACATGGATAACTTGATTTTTTTAAATAGAACCATCCATATTTTCTTACATCAGCGGATAGGAAATAAAATTTCCTTTCTATTGATGTAACATTATTGATATTTTAGAGTGATAGTTTTCGAGAATCGAGATATTCACATTTCTATCTAATTTCAGTTTAAGTAAAAAACGAAAGCCACATCTCTCCACCGGTATCCGTCTTCGAGATATTGAAAGTTTTCGGAGGCACTGCAAACGTCATTTTTCCTACAAAATGTCAAATAACTCAGAAGCACTGCGACGTAGATCCATAGTATGGTTATTAAAGTGACGTTTAAATTCAACGAGGAATTCAAAAATGTAATAATATATAGGTTGTTCTATTTAAAATAACGAAGTTGGCATGAGTTTCCGGTATAACCGGAAGTCCGCCATTTCTGAAAATAATTTTAAAATGTGTAGTTTATGACTGTGGACAACTTTTATATAAAACATTTTTCGTATTTGTAATAGTAAGGAGTTATGGAACAATCGCTTATGTACTATATATATATATATATATATATATATATATATATATATATATATATATATATATATATATATATATATATCTTATGCTAAACATTTTTTAAATTATTGTTTAAAAGCAAGTATGCATAGAAATATGATTAATTGCATCTGTTATAAGTTGGACCAGTTTCAATTAAATAGACGTTCTAGAAAAAAAACGTCATTTTGTTTTAAAAATGTTTAGTAGGTATGTGTTGAAGTAAAAAATGTGATGTAAATAATGTTCAGAATTCTACATAAGATTTTTGCTTTGCAAACAGAACACGACATTTCTTTCAATGTCCATATAATGTAGAATATTTGAAATGTCTAGCAAACATAATATAGAACATTACGTCCACTATCGAAAAGCCAAGAAAATATCCATACAAGAGGCAGAAGCGCGCTTACTACCCTTCAAGGGCTTTATGTAAGTTTTCATAAAAATAAAATAATGTGTATTACTGGTGCTGACTGCAAACCGTATTTAACTACACATTTTAGTTATGTGATAAGCATATTGTTCGTATGTGTGGGTATGTAAAATAATGTTTTAGAAACAATCGATTGACTTTGGAAACGGATTGAAATGCGAATTACCATTAGAAATGTAAAAGCCTTGATGAAAAGGGATGCGCCACTGCTTTATGGCTCTTTATTGAACTGCATAACTTGACGCTGACTCGACACGATCAGGAATTAATCTTGCCTATTGTTGGGGTGTTCCAATTCACACAATTCTGGTTAATTTTGTCATCCTGTGGATAGTTGTATTTACCATGAACTTTCGTGTATCATGAACTTTCAAGAATTCTGAGGACACATTTTTGTTAAAAAAATGCCTTGTGTTACAGTTAACAATCGTAACAAACAATTCTAATATTACGTATGTATCGGTCTAGCACTACTTAATTATTTATCCAACAGTAAGCGAGAATTTAAGCAACACACAATGATTTAGCTATGCATAGTTCAAGGAGCGTTGCTTAAATACTAAATTTTTTTTGCGATAAACCAATCCTAATACTTTGAAGTGACATGAGATGTGTATTTCAATAAATCGAAAAACTTTTATCTAGAACTTAATTATGATAATCGTACTTAATATTTAAAGAATCAATATTATTAGAAAGCTGTAATTAAGTAGATACGTGAAAATGAACCTGTTTCTGTACGTGGGTATCTATGTTTTAATATCTTTACCCAAGTTTGGCGAATAGTAAATCTGTGTTTATGAGACTTGGTATATTCTTTAATAATAATAATGGTTTTTATTTCACACGCGGTACACTACACAGACCATTATTTAATGGCTTGTGGTACACTACACTTAGTAGAAATATTGTCAAGACTAAATAAATTGATTACAACAAATATCAAAAAATTCGTTAAGAGAGTACGATTGCGCACGTATGTTTTGTACTTAGTTCGTTTTTAAATAGTTTAACATTATTGATTTTCTATAAACAATGAGGAAGTTCTGTTGATGGATGTGTAGCGACAATTTATTTTTGTTGTACATAATCTATGTTCATTGAATTTCACTCCTAAAATAGTTTTCACTATTTGCTTTTGTTTAATAAACCTTTTGTGTGTCAACATAAGACCCTCGAAAAACAACACACTATATTTTAATAGAGATTACACATTATCGTACTGCATAATATAACGTTTCTAAATAGTTTACACTGCTTAGCTTTATCAAAACATTATTAACATTCTTTTCAGTTTAGTACACTATCTATACACTATCTAAACCCAAACACTTGCAACTGTTCACCAAATCATATTGGTTATTATTAACATTTATGGCGGGTGGTGTTACTACATTTTGCGTTTTAGATATGATGTACTTTGCTTTGTTTTTATTCAACACCAATTTAATCACAGTGCACCAACTTTTGAATTTATTCAATGTCTGTTTACTTTGTTAATAGCTACACCCCATGTTTTCGCAGATACTAGTATGATTTTATAGTCAGAGTGTCTTATTGTTTTGATCCTTAATTTATCCATCCAGAGCGGTAAGTCATTGATGGGAATTATAAAAAGTAACGGGCCTATTACACTACTCTGAGGAACACTAATCCTTACTTGCTTTATACCCAATCAACGTTAACTAATATCGGATTACATAAATAAACCTCTGAGAATTAAGATACTTAGCTTATGTATATAAAATAGTGTATTTTTTATTAATTTTTAAAAGTTAAATGTTTCAATAACAATTACAGTTATAACCGTCAGTAAATTATAGTTTTTGAAAACCGTTTAAGGTATCAAATAAATATATGAATTCGGAAAACGTAAATGTAAGCCTGTTACAATAGTTAGGAAACGTATAGGAAAAAGGAAATTAAACAATATAATATTATTTTAGTAACGATTTTGTTTTTTGATTGTGAAATTTTCATTGTGAGCCTTCATCCCTTAGAGGGTTTTCTGATTTGTCATTTTCAAAGACATTGAATATTTAATCTAGTAAAGACCTAGTAGCTACGTCGGCAGGACTGTATAATCAAATAGAGTACTGGGGCCATTAATGTGACGTCACAATTCTTAATTCGCGGCCAGTTTCATAAGGGTGGTTACATGTCAATCTACTTACGTTATATACGAAGTAATGTCAAGAAACCTTGAAATTTTTTATATCGTAAAAAGTTAAATAAATCAAAATTGAACATTTGGTACTAGGAAAATATATTTACTCATTTAAAAATTTGAGTCCGAAGGTATTTACTATATATATATATATATATATATATATATATATATATATATATATATATAAATCACCGACAAACTAAAATTGGAGATTCTATGATTCAAAATAAGACAAAATTATCATAAACGCTTTTCCGAAAATGCTTCCTAACCGAGATACAGTTTGATTAAAAAATTTTTTTTTTAAATTTTTTTTTAAGATTCCTCAAAAACTACAAAAGATATTACACTGAGATTTGGTACAGCTAAATGTCTAATTTCTAGTGTAATAATTGACTGGCCTATACCGGAAGAGACTAGAAACTTCGTCTCTATTTAAGGGAGTGACTGATCAAGGATAAGGGTGTGGGGATTAGATGCTGTTAGAACCGGCCCCTGCTAAGGGTAGCTAGGATGTTAATCATTTATTTGTGGAAAAGGTCTTCGTACGGAGAGAGACGTTTTGTTTATATGTAACTAATGTAGAATGTGGTGTGTAATAAAGTCACTGAACCCCTGTCACTTAATGTATGCTAGTGGTGCAAGAGAGTAAACTACTAATCGGGAACTTTTAATGAGGCGAGATCGGCTTATATTTGAAATATTTATCGATTTGATCCTATATGGTCTTTGAAGAAACATAACTAGAAATTAACTAGAAATAAGGTTAATTACCTCATCCTGTTTAATTCATACTTATTACAACAGATTCCTTAATTTTTTGCGAATAGAGACATGGCTTTTTTAAAACTTAATCAATTGATTGTATAACTGGAAGAGGCGTTCTAAATATGATTACATTATATTGACTGCACTATTAGTTATGGCCACATAAAGGTATTGACAAAATGGATAAAACACCTTGTATCTTGGCGGGTACACACACTACGAATAGGTTTTTGAACTCACCTGGGGAAGCCCTACCTCGCGATGACGTATGTATATTTTCGAATGAAACACCCTGGATAAGTTTTAATTTTGCAAAAACCTATAGAACGCTTTGAATTAAGCCATTTCCATATTTGCCTGTGACTCCATAGGTATCAATTAAAAGTGAAGGGGGAAAGGTGTCCCTATTTTACTGGAAGGTTATAGGAGCAGTACAAATAGTTTTACATCTTTGTTTTGCATCTAATTACACCAATCACATATTTGTTTTAGATTACTGTGGTGTATATTAATTAAAGGGATTTTCAAAGCAAAAAATAGTTAACGGTTATCTTCAGTTTATTTTTCTTCGCCACATAAACCGAAAGGTAATGTTTTGTTGGATGGTGAAATAAAGATTGGAAGTGGGTTTCTAAGAATGCTTATATTTCTACTATAGTAGAATTAATACAGTGTATTTACTAGGTCCTATAATATGTATTATTATTACGTATTATATTCTAAACTACTAAACTTTACCTACAGGCTTTTTAATATTGATCCTTGAGTAAGGGACATTAATTTTAAAAAGTGGTGTAAGCATTTAAACGATTTTGTATACAATTGTATAATTTAATAGTTGTCTGTCCATAAAAGGTACCTTTTAAATGTTTACACTGTTGCACAAACAAATTGGTTACAGTGTTATCTACAGGATACTGTGGATTTTCTGCTTTCACAGCATCTACATAGTATTGTGATAAGGCGTCTTCATTGATTTTTGATTCTTTATTTATCAAATTCATACGCACCCAAACGCAACCCCATAACTTATTGACTGCGTCATTATCTTCTTCAAATATATTAAATTTATTTGGTAATTTTATTCCAGATATAACGCCTATACCTAATTCTTTTCCGCATTCAAATGACTCTTGTACCAGTTTATTTTCAAAGTCAGAAAATTTTTTGGCCGTTTCACGTTTAATAATACGTGAATGTACCTAAAAACCACAAATAAATTGGTAAAGATATATATGATATATAGTTTATTAATAATACACTAGGTTGGGTAATTAAGTAAATTACATGAATAATAATGTAATGAAATCTTGCAGAGTTGCAAATTGCATTATATTTTTCAATGAAAAGACGTGAGACGAAGAATTAGCAATTGTCGTATAGCTTGAACAAACAAAATAAAAACTTTTTATTTTTTATAAAAATAATTCGTATAACCTTACCGATAATATGAACGCTGTAAATATAACAATCGTAAAAGTTTGCATGATTACAAACCGTTTTGACTCAAAACAAATCTCATACTAACTAAGCATATTTTGGTGTAAGTTTAATGTTTTTTTGCGAACCAAACCACACGTATTTTCCTATGATGCGAATAAGAATTAAGGACGCGTACTTTGCCCTGCGGTTTGTTAACGTTTTGGTTTCATTTATCTCCACTAATTTTAGTTCCATTTTAAAAACTTATCAATGATTATTATAACTTAATCGTTTATTTCATTATCTAAAGCAATATGTAGCTTTGATACGTTCACCAACAATTTCAGTTTTACATATATTTAGACTTCATTTAGCTATAATTTCTTAATCACAAAAATACGCGAGTGAAATAGTGTTATAGCAGTACGCAACCGTACTTGGATATATTATTAAAGATTACCTTCACATTTAAAAGTATTTAAAATACATTAGAAAATTGGACTTTTCCGAGTCTAAGACTTTCCATGTTGGACAATTTGCTCGTTAGAGGGCGTTGAAATTTATTTTATTTAATGAAGTTGGAGGTTCTCAATAATATAATAGAATTGGAAATATGTTTGAATAAATGTATTGAATGTGTACAATATATCAATATATTAATATTATTTTGTATGTGCTTGCTCTTGTCATAATTACTGCCCTCTTAAAACAGTCTAGCAGAAGAAATTAACAAAAGTTTTAATTTTGGTATCGATTTATAAACATTAGGCCTAAACATAATAATACTCCTTTGAGCTAAGTTTTATGTAAAAAGAAACATAATGATATACTTGCAGACACTAATCCTGAAATATAATAAATAAATTGTGCAATTGTATTGTTTTTGAAACATTTGCGCGATTATAATAAAATTTACTCATTATATATATATATATATATATATATATATATATATATATATATATATATATATATATATATATATATATATATATATTATATATATAATATAGGTGTATTTTAAAATCACCGACAAACTAATATTGGAGATTCTATGATTCAAAATAAGACAAAAATTATCATAAACGCTTTTCCGAAAATGCTTCCTAACCGAGATACAGGTTGATTAAAAAATATTTTTTTTTTAATTTTTTTTTAAGATTCCTCAAAAACTACAAAAGATATTACACTGAGATTTGGTACACCTAAATGTCTAATTAAGTACAATTAATCAGGTGAGTTTCAGTCAGCTGTCTCTAACCAGTGGCGTAGAATATGTTAAGTTAATCACTTTAACGCACGTCCCTGCTTTTTTTGAAGAAAAATTTTTTGTAAAATTCAACATTTAATTCTGCAAATTAAATCATACTTAGTATTTTTTCAATTCGGCACCCGTTTTTGAAATATTTTGCATTAACATAAACGACTACATTATTCAGTAATAACCAAATTAAATAAATCAGAGATTGCTTTTCATTTGACAGTTACGTATCTTATGTTTGCTAAAATAGTTGCATTTACGCGTGTTTTGTAATTCATTGTTTGTGTCTAATTACTGTGAAAAAATGAATTATTCCAAACGAGAACTGGTCGATATGCATTTATGTTATGGTAATACTAATTGCAATGCTCGTGCAGCTGCTCGACTTTTTATGAACAAAGATTGCCAAATAGAAGACATCCACATCATACTACGTTTAGAACCGTTCATCGTAACTTATTAGAGAATGGCAGTTTAAAAGGAAAGAAAAATTCCGGACGAAATGCTCGTGTACCGGTAGCAATTGAGGAACAAATTTTAGATAGAGTTTATGAAAATTCATCAATAAGTACGCGTGAGTTAGGTTTAAAATTTGGTGTGTCGCATAGCAAGTCTTGGAAAGTTTTACCAGAACAAAATTTACATCCCTTTCACCTACAAAAAGCGCATGCATTATTGCATGCATCCTCGTCGAATGAATTTTTGCGAATAGTTTTTAAATAAAAATGTTGAAGATGTACAATTTGTTAGAAACTTATTGACCACTGATGAGTGTATTTTTTCCCGTAATGGAATAATAAACTTGCATAATTCCCACAAATAGTTAGATGAAAATTAACATACAACTGTAGTTACAGCTCACCAACATAGATTTAGCGAAAATATTTGCATAGGTATACTAGACGATCACCTAATCGGACCTATCCGTTTTCCTCAAAGACTTACTGGCGAATTCTATTTAAATTTTTTGAGAGAAGATTTGCCAGAATTGTTTGACGACGTACCCTTAGATGTTAGAATGAACATATATTTCATGCATGATGGTTCACCACCACATTCTACACGAAACGTCAGAGAATTTTTAAATGCATGGTTTCCTGGACATTGGATTGGACGAGGAAGTGAAGTACCGTAGACGGCACGATCGCCAGATTTAAACCCATTGGGTTTTTTGTGTGGGGGTATCTGAAAACTCGTGTCTATTCTGTTCAAATTGATAATCGAGAGCAACTTTGGAATTGCATACAGATGGCATGCGATGAGATTAAGGCTATGCCACAAATTTTTCAGCGTGTTAGGTTTCATTTGCTAAGAAGAATACAAGCTTGCATTCAAAAGGAAGGAGGACAATTTGAACAATATGTATAAAAATAATTATTATTTTGTTTTTGATTCCTTCAATATCTCTTTAATAATGTACCTAATAGTTAACTGCGTTATTTTTTTGTAAAATAAAACAAATTTTGACTTTTATTGAATAATGTGGTCGTTTATGTTAATGCAAAATATTTCAAAAACGGGGTGCCGAATCGGAAAAATACCAAGTATGATTTTATTTGTACAATTAAATGTTGAAACTATCAAAAAAATATTTCTTCAAAAAAACCAGGGGCGTGTGTTTTTTTTACTTAAACTGATTAACTTAAAATATTCTACGCCACTGGATGTCAGTCGACTCAAACTCACCTGATTAATTGTATTTAATTAGACATTTAGGTGTACCAAATCTCAGTGTAATATCTTTTGTAGTTTTTGAGGAATTTTAAAAAAACCTTAAAAAAAGTATTTTTTAATCAACCTGTATCTCGGTTAGGAAGCATTCTCGGAAAAGCGTTTATGGTCATTTTTGTCTTATTTTGAATCATAGAATTTCCAGTGTTCGTTTGTCGGTGATTTTAAAATACACCCTATATATATATATATATATATATATATATATATATATATATATATATATATATATATATGCGGGGTGCCATTTTTTTATTTATCTATCGATTTAAATGAAACTTGGCAGGGTTGTTACTCTAACCAAACGTCGTTTTTAGGAATTTTTGACAAGCATTTCCGACTTCCGGTTTCACCGGAAATGACCTTAACTTTTGATTTTTAAATTACACACCCTGTATATTTTTTGTTTTTCGGATTCTGGAGGTCATTTTACGGCCGATTGCGTAATATTTAAATCGATTTTTTTCCAAATGTAATTTTAAAATTGAATTTTATTTTCTCATCCAGAGTGCCGTGACCATCTTAAAATCATTCTACATACTTAACTCACTTCCAGAAAAATGTAAACTCACTTTTATCTTTGTTAACTTTTCTATTAGAACGTTCTAAACTTTATTTTTGCCGTAGCTCAAAAAAATTAAATAGAAGCATACCACTTTCATAAAACTACTAAATGCAGTATTTTAAAACGAATTTAATGACGTATAACACGGTTTGTCATTTTTACCCATTTTCGATTTAAAACATTTTTATTTTTATATTTACGTCTTACTCATTAATAAAATACACTTCATATGTCACAGCACATCAGAGTTGCCATGAAAACAATAGGTGGCTAGGTTGCCATGGAAACACTGTGGTAAATTTAAAAGTTTGACAGGTAATAATAAAGGTTGTTGTTTATTAACATAAATCTAATATTTTACTTAAAAATTAAATTAAAGTTTGTACTTAGTTTAATTATAAAATTAACAAAAATGTTTACCAGGAGTGAGCAGGAAACCGAACGAGTTTATCGGCAAGAATATCCTGAGCGTCTTCATCATCCTACAAGACAATACATTATCTACCTTATAAGAAAAATACGCCAAGAACCAGATAATTTGCAACAACATTCTATTATTAATGAACAAACGGAAGAAAATGTAATAGCATATGTCATTCAAAACCTCACAGCATCCACAAGGGAAATTGCCTTTGAATTAGACATTGGCGCAGAATCATCTTGAAGAAACATGAATACAAATCATTTAAGTACCAGCTTCACCAACATTTGTACGAGGGAGATTTTGTTAGAAGACTGGAATATTGCAAATGGTTCTTGGAACATAACGATGCCGATAATAGCCTAGCCAATTCTATTTTGTATTCTGACGAGTCGAGATTTACCAATAATGGAATGTTCAACCGGCAAAATACAAGATATTGGTCAACAATAAATGAACACCGATGATGAAAGGTAATTTTCAAGAGATATTTGGAGTAAATGTATGGGCTGGAATAATTGGTGCTCGTATTGTAGGACCGATTCTTTTCCAAGGGCATTTAAATGCAGAACGATATTCGGGTTTTTTACAACATGAAATTGAAAATTTTTTGGAGGAATTACCGTTGGAAATAAATAATCAACACCTTTATTATCAACAAGATGGTGCGCCGGCTCACAACGCTATTGTTGTGAGAAATTACTTAGAAGAACGATTTGGAGAACATGTTATCTCTACCCGTGGACCGATCCGGTGACCTCCTCGTTCGCCTGACCTTACACCTCTTGATTTTTTTTGTGGGGCCATATTAAGGAGATTGTTTACCGAACACCGCCAACAACACTTAACATCTTAGAAAACCGTATACGAGCGGTATTTGCTAGCATTACCCCCGACATGCTTAGGAATGTCGTAGAAAACAACGTTTTTCGTGTTAGGAAATATCAAGAGGTGGAAGGGCAGCACTTTGAAAATTTAATTGGTGGTTAAAAGGTCCAAAAGTTATAATCTAATCCCTATTGTTAATGTTATATTATTGTTAATGTTATTAATTTTTTTAAATTATTTTTAATACTGTTTAAAATTATTACACTCTGTTTTAAAATAAATTTTGTTCAATCGTTGTCTGAAAAAATTGGGAAAATACGCAAAGCAATGCTTTAAAATTGTGCTGCTTTAAAAACAAGTCTCAGACGCGCCCATAATGCGGCAAAAATAAAGTTTATAACGTTCTAGTAAAAAAGTTAACAAAGATAAAAGTGAGTTTGCATTTTTCTGGAAGTGAGTTAAGTATGTAGAATGATTTTAAGATGGTCATGGCACTCTGGATGAGAAAATAAAATTCAATTTTAAAATTACATTTGGAAAAGCATCGATTTAAACATTACGCAATCGGCCGTAAAATGACCTCTAGAATCCGAAAAACAAAAATATACAGGGGGTGTCATTTAAAAATCAAAAGTTAAGGTCATTTCCGGTGAATCCGGAAGTCGGAAATGCTTGTCAAAAATTCCTAAAAATGACGTTTGGTTAGAGTAACAACCCTGCCAAGATTCATTTAAATCAATAGATAAATAAAAAAATGGCAGCCGGAAAGTGATCTCGTGGGCATCCGGTATATATATATATATATATATATATATATATATATATATATATATATATATATATATATATATATATATATATATATATATATATATATATATATATATATATATATATACAGGGTGTTACTTAAGTGTATGTACTTATTTTAAGGGGTGATTCCTGAGGCGATTTCGAGCCGGAAAGTTCAGGTAAATGTATGTCCTCAGAAGCTTCGTTATCGATCTACAGGCTGTTGAAGTTGTTGTGTTTTTTCGGTTTTTTCTAAATTTTTCGAAAACCCTTCTAGATATTACATTGAAATTTTACATATTGTATAAGGGCATGAAGGCCCTTATTTCAACTGAAAAGTTCATTTTTAATGTAACCAGTGGCGTAGATACAGCTAGGTCATGACATAAATTCCACAAAAAAAATGTGTTATGCCACTGTTTTATATGACGCGTTTACACGATATTCATCATAAATCAATTCCGAACAAAAAAGGTCTCCATACATTTTCACGTAAAACTCACCGTTTAGGAAAAAAAATTAAAAAGTGTCGTGTCGTTATAACGTGCACTTATTCCTAACATAGAAACTATTTACAGAAACTGAACAATAAAGGGAAAAACTTTTGTGCAGTCATTCATAAAAAATGCTGAAAATGTTCACCATCCACTTCTATACAGGCTTCTGCTCTTCTCCTCATTGAACGACGCACTCTTTCAAAAATTCCCGGTGTGTTCTGTATGGTTGCACAGCCCTCAATTATTCTATTGCGTAAGTCTTCCAACGTCTGAACTGGTATATTATAAACTAGAGTTTTAAGATGCCCCCAGAAATAAAAGTCTAAGCTGTTCAGATCAGGCGATCTCGGTGGCCAGAACTGAGGCCCCTCACGACCTATCCATCGATTTGAGTAAACTGAATTCAAATATTCACGCACCAAAATGCTGAAGTGGGCCGGGGCACCGTCGTACATGAACCACATGTGCTGACGTACTAGAAATGGGACATTTTCTAGTAATTCAGGCAAATTATTTTGAAGAAACGCACGATAGGTATTGCCGTCACGGCGCCTTGAAAAAATGGCCCAACTAAAAAATCTCCAATAATACCAACCCACACGTTGACTGAAAATTTCTGCTGAAATTTTGTTTCTACTATAGCATGAGGGTTCTCTTCGCTCCATAAATGAGCATTACGAAAATTTCTGATTGCTTCTCTTGAGAAATTTGCTTCATCCGTGAAGATAACTTGCCTGTCGAAATGAGGATTTTCTGCAACCTTCTGGAGAAACCACATGGAAAAATTCCTGCGTGCTGGAAAATCTCGTGGAAGGAGAGCTTGCACTCTTTGTAGATGATACGGATACAGCGAATATTCTCTCAAAATTTCCCATACAATTTTGTGGCAAGTATTCAACGCACTCCCAATTTTGCGTGTATTAGATCCTGGATTCTGTTCAATTTCATTGAGAACAGCCTCCTCTACTTCCGCCGTCCTCACTGTACGAGGTCGTCCCTCTTGGTTTCCATTTTGTAAACTGACATATTGAGACAGTCGCAGATGGATGTTTGTGAATGCTCTACTATTGGGAAATCTTTCTTGGTAAAGACGCCTGGCTTGTTTAACATTGTCGTCAGCCAGACCATAGACGAAATGCATGTCGGTCATCTCCGAAATAGCATAATTGGCCATTTCTCTTACTTTTATGAAGACAAACCACTTGGAAAACAACAAAAAGAACAAATTTTTAAACTAGTTATTGCCTGTCAAGAATAAGACTGACATGACAGGATTATTAACGAAATACATAGCGATGTTTCCTTATCAACGGACAGAGCTCACTTGTGTTTTGTGACATATCTTTATCTTGTAAATAAACTGCACGTTATAACGACACGACACTTTTTAATTTTTTTTTCCTAAACGGTGAGTTTTACGTGAAAATGTATGGAGACCTTTTTTGTTCGGAATTGATTTATGATGAATATCGTGTAAACGCGTCATATAAAACAGTGGCGTAACACATTTTTTTTGTGGAATTTATGTCATGACCTAGCTGTATCTACGCCACTGGTTACATTAAAAATGAACTTTTCAGTTGAAATAAGGGCCTTCATGCCCTTATACAATATGCAAAATTTCAATATAATATCTAGAAGGGTTTTCGAAAAATTTGAAAAAAACCGAAAAAACACAACAACTTCAACAGCCTGTAGATCGATAACGAAGCTTCTGAGGACATACATTCATATGAACTTTCCGGCCCGAAATCGCCTCAGGAATCACCCCTTAAAATAAGTACATACACTTAAGTAACACCCCGTATATATATATATATATATATATATATATATATATATATATATATATATATATATATATATATATATTATGTTTAGGCCTAATGTTTATAAATCGATACCAAAATTAAAACGTTTGTTAATTTCTTCTGCTAGACTGTTTTAAGAGGGCAGTAATTATGACAAGAGCAAGCACACACAAAATAATATAAATATATTGATATATTGTACACATTCAATACATTTATTCAAACATATTTCCAATTCTATTATATTCTTGAGAACCTCCAATTTCATTAAATAAAATAAATTTCAACGCCCTCTAACGAGCAAATTATCCAACATGGAAAGTCTTAGACTCGGAAGAGTCCAATTTTCTAATGTATTTTAAATACTTTTAAATGTGAAGGTAATCTTTAATAATATATCCAAGTACGGTTGCGTACTGCTATAACACTATTTCACTCGCGTATTTTTGTGATTCAGAAATTATAGCTAAATGAAGTCTAAATATATGTAAAACTGAGATTGTTGGTGAACGTATCAAAGCTACATATTGCTTTAGATAATGAAATAAACGATTAAGTTATAATAATCATTGATAAGTTTTTAAAATGGAACTAAAATTAATGGAGATAAATGAAACCAAAGCGTTAACAAACCGCAGGGCAAAGTACGCGTCCTTAATTCTTATTCGCATCATAGGAATATACGTGTGGTTTGGTTCGCAAAAAACATTAAACTTGGAAAAATAAATTTGTCATTTCATTCTTTATTATTAGAACAACATAAAAACTAACATTAGTTTTTACTTACACCAAAACATGTTTAGTATGAGATTTGTTTTGAGTCAAAACGGTTTGTAATCATGCAAACTTTTACGATTGTTATATTTACAGCGTTCATATTATCGGTAAGGTTATACGAATTATTTTTATAAAAAATAAAAAGTTTTTATTTTGTTTGTTCAAGCTATACGACAATTGCTAATTCTTCGTCTCACGTCTTTTCATTGAAAAATATAATGCAATTTGCAACTCTGCAAGATTTCATTACATTATTATTCATGTAATTTACTTAATTACCCAACCTAGTGTATTATTAATAAACAATATATCATATATATCTTTACAAATTTATTTGTGGTTTTTAGGTACATTCACGTATTATTAAACGTGAAACGACCAAAAAATTTTCTGACTTTGAAAATAAACTGGTACAAGAGTCATTTGAATGCGGAAAAGAATTAGGTATAGGCGTTATATCTGGAATAAAATTACCAAATGAATTTAATATATTTGAAGAAGATAATGACGCAGTCAATAAGTTATGGGGTTGCGTTTGGGTGCGTATGAATTTGATAAATAAAGAATCAAAAATCAATGAAGAAGCCTTATCACAATACTATGTAGATGCTGTGAAAGCAGAAAATCCACAGTATCCTGTAGATAACACTGTAACCAATTTGTTTGTGCAACAGTGTAAACATTTAAAAGGTACCTTTTATGGACAGACAACTATTAAATTATACAATTGTATACAAAATCGTTTAAATGCTTACACCACTCTTTTAAAATTAATGTCCCTTACTCAAGGATCAATATTAAAAAAGCCTGTAGGTAAAGTTTAGTAGTTTAGAATATAATACGTGTAATAATAATACATATTATAGGACCTAGTAAATACACTGTATTAATTCTACTATAGTAGAAATATAAGCATGCTTAGAAACCCACTTCCAATCTTTATTTCACCATCCAACAAAACATTACCTTTCGGTTTATGTGGCGAAGAAAAATAAACTGAAGATAACCGTTAACTATTTTTTGCTTTGAAAATCCCTTTAATTAATATACACCACAGTAATCTAAAACAAATATGTGATTGGTGTAATTAGATGCAAAACAAAGATGTAAAACTATTTGTACTGCTCCTATAACCTTCCAGTAAAATAGGGACACCTTTCCCCCGTCACTTTTAATTGATACCTAAATATGGAAATGGCTTAATTTAAAGCGTGCTATAGGTTTTTGCAAAATTAAAACTTATCCAGGGTGTTTCATTAGAAAATGCACATACGTCATCGCGAGGTAGGGCTTCTTCCCCAGGTGAGTTCAAAAACCTATTCGTAGTGGGGACACACCACCAAGATACAAGGTGTTTTATCCATTTTCTCAATACCTTTATGTGGCCATAACTAATGGTGCAGTCAATATAATGTAATAATATTTAGAACTCCTCTTCCAGTTATACAATCAACTGATTAAGCTGTAAAAAATCCATGTCCCCATTCGTAAAAAATTAAGGAATCTGTTGTAATAAGTATGAATTAAACAGGACGAGGCAATTAACCTTATTTCTAGTTCATTTCTAGTTATGTTTCTTCAAAGACCATACAGGATCAAATCGATAAAGATTTCAAATATAAGCCGATCTCGCCACATTAAAAGTACCCGATTAGTAGTTTACTCTCTTGCACCACTAGCATACATTAAGTGACAGGGGTTCAGTGACTTTATTACACACCACATTCTACATTAGTTACATATAAACAAAACGTCCCTCTTCGTATGAAAGCCTTTTCCACAAATAAATGAGTAACATCCTAGCTACCCTTAGCAGGTGCCGGTTCTAACAGCCTCTAATCCCCACACCCTTATCCTTGATCAGTCGCTCCCTTAAATAGAGACGAGGTTTCTAGTCTCTAACGGTATAGGCCAGTCAAATATTACACTATAAATCGCTGAAATCGCAACTGACGGCTAGTTCATGTTTTTTAATATGTTGTTAGGACCACTACCAGTAGTGTATATCCAAGTTTGCAGCTTCGAAAAACCTGTGTTAACTTCGTAACACTCGAAAAACCGCCTAATTTTCGATTTTTTTGTTTTTTCAGTATAACTCCTAAACTATACGTTTTTAAAGAACCATGTTTTTACGTTTTTAAAGTAGATTACATTTTATAAAATTTGAGATCAGAACTAGCTCTGTAGGTACAACAGTTACCAAGATACAGCCCGAAAAATATTTTTTCCAAAAAAGTGAAATGTGAAATGTGAGTTGCTCAAGTTTCGACCCCGAAATCGGGGTAAATACTCATTTTACGGGTAAAGTCACAGGAAGATATGTTACAGCGAATGGAATTAGCTTTAATTTAAGCACATAACAACGTCTGTAGGCCCCATAGTTTCCTCATAATGCTAATAAATAAAAAAAGGGAAAACTGCATTTTTCGTAAATTTGCTGTTACTCACGGCGGTTTGAGGGTTACTTGACTAATAGTGTAATCATTTTATATCAAAAGTTCTCCATTACCTTAAAAAATTTGTATAAGCATAAGACTTGGTGTTTACATTGAATAATACTTCCGGAAAAACATACTAAAAGTTGTCGAAAGAAACCTTGATCATATTGGAAAATGGCGCTCAAAAACCAGTTTTTTAGCCATAAAATGCAATATTTGGAAAAGAAATTTGACAATTCGTTAAAAAACCAGTAATTTTTTTTGTAAACAGTTGCATACCAGTAAGATGACTTTTCTCTTTGCTTTTATATTTTCTGTGAGTTTTTAAAAGTTACACTGCTGATGCTTTAGTTGTATTTCGTTACCAAGCTAGGCTACCATAATAAACTCCTGTTGAGAATAGTATCCATGGTTTGTTTTATTGTATTAAATTTCTCCACGCCTTCACTAAGTGCGACACCACCACTGCCATTTTCGGGTATGAGAATATTAAACTGTGGAGCGCCATCCAAAAATATCCTCAACTCATCACCACAGCTGAAGTGTTCCTCCTACCTACTTCACTCCACTAAGCCACCTCAAATGTCGGAGCGAAGTGTCTAGTAGATCTGTATGTAGGGGACTACACTGAGGATACGCTCCAGAGTCTGCGCTATAATTTTTTTGTGAAAACAGCCGCCTCGGCTAAGGTTGGCAACGTCCGTTGGCCTCCACAGCATCTACGTTATCACATTCCCATCGTGTTCTGTATCATCTGTGCTATCCGCGTTATTCGACCTAATTAGTCATCTGCGCCATCTATGCGTGTACGCCCAGTGTATCATCAAAGTCGACTACGCCAGATGCACAATCTACGTGATCTTAGTGTACGTCGTCTGCGTTATGTACATGTGCATCATCTACACCACCAAAGTGCTAGTTGCATCATCTACGCCATCCGCGACATTTAAGTTATTCATTTCATCTATGGTACGACATTTGAGTCAATCGATTCATACATGTAATCCTAGTGATTTAAATCATTTGTTGTGTCTACATTACCTACACCGTCTATTTTGTTTACTTCATAAACGCCATAGCCATCCGCTTGACCCATGTCATCTACGTCGCATACGTCATTTATGTTTTTAAACCCATGTACCTACGCGAAGTACCGTGGATATCAATTGATGCGTCTATTGTTTATATGATCTATATTGTCTACATTGTCCTTCATTTATTTTTGTTTACCGATCATATGTTGTTGGTGTGTTTTTGGTGTTATTATCTACATTACATGCGTTGTAAGAATGTCTGGGTAGTTTATGATGTGCATTTTTAGCGTATACATACATATGGATTATGTTGACCATGTTCTTTGTGATCAGTTTTGTTGTCAACCTTCATTTTAAATATCTGAATTTTTGCAACTCTTATTACCCATCCATCTTTGGGTTCTCCATTTCTACATGATTCAAGATACTATCAGTATCAGCACCATGCCCATCAGCTGCGCTACTCTCACCAAAAGCATGCTTCATCGCATTCATTAACCTTTAGCTATGTAATTCCATGAATACTAGCGGAATTATATTAGTTTATTGTAGTCTATTCTTTATTATGATACTTTAAAATTTCTGATTTAAAATTACTGGAGGCACTTTGATTTCTTTTTTGAAAGGAATAAAAGGATCTTTTGATACTTTCCTTTTCATGTTTCATTAAACCGATAATTTTTAGAAGTCATTCAGCTATTGTTAATTAGTCACGATTAAATTGTTTGTTTTTATATAACCTCAAAAGAAATAAAGCATAATATTATTATTATTCGCATTGATACAAATTCTGTTAAAAATTATCTAATAGCATCTTGAACTTACTGGAATTAATTTGAGGTTCAGAGCTATGTCAAAGCCTAACACTAAAGTTAATTGCAATAACTTAAATTTGATAAGCAATTGACCATTTAGAGGTATTCTACGCACTGTTATGTCATACGAGATAGTAAGGGATGAAGTTAAGTGTTAAATCGTAGTGGAGTAGTCAAGCAATAAAATTACTTAAATTATAATTAACAAGCTTTGGACATTTATGATTCAACCCGTTAATTAGTACAATAAAACAGAATATAATAATAAAAAAATAAAATAAACAAGAAAATAGTATCGGTAAATTAATAGCGTAGCCGCAACAATAAAATAAAGTTTAAATTGTACATAAGGAAGACAGAAAAAAAAAAATTTAAAAGTACACAACCGTATTGCGAATAAAACCAGCTTTTCTCCTAATGAATATTTAAATTCGTATTATTGCAATAAATTACATATGAAAGAAATCAGTTGGGGAACAAAACAATTCTAGACAAGCAACCTAAATGAAGTACACCTAAAGTTCATTAAAACGAAACTGCCTTTTAAAAGTAAGGTAGGGATAAAACAGTTAAGTTCACAACTGGACAGGGGGTGGTCAAAAACTACCCGGTAAGCTGTGGCGCAACCGTTTGAGTGACCACGCTACGGCCGATGGCGTCTCTTTTTCATAACTCACATTCAACTACTCATCGCTTTACCCTTAAAACACAAAAAAAGGTTAGTTTAATAGCTGTAAAGTCGTAGATAACGAGATTGTAATTAGCGAGTTGGAGTTGAAAAATCTGATCACACGTTTGATAATCCCCGAGCGTGATTAAGAACTGTCAAAATAAATAAATTTTGGTTATCGTGTCACGTTTCGCCTCGTGTTGAGTTCTGGACAAGGGCGGAGAGTGTAAATGACAAACAACTATGCTGAATCATATCAGCAATAATCAAGAAACATAGTACAAGTACTAACGCTGGTTAATTGGATAATGAAACCTAACCTACTATGTAATCAAAGGACAAATCTGAGCAACTTAGATGCCGTTAATTAATTAAATGCTAATGTTATCAAGAGAACTTTAATACAAAATTTGTAGTGTTAATAATTAAATAGAATGATTACGAGTTACATTTTCCTTAAAAGAAAAATGAATTTTTAGAATATTCACTCACCCGGAGAAAACCTCACATGAATTGAATTTCAACGCAATAAAAAATCTTCTCCGGCTGCTACCTAAAACACATTACTTTTTGGAAAATCTGCGGATTTTCCTAACGAAATATATGTATATTTTCAGCACTTACGTGTAAGTTTGAGAGTTGATTGCTCGATTAAAAGTAGACTAATTTAGAATTCAAATGTGCGGCAAATAGTGAGGATTTTAATATTCCGCTCTCTCTCTCTCTCTCACTCTCTTGCTCTCTCTTTTTCTCTCTCTCTCTCTTCCTTTCTCTTTCCCTCGCTCTCTACTGTTCAGGAAGTTGAAACCAAACAACTCAACATTTCATTTCAGGGAAAGCCGTTTCTGCAACCGAATTTGTATACTCCAACGTCACCCTATACGTGATCTACTTAAATGCATTCTGAATTACTTCAACGCCAGTATAAATGAGTAGGCACCTTTCTTTTGTGTCTGTTGCTCTTCAGATGTCCCTGGAAGGCATGTACAGCAACATAGCAACATCAATTGAATAATCAGAGCAATGGACAATATCTACCCTTCTCGTACTTTTTTGCACGGGTTCGTTACATGGTTTTGTATTATGTTTTAGTAAGTTATTCAAATCCGATGCAGCTGGTTACGGTTGGATGTCAGCAACTTGTTTGTGAACAGCTTTATTGTGACCGGAGGTACTTGGCTATACCATATTCCACTTTGACGTGTGGTTTTAGGGAGTAGTCAGCTGTGCTTTGTTGAGGCAAGAATTAATCGGCTGCACCATATTCCTCTTTAGTGTACAGTGTGTGGTTTTGGGGAGTAGCCTGCTGTACGGTATACTGAGCTCTCTGCCTCTGTGGATGTGGGGTAGTGAAGCTAGATGGTAGCTCAGTTGGTTAAAGTTTATGTTTAGATAATATGAGGTCATGGGTTCGAATCCCATTCGAAAGAATCTTTTTATGTATTTATACACATAAATAAAATTAAAAAAATGTCTTTTTGCGATAAATACAAAATGCATAATTAAAACTTTCATATGTTACTTCCTAGATAACGTTTTCGAACATCCACATTTGAACATCTTGTTGGTATTGATAACAAAAAATGAATAAAAGGATGTACAATGCGAGAGTAGTGTTATGTCTTTATTTACGATTCATCTTGTAATATCTTGTTATACCTTTCACTGTTACAAAGTGAAGCAATATCCGGCGATGCGATCGAGGACACAACGTAACAGATCGCCGTATATAAGATGATGGATATATCAGGGTGAGGTGTGGATAACCTTGATGGTAGAGAAACAGTAGCAGTTACAAAGTAAATTAATATGCGGCGATGCGAGCGAGGACACAATGTAGCAGATCGTCATGGACAGGATTATGGATATATCAGGGTGAGAAGTAGATAACGTTGGAAAACCAGTAGCAGGAGTAGGTGGGGTGGAAAGGTATTGCTGGCCGCACATCTTTACCCTACAATACCCTTTGATATGGCAAAGTGATTAAAACCAAATATTTTCCAGAAACTCCGCAGTACATATGAGACTCAGTATATTCTGGGGAGAAAATACTGCGTTATCCGTTGCACCCTTCACCGATGATGGTGCGGATGTCTTTCCTCTGCGCTACGTGCTCCTCGATAATGCTGTCTTCCATAAGCTATTAATTATCTATAAAGTCCGCAGTGCACGAAGTGTTCATTAAACAGTTCGATACAAGTAGGGTTTAAGATATTCTCAGTGATGCGTTCCCTGACCTCTGCTTCTACCGTAAAACTACTATATAACTATTCCTTCACTCAGGTGGTAGAATAGTGTGAGATCCGTCTCCTCACCAAAGCGTTACAGGACTGGGGATAAATCATCTTCCGCAGTTTTAGACCATTCATCCCCATATTCAGCAATGCAACAAGGGTTTAAGCATTATGCAATACTACCTGATCTTATCTCACAGGTGATGGTTGTGGTGTTTCCTCAGGCGATTCACTAACAGGATCAGAGTTCCCTGCAAGATGATGAATCAAAAGTGCGGGACCCATTTGAGATACACAACTCGCAGAAGGAAGAAAACTGGTCCTAAAGGATGAAAGAAAATAGCAGCTGAAAAACGAGTCTAAAAACATGAATTGGCAATTGAACAGTGATGTGAAAAAGATGACAGAAAATATACGTTGTAAAGTGAGGTGGAAAAGATGACCAAAAGTAGGAGTGGGGTGGATAAAATATGGTTAAATTAATGGTAAAATGCAAGTGGGCGTGGCAAAGTATTGAAAAGGGGCGAGGATTAGCAGTGACAGTGTGGTGGAGAAAATATGGCTTAAAGAATCTTTACTACGTCTGAAATCCATTCTTAATACGATTTCCACATACTAAGGTAGAGTGGGAAAAAAGTGTTAATGTAAATTTTATATATTAAATCAGAGTCGTTGCTACTACAATTAATCAAAACCCGCATGGGGCCTAACCTATGACCCTAAAAACTAACATCTAATTTTAACGGGATTACAATATGAAAAGTAAAAATTACGTAGAATCAGTTTTAGATAATACACAAGGAAAAAAGATATATAGCTAACTTATTCAGAATATATTTTGGCCCTGGGGATAACATAATATAATTCTCGAAATCTCCTGTGCGCGTTTCCCAGATTTGCAGGCCTGGAAACCTAGAATTCCTGAAAATTTACAATCTCCACTGGAACGCTTTTAAAAATTAAACGGCTCAACATAAATGAATGTTTTTAACAATTTTGTTAAAAAATTTTATAATATGAATATTTTTCGAAAAGTCAATAGTTTTCGAGATATTTTAATTTCAATATAATTTTTTTTAATACTGTTTTAAACCAAATGTTGAACGATAGGTCCTGGAACAGTTGTTTGGAAATGAAAGATTTTAACATTTATGTGATTTTTTATTGCAAACATTTATATTGTGAGTTTATGTTATATATTCGACTAATTCTGATACTTTAAATTTGTTTATTTTAATCTATAAAAATAGTCATTCACACTAATGAAGGTAACAATACAATATGATAATAATATACGATGAATTTCATAAAAATGCAACAGAGGCCACAGATGTTTACGGAGCGCGTTTTCCAGGAAGACCCAAACCAACTCCCAAAACTTTTGTAAGGTTAAGTAAAAACTTGAAAAATTACCATAGTTTCAAAAAGCCAAAACGTACCCGAAGGAAAAATGTAAGATTGTAATATTTCTAAATCTTCTTGCAAGAGACTGTTACAACAAAATAAATATTTCCCCTTACAAAGTACGTCTACTTAAAACTAGGAGAATGGATTTTTTGTCGCAATTTATTGTTATGTTAGAGGAGCAGGACAGTCTGTTCTGTATTACTATGAAAATTGCCTTAAATCGGCTAAAATTTGATTTAAAAAGTTGTGATAATATTTGTCATTAAGAAAAATGATATTAAAATTAAAATATCTTGAAAACTATTGACCCTTCTCAACTCCATCTATACCTCAATGAGGAGAAATGCCGTTGTAACTCAAAACCAAAGTCATTTATACATTATAGTGAATTCCATTTACAGAGATCGAATCTCTTCCAGTCGTCGAAAAAATGGCGCCCGGTGTTTTAAGTGGACACCCTCTATATATATATATATATATATATATATATATATATATATATATATATATATATATATATATATATATATATTCACAGGTATTTCCCAGAAAAATGTCTTTCCCTCAAATTTTCCGTTTTAAGTGACGGGTTGTCTCTATTATTAAGAACACCAATTGTAGTGTCTTCTGCTATCCGATAGATTAACCTTGCCCCACTCCGGGGTCGGTTCAAATCAAGAATTTCTTGAGTGAACCATTATTTACTCCACACCTACCGTCTCCCCGGTATGGAGTTTCTGTAGGGGATTTTCCCCGTACGTATGTAGCGGTATAGTCACTGTGGAGCTATGCGCACACCATGTAATTTTAGAAATACTACCATTTATGAAGCACGATAACTGTAAATAACAATATAAATAATAAATAACAAATACAGGATTTAATACCTAAAAGGTAAGTATTTTAATTATGTGTGATAATAGTGCAATTACATTTCATCTGTGGTAGACGAGGACGCTGTGGGCAACTTCGTAATAACCAGATACGTGTTTGTAAACAGACGTGGTTTATGCTGTAAGATTAATCAGTGTATGGAAGCCCCTTAAATAGTTTATAAAACGTACCAGGGAATTTTACATTTTATCTATGTACCTAGTAATTTAAAAAACCGATGCGGTAAGAATAAATTAACTATTGCGTCAAATCTGCACAATTGCTCTCTATGAGACAGAAAGGGTGCTACAGAATGGAAAATGATGTAAGCCCAAAAAGGGAAATTGAAATTACAAGATATAATATCCATGATATAACCTGCTGCTTTTGCAGAAAACGAAAAGGCCGATGGTGATTCTCCGAAACCAAAGATCTAAAAAGAAGGGAAAAATTTGTTAAGGGTATTCGTGAAAAACGATGAAAGGGACAGAAATAGTCAGCAATTCTTACCAGCCTTGGTCCTAAATTGCTTCATTAATTCCTGTGTAGAGATTAATTGTGTTGTCTTATCTCGGATATGGAAACTCAACAACACGCAGTAAAAATCGTGCACTTTCCTAATTCCCTCTCCGTTTTGATAATTTTGTCTTTCGGCAAATCATATATATATATATATATATATATATATATATATATATATATATATATATATATATATATATATATATATATATTGGAGGTTGTTTTAAACGCAGTCGCATGGCAGCAAACGGTATTACACTGAAGAAAACACGAAAAGTACAAAAAAAAATTACTTCTGAACAAAAACTTCTGTTAGTAAGTATCGCAAATCTTAACAATAATAATCTCGACTATATTATCGTAATATCGAGAATAAAGAAAAAAGATTGATAATCCCATAATTCATCAATCAGTCATGCAATATAATTTACACCAATACTACTGATAATGGTGATGTGTGATGGAAATAAAAGTGAAAGGAAAAATAACGAAGAAATAGAACCTCCTACTGTTTGAAGAAAATTGGTGCAGAGAAAAAAAAGGAAAAGGCCACGTGTTTCATTACCTCCCTAATGGGAAGGGGGGGTTGCTTGAGCTTTCCAAACTCTTGCAGTCATAATTATGGATACATACATTAAGTAAGGATTAAGGATATGTGCGGCCAGGATAGGATCGGAACGAATGGAGCTAGAGTTCGGATGGAAAAGGTACAACCCCAGAATTCGCATAAACAACACATGGAGTGTGTATACGCAGTGAGCAGGCCGCTATATGTGTATGAGGAAACCGTCTAAAGAAACTCCATACGGGGGAGACGGTAGGTGTGGAGTAAATAATGGTTCACTCAAGAAAAGATCACGAACTCCTTAACTTGAATCGGCCCCGGAGTGGGGCAAGGTTAGTCTTTCTGATAACAGAAGACACTCCAATTGGAGTTCTTAAGAATAGAGATAACCCGTCACTTAAAACGTGAAAAATTTCAGGGAATGACGTTTTTCTGGGAGATACCTGTGAATTTGGTAGTGTGACCCAACATCCACGCTACACATACTGCAGCAGTATTTCGTACTGTACAAACTCGTACCCATATCCATTATTCTTTATAACTAGTTTTTCCCCCAATTTTGTTGACAGATATCCCTTTCTTAATTAATAATAGTCGACGGGAGTTCGCATATTGAAAAAACAGAGTTAACACTTAAATTCTATCACAGGAAATTCTTCGCCGCTAAATTATTCGGCGTATCAAAAAGATGCATAGAACATAACTAATTGATCTGTTCAAGATCTACATGTTGGTATCTTTGAAATATACAGTTGTTTCAGAAATAATTGACAATAACCAAAAACTGCTCCTAATAAAAAAAACTTCCACCGCTGAATTTCTCCCAAAATCTAATCGGCTCCCGGAGAAATTAAAACAGGCTTAAATACGAAATTTGAAGCAGTGTTGCCTTTCTGGAGTTATTGTGGATACTAACATGATACTAACAGACACACGCACACGTACACGTACACGTACACGTACACACACACACACGCACAGCACACGCACACGCACACGCACACGCGCACGTACACGCACACGCACACGCACACGCACACGCACACGCACACGCACGCGCACGCGCGCACGCACACGCACACGCACACGCACACGCACACGCACCACACGCACACGCACACGCACACGCACACGCACACGCACATGCACACGCACGCGCGCACACATACGCACACGCACACTCACGCACACAACACACACGCATACGCATACGCACAGGCACACGCACACGTACACGTCCACGCGCACGCACACGCACACGTACACGCACACACACACACACGCACGCACACTCACGCGCACACGCACATGCACACGCACACGCACACGCACAGCACACGACACGCACACGCACACGCACACGCACACGCACACGCACATGCACACGCACACGCACACGACACACGCACACGTCACGCCGCTACGCACACGCACACGCACACGCACAGACACGCACACGCACACGCACACGCAAGGCACACGCACAGCACACGCACACGCACTCACACGCACACGCACACGACACGCCCGCAGAGGCACACGCACGACACAGCACGCGCACATGCACACGCACACGAACACGCGCGCACGCACACGCACACGCACGTACGCACACATGCAACGCACACGCCACACAGCATATGCACACGCACACGCACGTTTCATACGTGACATCACTTATGTTCACTACCTACGCACTCGCACGTGTTTTTTAGTTTGAAACTTATAGTTCATTACGCAAAATGTAATGGGTACATTTTATTTTCATTTTAGTCATTACGCAAAATTTTGACATATTATTGGTACCATTAGAAAGTTCTTCTAACGGTATTCTAAAATATGAAATAATATAATTCAAATCCTACTCGAGGTAAACGCCGCTAAATTATTCGGCGTATCAAAAGATGCATAGAACATAACTAATTGATCTGTTCAAGATCTACATGTTGGTATCTTTGAAATATACAGTTGTTTCAGAAATAATTGACAATAACCAAAAACTGCTCCTAATAAAAAAAACTTCCACCGCTGAATTTCTCCCAAAATCTAATCGGCTCCCGGAGAAATTAAAACAGGCTTAAATACGAAATTTGAAGCAGTGTTGCCGTTCTGGAGTTATTGTGGATACTAACATATATCCAGACACACGCACACGTACACGTACACGTACACACACATACACGCACACGCACACGCACGCGCACGTGCACGCACACACACACGCACACGCACACGCACACACACGCAGCGCGCACGTGCACGCACACGCACACGCACACGCACACGCACACGCACACGCACACGCACACGCACACGTCACACGCACACGCACACGCACACGCACACGCACACGCACACGCACACGCACACGCACACGCACACGCAGAGGCACACGCACAGGCACACGCACACGCACACGTCCACGCGCACGCACACGCACACGCACATGCACACGCACACGCACACGCACACGCACACGCACACGACACACGCACACGCACACGCACACGCACACGCACACGCACAGCACACGCACACGCACACACACACGCACGCGTACGCGCGTACGCACACGCACACGCACACGCACACGCACACGCACACTCACACGCACACGCACACGCACACGCACACGCACAGACACACGCACGCGCACATGCACACGCACACCCACACGCACACGCGCGCGCGCACGCACACGCACACGCACACGCATATGCACACGCACACGCACACGCATACGCACACGCTCACACACATGAACACGCGTACGCACTCGCACGTGTTTTTTTAGTGAAACTTATGTTCATACCTAGATGTAATGTAATTTTTAGTTTTCATTTTTTTAGTCATTACGCAAAATTTTGGGTACATATTATTGGTACCATTAGAAAGTTCTTCTAACGGTATTCTAAAATATGAAATAATATAATTCAAATCCTACTCGAGGTAAACTTTTTATTTATGTATTTAATAAAATTAATAATAATTTTTAATATACCCTGTATATTAAAAATTACTATTTTGAAAAAACGAATTTAAGTTATTTTAGAATGATGAAATGAGGCCATTCATTTAAAACACCATGTGTATTGTATACACGCACAAATAATGTGAGATTTTTTGTACATACCTTAGTTACATACAGAATAGAGGTTTAGAGTCTGGGTTTGTAAATATAAGATTGAGGATTTTCTTTCTCTGTCTACGATTGTTCCGATATAGCTATTTTTGTATAAGTACCTAAAAAACCTATTTTAGGTACGTGTTACAAAAAATTATTTTTGTTTAAGCTCTCTAAAATTTTCCTAGAATACCTAATTTATCGACTTTATTCAAATAAAAGTATTAGTTACTTGATAACAAAATAGCTGTTTATTTATATTGCCTGTTATTTTTTGACATTGTTAGTGTTAACAGAGATTTGTAATATGTATATTACTTAACTGTATTGTTAGCAATTTTTTGAAAGTGCCTAAGTTTTTTTGGCAAATTCGAATGATAAATAAAATAATTTTTAAATTATTGTCCACTGCATTATTTAAAATAATGTAAATTGGTTTTGGGAGCGTATACATAAAAAATTATTTAAATCGTCAGTAACTTGGTAAGATTGCATTATAAAGCCAAAAACTGTACATTACTTTAAAGCTGACGTCAAGTAGATTCTAACAGTGGATGGTTATACAGGGGGTGTGATTTAAAAAATGGCCCTCTTTTTTTGCTACAGAGTTACGACACGTCCTGTATATTTGAAAATAATTTTAAAACTTATCCCTTGTTGACTATATACAATCACCATGAAATCTTTTTGTAGGTTAAAATTAATAAAATTAAATTATACAGAGTATATGAAAATGTATAGTACTTAATTATTTTTATATTATTTATGCAGAAGGAATGAATATTTTTTGTACCAAATTCTTAATTACTGTCTTCAGGCGCCATCGGCGTAACATATTTTATAAAATTACCTACAGTATTCTGAAATGTCGTAAATACTATACAAGTTATTGATTTTAAATTTAGTGTTATCATTTATGGTTTACTGCAAATGTATTAATGTCATGGTTATTTCTCGTTCATCAAATGGAGCCAATGAGTGCGATCACTTTTTTAACATAGGTTACAATTTGTTGCAACTGGCAAGTTTTAAATTCAGTTAAATTAAAATTAACGCTTATTTACTTTTTAATATTGATAGGTTTTAATATTTATAAAAAATAATATCATTTATTACCAGTCTTCTGCTGGAATTTTATATTTATATAAATATGTGCATATACTGCTTGCGAACAGCTAAAACGATAATATAATTTAGAGTTAATGTGTTGTCAGCATCATGATTTTAATTTAACACATTCTTTTGCAAATAGGACAAGAAAAACTTATAACCGACGAGCAGCTTTACATGATACGCTGACGTTCTGGAATTTTATTGTTTTACCTTCTCAACAAATTCCAGACATAATGATCAGTATTTTCTATTTTAGAAATTACTACATTATCATTGATAGCTTTTGTTTTTCATTCAAATTTAATTTCAATTTAATTTAAGATGTAGTCAAAAGAATGAAATGAAAATAACTCGGGAATATTTTCTGCAAATAGACCGCGTGGCTTTGGAATGTCGTAAAGTGTTATAAACGGAGGGCGCTATGAAGAGGGCGATAATACCGATAAAATTTGTCACCCCGTTTATATCTAACCTATGCAATATACGAATTGTTGAGACATTATTGGATTGACGTGATACCTTTGCTTACTCATGTATTTACTAATATAAAAATTTTGAGTAGGTGTATTATATAGATGTATCACAAAATAAAATTTAATATTGTGAAGGATATTCTATTTGATGCGGATTGAAATTGAATCAAATTCAATATTGACAATCAAACAATAAACGCAATCAAAAAACAAAGCTCCACCTGATAGCGCAGTTTGCATCCAAATCAAATTTAGGATAAATTAAATCGACTACCCGCAGCTTTTCCGCCCTTTATGGTTGCAGCTGTGCCTCTTTCGAAAGCTCTTCAGCTTTTGTTCGCGGCTTAAACCTAGTGATTTTAATTTTTACACTCCATATTCATGACCCTGTATAATATAGATGGATTTGCAGTACTCTTAAGTGTTTTATGGGTTGTTATGTGTTACTACTAAAATACAAACTCTTGATTTTATAATTACCAGTTTATTTTGAAGTGAGCTTTCTTCTAGAGTAAAAATGTTGCACTGTAAATTATTTTCAAACGCGTGTCTGTACATTTAAAAGAGTTTAAAATAGATAACTAATCTTTGTTACAAGTTAAGCTGTACAGAACAAACAAACGTTTTATTTGATAATAACAAACACTATTAAACTTTATTAAAGTTGCTGTAAGAAGCTTAAGTTTAAATAAACAAGTATGCAAACAGTCACGTGCAGTGGTTGGTGACATCTCTTCAACGTTTATACAACCCCTATCCATCAGAAGAGCCCTTCAATGATATAATGTCACTGTAAGTGTGTTTTAAGCTTTAGACCAAATAAAGTGCAATCTGTATCAAATTTTATTTCGATACAGGGCCGTATTTGTAATTAGTCATTGTCCAAGATTTCTTTCATTTACTTTTATGAAAGAGAAAATTAAATTAATGTATATCATGGGTCATTGCAATCGTAGATTTAGAATTTATTAATTTTAATTTTGGGCAATAATTTAAACAATATGCCGATATTCAGATCATTTGCAAATTATAAATTATATCTTCTATATATGAAAGGAAAACGTTAACATTTTTAGATTGGAAACTAGATGAACATTTCCTAACAGCATATACCTTTTATTAAATTATCTGGTGTGGAACACCATACGACCTACCAACCTACAAAAAGGAAATTGAAAGAAATGAATAATATATTACTTTACAAGGGAGGTAAATCCTTACTTCCTGTGTAAAGTACATTATTTTTTTCACTATCAACACGATATACCGTCTATTAACAATTATTCTATGATTTTATTACAAAATTTCATTAGGATAATCTTATGTCATTGTAGTAAAATTAAGTAGTGGTCTTTGCATTGGTACTATAGTAACAGTTTGTCATACAGTTAGTTCCCTAGGGAAATAATATTATACCCCGTTGTCATGCCAACTTGAAATGGTTGTGTAAATATAACCTACTTCCCTAAAACGACATATTGTAAGTGCTACTTACTTGATTGATAGTGAAATAGTTATTTTCGTAATTAGTGCGCTATTTACACATTTCTTGGTGGGAGGCCGTTCTTTTCTACCCGAGACGTAGCCAAAGAATAAAACATAAGGCCGAGCACCAAAAATGTGACAGCGCACGTGTTGCGAACAAAATTTTTTGTAATCGTTTACATAAATTTAGAAAAATTAAATTTTGAAATATTTGATTACAAATGTCAAATTATATATTTAGTTATATATCACTTTTTTGTTTATGTATTAAAAGTAACGATTACAAAAATAATTTTAATAACATTGTTTCTAGGATAATTATGCAAACCCTTCATAGTAAGTTCATTACGAAAATAGGCACCATTGTAAAAATAAAAACAATTATCTATGTCAAACAGACGTTTAAAACTTGATGTCTGACAGAGGTGAATATATGTATATATATATATATATATATATATATATATATACATATCTCGTATAGTGCCATGATAGAGGACACTAAAGTAAGAAAAAGTATCTATGAACTTAGGTCCTCAACGCCTTCGTTTAAAAGATATAGGGTGTTGAAGTTTAATTATTTTTGTTTTTTTTTAATATCTTTTTACAATGACGAAATTTTGTATACAGGGGCTTTTTATCACGCAGAATTCAAATATGACCTTAGCTCTTTTATTACTGATAGAGGGCGCCACATACAGGTTTCCATCTTGTTTAAATCGGTCCTAAGTTTTTTGCCTTACACTGTATGTCATTTTCGACTGGAAAAATTTGTTTTCCCATCTCTTCTGCTTCAGAAAGGTATACCTTATTAAAGTCGCTAGGACAAACGGTTTACGAGAAAAATGCATCCGATGCATGCAAATTATCCAAAAGCGCCAAAGTAACTTATTTGCAAAAACAATGACATAACACTTCAACAATTAAATTTTAATAGCAACAATGAAGGGTAGTGATAAAAAAAACATTACATTTTTAGAAGATGTTCAAATTGTTGTCCTTGTACTTGAACACATTTTTCAATTCTCCTTCCTAAGGATTGACGGCATCTTTGAAATATTCCTGGGCTATTACCGAATCTATCTGCGGATTCCATAATTCTTATCTTCATTATGTATTTTTACAGAATAAACATCATTTTTCATGAATCCCCAAAATGAAAAATCGAGGGGATTAAGATCGGGACTACGAGCTGGCCAGGGTACAGGCCCCCCTCGACCAATCCACGTATTTCCAAATCTTCTATCCAAAAATTCCCTTGCCAATCGAGAAGAGTGGACTGGCGCGCCATCATGCATGTAACGCATTCTACCAATAATAGCCAATGGAACATCCTCTAATAACGTATTTAGTTCATTCTCCAAGAAATTTCGATACAGTTCACCTGTCAATCGATTGGGCAATTGAAATGGGCCAATTAAGTAATTGTCAATTATACCTGCCCACACATTAATAGAAAACCCATATTGGTGACTTATAATTACGGTTTTGCAAATCAGTCACTTTGACGCTTTTGGATCGGTTGCATTTTTCTCGTAAACCGTTGATCCTAGCGACTTCAATAAGGTATACCGTTCTGAAGCAGAAAAGATGGGAAATCAAATTTTTCCAGTCGAAAATGACATACAGTGTAATACAAAAAACATAGGACCGATTCAAACAAGGTGGAAACCTGTAGGGGCGCCCTCTATCAGTAATAAAAGAACTAAGGTCACATTTGAATTCTGAGTGATAAAAAGTCCCTGTATACAAAATTTCGTCCGCTTATTACATCATTGTAAAAAGCTATTAAAAAAAAAACAAAAAAATAATTAAACTTCAACAACCTATATACTTTAAACGAAGGCGTTGCGGACCTTAGTTAATAGAAACTTTTTTTCTTATTTTAGTGTCCTCTATATCGTGGCACTATGCATGGCAATTTTTTCTATGTCACCCTGTATATATATGCTAACTTAAAAATTAAAGGTAATGAAATAATTCTAATTATAATTTGTGTAGGGTAACCATGCAACCCCTTTTTTATACGTTCATAACGAAAACAGGCAACATTGTAAAAACAAAAACAATAATCTACCTATGTCATAATGACGTTTAAAACTTCATGTCAAATAGAGATTCATAGACATAAATACATGGTAAACTTAAAAGAAATTCCAAATATCAATAATACGGTTTAACCATTTTCGTTCACAGTTAATTAATTTTTAGACCTACCTTGCGTTATCTTAAGAAAGAAAAGCAAAATTAAATTTTCGTTAAGAAATATGTATACACTTTTTCTTAAAAAACTAATCGTCATTCAGATATTGAAAAAATGGAACTAACATTTAAATTCTACCTTAGGAACATTTTGCCGCTAAATTACGCGTCGTATCAAAAAATGGATATGTTTAGGTATTTTTATAACTTTGAAATATACAGCTGTTTTAGAAATATTTGAAGAAAACCAAAACAGGCCCCTAATAATTCACCCTCGTCAAAATTTAATCAGCTCCAAACGAAATGAAAACAAGCTTAAAGACAACAGTTTAAGTAAGTTTACAATCTGGAGTTATCGTGAATACTAACAAACATCCACACGCACGCACGTATGAGCACCCATGCACACACACACATCCATCCCCCCCACCAACACACACACACACACATACACACTCACCAACACAACAGCACGCACGCACGCAGCGCAACGCAAGCTCGCACTCACGCACTCACCACACGCACACGCACACGCACACGGACACGACACGCACACGCACACGACGACACAAGCACAGCGACACGACGCACGCGCACGCACACGCACACGCACACGCACACGCACACGCACACGCACACGCACACGCAGACGACACCACGACACAGCACACAGTACACACGCACGCGACACACGACACAGCACGCAGCACGCAGCACGCGCACGACGCACGCGCACACGCACACGCACACGCACACGACAACACCACGCGCACGCGCACGCGCACACGCACACGCACACGCACACGCACACGCACACGCACACGCACACGCACACGCACACGCACCGCACGCGCACACGCCACACGCCACGCACACACGCGCACGCGCACACGCACACACGCACACGCACACGCACACGCACACGCACACACACACACATCCACACACACACCACACACCACACACACACACACACACACACACACACACACACACACACACACACACACACACACACACACACACACACACACACACACACACACACACACACACACACACACACACACACACACACACATGTAAAGGGTTTTAGTCCTGTTCATACTGTACGTAAGCTTCTAGATATAAGAATTTGAGTTTGTTTTCTAAATACACACACACCTAATTAAATTTAATGGTCAAAGAAAGTAACAGTATTCTTTCAGCAACCCGCCCCGGAAAGATCAAAGAGACTTAATGTCTGTCCATTCCGGGAGATCACCAAGTACCGTCTTTTAACGCATTTTACCACAGGCTAACCGCACGTATCTTCAGTATCGATTTGTTTATTTATTGGAAGTTTTACACTTTTCAGCCTTTTTATCGTTGATATGGCTTATTTATGTTATTTATGTTAAAGTTAAGTTCAGTTAATTGTTATTTAGTGGGCGAACAATAAGTATTAAATCAGTTTGTTGATTATTGGCCCATATCCAATAAAGGTTAGAGAGCTAAAACGATTTGCACTTATCTCTGCGATTGAGAAAAAATCTGTTACAGTAATTAAATAAAGTAAACGTGCATCACAAAATGTTTGTGATAATTTCTGTATGATACACACTTGTTTATACACAATAACAGAGATGATGATAAATTGATACCCGTACCTCGAATTTCAGTTTGGAGCTACATTACCAGATATAGTGAAATTGGGTACATAATTTTGTGCTCATTTCAAGGCCTGCTCTGGGTTTAGAAATAAAAATGCTAACGTGTAAAGAAAAACATCGTATTGCACCTACCTAGTGCTTCAACCCAAGCACTTTAAGAGAACTCGTTTATACATGGGCGAATGGAGAATACACCAGGTTTCTAGCAGCTAGATTAATTATAAAATCCGGAAAAGTTTAGGTATGAATCAGCTTGGTTTGAATTAACCTGCAGGAGGTTGCTGAAGTCTGCCTCGTCTCCTTCTCCAGCACACTTTCAAAACGTTAATTGAAATGTATTCACGGAATACATCACCAAAATTGTTTCAGAGTACGGCATTTACACAATTCACGATTTCAAGAAAGCAGCCATTGGCTTAACACGCTTAACGCTTTTAGCAAATTATTCAATATGCTGGAGAGCTGTTTTGTGGAATATTTGTTGTGTAGAAGGAAAATTAAATTCAGGTAATCGATTCTGAACGCTCTTTCTTAAAGAGAGAAGGAAAAGGAAAGGGCAACGTGTTCCATTCCCTCCCCAAGGGGGAGGACGGGCTTCTTGTTCTTTCCAAGCTCCTTCAGCCACAGTCATGGATTCTCCACGTACATACATTAAGTGTGTATGCATGGCGGATTAAAGATAGGTGTGGTCGGGATAGGATCGGAAGGGTCGGACTTAGGGTTATGAAAGAACGCTAAGCAGGTCGTGTTACCATAGGTCCACTAGCTCGGTTTCTTTAAGGGCGAATACATGTTGATATATGGTGTTAGACTAAGGTCATAGGAGCGAATTAAAGAGGTGCGGATACAATGAGTCGAAATACCCTAAACTCCGCATGTCCACGATCGGTTGTTATGTTCCGCGTTTCTTACGGTGGTCGAATCAACTATGAGAAGAGACGTTACCAATAACAGCCAATCCAGTATGTAATTCGTGACAAAGGCAAAGGCAAGCGTTTCTAACTTTCAAGGAATCTCACAACCCCTGCCAGAAGCAAAGTTTTAAGATGACACTTGGCAGCCGAAATGGAAGAAAATTCTTCTTTCGATATATGCTGGTTTACGGAAATACAAGTACCAGCTAGGAGAATTTTGGGTGTACATGTTTCCTGCCAAATAACCTGCAGCGGAGGATACTTAGCAATATAATACACGATGCTGACGGGAATAGTTTTATATGTTCTGAGGAAAATTCTGAGGACAAGCGGTTGTCTGTCGTGTGGAATATCTAAATTATAAGTAAGTATAGGAAAAATTGTGATGTAAGAGCTTTTAGACAAATTGAGAGTTTTTGTAGAAAAGATGAAGAAAGGTTCTACATTTATTGTTAACTGTATACGGGCAGTACTTTGTGGACAAGAGTTGGACATCGATTAACAGTCTAAACCCCTTAGGTATAAACGCAACGATTTATTTCACTCTAATGATCGTGTTCTGTAAGCATGAATTGTAATCACAAAATCTTCTAAGAAGACAAAAATGGTGGATCGGTCACACACTTCAAGTTTAAGCAAGGAATTGTTGGGATGAGTCCTGAGCCTAATAGTGTGTTGTGCAACCCACTTCTACATTCTTCGTTAGCAGTATGACCAAAACGTGGAGACTTAAAGTAACGTACTCTTTGAATATGGCCATTTAATCGGCAAATATGCCAACCCACGTAAAATATTCTGTTCCGTAAGAAGTACTTTGTACGTCAGGGTTCCACTCAAGCGTCCAGTAGATTGTGTGTAGGTTCCTAAGTCCCCATCGGATCAGCACCATGAGTGACGCGTTATAACTTTCGTCTGCTTATCGACTCCTAGTCCAACGTTAGTTGCGTTGGCGTATAACCTTCATTAAGGCTGCTTCTCTTATCAGTAGTCTTTATTGTGTTGATCTTAAGAACAGTTATATTTATAAGCATTACGAATGTTGAGGGTATAACTGGTTTCAGACAATTTTGGAGACCTACCTTCGCTCACTCTCCAAACATTGTCTTCGGCCAGTAAACAATCCTTACCGTTCTTCACACCTAATATACTAACAATAAAACATTAAATCATATTGTTGCTGGGTATCTTTAATTTTTATACGATATGTATTTTTATCAACTTTTATAGAATTATGAAATTAGAGAAGCTGCTGAAGTTGCCTCATTAAATTTATTGCTGGAAAAGTCAAGGAAAGTATATAATATGGCCTATGAATATTTTTTGAACTGGCAAAAGGAAAAGAAAACTACTTTATTTTCTGAATCGACTTTATTAGTATACTTCACTGAATTATCCGCAAAATATAAGTCTTCAACACAATGAACCTATTACTCAATGCTTAAAAGTACGATCACCTTACATCAAGGTATAAGTTTAGAAGATTATAAAAAATTACGAGCATTACTAAAAAGAAAATCAGAAAATTTTCAGCCTAAAAAAGCGAAAACTTTTTCTAGCGAAGATATCAATAACTTTTTAACTAAAGCATCTGATGATAAATACCTAGCAACAAAGGTAAGATATTAAGTAAATCTTTCACATAGTTATTACATTCTGTAATTTAAGGTTGCTTTAATAATGGGAGTAATGGGTGCATGCAGAAGTAATGAGTTGTATGAAATGAAAATAACCCATTTACAAGATCTTGGATCAGCTTTTTTGGTTAATGTGCCAAATACCAACACAAAATTTGCCGAAAATTTACTGTTACGGATAACTTTTACAAAATATGCAAGACATATATAAGTCTTCGACCAAGTCATGTAACCAGTGACACATTCTTTTTAAATTACCAAAATGGTAAATGTACAACTCAGAGAATTGGGATAAACAAATTTACAAAAATGGGAAAGGATATCGCTGCTTTCCTCAAATTACCGAATCCAGAACAATATTCTGGGCACAGTTTCCGCAGATCTTCTGCAACAATACTGGTTGACGCAGGCGGGGATATTACTGCTCTCAAAAGACACGGTGGATGGAAGTCCACCGCCGTAGCAGAAGGCTACATAGACGAATCCGTCAAAAATAAAACCGATACGGCCAACAAAATATCATCTTCAATTCAACCAAAAGTAAACCAAACGAATCAATGTACATATAATTCAAATGTTTTAAGTCACCAAAACATTAGTTTTGATGTTAATTCTATCCCTGCGATTAACTTGACGAATTGTTCAAATATTACAATTATTAATAACTATAAACAAATAGCAATATTATACGATTATTATAATTTTCGATAACTATGTACTGTGTATTAAATGAACAATAATTTATTGTATGAAATATTTGTTAGAATAAAATAGTGTTTCTAAATATATGTATGTAATGTAACAAAATTTTCCAACAAAAAAAACTTCAACAAAAATATTTAGTAGTCGTGGATAAAGTATAGTATTCTACTCGGGTATAATGGCTATTATTCACGAGGGCTCGTGGCCTAAATCATTATACGCTTGCTGAATAATATACTATTAACTAATTGATTCCCTTTCATCAAATAACTGCATTTTTTATTGAATGCTTTCTTCTGTACAAATAATAACAAGTAATAGTTAAACAATATTATACAGTTTTTCAGTTTTTTGATCTGCCCATTTTTAAAATGAATGCATTTATATAATTTTTTATTGTATATTAAACAGTTTCATCAATTCAGAAAATAAATGTATTCAGCTTTTACATAATATTTCAGGACAGCAGTAAGGATACGCCTGAGTAAAATCTGGTACTAATTTACAGTCTCCCTTTACTGGGTTGCACCTACGATACTATTAAGTCATATTTAATTATTTCAGTTTCTACTTACCCAGTATGGATCATAAGCCCTCCTTGTGTGCACTCAATTTTCACGCATTCACCTAGTTTCATTTTTATTTCTCCTTTCTGCATTGCACCCATGCCCTTTATATTACTGTAACAATATCCTTCGTGACCTACGCATTACTTAATAAATAAAATGAAGAAAAATAAGGTAAAATTAATACTTTGAGTATTATCGGTCTGTTCAATTGCTGTCCAATTAAACACAAATTCAAATGTTGAAATTAATATAATTATGAAAACAAGTGCAGAAGTCATAATGGTTCAATACTCTGGTATATACTATTAATGGTATCGCTTTAAAAATATGAGGTCTTAGGTCAATGATATTTGTAATATTTTTAGTATTGTATTTGCACTAAATTTATTTATTTTCTGTATGTAATAAGAATATTCATTATTTAAAATGAAAGTATTACAAAATTAAATAGAATTATTGCCTCCATAAAACAATATCACCACTATCCGCAAGCAATACATCGAATTATATTTGTAGTGTGATACAAACTGTTGATTAAGTAAATTAATAATACATGAAAAATATTGCCATTTAGATATACACTGTGTCCAAGAAAAGGAGGGTCACTATGGGGATTTCGGAAACGGTAATATGTACAGTTTCAGTTAAATGGGAGAAAAGTTGGGCGTTTTGGAGTTTAGTAAAATGACATTTTTAAACTGACGAAATTCCGAACGGTTCCAAAGTTACGCCTCAAAAAACGAATTTTCACGATTTCATTTTTGACAAATTGTTACTTTGTGGTTGATGTTAAATAGAAAGTAAGAGAACCTTTTCAGGTACTTTTCACGTTCTTTAACATGACATACAGCAAATTGGAATCCGACGTTTCGTTTTCGAGTAACCATCATCAACTTTGTTTTTTTAAATACGGCCTTGATTTTTTTGTACATAACATTAGAAGGGATTTTTACTCTGCATTCAATCATGTATCACACTTTATGGTTTAATTACAATTTTTACCTTCCAACCTACATATACATACGAAGGTGTAGAAGGTTATGCAATCGACCTTTTTTCCACTATCGCTAAACAGTTGCATATTTAAAAGATATAAAAATACCGAGATATAGACCTTAAACATCTAAATTAATTATGTTCTATGCAATTTTTTGATACGACGCATAATTTAGCGGCAAAAGATTCCTGAGGTAGAATTTAAATATCTGAATAACGATTAATTTTTTAAGAAAACGTGTGGACACATTTTTTAAAGAAAATTTAATTTTGCTTTTCTTTGTTAAGATAACGCAAGGTAGGTCTAAAAATTAATTAAATATGAACGAAAATGGTTAAACTGTATTATTGATATCTTATAGAAGCGGGCAGCTTTGGAATTTCTTTTAAGTTAACATGTATTTATGTCTATGAATCTCTAATTGACATGAACTTTTAAACGTCATTATGACATAGGTAGATTATTGTTTTTGTTTTTACAATGTTGCCTGTTTTCGTTATGAACGTGTAAAAAAGAGGTTGCATGGTTATCATAAACAAATTATAATTAGAATTATTTCATCACCTTTAATTTTTTAAGTTAACATCTATATGCCTATTCACCTGTCAGACATGAAGTTTTAAACGTCTGTTTGACATAGATAGTTGTTTCTGTTTTTACAAACTTGTCTTTATAAAGTTTCTTAATATAACGCAGGGTAAGTCTAAAAATTAATTAAATATGAATGGAAATGTTTCAACTGTATTATTGATATCTTACAGAAGCGAGTGGCTTTGGATTTTTTTTTAAGTTAACATGTATTTATGTCTATTAATCTCTATCTGACATGAAGTTTTAAACGTCATTCTGGCATAGATCATTGTTTTAGTTTTCAGAATGTTGCCAATTTTCGTTATGAACGTATAAAAGCGGTTGCAGAGTTACCCTAAAAAAATTATAATTAATACTATTTCATTTCTTTAAATTTTTTTGAGACAGCATCTAGATGTCTATTAACCTCCTGTCTGACATTAGAAAAGTAGACTTAGGAAAACAAATAGTATGATTTGTTGAATTAAATTTTTGTGTCCACTTGACAGTTCTTTTATTTATTAGTTTTCCGTACTAATTTTCGTTAGTAGTTAATTTATTAATAAAATATGGATGCAGGATTTTCAAATGGAGAACAGTTTGACACAATATCGTGTTATATCTTAAGTAATCAAAATTGCATTACTGCGAAGCGCGTGTATTTGAACAAGTATCCTGAAAGGAAACAGGCAAATAAAAAAACATGCAACCAGTTAGTAAATAACCTTTGAAGAATTCGGTGCTTTTAAAAAACCCGTGCTGTCGAAAAAAAAACGAGTAACGAGACATATGTAAACAATGTATTGTTATCCGTTACTGAAAATCCCGAAATATCAACTCGGTACATTCAGAATAATGTGGGCATACCCAAATCAACAGCACACTTTATTCTAAAGAATACAAAATTTGATCCGTACAAATACAGAATTTGCCAACGTCTTAGACTAGGTGACGCAGAAATACGGAGGCTATTCTGTGAGTGGTATACAAGAAAATGGCACCAGAACAATAACTTTCCTTTAACATATTATGGCCTAATGAAAGTATGGTTTGCAATAATGGGATATTTAATAGAAGAAACGTTCATCACTGGTCTCTAGAAAATCCACAACAACACCGTTTCGCCTTCAATATGCGGGTAGGGATTTTAGGAAAAAGGATAATATGACCTTTTTTATAATCAAAATTTTACATCACAACGTTACTTAAATTTACTATAAACTACTTTGGAAGCCGCTCTTGATAATTTACCCTTAGCCGAAGTATGCGATTGTTGGTTTCAGCAGGATGGTGCACTTGCACACAATTCACGCATGGTTAAGGATTACCTTTCAAATAGGTTTGCCGAAAGAGTTTTAACACCCATTATTAAACACCCTAGCCAGGTCGTTCTCTCGATATAACCCCGCTGGATTTTTTTCTTTGGGGGTACATAAAAAATTATATTTATAGACATATCTTTGAAACAGAAAAACTCCGAAGGTTGATAGTTAACGCATTCCAAATTGTAACATCTACAATGTTAAAGAATGCTTTGTATTCTACAGTTAGAAGATGCTGTTTAGGTTTGGGAGAACAAAGGAGGGCGTTTTGGGTATTTATTATAATTTTTTGTTTGGTTATTGTTATGCGTTATTTTTAAATTTTCTTGTCATCAAATGTTATATGTCTATTACTATGTTGTTGATTGATTGTAATGAATTGGTTATAAAATTGGTATTCAGAATTGAAAATTTCTGTGTTATTTCATTATCTTGATGACGAAAGCACAGTTAGCAAAAGCCCATTTATGAATAAAATTTAGTTGAAAATAAATGCTCCTACGTATATTTTCACCTATAATCATATAAAATAAGTTTAAAAATCGCAATTAAACCGTAAAGTGTGATGTATGCTTGAATACATAATAAAAAGCTCTTTTAGTATTATGAATAAAAAGTTAGGACCGTATTTAAAAAAACAAAGTTGATGATGGTTACTCGAAAACGAAACGTCGGATTCCAATTTGCTGCATGCCATGTGAAAGAACGTGAAAAAGTACTTGTGGAAGGTTCTCTTACTTTTTATTTAACATCAACTACAAGGTAACAATTTGTCAAAATCGAAATCGTAAAAATTCGCTTTTTGTCGCATAACTTCGGAAAGGTTCGGAATTTCGCCAGTTTAAAAATTCCATTTTACTAAAGTCGAAAATCCTCAATTTTTCTCCCATTTAACGGAAATTCTATCCCTTACCGTTTCCGAAATTCCCATAGTGACCCTCCTTATCTTGAACACAGCGTATACATGGAAATAAAATGTGATATAGGTATACCTTTAGTGTTTACATCAGTGCATTTTATTTTAATAATAATATTTTAAAGCCTTACAAAATTTATTACTCGACCATAGTTTCGGGATATTGGCTGTCAGTGAAATCTAGCTAAGAACTGAAATTTCGTTTAGTAATTTTTACGTCCCCGGTTACTATCTGATAAGAAAGGATGGAATTGGTAGAGGAGATGGTGTAGCTTTTTTTTTTTTTATCAACATATCATTAAAATTTGAAACAATTAATTACGTCATCGAAGGTGTAGATCATTTCAATCAGCTGTAGATTTCGGGAAAAATTGGCAAGAGCACACTAACTATTGGAGTGGTTTATAAGTCTCCTAATATTTCTTATAAAACTGTAGTCGATGATACATGGATACATCATTTGTTTAGGAGATTTCAATATAAACTAGTTAGTACAATAATCAACGAGTTTAGATTTTCTAAAGCAAATTACAGGTATGTATAATTTAAACGAAATAATGATATATGATAACGGGTCAGTCCGAATTTTAGCAGCTTCACTGATCACGTTTTTTTTACAAACGGAATTACTATTCCCAAACCTGAAGTTAGCAATGTAACTTTCAACGTCAACCATCGCTTAATTTAATGTAGGTATATCTTATATATCTTATAGGAATATAAAAGATATAAATAAATAAATAATAAAGTCGAATTCGAAAAACATGCTGCTTCTATCGACTGGAATTACATCAATGAATTTTCAAATATAAATGACAAAGTATCTCAATTCTTGCGTTTTGTCCCTGTTTGATAAATTTGGACCTCCCTTGTCCACTCCACTTCTCCTTCTCTTACTATTCCTATATATATATATATATATATATATATATATATATATATATATATATATATATATATATATATATATATATACATCTTTCATACCAACTTGAGCCTGAAGTACGTTTGCGAGCATACAAACCTGAACCAACTTAACAATCCTGAGCCATATATATGGCTCAGGATGGTTTAACCCTTACAAACATATCCCCTCATCTATCCCGACGTAATTAACAAAAAAAAATTGGCTCAACTTGTATAGAATCGTCAAAATTTAGTTTTAAGATTTTCCATGTGGGGCTACATATACACATATACTGGAGTATGTGTGTATGAAATTTTTATAACCTTCCTGAGCCACTAGATGTGGCAACATTGACTCAATTTAATTTTTATCATTTCCGTGGTGTATTTAAATGCCCGCGCATGGTGCGATTCGGTGCATAACACGTGTATGCAGTTTGTAGTTACCTATTTGAAATACTCTTACATTTGCCATACCTCAAAGATGTACATTGTTACTAAGATTGCCGCTAGAACATGGTTAATAATATGCTTTTATAATTGCTTAAATGCTTGCATCATAATGTGAGTAAAATTATATTTTCCGAAGTGATAATTTTTGATTATCGTTTTGCATGTCTTAATTTCAAGCTGAGTGTGCATAAACTTGATCAGTGTGTTAAATAAGCGATTAGAGGTTCTTTTTTTATCAATACCCAACGATACGTTTACATCCTATACAAGGTATAAAACATGTTCACTGATGTTTTAAACTGAGCTACGGCTAGGCCTTCTTCTTCATACATCAAAGCTACTAGATAGTGTTAACCTAATTTGGCAAAAAGACTTCATTTCTCCGTTCTATTAATTGTTGCTTTAAATGTGATAAAACCATTATACTTCTACCATTAAAAATTTTTCAGATTCCACTTGCAGCATTTATGAAATGTATAAGTTTGCGAGTGAATAAACCATGGCCAAACTTCAACATTAACAAACTCATCAAATTCTTTTAATTGTTCAATTCAAACAGTATAAATGTAGAAATAACCATAGATTGTCTCAATAATTGCTGGATGTCAATAGACTAGCAGAGAGTCTTCTGATGTTTGAATACAGTTATGAATGGTGAACAGCGCGGTTCATCCCAACTAAAAGTCTTTTAAGTAACTGTTGAATTTTATGAAAGGCGTTATTTTGGCCATGTCGCTGTTCCTCCAAAATTGCAATTTGTGTTGTTAGTGCACAATGCCATTACTTTTGTTGTTAATTCGTATTTGTCACCCGTTTTAATAATATATTCGGATACAATGAATGTTTGAAGCTTCACCTGGAAGATCTTAAATTTCCAAAACTTGTACTTGAATAAAATATCTTACAAATACAGGACAAATTTTTACGCTCCTGTGATTTTGAACAGTATGATGGTTACAAAATTGACCGTTCCAAGATCATTTTGTAAAATGTAACACACAATACTTTCAGATATGGTTCTCGTATGCAAATTGTTGTTGGAAGCAACTGTTTATTAGCTTACTGGTGCAATCCACACAACGAAACGACTGATTGTGGATCACGTTGTGGTATGACCAAGTGCACTCAATCACAGCTAGCTTTTATTCTTCATTTACAAATGTGTTTCACGAAAAAAAGACATTTTGCTACTACTAGAAGCAGCAATATCTGTCTTTTTACGATTAAGCGTCGATATGTGTTGAACAATATCCACTTTACCACCATGTGCAAGTGAAAACTGTGCACATCATTTTATGCACCTACATCACTATCTGAGGTCTTCTTTTTAATAAATGGATATTCACTTTCTAAATCTCTATTAAATGTACTCTTTCTTTTTGGCATTTTCTGATTTTCTACCGTGCCAGATACAAACTACACTACAACAATTATTTATTTAAAAAAAGTTATTTATTAACACTTAACCTTAATTAATGAACTATTCACACGCACCGCACGTACCAGACACCTTCGTGGTGTCGTAAGCAAATTTTTTCGCGCTAGACTTGGTCCTTAATACTGCCTCATAAGCGGGATCGCGCGCTATTTATTAAAGTGCTACAATGGTCTCGTAAATTGTAGAACTTGTGATGTCATCCTATTGTATCTTATCTGAAGGTTACACCATCTTTTTCGTGCTTTCTAGACTTTGATTAATATATGAAACGTCTGAAACGACAAAACGGTGACTTCCTTATAAATACGAAACATTTACGTAATTTATCCAAATAACTACATATACGAAATGAAATGTTTAAAAAAGGGACTGTCCCGTATAATACGGGATGAATGGTGGTCTCATGTTAGTATTGCGCTTTTTGCAAATGCTGTGGGATACGAAAATTAGTAGTTATTATTATGAAAGTTAAGGGTACAATAGATGGAGCGCTCATAAATAGTAAAAATAGGGCAATGCATGTAGTGTAGAAAATGATTTTTGCACTCGTGAAAGTCCAAGTTTATGATCACAAAACGGGGACTGGAGTCACGACGTAGTGGATTGAAAATAGCTGATTGTTTTTATTTACTTTATTAACTGTAGATTAAGTGTACCATACAAAAGTTTATTTTCCGTACTGGTACCTACCGGCTGGCAGGTACCTACTGCTTTACTAAAATAGACAATTTTTCTTAAAAATAACTGAAATATGTTACAATTTATCCAGGAACTAAGACTGCTTTTTATTTCCTAGGTAAATAATGACTATAAAAACTTGCTCACGTAGGAATTTATTATAAATCAAAAAATCAAACTCAATCAAAAATCATTTTGGTACGAAAAGATAAAGAAAGTCTATTAAATGCAACACGATGAATAATTTTTGACATATGCGTGAAAATCATAGCTTGCTTGTTTTCAACAGGGAATTTATTTTATATCTTACATGGCCCTCTTTACTAATTTTGTTGTCATCAGTAAATTGTAATTCATATTTTAAACTGTATTACTTTATTCTCGACTAACATGATTATACTGACTTCCATAAAAATTGCAACAACTAGAATTTGTTGAAATTTTCGTCAACGATGTCTTTCATTAGAACAAACAAATGATTAAAATTTGAACAAAATCTAGCTAGTAGTTTTTTTTTTGTTTTTTCTTTTGCACTTAGTAACAATAAATTTGTAGAAATAAACCAATCAGTGTGTAATTAACTGTCAATTTTGCAAATTGTTTGTTCAAGGGTACGTCAACATCAACATTTTTCCCAATTGACTGATTTTGAACGTGGCCGTATTATTGGCATGAGAGAGGCCGGACTTTCGCTAAAAGAAATTGGTCGTCGTGTAAACGGAAATGTTACAACGGTATTGAGATGATGGTCCAAATGGTCCGAGTAAGGGGTGCAACAACGTCGCCCTGGATCTGGGCGTCCCCGCAGGACTGCAGATCGCGAAGAAGGCATTTGGCCACAAGAGACAAATTTTCAACAACTAGATCGATTGCAAATGATTGGATGTAGGTGTAGGACCCAGAATGTCAATGTCATCTGTTTATCGCCGGATAAGGTCTTATGGGCTGCGTTCATATCGTCCATTTTTATGTCTTCCTCTTACACTACTTCACCGTCTACGCAGGCTAGAATGGAGCAACAAAAGTGCGAATTGGGCGCAAGAATGGCTTCGAATTGTTTAGTGATGAATCCCGATTTTGCTTGCGGGCCCGCGATGGTCGTAGGAGGGTCAGACGGATGCGTGGAGAACGTAAAAATCCAACATTTTTGTGGAACGCAATACAGCCCTCACGCAAGGAGTGATAATGTGGGGTGCAATATGTAACAGTAGCAGATCACCCTTGGTCTTTTCTGATGGTTATATTGCCAATGTGCTAGAACCCGTTGCGCTTCCATATATTCAGGGGCTGGAAAATCCCATTTTCCAACAGGACAATGCGCGCCCTCATACGGCAAGGCCTACAATACGTTTTTGGAAGAAGCTAACACTGCCGTCCTCCCATGGCCTGCTCGGTCGCCTGATTTGTCGCCCATTGAACATGTATGGGATGAGGTCGGTAGGCGACTTGGTAATTTACCACACCCTCCAGATAACTTACACGATCTCCGGCTACGGATTCAAGAAGCTTGGGTTGATATACCACGCCGTCTAAATCAATGCACTACAAATCGTGACGGAGCAACTCATTATTGAAAAAAACATTTTTAGTTTTTGTCCTTTTGTTTTCAAATTTTAATCGTTTGTTTGTTCTAATGAAAGACATCGTTGACCAAAATTTCAATAAAATCGTTCAATAAATTCTAGGTGTTGCAGTGGAAGTCAGTATATTTAAAGTTATTGATGAATACCCTTAAATCTGTTAAAAGCTAGGTAAACGTCTGCGCGAGTACAAAAAATCGTATGTATACCTCTGGAGGGAAATGGCATTTTTCCTTTTCGCCCTCGGGGTACAAATTGCACCGCGGTAAACAATGCATTTCCCTCCCTTGATGTGTAATATAGTATTTTGCACTTGGGAGAGTAAAAGTCCGTTTGTCTGGTCACAAACAGGTACGAAAATTGGGTTTTATTTCCTAGAAAACAAAATTTTAAAGAAAACTCACTCACGTTTATAGACATTTGTTATAAATCAAAGTCAAACTCGTTCCCATGATACATATTTCATTTTCTATTAACATTATTATATCAAGTTATTAACGATAATTCCTAAATCTGTTAAAAACTAAGTATACGCCTGCCCCAGTGTACAAAATTGGTATATACATCCCTGGAGCGAAATGCCCTTTTTCGCTTGGTGTATTGTACAAATTGCACTGCGGATAAACTTATGTTTTTCTCTCCCTTGATGCACGTATAATAATACCACAATAATATGTTTAAAACAATACTTTAAAATACGAAATTAGAAGCTACATCAACAGGTTTCTTCAGCTATTACCTTTTTATGTAAACATGCCAACTTTTATACCATTAACATGGAAAGCAGCTGCGACTACTAAGCACTCATTCCTAAAGAAAGTATCCGATATTTGGAATTTGCAAACAGTACTTGCAGTTTTCATAGCCAGGTAAATGTATAGAAGTTGGTTTGTACCAATGTACACTCAATCGTTAAACATTATCTTTCCAGTATTAAATATACAAAACCCATATGCAGTACTAGCTTTTCTTACTCTGTGTGTTATACTAATTATTACATATTTATATTGCTTGTTGTCAGAAATTCTTTTCATGATAAAAATAATCATATAAAGAATTCTTTGCCGTACTACTTAGATAACGGAATCAACGTATAAACGAACTTGCAACGTTGTAATGGATTTACCGTTCGCGTTCATAAAGCTGTATATAATGGGATCAACATGGGATGGAAAAGGTTGCGGTTCAGGAAAGTACTAATTGTGGACATATACACCACTTTTTATTAAAAACATTATTGATGTATATTTATGGATATTATTATTCAGGACATTAACTAATGTACTATATGTATTCAAAAAGCATAGGATTGCGGTTGATGTATGGAGCAGAATGGTATGGAACATCAAAAGGTTCAAGAAAGATAGAATGATCTATATATATATATATATATATATATATATATATATATATATATATATATATATATATATATATATATATATATATATATATATATAAAGGAATAGTAGACAATTTTTTTTGTGAACGTAGTTTAAATTAGTTATATAAAATTTATCCAGGAAATTAATTTCAGGAGTTGGTGTAAGGATTACGAATCAAGTACGTAATTTTTTTCCATTTTATCTTATCTATTTGTAACTTTATAATAAGTTAATTAAAATCCATACATTACTTTTTCTGTTCAATTATGTGATAGCAATCAATAAAAGTGCAACAATGAGGATATGGTTTATTTAAATCGGCTCTAAATATTCACAATTTGGTTGAAGCGCTCATAATCGGAAATTTAGATTCATAAATAAATCGTGTGCCTAAATTATAGTAAATATAGTTAGTACAATATTAATTGTTGCATTATGATGATTTATAACACTAAATTTTTTAAATCGTTGTGTGAATGATTAATCACAACACTCTAACGTGTTATTTGTATGTTTGTTTAGATACTGAACCAGATAACTTAGAAAACTTCTACACTTCACTTACTTCCTGCTTATAACTACAAAACATTATTCTCTAATAAAATAATTATCACAATAAGTACTTTTCGTATTATAGGTACTTTAAAATTATTTATAACTATGACTAGTAGATCTTCCGTAATATTTAATATATTAATATTTTTAGAATAATTGAATTTAGTGTTTACTTATAATACTTATAAGCTAAGACTTATATTGACATATTTCATAAGTAATAATAATAATGATAAAAACTTTAAAAGTTTTTTCAATTTAGCTACATGTGGACACACGATCGATAAGAAATTTAGATTTTATGATGTTATAAATAGTTTTTGCGTAAATATACTGCATTAAATATACTTAGACCTACCTCTTAGGGATATTTCTAGTTAGCTAATTATAAAAGACTATTTATTACTAATTAGATTAATTTTTTGAATTAACTAAAACCTGCTTCATGTTTTTTTAAATATCTGGTGTGGAAAAACACACGACCTTCCAACCTACAAAACGAAAATTAAAAGATATGAAACAATAATTTTAATTAGTAATTTTTTAATGTGTTCATAACACAATAAGCAACATTGTGAAAACAAAATAAAATAAATAGACATCTAGATAATATCTCGAAAAAAATTCCATAGCCGCCCGCTTCCATTAAATACAATTTAACCATTTTCAATTTTATTTAAGGTCCGTCACGTTGCCCCCGTAAATAGTGCTGATTTCTCAAAGGGCCTATATAATAGTGCTCGAATAGTGCTATCTATTCCACTTGATCCCAGGAATAGTGCTGATCGGATAGCCGAGCACTATTCGTGAAAAGTCGAAAAATCGCGTCTTTTAGCAAATTTTGCATTGGAGGTACCGTAATTTCGTATCCAATCGTCTTCAAACCGGCCCAAAAAATTAGTGCTCGAATAGTGCTGCCAGAATATGTAGATTATATTTAGATATCTGGTTGGTTGGCCGAGCACTATTCGTGAAAAGTTGAAAAATCGCGTTTTTCAGCAAAATTTGCATTGGAGGTATCCTAATTAGATGTCAAATCGTCTTTAAACCGGCCCAAAAATTGGTGCTCGAATAGTGCTGGCCGAATATGTCGGTTTTATTTTAGTATCTGGTCGGTTGGCCGAGCACTATTCATGAAAAGTTGAAAAATCGCCTTTTTCAGCAAAATTTGCATTGGAGGTACCGTAATTTCGTATCCAATCGTCTTCAAACCGGCCCAAAAATAAGTGCTCGAATAGTGCTGCCAGAATATGTCGATTATATTTAGATATCTGGTTGGTTGGCAGAGCACTATTTGTGAAAAGTTGAAAATCGCGTTTTCAGCAAAATTTGCATTGGAGGTATCCTAATTTGATGTCAAATCGTCTTCAAACCGGCCCAAAAATAAGTGCTCGAATAGTGCTGCCAGAATATGTCGATTATATTTAGATATCTGGTTGGTTGGCAGAGCACTATTTGTGAAAAGTTGAAAATCGCGTTTTCAGCAAAATTTGCATTGGAGGTATCCTAATTTGATGTCAAATCGTCTTCAAACCGGCCCAAAAATTGGTGCTCGAATAGTGCTGGCCGAATATGTCGGTTTTATTTAGTATCTGGTCGGTTGGGCGAGCACTATTCATGAAAAGTTGAAAAATCGCATTTTTCAGCAAAATTTGCATTGGAGGTACCGTAATTTCATATCCAATCGTCTTCAAACCGGCCCAAAAAATTAGTGCTCGAATAGTGCTGCCAGAATATGTCGATTATATTTAGATATCTGGTTGGTTGGCAGAGCACTATTCGTGAAAAGTTGAAAAATCATGTTTTTTTCTCAAAAGAATTTTTTTAATTAAATTTCGGGACGCCGATAAGTTTATACTCACTTATGATTTAAAATGTTATAAAAAATAAATCCGAACTTTCAGTGTAGAGACAAAATCTTAGTAACGGATTTTATGCTTGTGATACTGTGACTTCCTAATTACTTTTTCTAGTTTTTGTATTGTATCTAGCATATGATTTTTATCAAATTGTAATAGATTTTCACAAATAATAAAACATCAACAAAAATACCATGAGCAATAATATTTTTAGCATTAGCATTGCAGTGCAGTGTTGTTATTGCTATTGCCTGTTTTTGTCGCATTGAAACCGTATCGATGCTTTAATGTGTGATAAAATGGTCATTCTGTTTTAGATATTGGTAAAAAAAAATTTATTCATTCTTTAAAAATATATTTTGCACAAAATTATTTTGTTAATGATACATATAACAAGCTATGCATACAGACTGGTGTAATATTATCAATTGTGTATGGCTTTGGTCTTAAATCGTCATATACTTCGAATTGCTCATCAACTCGCACGGCTGCAGTATAATGTCCTAGGCCAGTAGCTTTTGACGGTGGAGCGAAAAGAATTACAGCAGCGAGCAAATATGATTTACCATCGAGCGACAAAATCAACGGGATGTCCTTCAAGGGCTTTTGTTCACTTTCTTCGTAGCTTGTTGGTATATTCAACAAGGGCCCCTGTTCACTTTCTTCGTTTAATGATGCTCTACTTTGGTCCCAAGAAAACATCTAGATATAGAAAAGAGTATATGAATGTTTGTATAAAACGAAATTAAAGCAACAATTTTACCTCAATCAAAATTTGTGGTTGAAATGTTCGTTTGACCTTTGGTGATCTTTGCATTTATTGCAAGGTGATTTTTCTGGGAAATTATCCTCGATCGCTTGTTCCAAATTAGAGAAATCATCATTGAACGTTATGCTATTCAATTTAATGACAGGGTACGATTTGAGTGCTTTTTACAACATTCTTTTCGGTAAAACTTGGCATTTTCATGATTGTGCTTAACATTTCACTGAACGATGATGCTGAGTTTGATCCAAATTTTCATGCAGTAATTTAGCGCGCATACTATTAATTTTTGTTTTGTGTTCACTGAAATTGTAATCAGAATAAAATCAAAACATTGAGAAAGAGGTTTAAAGTTATCTGACAAACAAGCATAGATATATTTGTGAAAAGATTATAATTTAACATAATTTAACAGCATACTCACTTTTTAGCTAAAGATATGGCGATTTGTACAATTTCATCGGGCTGACTTTCATAAAAAGCTCTCACTGTTGGATTATATGCGTATGCCCCCGCTATTGCTTGAGCGAGGGCGTCAGGTGCGCAAGTGTTGGATAATTGAATCGCCTTTTTGTCTACGTAGAATGTTTTCGAAAATTGATTGCCGTTCTTCAGCAAGCCAATGTCTTGTTTTTTAGTGTCACTTATCAAATTATACAATGGATTGGGTTTCATATATTTGCTCCCCTTTGTTTTATTATCTTTTCCCCACTCCTCCACATATTGCATTTCTTTTGCATCTTGAGCTTGCATTTCCTTTATTTTATGGCAGTCAGTGCAAATACGTTTTGAACCATACCCTTCATCAGATCCAATGGAAACGGAGCATCCATCGAAAATGTGAACATTTTTACCACATTCAATGCAAGTGTGAGCTTCAGTGGGGAAATTTCCATCTTTGCAAGCAACACATGTGTGAACTGTTTTGTTTTCATCGGAGTTAATTACTTCTTTTTGCGTTGATGTATCAGTAATGAAATCAGGTTCGTTGTCTTGATGAAGTTGTTCCCAATCAACAACATTTGGACTTTCTTTTGTTACAACTTTTGCAATTCTTTCTTTTTTCTTTCTTGCCACAATTGGTTCAATTGACTTTGCATATTTGCGAGAAGCCGTGATGACTGCATCATCAGTTGCATCCATATGGTTTTGAACAAAAACATCAGGCGAGCATGGAATTAAATCTTTCATAGTTCGGTGTTTTATATCATTGAAATAACTTTCAATGTTGGCTGATGAACTGGTTACCGAGACGCAAATATTTGGCAGCTGACTCCCCACCACAAAGGCAATAGTTTACATAGTCTTAAGAAATGTTTTGCAAATTTCGGGCTGCATATCAAATTATCTCGATCACCATAGTCGGAATCGCCTATAGTCATATTAACTTGTTCTTTGATATCATTGATCCATTCATTTAACAATAACGAACATTCATTATTTTCAACATAATTTAAGAGTTCGTTTTGTTCTGTCATTGGAAAACAATTCTCGTCTCCTTCATCATGATGGTGCGTTATATATTTTCATATGAATCAATGCTTACTATCTTGGTTCTCCATCCTTTTGACATGGCAAACAAACGGTAAAAATATGGAAAACAAAACAATGATTTATTGGTGTTGGTGGTAAATATGTCATATAAATTTTGAGATGGCATACTTACCGTCGGTATTAGAAAGAGCCACAATCAATACATCTCGAATGTGTTGCCTCGCATTCACGAAATCGGTCTGTTTTATTAATTCGGCAACGCAACGGACGAAAAATTCTTTTACTTTTGGACGTACGTCACGAAATGCATCGCTGACGGCCACATTTTTCATCAAATGAGCTATATCAATTCGAATAAATGTCATTGGCACTCTCCGTGAAGATGGTGATTCAGAAGAGGCGATTTGGAGTAGTGTTTCAAACTTGAAAAATTTGCGAGTGCGAGTGCTGCTGCATTTAATAATGCGAATGACATATCCGTTGTGAACTCTTTTGGTATTGTACCACTTGTCGACGCCATTCCATTAACAAAACATTATCAAGTTTCCATCATGTCTTTCACTAATCATTGAATATACTGGAACTTGATAACCAACATCTGATATTACCAACGCATACAAAAAAATTCGATGAGATTTTCTGCCTTCAGGCTGATCTGTAAACGTTTGTTTACAAATTTATAATTTTTGCGAAAGACAACTTCTATTAATTGTTTCATTTGCCGTTGTTTTTGCATATAACTATTTTACACGTACCATCCACTGAATATGTATACAGTTTTGTTGATAGCAAACTGCACAATGACCAATTATAATAGTTTGTTTCATCAAAACAAATATCAAAACTCAACGAATATCATCACATATAAAACGAGCAAGAAGAAATGTATCTATAATATAGATTACATATTTACATTTTATGTATACACGGATTTATAAATAAATGATGATCATTAGTAGTAGGCCTCGGGTGCCAAAGTAACCCCATTTACGGGACTGAAAATTATGTAGCATAAAGGGAAAGATACTGGAAGCGAAACGAACCGAAAATGCAAGTAAAAAATTTTCACACTAGTACTTTAACTAATAAAAGTTTTGTAAATGAAAATGTTACGGTCAAATTGTAAACGAATATTCTTTTACTATATAATTCAAATATTTTCAAATTTATATGCAAACACAATGACATTCCAATGAAAATAATACCTAATTATTAATTTTTACCTACCTTTCTGACGACTCCACCTGTTGCATCACAGCTCATCTGCGAAATTTTGTTTTGTTTCAAATACATATTGTATAAACTGAACTGTTTTTGGCTGCCATAAATCACGTAAAATGGTGAATATCCAATAGCATGAATGATGTGGGCATGTTTTGGCGAATTTTGCAAATAAAAAGGGATTTGAAAACATCTAAAGATAGTTTATTCTTTTGCCGCTCACTATACTGCAAATTTCGGATAGCATGAGCAGATGGAACTCGGCCTCTAGCTGTTTCGAACATTTCACCCGATTTTGCGGACAGCTTTCTGTGCAAAACAATAGCCGACTTTGTTGATGTCGCAAGTGATCGTGCTTGAGAGCCAGTAACTTTAACTTTTTTCCCTACATTCTTATGCTTGGTGTCATCAAAGTCCTTAACATTAAACTTGAAAACAACACTCTCATTTTCTTTTGGTTTGTCCGGAAGAGAACCGATTAGAGTCGAGTCACATGTAACGCATTTTGCAATCATTCTAATGTAACGGGTTCCATATGCTGTAACTTTTGCTCGCTTGAATGCCCAATTACATATAACTGTTTTTGGATGTTCGGCTATTTTGTCAGCAAGTAAACTAGTCCACATGCCCGGCTGAAGAGCAAGTTATATACGTTTGCCTTTTTATGCATTTCGTCTGCAGCTCTGTTATATTTTTTTGGTACAGGCTCAATAGTTTTCCATGCATCACTGGATAATGTAATGGAAAATGCAATTTTCGGTTTATCGGCCTCATTTTCGTAAACTCTTTTTGTATCATTTTCGTAATCAGAGTCATTTAGGGATAATTCGTTCAATGGTGAATTTAATTCTTGTTCAAAATGTCACCACTTTCATCACTGATTTCAAGGCTTGAATCTTTGGGATATTGTCGTCGTTTTTGATTCCACTTCCAACAATCAGTGTATAATGCCTTTGTGGACTTTGAAACTTTATGCTGTCTTTTCAAAGTGTTCCAAATGTGATCTGATGGTGCACGAACTTGGCCATTGTCACAAATAATTTCGTTTGTACGATCTTCAAAAATTTTATGCAATTTTCTCAAATCATCATTTGTTTTGGGACCTGGTTTCCATTTTAAAAAGTATTTAATAAAATATTTACAAAATAGTTCAATTTTTTTTAAATGAAACAATGTCACACACCGAATAGAGAATTATTTTTCAACGAATAAGATCAATTTTAATGAAACAATTTCATATGTTGAATCGAAAATATTGTTTTATTTGACGAAAAATTCAATTGGACACTACGTTCACTATTTTTTTTATGTAAATCACAGAATAATAATTGAAGAAGCACGAGGTTGTTATGATTCGAATTCAGATGATAGACTGAATTCAAATGCTCCATAATAGACCATCAATGTCGAAATTTATTACTGAATGTATCGCTCTGAATAAAGCAAGAATGCACATTTTGCATATTAACCAAGTTTATATATAAAACTTATTATAAACAAATAATTTTCATTCGTTTTGCTATATGCTATGTTTATGCTTTACCGCATGAGATAACGATAAAACAGGCGGCAAACGCTGATCTTATATTCTAGCTCATATTACATCTCTCATGTGTATATTCTGAGCCATAAAATATATTGTACAAAAACGCACATTGATAATAAAACGTCATTTCCTAATAATGTGTACAAAATTGGGTGAGTTTTGTGTATCATGCTTTTCCACGACTGATGAATTATTATCAGCACAAATGTGCAAACGCATCGCATGAGACAGAGCAAAAATAATTTTAGAAAACATTAAGCATAATTGAACTGACGAATTTTATTATATCCAAAATAAAATCGAAATAAGAGAGGAATTCCTTAAATTCACTATCAAATCAACATAATTATATTAATTTGTTTGATCAATAACATTTACATTTGTTAATATTACACCAGTCTGTACACAACAGCAGAATCGAGTGCGACCTAGCGGATTATTTGTGCTTATTTTGTGCTATTTTGTGCCACAAACAAGAATTTTGTATCAATACTGCACTGCAATGCTAATGCTAATGTTAAAAATATTATTGCTCAAGGTATTTTGTTGATGTTTTATTATTTGTGAAAATCTATTACAATTTGATAAAAATCATAATTATGCTAGATACAATACAAAAACTGGAAAAAGTAATTGGGAAGTCACAGTATCACAAGCATAAAATCCGTTACTAAGATTTTGTCTCTACACTGAAAGTTCGGATTTATTTTTATAACATTTTAAATCATAAGTGAATATAAACTTATCGGCGTCCCGAAATTTAATTAAAAAACTCTTTTGAGAAAAAACATGATTTTTCAACTTTTCACGAATAGTGCTCGGCCAACCAACCAGATATCTAAATATAATCTACATATTCTGGTAGCACTATTCGAGCACTATTTTTTGGGCCGGTTTGAAGACGATTTGACTTCAAATTAGGATACCTCAATGCAAATTTTGCTGAAAAACGCGATTTTTCAACTTTTCACGAATAGTGCTCTGCCAACCAACCAGATATCTAAATATAATCGACATATTCTGGCAGCACTATTTGAGCACTAATTTTTGGGCCGGTTTGAAGACGATTGAATACGAAATTACGGTACCTCCAATGCAAATTTTGCTGAAAAACGCGATTTTCAACTTTTCACGAATAGTGCTCGGCCAACCAACCAGATATCTAAATATAATCTACATATTCTGTCAGCACTATTCGAGCACTAATTTTTGGGCCGGTTTGAAGACGATTGGATACGAAATTACGGTACCTCCAATGCAAAATTTGCTAAAAGACGCGATTTTCGACTTTTCACGAATAGTGCTCGGCTATCCGATCAGCACTATTCCTGGGATCAAGTGGAATAGACAGCACTATTCGAGCACTATTATATAGGCCCTTTGAGAAATCAGCACTATTTCCTGGGGGGGCAACGTGACGGACCTTTTTATTTAATTGATTTTCAGACTTATTTGGCTGTGCATTAAAAAACTTTAGTTTTTACACATTTTGCTATAAAGTTGATCCTTATTCAAATATTGATCAAATTTCAACCAAAACTTAAAGTTGTTTAAATCATCGATACATGTTTGCCAAAGAGAATTTAACGATAATTGCGCATGCCTCACACGTTTTTAAAAATTATTTAAAATGTACTAATCTTGTAAGTTGCATCGAGTTAATAATTCTTCTTTTAGGCTGTGTCGTGTATAGTTGCAAAAGACGTAAAAGACCCCAAGAGTAAAATGCGCTTATTTTATAAAGTACATACAACAAAAATTTTGTTAAGAAACGGTGTTTACATTAACCCAATAAACTGAGATTTATTGTATCAGATATAATAACTTAAATTTAAAAATAAGCTTCGAAATTGTCGTTGCAACATTATAATTTTAATAATTACTTCGCATCTGCCAATCTTGCTGGTCACCTAAATTATTACCTACATTGTGAGCAGGAGCACCGTTTTGTTGATTCCAGATGCTTACATTTCTAAATGCTATAAATATTAGACGGCCTTTCATTTCAGATGAACTACCATCAAAATAAAAGTATCTGGGATCAACAAGATGGTGTTTTTTTTTTTTTATATAAAAGTATAATACAGTAAGAATATTATTAAAGTACTTAACTAACAGTTGAAATTATTAACAAGAAAATTGTTATTGATAGTTTTCCAAGTTTCTTGTTAAGTAACTGGACTATTAGTAAGTATCTTAATCTTAATTTACTGTGTTACATCTTTATAGAACCTTGATAGCCTAAACAATATATCCACGAAGTATTGGGTAAAACTAAAAGATATATTTGCTTAAACGTACTCCGAAAAATAAATGTATTTGTGTCACCACTCATTTGTAACAGTTCTCTTATTGGCAATGACCTATATACCTAATTCTTATCTTCTGTATTATAAATTTTCACTGACGATTGACATTGCTTGTTTTCATTATATTTTACCACTCAATATCCAATATTTGCAAAATGCATTTGTTTTTATCCATTTATTTAAGTATAAAGCCAATACTGAAATACTAAAAAAGGTCAATAAGTTATCAATATATCTGAAGGTTTAAAATAATGAAATTTCATCGTCTTTTGTAATAAGTAAACTTCGAACAGTAAAATGAAAATTGGCACTTATTTGTTTTTGTTACTGAGCATAACGTTATGTTGTTATGCCTGGCCTATTTTTGAAAATAGTAATCGCAGCATAGGTATACGGACCTTGCAAATAATGAAAATTAAAATTATTTTTTTAATTGCAGCTCACGGAGGTCACTGTTTCAGTTTATTACCGGGAGTTGGCTCTATGAAAAAAGGAGAGTATAAAACATTAACTCATATTTGTGTTATGGCCATGTGCGACGATGATAAAGATGGTACCATTTACTACCACACGTAAGCCCTACGTTATTTATTGACTTGCTAATGACGTTATACCAGAGAGTCCATTCTGGTTGTAGCTAATATTTGATTAGACGTATAACATAGTGTTTTGATTTTAACTATAAAATTTATGTTATTTCTGTAATCCGCATAAATATTACCAAAAATAGTATAATGTTTCATTAGTAGTAAAAGTGTGACTTTTCGTGGCGAGATTGAACAATTTCAGATGAGCCAAAAAAAGTGCTTTTACTCCGAATAAAACATGCTATTTTTTCCGCAAACGGCGTTCAAACGATAAAATTAAGGGAATATTCTCAAAATAGATTGCAGCGCAGCTGATAAATTTAGAAAAATGTGAAACTATATTACTGTGATTACTGGTTTTGTGGTTGTCAAGGCGAAACAAATTTAGACAATTCAACAATATAATCGTCCCAAATATTCAAAGCCTAACACTAGGACTATGCGTTTTTGGTAAGTACCTACCTGAGCATCAAGATTTCACTAGCTGTAGTAAAATGTATTGAACACATTTTCTTGACAGCTACGAACGATTTAATTCCAACTAAGTCAAGAAAGGTTTATAATCATGCTTATGAAATATTGTTCACATGGTGCAATGAGAAACACATTACAAACTATTCTGTGCTACTAGCTTATCTGTGAGAATTGACAATCAAACTAAAGATGAAGAGTTCCACAATGTGTTCTCAATATTCCATGATAAAACATATGAAGTGACGTGCTTATTAAAGTTTTAAAACGTGCTACTTTCAGATTGTTTTAATAATAGGCGTATAAGGAGCATGTAAGTCCGATGAAATGGTGAACATGACAATAGACAAATATCGAATATTTAGGATCTGTTATTCACATAAACATTCCTGATAGTGAAACTAAAAAGCCACGATCGTTCAAAATTATTGAAGAAAAATACGTAAATCTTTAGAGAAAATATACCTCTTTATGTTCACAAGCCGTGGAAAACCGACGATTTATTTTTAAATTTCAAAAGGGAAAATGTTATCGCATGGTCATGGGAATTTCATATAATTAGTAAAGTACTCAAAACAGAAGCAACTATCGGATTCAAAAGAATACACAGGCCATGTTTAACAAGAACGTCAGCTACTTTGTTTGTGGATGGGGGAACTGATATGTTTAAAGTGGCATGGAGGTTGGCGGTCGTGCACTGTGGCTGAAGGATACATTCAAGACACTTTGTCTAATAAAAAACAAACTGCAAAAGAATTTTGATGTCAAATTCTGCGTCACTGAACATGAATGCAGCTTCTGATGAGCGAAATTCTGTTGACGTTGATGTAACAGAAGTAAAAACGACTAAGGAATCAAGGGAAATTTTGTTGGCAAACTCATTGAACTCCGCACAAAATTCTGTTGAATTAGGAGTCAATATCTCAGGAAGCTTATTAAATTTGTACGGTGCGACCTTAAATAATTGTAATTTTACCATTAATAAATTTTAACATATCGTGAATAAAGTTCTAAAGTTGAACTAATAATTATTAGCCCTGTTAGATTTCTGTCACGTCAGTTTTTTTGTCCGGCCGTGAGCATACAAAAAATTACTTCCTTGTACGCTCACAGGCGGACAAAAAGGTGACGTCTGTGAAATCAAACTTTAACACTATGAACTGACGTTAATAAAGTCGACATTTTTACCTTCCAACCTACATATACAAATGCAAGTATAGAAAGTTATACAATCGACTTTTTTTTCACTATCGCTAAATCGACTTATTAGCTCATTTGACAACTTTTGGTCAAGTTTCACCAAGATCGGCCATGATGTCTGGATGCGTGTATTTGTGTGTGGATGTATGTTAGTATCTACGATAACTCTAGAACGAAAATACCTACGTACTTAAAATTTTGTATTTAAACTTGTTTTCATTTCGGCTTAAAATAATTAGATTTTGGGAGAAATCCAGGTTTGGAAAGGGAGGGTTTATTAGTGGCAGTTTTTAGTTTTTATCAAATATTTCTAAAACAGCTGCATATTTCAAAGATATAAAAATACCTAGATATAGACCTTAAACATATTGATTTCATGAAATTTTTTGATACGATTTAGCGGGAAAAAAATTCCTAAGGTAGAATTTAAGGGTTTTTTTCAATATCTGAATAACGATTAATTTTATATGAAAAGTGTAGACATATTTTTTAAAGAAAATTTAGTTTTACATAACGTTTCTTTCTAAAGTTTTTTAATATAACGCAAGATAAGTCTAAAAATTAATTAAATATGGATAAAAATGGTTAAACTGTATTATTGATATCTTATAGAAGCGGCCGGCTTTGGAATTTTTTTTAATATACAGCGCTCCTAAGCAAACATGAAAATGGGATGTGGGGATAATGGCGCTGACTACATTCTGGTACAACCGGCGTTAATGAAAAAGCCCATTCTCGCAGTAGTTTTAAAAATGCACATAAATTTTGTACATCCCTTTAAATGTAAAACTCGACAGGTAGATTTTCTATTATTTTGTTGCACAAAGCAGGTCTAAACCCCCTCAGGGTGCGATATAGAGCCAATAAATTGAAAAATTGCAAAAAAATTAGTTTTTTTATAAACGTTTTAGGAGTTAATTTCCCATAAGTGGGCATTATATTTCATTTTGAGATTTCGGAAAAAACCTAAATTGATATTTTTAGCGTTTCCGGTTTCTTAGAAAAGCATTTAGGATGTGTGTAAATTAAATAATGTTACTCTACCTATTGTAACGTGCCAATTCTTGTCTATCGTTATCTTAATTTAAGTTTCGAAATTTACATTATTATTGATAAATATATACATTACAGCAGTATCTTTAAGCATTTCTTTTTTCTTTCAATAATTAAATTTTTTATATCTCGATATTTTCTCTTTAGTCTACATAATTACGATCGTCCCTGTGTATATTTTAGACATCAATTTTATGTTCTATGCGCAACGTGAATTCAACACGGTTACGCATTTCTGTCCTCTGCCTGCTATCGTTCAGTACCTTATCTTGTGGTTGCGTTTTACGCAAGGGAAAAGGGAAAAGAGTACGAATAAGAGTAGGAACAAGGAAATCGCTTATCTTAAGAAAATGCTTTTATTTTGGTAATTTTCCGTAACGTTGAAAGGCGTGGTGTAACGTCACGAACTTTACCTGGTTAAAATGGCGATGATAATGCAATGCCATCTTTATGAACATAAATGGAGACACCTTTGTTTTGCATAAATCACATATGCTGTTATATATATTCTGCGTTGGTCGTTCTAAGCAGCTTTCGTTGTTCGAATGTGCGTTAGTCGTTTAATCTACCTTTCCATTATTGTAGGTGGAACATTTTTTGCCAATTATCTAATGTTACCATACGCTACCGTTCGTCTATTTTTATGTTGAAGACAGATGAAAGCTGTAGTGCCTTCCAGTACGTTTATGCTTCGTTTATTTGTACGTTGAACATAAATGGAAGTTACCATTACTTCTTGTGTATTTGTCTTGGAATTGGAAATGAAAAATCTCAACCTACAGTTCGTTTAAGATAAGATTTTTGTACAAGTAAGTACTTATCCTTTTAGTGCAGTTTAACTAAATAACAAATCAGTTAGTGTTATTTTGATGCGGTTAAAAAAAGGAACAGCTGAGTCCTGCTCCTAAGATAAAAACATTTGAGTTCATAACCTATCGCAACTGTAATTTGTTGACATAGGTCAATACACGTTTCATTATTGATTACAGTGTTTATTACATTGCATTTTGAATTTTAAGTAAACATAGATTGTAAGCTTAGGTAGTGTTTAATTTAAAAATTTTAAGATCGTAAGGCTTTACGAGAAATATCATTTTAGTTACTTTATGCTGATATTAATCAGACATTTCGCTTGATTAAATATACTCTTTCTCAATTTTTGTTGTACTTTCATTAGTAAACCTAGAAATTGAGTGGCGTCCAATAAAACAAATGCTAATACTGATTACATCTACGGATAAATCTCTACTTCCCCACACATGAAGATCAATGAGCTCTCAATTACAGTAAGTTTCATAAGTTTGTACCTCACTGAGCTAGACCGTGGTGCAATTTACCTTTTAAAATACAACAATCAACAACGACACACCACAAAATTTTTTATTAGTTATACTATGGGATAGTTCGTTACAGCAAAGGGGAAGTATTCTTGGTTCATTGAATAGTGGACTGTCAGTAAGTGAAGTGTCCCGTCGATGTAACCTGCCGGTAAGTAATTTTGTTACGTATGTATGCTACATAGTTTGATCATATTATTTTTGTTTGCATTTTTTTGCACGTTTTTTAACTGGATTTGTATAAGACTAGTTTTATTTGTAATTTTAGAGAAGACGAGTAAGAAGATGGTGAGATCGATATGAAGAAGGCGCGAAAGATCACCGTTGACTCACCGTCCTGGAAGGGCACGTGTGACCACCGTGCAACAGGATCAAGAAATAGTAAACTTAATAAATGATGCACATTTCATTAACTTCGTTCAAGTTAAGGAGTGATTTCAAATCCATTGCAGTGAAAGTCAATATCGAGACGTTTACATGAAAATGGAATTCATTTAAGAAAACCGGCTAGGAAGATTATACTTGCTCCGGAGCATGCTTTCTGCAGTTTGTTTGGATTTCTGTCATAATAATTTGGACAGAGATTGGTCGACGGTGATTTTCTATGATGAAAAGACGTTCTCATCATCCCAAAATGTCACTTTATGGTGCACCCATAACCAAAGGTATAATCAAAGATACGTTATGCCGTTAGTAATAAGCCGCTCGCGTTTAACTCCATTCGATATATAGAAGTATTGGAAGATGTGCTATTACCTTCAATTCATATTTTATACCCGGAAGAAGAACGTGATGGACCGATCACTTTTGTCGAAGACAATTGCAGTTTCCATACTGCACGACGGGTGTTTCGCAGATAATGCTGGGAATATAGAATTGCTGCGTTGGCCCAGTATATCTCCAGATTTAAATTCAATCAAGAACCTTCGGGCCGATATGGTAAGGAATTGGAACGATCATAACTACAATGGCATTCGCGAAAAGACCGTTGACGCCTTAATGTTACATGTTCGTAGGATTTGGGAAAGGTTTTGTTTTGGAAACCTTTGCCAATTTTAACGGACAACATGCGTCGAAGAATGCAAGCTTGTATTGAAAATGAAGGATTTTATATTATTATTATGATTAGATAGTATTATTTTGTTATGTGTTTCGTGTTTATTTTTAGTTAAATGGTTAACTTTGTTGTAAATGCTAATAAAAATAAATAATAAATATAAAAGGTAGAAATAAATGGATTTTTAAATTTAATTTCCATTTTTAGTGTTGGAAAAAGAAAACGGATTTGGTAAGTTCAAAAACAGTTTTTCATTTTTGATTGAATAACTGCCACTTTTATATTAATTCGATTTTTAGCTGTACTTGTGCCTATCAATGATCTGTATTTAATAAATATTCCTCTTTCGCTAGTAGTGTTTTGAATTAAAATGGAAAAAAACAAGCACCATGTTATTCAGGGAAATAATGAAATAAAAACAATTTGGAATTTTTGTTTTCTTATTACAAGTTTCTACAATCTGTCATTATGAGACATTCAGTAGATGATTTAACATACATAGAATGCAGTATGAAAGTCATGTAGGAGTTGCATCCATTGATTACACTCCTTTATTAGCTTAGACTAGTTTGACATAAACACACTGAGGTTCTTAACGATATACGTGAAGCTGTCAATCACTATTGTTCAAACCGGTGGAGTAAGTCTGACGGTTTAAACTTTTTTAATCGCGGCTGCACTTCATTGTCATGATCAAGTAATCCCTCCTGGGATGAGCACTGATGCGGTCACTATACCGCGCACTATGTTTTTGAATTGCATCATTAACCGTAGAAATTGCAAGATCGCGTCGTATCGTTTCGATGGGGACGTACCATGGTGCGTTTACTATGGCCCTAAGTACCTTTGATTGGAATCTGCGTATGATTTCGATGTTAGATGTACTGGCTGTGCCCCAGAGTTGGATTCCGTAGGTCCAAATGGGCTTTAATATGGCTTTATATAATAGTAATTTGCTTTCTAACTAAAGCTGAGAATTACGCCTATCAGCCAGTACATTTTCTGAAGCTTCAGTCCAAGTTGTTTCCGCTTGGTCCAGATATGGGTTTTCCAAGTTAACCTTCGGTCTAAGTGAATGCCAAGATACTTTGCGCTATCCGCCTGAGGGATTTGGTGGTTGTTAACTGGTGGGCAGGTTCCTCTTCTTAAGGCGTAAGTTACTTGCACTAATTTGGTTTCGTTGATTTGAATATGCCATTTGGTACACCATTGTTGTATTTCATCAAGGTGTGTTTGTAGCTGCTAGGAGGCCTGGACTGGGTCAGTGTGCGATGTAAGTACAGCCGTGTCATCGGCAAATGTAGCGATAGTAGAAGAGGGGCACCTCGCCTTTCACTTTTGTTACGTCATTTGACCTTGGGGATTTCCCAAGGCCTGCCACGTGGCTGACCACTATTTGACCTTGAGAAAGTTGTTTACCTTGAGAAACAGGTTTGCCTTGAGAAAGTTGTTTACCTTGATAAAGTTGTTTACCTTGAGAAACAGGTTTGCCTTGAGAAACAGGTTTACCTTGAGAAACAGGTTTAGCTTGAGAAACAGGTTTACTTTGAGACCAGGGCTACGGAAATATGAAATTGTGGTTTCTTGTCAGACGAGAGCTACCTCTAGGACCTGGTGCTTCGCTGGGGATTGTTTTATGGAAATTCTTGTAAGATAAATGTTACATCTAGGACCTGGTGCAGCGCTTGGGGTTGTTTTATGGAAATTCTTGTAAGATAAATGCTACATCTAGGACCTGGTGCAGCGCTTGGGGTTGTTTTTAATAATAAAGATGTTCTTGTAAGATAAATGCTATCTCTAGGACCTGGTGTTTCGCTGGGGTTGAAAATAAATGCTACCTCTAGGACCTGGTGCAGCACTGGGGGTTGTTTATAGAAATTCTTGTAAGATAAATGGTATCTCTAGGACCTGGTGCAGCGCTTGGGGTTGTTTATGAAAATTCTTGTAAGATAAATGCTACCTCTAGGACCTGGTGTTTCGCTGGGGATTGTTTTTAATAATAAAGATGTAAGATAAAATGTTATCTCTAGGACCTGGTGCTTCGCTGAAAATTTGAAAATTGAATAAGGGACCCTATTGCTAACTTGTAAGACAGGGTCTTGTGTTAGGTCTGAACCTCTGGTGGGAAATAGTACGAGGACTCTAATGCTAACTTGTAAGACAGAGCTTGTTTGTGGTGCCACCTAGCAGAGTATGGACTAACAGTATTTACTGTAATAAAGTGGCGTTACCTAGTGGTATATTTCAGAGTTAATCAGGGATTTGTTTGTGGTGCCATCTAGCAGGGTATGGGCTAATGAGTATTTTCTGTAATAAAGGTAACACTATCTATCGGCATATTTCAGGGTTAAGCAGAGATTTGTTGCTGAGTCATCAGGAGGAGCAGCGAGCGTTTTTCTGTAATAGGTGGTATATTGCTTAGCTAATTAGGATTTGTTTGTACTTTATGACTTATACATGTTCTCTATAAGCTTTACTAATCAAATGCATTGCCTGTAGAACATTCATAAAGGTGTTTTTTAAGATGGGGTTTAAAAATTATTTTTGGATGTGACACAGTATACGTTGTACAACACTACCTTATCTTATCATATCCTAATCAAAAAATAATACTATAAGACCTTAAACATACATACATACATACGTAAAAAATGTTAAGGAATTACCCGAAATCGTAACTTGTATTAATAAATACAGAGATTGCATCTGGTCCTCTCGGAGAAGATAATAATGATGGCCTTGAGGCAAACCGTCAGTCTCAACGGATTTGCTATGGTATAAAAAAGACTTGTACACCTCAAGGAAGTGTTGGGATCTCAAACCAAGCTGGCAGTCTCACTAAACCTGTTATTAATAGTAATGAAGACTTCTACAATTTGAGATCGTCTGATTTTTACCGTACCTGAATCCACTATTTAAAGTATTGAAGCTCTGACGTCATCTCTAAGTTATAGCTAATAGGGTTTTACCCCTCATTTAGAATGTAAAAACAGGCATTCACTTTGACTGTCTCTTTGAATTATTTTATTTTGAAGGTCTCTTTTAAAAGTACACATTTTTTTTCTATTCAAAAAATTTATAGTCGGATTAAAAGAAAATACAATAAGGCCATCTTGATATTTAAAGACGCTTATAATGTACTGCTCATTATTTAAATTCAAATAGTTAATGACAATGGTTTTAATGAGTTTCATCGTATGATAAAATTGTTTTGTAAAACGCAGCGAATGCAATATATAAATAAACTGTAGCTTAATCTCATATGTACCATTTGTGAAGATAATAACCCTATTTTTAAAAATAAGATAAGATCTGTAATTGTTGCTTTGCTACATTCATGTATATACAAATATGATTTTAAAATTACTTTTGTTTTACTTCAGTGTGTGACAGTTAATTCGTTTTAAATTATGCTTGCTTTAGCAAGTTAATTACCACATCAATTGTAATTATATAACACGGTTAAATTTAATAGTCTAAAATTGATTACCAATGTAATATAAATAATTTCTTTTAAAAACATTAAATAATAAATTTTATATAATACGATTTTAAAAACACACATGCCGAATTAAAGCAAAAACAGTAGGTATTACGCAATTCTTAAATAAAACAATTAAGGTACTAAAATATTTTATTTATCAGAATAGAATAGTACAAAAGCATACATTATACATCATTTTAGAATTAAGTTGTAGAAAGTTATTTACATATTGATAAACTATTTTGTATGAAATGTAATTATCCTTAAATCGTTATAATATTTTAAAAACCTGATTCTCTTCAAGCAACTACCATCTATATATCAAAATATGAGTAATTTATGTATGCATTTAAAATAATTAGTATGCTAACTATATTCCTTTAATTGTCTAATTTGAAATAAGGATGAGATAATTTAGCTTATCCGAGTTTCATAGAACGTCACAGTCATCAAGATTTGAGATGCATCTCTCATCGTCTTTCACACTGATAATAATAATAGTTGATTAACAACCGTAAAACATCTAATACCACTAATGTTATCATAATAATACTAATTCAACAGTGATTACACATTAAATACATTTAAAATATGTAACTTTTATACTAAGTCTGTTATTACATAGAGATGAGATTATTCTTAAATTTGATTTCGATAGAGCTCTGGAAATACTACAACCGTTCGAAATCTTGCTTCTTCTCTCGATATCAAAAGCTATACTAGTGATACATTAAGTAAGCATAATATCGGATACAGCTACATTGCTAACGATTATTGTTTTTCATAGATTTTGAATGAGACACCTCGCAGGTATTTTTAAAAAGTATACAATTACGACAAACGGATTTTGAGATACAATCTCCTATCACCTCACCTTAACGATTATATTAACCTATAAAAAGCTAATAACCCTAATAGTTTATCAGACATTATTACATGGACAGTTAGCTTAAATTAAATGGTTTCAACCTGTTGAATGCTAATTAAAACCTTTAAGTCTGCTCGCAAGTTGTACCGTATTCACTTTTCAATTTTATCTGCACTCTGTTTCAAGCTGTAATACGTTTTCTAATACATAAACAGAATCTTCAATACGTGATATTAGCACAAAACATTAGCTAGTTAGTTTCACCTCTATATTACTTTACATGAAGCTGATCTTATCATAAATAAATAATCTGTCAAAAAAAGCTGATTTAAACATAACTCCACGGCCAGGTATAGCAACAAGCTTCAATGTATAGCTCTTAGTCAACACTTAATAGGGCCTACAACTACATACAATCGACTAGCACTGCTTTAGCACGAGGATCAAACGAAAAAACACGCACGCACGCACGCACGCAAGCTCGCACGTACGCTCGCACGTACGCACGCACGTGCGAACGCTCGTACGTACGCACGCACGCTCGCACGTACGCACGAACGTACGCACGCTCGCACGTACGCAAGCTCACACGTACGCTCGCACGCACTGCACGTATGCGCACAACACACACACACAACGAAGAGCGAAAACACGCTAAAGCGAAAAACTTGTAAACTTGCAAACATGAATCAAGACGGTGGAGCACCGCTAGGAAAAAAAAACAGGTTTATTAACAAAACCGAAGGAAAGCTTAACCACACTCTAACATAGCCCCTGGGGGCATGTTTATAAATCTAAAGGCCTCTTTTATGGTCGAGGTATTTTCTCCTAAGACGCCAGAACGCAGCTAGCCTTTGGTCTTGTGGTGTGTGCGCATACGTGCGTGCGTGCGAGCGTACGTGTGAGCTTGCGTACGTGCGAGCGTGCGTACGTTCGTGCGTACGTGCGAGCGTGCGTGCGTACGTACGAGCGTTCGCACGTGCGTGCGTACGTGCGAGCGTACGTGCGAGCTTGCGTGCGTGCGTGCGTGTTTTTTCGTTTGATCCTCGTGCTAAAGCAGTGCTAGTCGATTGTATGTAGTTTTAGGCCCTATTGTGTTGACTAAGAGCTATAATTGGAAGCGTTGCTTGCTATACCTGGCCGTGGAGTTATGTTTAATCAGCTTTTTTTTTGACAGATGTATTTATTTATGATAAGATCAGACTTGCATGTAAAGTAATATAGAGGTGAAACTAACTAGCTAATGTGTTTTGCTGCTACACGTATCACTGTATTGAAGATTCTGTTTATGTATTAGAAAACGTATTACAGCTTCGAAACAGAGTGCAGATAAAACTGAAGAAAGTGAATACGGTACAACTTCGGCGAGCAGACTTAAAGGTTTTAAGTGTGTACAGCATTCCCAGAGCAGCGTTGAAACCATTTAATTTAGAGCTAACCTCGTGTCCATGTAATAATGTCTGATAAACTATTAGGGTTATTAGCTTCTTTATAGGTTACAATATAATCGTTCAAGGTGTAGGTGATGAGGAGATTGTATCTCAAAATCTCGTTTGCTCTCGTGAGATGTGTATAGCTTTTCTTAAAAATACCTGCGAGGCTGTCTCATTCAAAAAATCTCATGCAAAAACATCAATAATCGTTAGCAATGTAGCTGTATCCGATATTATGCTTACTTAATGTATCACTAGTATAGCTTTGATATCGAGAGAAGAAGCAAGATTTCGAACGGTTGTAGTATTTCCAGAGCTCTATCGAAATCAAATTTAAGAATAATCTCATCTCTATGTAATAACAGACTTAGTATAAAGTTACATATTTTAAATGTATTTAATGTAATCACTGTTGAATTAGTATTATTATGATGTAACATTAGTGGTATTAGATGTTTTACGGTTGTTAATCAACTATTATTATTATCAGTGTGAAAGACGATGAGAGAATGCATCTCAAATCTTGAGACTGTGACGTTCTATGAAACTCGGATAAGCTAAATTATCTCATCCTTATTTCAAATTAGACAATTAAAGGAATATAGTTAGCATACTAATTATTTTAAATGCATACATAAATTACTCATATTTTTGATATATAGATGGTAGTTGCTTGAAGAGAATCAGGTTTTAAAAATATTATAACGATTTAAGGATAATTACATTTCATACAAAATAGTTTATCAATATGTAAATAACTTTCTACAACTTAATTCTAAAATGATGTATAATGTATGCTTTTGTACTATTCTATTCTGATAAATAAAATATTTTAGTACCTTAATTGTTTTATTTAAGAATTGCGTAATACCTACTGTTTTTTCTTTTAATTCGGCATGTGTGTTTTTAAAATCGTATTATATAAAATTTATTATTTAATGTTTTTAAAAGAAATTATTTATATTACATTGGTAATCAATTTTAGACTATTAAATTTAACCGTGTTATATAATTACAATTGATGTGTGAATTAACTTGCTAAAGCAAGCATAATTTAAACGAATTAACTGTCACACACTGAAGTAAAACAAAAAGTAATTTTAAAATCATATTTGTATATACATGAATGTAGCAAAGCAACAATTACAGATCTTATCTTATTTTTAAAAATAGGTTATTATCTTCACAAATGGTACATATGAGATTAAGCTACAGTTTATTTATATATTGCATTCGCTGCGTTTTACAAAACAATTTTATCATACGATGAAACTCATTAAAACCATTGTCATTAACTATTTGAATTTAAATAATGAGCAGTACATTATAAGCGTCTTTAAATATCAAGATGGCCTTATTGTATTTTCTTTTAATCCGACTATAAATTTTTTGAATAGAAAAAATATTTTGTACTTTTAAAAGAGACCTTCAAAAATAAAATAATTCAAAGAGACAGTCAAAGTGAATGCGTGTTTTACATTCTAAATGAGGGTAAAACCCTATTAGCTATAACTTAGAGATGACGTCAGAGCTTCAATACTTTAAATAGTGGATTCAGGTACGGTAAAAATCAGACGATCTCAAATTGTAGAAGTCTTCATTACTATTAGTAACAGGTTTGGTGAGACTGCCAGCTTGGTTTGAGATCCCAACACTTCCTTGAGGTGTACAAGTCTTTTTTATACCATAGCAAATCCGTTGAGACTGACGGTTTGCCTCAAGGCCATCATTATTATCTTCTCCGAGAGGACCAGATGCAATCTCTGTATTTATTAATACAAGTTACGATTTCGTAATTCCTTAACATTTTTTTACGTGTGTATGTATGTTTAAGATCTTATAGTATTATTTTTGATTAGGATATGATAAGATAAGGTAGTGTTGTCAACGTATACTGTGTCACATCCAAAAATAATTTTAAACCCCATCTTAAAAACACCTTTATGAATGTTCTACAGGCAATGCATTTGATTAGTAAAGCTTATAGAGAACATGTATAAGTCATAAAGTACAAACAAATCCTAATTAGCTAAGCAATATACCACCTATTACAGAAAAACGCTCGCTGCTCCTCCTGATGACTCAGCAACAAATCTCTGCTTAACCCTGAAATATGCCGATAGATAGTGTTACCTTTATTACAGAAAATACTCATTAGCCCATACCCTGCTAGATGGCACCACAAACAAATCCCTGATTAACTCTGAAATATACCACTAGGTAACGCCACCTTTATTACAGTAAATACTGTTAGTCCATACTCCTGCTAGGTGGCACCACAAACAAGCTCTGTCTTACAAGTTAGCATTAGAGTCCTCGTACTATTTCCCACCAGAGGTTCAGACCTAACAAAGACCCTGTCTTCAAGTTAGCAATAGGGTCCCTTATTCAATTTTCAAATCTTTCACGTAAGCACTAGGTCCTAGAGATAACAATTTTGATCCTGTAGCATCTTCTATTATTAAAACAATTCCCCAGCAAAACACCAGGTCCTAGAGGTAGCATTTATCTTTACAAGAATTTCCATAAAACAACCCCAAGCGCTGCACCAGGTCCTAGAGATACCATTTATCTTACAACAATTTCTATAAACAACCCCAGTGCTGCACCAGGTCCTAGAGGTAGCATTTATTTTCAACCCCAGCAAACACCAGGTCCTAAAGATAGCATTTATCTTACAAGAACATCTTTATTATTAAAACAACGCTGCACCAGGTCCTAGATGTAACATTTATCTTACAAGAATTTCCATAAAACAATCCCCAGCGAAGCACCAGGTCCTAGAGGTAGCTCTCGTCTGACAAGAAACCACAATTTCATATTTCGCGTAGCCCTGGTCTCAAAGTAAACCTGTTTCTCAAGCTAAACCTGTTTCTCAAGGTAAACCTGTTTCTCAAGGCAAACCTGTTTCTCAAGGTAAACAACTTTATCAAGGTAAACAACTTTCTCAAGGCAAACCTGTTTCTCAAGGTAAACAACTTTCTCAAGGTCAAATAGTGGTCAGCCACGTGGCAGGCCTTGGGAAATCCCCAAGGTCAAATGACGTCACAAAAGTGAAAGGTGAGGTGCCCCTCTTCTACTAGCGATCATGGTATCTGGGGTTGTCGGAAGATCCGCCGTAAAGATTAAGTACAATATTGGGCCCAGTACACTGCCCTGGGGAACTCCCGAATTAACAGGGTATGGGTTTGTTAGCGCACTGCCATGTCTGACCATGAATTGTCTATTCGAGAGGTAAGATTTAAGGATTTCAGAGTAGTCTGGTGGTAAGAGTGTCTTAATTTTAAAGAGGAGTCCCGCATGCCATACCTCGTCAAAGGCTTGTTGGACCTTTATATTAACCCCCATTTTGAGTTAATTATGGAGTATAACGTCACTGATGATGCTAACCGAGCGAAGACACTCCAAGAATTCTACAATTTAAACATCAAGCTGAAGAAAACTAACCTGAAGATTTGGTTCAACAGCAAATGCTTAAAATACCATCTGTTCCCAAAATTTATCAATATGCATACAAAAACTATGAACTATAGGGCTCAAGATGCCATACTTAAAGGTAAATTCAATTGGTTGAAAAACGAAATTACATACTGGTATAAATTTCGGAATGAATTAAATTTATTAATGTACGAGTCACATCTGAAGATACACCATTTTCTTCACAATATTGAAATAGACCTGTTCTTGTCATATATAAAAGATCAAGTCCAAGATTTTGGGAATCAGTTGTTCATTAAACTCAATAACAAATTTAAAAATTTACTTAAAATCAAGAACTACATGAACAATAATGACCCTCAACACCATCATGACAATTTCAAATTTCTTCAACGGACGGTTAATCTTAGTGATGTAGACTTCAGTGCGGATGAGATTAATATCTTAGATTATGGGCTAAAACACAACCCCAACCCTAATAGAAATACAGTTCTTAAAGAATTCAAAATTCAACTAGAGAGCCATCTGCTCGAATAAATTACAAACTCTTAACTTTAAATTGGAAAAAGGTACCTATTAAAAAAATAACAAACAAACTGAAAGATAATAATCTCATCTGCACTAAAGCAGACAAAGGTAACGCTGTGGTTATTATGAACAAGAACAATTATATAAATAAAGTTGAGGATTTCCTTAATACAGTAGATTTTGAGTTTACAAAAATCAATTTTAATAGTTTTTCACTTAAAATTAGGAAATTTATTCTTGAAAATAAACACACACTTTTTGAATCCTTTAACACCTACTATCACAAATTATTGGTCATGAATCCAAAATTTCCTCTTCTTTATCCTCTCCCCAAAATCCACAAGCCTGAAATACCAATGAGACCTATTGTAGCCTATAGAGACACTCCAGTTTTTAAACTTTCTAACTGGTTAAATAATACACTTCGTACACATATCAAGTTTGACTTTTCGTTTTCTACCAACAATTCCATTGACTTAGCTCACTCACTCAAAAGTTTTCATATTGAGGACTCTCACATTTTAGTCTCATTTGACATAGTTAATGTTTTTCCAAACGTTCCGGTTACAGAATGCTTAGATATAATTAAATCATATTTAGCTGATTCTCAACTATCAGACGAGGAATGTTCTTTCATATTAGAAGGACTTAAAATTTGTCACGAACAAAATTTCTTCATGTTTAATCATGTCACCTACAGACAAAAGACAGGTTTGCCGATGGGCAGTAACTTATCGCCTCTGTTATCCGAAATCTTCTTATATGATCTAGAAAAACAATTTTTCGCCAACCCTTTTATTAAAGAACGTTTTATATTTTACAAAAGATACGTAGATGACATTCTTGTAGTTTTAAAGGTGATAATGATTATTTAAGCAATTGTCATAACTTATTAAATTCCTTCCATCCAAACATAAAATTTACTGTTGAAAAAGAATTGGACAACATTCATTTCTTGGATTTATCCTTAACCAAACAAGACAACAAAATCCACATTAGCGTCTTTAGAAAACCTACCACCACTGACCACGTTATACATTTTGACTCCTTTCACCCGCTTAATCACAAACTAGCCTCCTTTAGATACTTCTTTAATAGATTGTTTAAACTTCCGCTAGACAAAAAAAGTTTTCACACTGAGTTAAATACTATTCTTCAAATTGTCCACTATAACGGTTACCCAAAGTCACTAATAATAAATTTGTTCAATAAAATAAAATATTCGTTTCACATCAAAGATTTTACAACATTAAACAACATTTCAGATGAGCAAGTCCATTATAGGTCTCTTCCTTACATCGGTCATTCTTCGTATCAATTTGTGAAATTATTCAGACAATTCAAGGTAGATATATCCTTTACCAACAATAAAAATATGAAATCGTCACTTATGAAAACGAAAGACAAGACTGATATGATCTCTAAATCCGGGGTTTACAAGTTAAAATGTAATTCGTGTCAAAGTAACTACATCGGTCAAACTGGTCGTTCTTTTAAACATAGATTTTCTGAACACCTCATTTGCATTAAAAAGAATAATCACACTTCTCAAAAATCTGCATTCGCTCACCATATTCTCTCTACCAATCATAACTTTGATCCGGGGGATTTTGAAATCTTAGACATTTGTAATAAAGGTAACAAACTAAATTTCCTTGAAATGTTAGAAATTCATAAGCAATTTGAAGAGAATCCTCAACATTGTCTTAATGAAGCTGTCAATTTTAAATCGTATATTTTCTTAAATTAAATTAAGTTAGTTAGTTTAATTTTTACGGTTGGCATCAGTCTTCATGTGCATCTATCTTCCTTTCATTGCTGTCCATCTGTTGATAGCAGCCGGTCGTGATGATTGTATTAACAAATTATAAGTGATATCACAATTTTAAATCAATTAATTAATTATATTTTTTTCCCATAAGTAATATAGTTTATATTGGTTATATAAATGAGTTAATTATGGTTTTTTAGCACAATGTACCTTATAATGCCAATTGTTATCTGAAGTAAGACCACATCGCTGTTTGATGCTAACCGTCAATTAGTTCTTAAATTTCAAATCTGTTTATGGTTTGGCTCAACTCACTACTTTTTTAATGGTTTAATTTAAAATGTAATTTTACAATGATGAATCCCTGTGATTGAGAATGGTAATTTAACTTTGCTTCGGGATATGGTTGTGTTATAATGAAGTGTTTTTTTAGGATACCGTTCCATAAATTTAATTTTGTATGTTGATATAACTACAATTGCCTCGTCTAGGCCTTTGTTTATTTAAATTTGGAATTTTTGAGAATAGAATGGTATTCGGAGAATTTCCTTTGATGAAAATTAAAGTTAAAGGGAATTTACAATTTCTAATGTGTAGGTCAAAACACATTTAGAAATTTGTTAAACTCTACAATTTTACTTCCTCTATTTATAGTAATATCGTTTATACTGTAATAGGTAACTATCCTAGGTTAATGTTTTCAACTACTTTATTGAATTTATTTTAGGCGTTTATAGATTTAAATTTTATTAGTCTCATGACTTCCTCTTCTAGGACTCAATTGTGGTTATTTCTGTTTTGTCAACTTGTTTGGTCCTATCAACATTGAAACTGTCCTTTGATGGAATAACCTGTTAAAGGAGAATTTGTTTCTCTCTTCTTTTTCTCCTCTTTGTGTATTTCAACACATAACTAGGTTTTTAACTTTGATATAATTACGTTTTGAATAAGACTCGCAATGGTATCTGTTTAATAATCGCAAGTTTTTGGATAACTGTAAGTTGTTTTAAATTGATTTTCATATATGGTGTTAAATTGTAATATTAGTTTAAGGTCTGAAGATGACACTGTGTGTCGAAACTAGTCACCCTTTTGTTATGTTTCATTAAGTATTTCAATATATACATTGTGGGGAAGGTTTAGTGTTTTTAAGTATACCTTTAGACACAAGACGTAAAAAACATATGAGATTTTGTAGATTCGGCCAACCAGAAAAATCTGCGGTAGCTCAGCATGTTTTAAATAATTTAAATCCGGACATTCAATTCGATAATATGTAAATGTTGAAATACTATCTTATTATTATGTTCCTTTGCAACGTGAAGCTATTGAAATATATAAAGATCCTAATAGGCAAGAAGAAAATCTCTGTTTAAGTAGGGCTAGGTATCTTATAATTTAAAAAAGACACAATGGTACGTCATAATTTTGGTTTTAACTTTTGGTATGTCTAGGTTTTTTCCTAGACCTTGAAATAAATGCTTTACCAACTATATGTTAAATTACCACAGCACTATAGTTTAACATATGTAGTTGAGATTATAATTAAAATTAAAAATTGTATAAAACATCATAACTTGATTAAATTTTGTTAAATTTGTGCCTTTGTTGACATTTTTCACAGCTAGCCTTCGACCGTTGGAGGGTGTTTTGATTTGTCATTTTCAAGGCAGTTAATACATAATTTAATATACATAGTTATTCTTTACTAAAATTGTATTCCATAGTTGACTTTATACGCCTATCAAACTGTTATATTAATAGCAGGTTTCATTTTCTCAAATTTCATAAATTTGTTTCAACATCTGAAACAATTCTCAAAGATTGTATTACTACGGACGAAGGTAACTGTAAGTGTTATCGAAACGTTTAGATTTATATAATAAATACAAAAATACACCATAAAAAAACCCAAAAAACAAGTATTTTAAACAAATTAGTGTTGTGATAAATCATTCATAACAGAAATTTTGGGGTATAAATCATTATAATGCAATCATTAATATTGCACTAAGATATTCGTACACGATTTTTTATGAATCTAATTTTCTGAATATGATACCTAATAAATATTTTTAGCGTCAAGTATAAAGTTATAAAAAGATAAATATTATAAAATTATTATTACACATTTTTCAATGACTAGAAATTAATGCAAACTAACAAAGTAAAGAATTTTAAATCTATCCTTTAACTTAAATAGAGATTCAAATTTATTAGACGTCACAATTTTGACTATTTACAGAATTTAATTTTTAGGTGTGATGAAAGACCGCTTCCACCATATTGTGAATATTTAGAAGCCGATTTAAATAAACCATATCCTGATTGCTGCCCTTTTGTTGATTGCTATCACATATTTTGACAGAAAGAAGGAATACTTATGTGTTATATTAACTTATTGTAAAGTTACAACTAGATAATAAAAAGACATTACTTAATTGTAAAATGATTCGTAATCTTTACACCCGTTCCTGAAACTAATTTCCTCAATTAATCCATTAATTTCATGGAAGCTGTTACGTCCAAATGAACAGTACCCACATAGATAAATGACATTGTACCCGTTCAACTCGTTGGACACATTATTAGATTATATCAACAAATTGGTCACAAGATTAGTATGAAAGCGGTGCTAATTTTTTACATAAATCGTTAATGACATATAGTTTTTAAGACTATGTAGGCCGCATTACCTTATGTAGGAGAGCCCGGGGAAGCGATGAGTATTGGGCCACCGGGGTAATTAGTACCACCAGCGTAACTTTCAAATATTTTGAATGTCGCACACAATTTTACGTTTAGTAGGTTGGTAGTAGTGAATCTAGTGCTGTGTTGCTTATTGTTGCGAAGTTTTATAGCAAAAACCAAGTTTTACGGCAAGTTAATGTAAATTTTTCTCAAAATCTTGTTTATTATCAGGTGCTTCTTGAAATATTACACGGTAATGTTATAGAATAAATTAGCTACAAACCTAACCTAGAACTTTGCAAATACATATGCCTGGAAATAGGTATTTCGATGATTTTCAATTTCAATTACATTTGGGTTAATGGGGACTGACTTACATCGGGTCACACAGGGCCGCGGTCCTCGTTACCCGAGATTGTTCTTGTTACCCCCTGTTTTTATTCTACTTAAAGAAGTATCAAAGTCTGTGGTTTTCAGATAAGTAATTATAAAAGATGGTGTGATGTCCCCTACTGGACTCGAGAAGAAACCATGTTAGGCGTCCAAGCCGTACTAGGCATCGTGTATCCTTACCGAAATAAAAGAGTCGCCAAGCCAGCTACAGTGGAAATGGGCGTGGTAGATATAAGGAGTAAAATGATTGAAAAGTAGTTTCAAATACCTTATACTTACCATTAATCTACATCTAGCTCAGTCCGGAAAAAAATGTCTATAGGCGTTACCACAATCTTAAATTTTACTAAAATAAATAGTCCTAAGCGGGATGGTAAATTAATCCTATCTGACTGTGGAAGACAGGATTGCAGCCTACTCAGTAAAACCATTCACCATTCAAATTCTATCACACTTCAAAATATATTGATTCAAAAGCTTAAGAAAATTCTGAAATACGAGTCGTCGTAAACTTATTAAGCACACCCTGTACAAATAAAAATTCCCAAATCGTAAGATGTTAACTTGAATACTTTTTAAGTATGCCTCGTATACCTGTAAATTTATATTTCTGTTATAAAATTTTGAATTAAATAAATATTTCCAACTTAGAAAATTCTAAATAAAATAAACGAAATCGGTTTAATAATAAATTGTTATCTCAACAAAATGTTCGTTGATTGCTGACTAATTCAAACAGCGGTTAGTGCTTGTATCATCAATAAAATCGTTATATTTTATTAATACTTTATCTTTAAAATCGTATTTAGACATTCATTAATAAGTTTAAACTTTAATACTTCAAAACTATAATTTATGCTGAATAAAAGAAATAATAATAAGTACTTTGTTAGTAGTGTTCTGCATTAGTATTTCAAAGCTAAAATGAAATTATGTGATCGATCTGGCTCATTACGCAATTTCCAATCGACTCTTAAATTCGAAAATATGCAAAGACTAATTTCACTTGTTAGGTGTAACCAGTTAGGCACACAATTGACACAAATAAACCTCAAAATAAATTAAACAGTGGATGTATATTGACTAATCCGCATATAAATATATTCAACGACGTGGTTTAAAAGAAAACACCAAACATCAATACGTTAAAACTAAAATTACCCACTTCCTAAAACTACTTAAAAGATAAACGTACTTGTCTTAATATGTTCAATGTTCAATAAAATTTAAATCTAATTCTTACGTATTACATTAATTAATCCTTTTCGGTGCGGTAGTTGTAGTCCATATGATCTCCTTTCGGTAATCCTCTTTAAATTCCCCAAGAGGTAGGTAGCCGTATTCGCGCTACGCACTCGGCTATAGTACTCACTAACGCAGTATCTATGGTTTGTTCACTCGCGTACCCTGTATAGAGGATATTTAGCCTAACATCAAATCACCTTACACTGTGATGTTTGCCCTTCAAAACGTCTACCACAATGAAAAATGCTCTTATACGATCAATTTGGTATTGCTAACGATTGTATACATTCAATGTCAATGATGATCACCAATAACTTAACTAAATTTTACAAACTTCTCTTTCGGTCACTTAAATGCATACCTTCACTTTTCTTTATAATAATATTAGGTCACGCGTCTCACAATTGAACATTAATAACAAAATCTTTGCTGTGTTAACTTCTAATCTGCCTAAGCACTTTTTCCTTGAAGAAAATCACTAATATTTTCCTTCAACTCGCAATATTCTAAATTATTTATTTGTGAATGTCTATACGATTTATCCCCTTATAGGTTAATGCAGTTGCTATACATGCTCTGCTAGCATTATAATTTTCACAAATAAATTCCGACACTAACCATTCTAATGGTTCTGAAACAAGCGCGCTACTCTTACTCAACACCTCTAACCAAATAACTCCTCAAACTTGGCACTCGCTTGTATACCTTCTGCCCGCCATATTACTAATACGTCACAATAAATTTGCGCTAAGATCAACATTCACCTATCCCAATTGAGTATTTCGTGCGTTTTTTTGCTGCGTCGAAGGTTCCAACGTGGAAGAAAACGCCAACGTTGCCAAATAAACATAGCCATCTTGAATTACTTTGTAAACTCACTAAAAACTTTCCGAAGAAATCATCAATTGCAATTACATTCACACTTTAAATTAACCATATTATATCTCAACTTTCTATGCAAATCTAGCATAATCTAACGAACTCCCTCATATTCTATCAACTTCATTCTTGAACATGCATAAAATTTACCATCATTGCACCATATTACAAAATTTTTACAAACAAAAATATGCATCCATATTCCTTATTGCACGTTAATAAAATATCAATATATCATAAACTCACTTACTCATACGTCTACAACCATTTCTTTACTCCAAATTCCTTCATACACAGTAACAAAAAGACCAGTAGTTTTACCACTGCCGTGTCAATAAAAATTTACTCAAAACATTATTTCTTAACCAAATTTAAGGCTTTCAACACGAAAATCTTTCTATAGCTTTCCAATATTCCTTGACACGATAAGTAATACCTCACTAAATTCCAGTGGCTTATCAATTACACCAACTTACATTACGCATGCTCAAAAAAAATTCTTTTCATGCAAACTCACTTCAGCTACATTCAAAGCACGTTACATACGTTATCAAAATACTACACATACACGGTGCATCAAAATAACCTTACAACCAACTCCGCCATTCAGGCAATACGCAACAGAACTAGTATCCGAGAAGCTTCTAGAAGGTTTCATGTCCCAAAAAAGTGTTTAGTTAGACGGCTAAAGTCAAATGATGGAATTATACCTGGGCCATTGCTTGGTGAATAGAATCCTAATGAGGAAAATGAACAGGTGTTAGTTGACCATTGGTTGGGATGTAGACAGTGGGCACTTTTTGGAATATATAGACAATTTTGTTGAACGAGAAACTTGAAGGCGTATTAAAGGCAAGAGAAAATCACATTGTGATGCCAACGCTACCACCACACTGCAGCTACCGTACGAAACTACCAGATTTAACTTTTTTTGGTCGTTCAAAACTCATTATGCTCGGGAATGTGAATGTTATTTTGCAAGTCACAAAGAAGCCAACACAATATATGACGTAGTAAATATCAGCGCTAAGGCATTCCAGAAAGTTGCTGCAATCATAATACTGTTAAAGGGTTCGAAATCTATGCATATAATCCAGACATTTTCAAAAAACGGATTTCCTGTCTCCAACTATCCACGAAGATAACTCACCCCCAAACTGCAAAACCACCACACCATCTACCTTCAATTGTGGCTTCATCCAACCATACAGGGCCTAGCTTGTTGAATTCAACAGTTGTAACTACGCCTTCATCGGGTGTAAATATTTTGCAAAGGTGTTCACATCACACCATCACAATAAACATCAAATTCTAAGGATGTAACACCTAGTTGGTCGAACCTGGACGCAACTCTGGTTCTATCGCTCCTTATAACACCACACCACCAAAAGCAATATCTAATGATCCTAGAGCTCGATCATTAAACGTAGTAGCAAGCCAGTCAATTAGAAAAAATAAAAGTCCGTAATACTTAGCAGCACACTCATTAAAACTGAATTAGAACAAAAACGAGACAACACTAGTACAGCAGAAACTAAAAGAAAGATTGATGGTGGAGGCAAGAAGTTACACAGTAAAATGTTACCCTCAAGCATAGGAGGAAGTCCGGCTTCAGACTCAAAGAAAACATTCAATAGAGTAACTAAACTCAATGAGAGTTGAAGCGAGGAAGATGATTGTTAATGTTTGTTCTGTCACAGTCAAGTACAAGAAGAGCAAGAAAACTGAAGGATGAATCAGATGTGAAGGTCTCCACAAATGGGTCCACGACGACTGCTTCATTTGCAAATTATGTAAGTGTTTTTAAGACTTTTAATTTGAATTTTAATATGACAGAAAATGACTTTACTTTCATGTTTTTTACTTATTTTTTATGGTGGACATTCTTGCCCCGGTGTGGGACCAAGTGTCATGTGACAATTTTTTTTTGTGTTATACCCAGGTAGAATATAAATATTATAGAATGTTGTAGTATTTTTTGTATGCTGCTGTCATTATAAATGAAGATGCTGTGAAGAAGAATAGCTTAGGCGGTCCTCTCTGCCCAGGTCTCCCTTACGAAAATGTGCCGGTACTGATTATATACGAAAAAGTTTTGGTACTAATCGTTTTACACACATTGTCAACAAATTAGTACGCAAGCAGTGTCAATTCTTTATATAAGGCGTTAATAACTTTTAGTATTTGTTGGTAATAGTTTTTAGGGCCATGCAGAACGCGTCACCTTATGTACGAAAATCTCTTGATACTGATTGCTTTACATATCAATAGATTATTTTAATGAATTTGTCATAAACTTACTTCTCAACAAGTGTTTATTTGTTACATAAGACGGTAATAACCTTTAATGATCGTTGTTTATCTAATGGTACTATTTTTATGACCATACGGGACGCAAGCGCATTACATTATGTAAAAAAAAATGTCTTGGTACTGACCGTTTTACACAATATTAGATTATATCAATAAATTTGTCACAAGATTAGTACGATAGCGGTGATAATTTTTTATATAAGCCGTTATTAACTTTTAGTATCTGGTGGTAAAAGTTTTTAAGGCCATGCAGGTCGCATTACCTTATGTACGAAAATGTGCTGGTACTGATTGTTTTACATATAAATAGTCATTAAACCTGTCATAAAACTATTTCTTAATAAGTGGTTATTTTTTACGTAAGACGATAATAACCTTTAATGATCATTGTTTATCTGGTGATAATATTTCTATGCCTATACAGGGTGCATCACGTTATACACGGAAAGGTCTTGGTACTAATCGTTTTACGCATAAATATACTATATCAACAAATTTGTCACAAAATTAATTGTTTCATTATGAATCAATCAATTAATCAATTATGTCAATTAATTTGTCATAAACTTATTTCTCAAGTGTTTGTATGTTACATAAGAGGATAATAACCTTTAATGATCATTGTTTATCTGATGGTACTATTCTTTATGGCCATATGGGACTCATGCGCATCACCTTACATACTAAAATGTCTTGGTACTGATCGTTTTACATAGGAAGGACGTGCTAATTTTTTATAGAAGGCGTTAGTAACTTTTAGTATCTGGTGGTAATAGTTTTTAGGAACAAGCAGGCCGCATTACCTTATATACGTGACCATTGTTTCTGTTGTAGTAATTTTTTTGGGCCATACAGGGCGTCTTACCTTATGTGCGAAATATCCTTTTATGTATAAATACGTTACGGCAATAAATGTGTCATAAAATTATTACCCAGTATTTGGTTTTAATATAAGGCGGCAGTAGCTTTCAGTGATCGTTGTTGGAACAGCTCAGAGTTTATGACACACCTAAAGTTAACACAGGCATTGTAGCACAATCGTTTGTACCATAATTTGTTCCTACTTTGGTGCTAATTTGTTACGACAAAAACATTTGGTGCGCGTATCATTAATAAAAATGATGGGCTGGGTCTGCTTAATATAAAGTTAGCAAAGCCAACGTACAAGTACTTAGCTAAAAATTGTATCGAAATCATTTAAGTGATATAATTTGGTGCAAATTTGGTGCTACTTTGATACGCTAAATTGAAATTCGTCCCTCGTATCTTTTATTATATTTTTGGGATTAAACTTTATGAAAATCACTAAAACCCTATACTAACAGGATGATTGAAACATTATAATTTGGGGTCCTATTATTACATTAAACAAAATTAGTTGCTCGTATTTTTCATAAAATGTTTGGGTTAAGACGTTATGCAAATCACGTAAACCTTATAAAATATGGTGATATCAGGGTTGTAACATGCCAATTCTTGTCTGTCGTTACCTTAATTTAAAATTTCGAAATTTGCATTATTATCGATAAGTATATTTACATTACATTAGCATTTTTAAGCATTTCTCTTTTCGTTCAATAATTAAATTTTTATATCGCAATATTTTCTCTTCAGTCTACCTAATTACGAACGTCCCTGTGTATATTTTAGACATTCACTTTTAGTTCTATGCGCAGCGTAAGTTGAGCATACTTGATGCATTTCCGTATATCACGTCGTGCCTTTAAGACGTTATCTTTTTTTAAGTTTTGCTTCCCTTTTATAAGGTATGTAAAGGCGTTTAATTACATTTTCTATATATTATATTTAATAGGGAACAAAGGTAGGAACAAGGAAACCGTTTATCTTCAAGAAAAAGCTTTTATTTTGGTAAATTTACGTATCATTGAATGGCGTGGGTATGACGTCACGTGCCGTTACTTTGTTAAAATGGCAGATTAATGCGATGTCATCTTTATGAACCTAAATGGAGATACCTTTGTTTTGCATAAATCACATGCTGTTATACATATTCTGCGTTCGTCGTTATAAACAACTTCCGTCATCCTAATCTGCATTCGTTATTTGTACGTTAATTACAAATGAAGTTACCTTTACATTATCGTATATTTGTCTTGGAATTGGAAATGAAAATTCTCAAGCTACAGTTCGTTTAAGACGAGAGAACTATTTGTCTTGTACAAGTAAGTACTTATCCTTTTAGTGCAGTTAAGTAAATAACAAATCAGTTTGTGTTATTTTGATACGGTTAAAAAAAGGAACAGTTGCTCCTGAAATAAAAACATTTGAGTTCATAACCTATCACAACTGTAATTAGTTTACATGGGTCAATACACATTTCATTATTAACTACATGTTGAATAAATTGCATTTTGAATTCTAAGTATACATAGATTGTACGTTTATCTACTGTGTTTAATTTAGTACTTTAAGATTGTAAGGTAGTACAAGAAGTATCGTTTTAGTTATTTTATTCTGATATTAATCAGACATTTTGCTTTATTAAATATACATATAAATACAGATGTTTAGTGCTTATTCAGATTACCTATTATGTTCTGAGATACAACCTTTCTCAATTTTTGTTGTATTTTGTTTATTAAACCTAGAAATTGAGTGGTGCCCAAATAAAACAAATGCTAATACTGATTATATCTATGAAAATATCTTTGCTTTCCTCACACCTGATGAACGAGTTCTCATATTCAGTAAGTTTTATAAGTTTGTACCTCACTGAGCTAGACCGTGGTGCAATTTACCTTTGTAACAACAAAACAAAACTTCTATTTTTTTATTTGCTATAGGGTGCCTGAAATACCATAATTTGGTGCTAATTTGGTGTTAGTTTGTTACCCCGAAACGAAATTTGTTGCTCATATTTTTCATAGAATTTTTGGGCTAAAATGTTATGGAATAACTAAGCATGGTATCAGGATGATTGATATACCATACATTGGTGCTCATTTGGTTTTATTTTGCTACCCTAAAATTAAATTTGTTGCTCGCTCACTTAATACGTTGTGATAAAACGTTATGAAAATCATGAAAACACTACAACAAAACATAGTACCAGAATATGGAAATGTAAACTTTCACTATTATTACACATAATAAAATACTTGTCTTCTTTGGGCTTTTTAATGGTGTATTTTTATATTATACAATCTAATCGTATCGGTAACACTTACAGTAATCTTGGTCAGTAGTAATATCTATTAAAATTGTTTCAACATTATTAACAATTTTGATAGATATTACTACTGACGAAGGTAACTGTAAGTGTTATCGAAACGTTTAGATTGTATAACTTTAATATACATCATTAAAAGATCCTAAAAGGATAAGTGTTTTATTATAGTACCAGAATGATTGACATATTATAATTTTGTGCATATTTGGTGCTACTTTGTTACCCTGAAATAATGGCTAGTATTTTTCATAAAATTGTCGGGGTAAAACGTGATGGAAATTACGAAAACCTTATAACAAAGCATGGTATCAGAATGATTGATATATGATAATTTTGTACTAATTTGGTGCTACTTTGTTACCCTTAAATCAAATTAGTTAATAGTGTTTTTCATAGAATTTTTGGGCTAAGACATGGAAATCACGAAAATCTTATAACGAGCTTGGTTTCAAGATAATTGATATAAGATAATTTGGTGCCAGTGTCTAATTCCACATTGAAATTTCTTTCTTGCACTATACGGATATCACAGTAATCTTGTAACCATTTATGGTATATCGGGGTGATGCTTGGATTGGATACTAGTCTGTTACTCCAAGATGTATTGCTCACATTTTTCGCACTTTCACATTTAAACGGTATTAATGTACAGAAACATATCGATGATAACATAAAAATTTGATCTTAATCTGCAACTTCATTAGTACTGTAAATAAAATTGTGCAGTAATAAGTTATTGGAACATTATTGTTAGCGCGAGTACATAAAAGCAAGGGCAAACATGTATGGAGTATCAACGGATGTTTATGTTTGTAGCAATATTTTTTTTTAGTTTGTGGCAGTGGCGGCTCCTGTTATTTCCAGATGGGTGGTCTGCACGAACCACAACCAGTTTAAAGTAATAATAATGATAATAATAATAACAATAACAATAACAATAACAATAATAATAATAATAATAATAATAATAATAATAATAATAATAATAATAATAACATACTTACTTTTAAGGCAGGAAAGTCCCTCCTGCATAGAGTGTAATGAATTACTTACTGAACTGTAAACTTTACACTAGACAAAGGAGTAAACATAGATTAGGTGACACTATTGAACAATGTTTAAACAATGACATACAAAGCATCCACAACTTAATCAAGTTCCTAAAAGAAACCAGTTTATTGCAAAAAATTTGAACTGATCAGCTCAGTAATATTAGAATTTACCTACAATTTCGATATGAACAGTTACGCGTGTGGAAGCACCCAAAAAAAAATGTTTGAAAGGTTTATTAAATAATAATACACGTGTTTTGGTTCAACCAAGTTACCTATGAACTTATCGGTTGGGTCCGTTAGTTAACAATAATTATGTTTTTTTTTACCTATGGTATTCCCGAACAGGCTAGGATTTGCCTAACGTACTAAACCACTCAGGAACACTGGGAGGGCTTAGGGATATTGTTAGACTGCCGAAGTTCCTAGCGAAGATGGCCTGCGAAGGTATTAAGGAGTGTATTTCGGAGGCACACTTACCATGGTAATAGCGATAGAACAAGGAAAGAACCGAAACTATTCGGGTCAAGAGGCTGTAGGTCAGAAGTCAGAGAGGGGTCACTTGTAAGCCTGATAACTCTTTTTTGGATGCGGTTTACCATATCAAGGGCATATTGGGGAGCACTGATCCAGAGGTGGGAATTGTATTCCAGATGAGGTCGAATTTGAGCCTTATACAGTAAAAGGAGTTGTTTCGATGTGAAGTACTGATTAGATCTGTATAGAAAGCCCAGTTTACGGGAGCTGTTTTGCTGGCTGACAAAAGATGGCCAACCCATGAAAGGTTCGATGATATGGTCATCCCTAACATACAAATAGTTTGAAAACTTGAGTTCTAAGCCGTTCGTATTTACAGCAGGAAATGATTGGTCTTTCTTGGCGGACACAAGGCAACACTGCGTTTTGTCGGCGTTGAACGTGAGTAGATTATTCCTTCCCCATTCAAGTACATGTTCTAAGTCACTGTTGATTGAGGCTGTCATTTTCACCTTAACGTCCTGTCTAGACTTATTGTTGTGGGAAAACTGAGAAGAATTACAATGTAGAGTGCTGTCATCTGCAAAACAATGGATCGGGTTAGTTGTTGAGGTTGTTACATTATATTGAATTATGCGAACATGCATTAAAGTATTAATGCATTATTTGTCTGACATAAAAATACATACAATTGTAAGTATGTAATGAATGTAAATTTATAGTATTACGGTTAATAATAGTAATAACTCGATATTTATATACATATATATATATATATATATATATATATATATATATATATATATATATATATATATATATATATATATAATATTTATAACCGAAAGCAAAAATATCAGTAACAAAATTTACAATAATATAAAAATTTCAAAGTCAATTATTGAGCTTCCCTATTTCATTTTCTTAAACTGGAGTTCAATATGTCGGTCTTTTTGGAGGAAAACTTTTCAATTACTTTCTCGTTGAAATTCGGTACTGAGGCGACAAATTTTTTTTCTGTTGAATGCGTCGATAAAGCACACATTGAATTTCTAAGAAAACTTTTTATGCGCTTCAAGGTGGAGAAATTACGAACAACGTACACGGAAAACAAAAAAAAACGTTTTTTTTCGCACAGCCACAAATCCAATTATTAAATTGTCTTTTATAAGTTTTTCCACGACTTTTACCGGTTGCTTCCATATTGAGTACAGGAAGAGGAGGTCCGCGCTCGTTACTAACAGTTGTTGTTGAAAGTTAAGATTTTGAAACTTAGTTTCGCCGTGTTTAAAAACAATATCCATTTTTACATCGCATTAACATGTAAGTGTAATTTTAAAACGCCCGCCATACCTACAATACCATCGTTTACTGACTACTGAGCAGTGAGCTGGCGAAATTGCAGCTAAATCCGACGTTACCGCGGGCGTGTGACAAACACCGTCGGGTTACTCGATTTACTTCGTGTACAGATTTATCTTATTACAACGAGCTGCGTTTGAATGCAGTTACGACTTGCTCCAAGATTATGAATCCTATGGAATTTTTCGTATTTTTATATTTCAAAGTGCTGAATTTGTTATAATAAAAATGATTATCGAATTTAAAAAAAGGAGTTATCTTATACTTGTGCTTTAACCGTATAAATGCTATTTTGTACTGTCTTAAGTTTATCACAATTACGTGATAAGTTTACATTGATAGTATTCAGCTTTGTGCTTCTACAAACATAGATTATGCAACAAACATGTGTTTTGTTATTTTTACTGTTAGGTAAGTTTCATCTAAGCTTTCATAACATAAATAATTTTAATTCAGGAGTTCTACTTTCGGAAATTCCACAGTCATTACTAAATTTTAGTAATATCGTTGGAGTTCAAAAAAAGATTAAAGCGAATGAGAAATGTGATCGAAGTGGAGGTGCCAATTTGATATTTTTAATGAAATAATCAGTAAACGCTAAATGTTAATATTTAACGCTTAATGCATGCATTGAGAATTTATTCTGGCGGTTCTGCAGCTCAGCAGCACTAATGGAGAAGCCGCCCCGTAGTTTGTTTGTTTGTGGTGTATAATAAAACTTTTATTCGCTATAATATTATTTATTTATTTCAAAACAACTATTTATAAATTATATTTAGAATTAACATCAGTTCTACATACATAAAGACAAAATTTACATCGATTGGGGCTTGAACTTTGATGGCGCAGTTGGTTAGCGCGGTACTCTAGCAAAGTACAGGTCGTAGGTTTAAATCCTACTCGAGGTAAACTTTTTATTTATGTATTTAATAAAATTAATAACTATTTAAAGTCATTCCAACCTAGCAAATTAAATTTTATCATAATGCCAATGTTGTTTCTCTGCTGGGTGTGTACAGCACTTGCAATCGATTGCATGCTTTCTCAGTTGACAAATACCGGTAATTAAGTGTTTTAATCGAAATAAAGGCAATTTAGTTTCCATATATTTTATTTTGTCTATTTATATTGCATATTTTTCATAAATAAAAATGTTTCCAAGAACTGTGAATTTGGTTTGAAATAAGATCATCTCCAAAAATGATGACTACAATATCGATGTTATACGTTATATTTAAATTGTGTAAATTTCTGTTTTAAAGGTTTACTGTATGTCTTTAAATTTGTCTTAAAGGTGTTGCTTAGGATTAACAATTGTAACTATAATTGCAAAGTGGGTAATATTTGCATAAATCATCTGCACTGACTACGCGTCTATAATAAATACAATACTTTATTTAAAACGAAGGGATTAGTTGCATTTAATTAACACCTTTTGAAATACTCATACTTGTGTTGCGCATTCCTTTAAAAATTTTTATCTGTAAACATTGAGACCCCTGTGTGTCCTATAGTGTTTGATACATACATTTATAGTGATCCAGATTTTGATTAAATTCGTTACGATGTATAATATCTCCCTGGCTTACTGACACAATCAAGTGCATGATGTCCCTGCGTGATGCTGCGTTACTGAAATTTAAAAAAACAAAAAATAACACACACTGGAACTATTACAAGAGGCTTCGAAATCACACAAATTATGCTATAAAGCCTATAAATAAAGGAAAAAGTGTTTATTTAGATTACCATATTCGTACAAATAAATCACACAATATATGGAAAGAGCTTAAGCGATTAAACATTTATTCTAAATCACGTATTGTAGAAATTCCATCTCATCTGAACAATCCCAATAAAATAAATGAAGCTTTTGTTTTTACATCTAAAAATAGAGTCAACAATGATCTAATAAAATTTTACATGGAACACCTTATGTCCGACTTCCAAAATAAGTTAAAATTTCCACAAGTTACTGATATCGTTGTAATGAGTATACTTTACAATATTAAGTCTAAGGCAGTGGGCGAGGATGGAATAAGTGTGTATATGCTCTTGCTATGCTGTCCTTTTTTAATTCCGTACATCACTCATATTATAAATGTATGCATACAGTCTAACTCTGTACCTGAAGTATGGAAAGTTGCAAATGTAATTCCTGTCAATAAAAATTGCAGTCCAACGAACTACACAGACTTGCGTCCAATTAGTATTCTCCCAGTACTGTCGAAGGTCCTAGAAAAGGTGCTATCTAATCAAATGATGGATCATATTAATAAATATTCTATTTATTTTCCCTAAAACCCAATCAGGTTTTAGAAAAGGATACAGTTGTGCAACAGCTCTGTTAAACATAGCTGATGACATCTTTGCTGCTACGGACTCGGGAAAATTATCAATATTAGTATCGCTTGATTTTTCTAAGGCCTTTGACACTATTAGTCATGATTTATTAGTGAGCATACTGCATTATGTTGGTATCAGTTTAGACGCTTGTACCTTAGTTGGAAATTATCTTAAGGATAGAACACAACTAGTAGTACTCAACAATAAAAGTCTGATGCACTGCCTGTAACCTGTGGGTTCCACAGGGATCGATTTTGGGCCCTTGCTTTTCGTCTTGTATACTGAATTTTCACAAAAGTCTAAAGTATGTAAAGTTTCATCAATATGCAGATGACACTCAACTATTCTACGATTTTCAGGAATGTAGTACAACGCAAGCGGTAGAGTGCTTAAATAGTGATATCTGCAGTCTTATTAAAACGTCTGAGGACCACGGGTTGCATATCAATGCATCAAAATCATCTGTGATGCTATTCGGTAAAAGTAAGGCAAGGGACCGACATAAATGTGCCGTACAAATTCGTGTTAAGGAGTCTATATTACTTGTTCAGGAGCAAGTTAAAAATCTTGGAGTGATTATGGACTCTAACCTTAGATTTAAGGCACAAGTCTCAGAGATGATAAAGAAAGCATTTTTAAATTTATAACTGATCTTTCAGAATCGACACAGCATTGGTCAAGATTTAAAAATTATCCTATGTGAGTCACTTGTCCTCTCGCAGTTAGCTACTGTGACGTTCTCTATGGATCTTGCTTAGATGCTACGGACAAACAAAGAATTCAAAAAATTCAGAATTCCTGCCTACGCTTGATTTATGGTATAAGGAAGTATGAACACATTTCACACAAATTAATTGATACACAGTGGTTAAATATGAAAAACAGAAGATTTGTGCACTCTGCTACTCTGTACCATAAAATCATTACTGGCAAAATACCACCGTACCTCTACGAAAAGATAAAGTTCAGTGCTAACACCAGATTCTGTTCCTTAATTACCCCTCCTCTGCATAAAACCTCACATTTTGAACGCTCTTTTAGTTATAATATCGTCAAGGTTTATAATTCACTACCTGACTATTGCAAAAAACTAACCACGAACCAGTTTAAAAAGCATGTCCATCAATTCATACTTGACCGTCAAATGTTGCAGTAAAATAATGTTGAAAATAGTAAACTACTCATTCATAGTTAATCAGTCATCCTTTCTTTACTTATTCTAATTCTAGCTAATTCTAGCTTGGTAAATTATGTTAAATTCATTTACACTGTGTCCACCATCACTATGTACTTTTACATTTACATCTACACACATAAACTTCTCCCTAAATTGTGATCTTCCGTTCAAAACTCATGCTAAATAAAATGGGTTAAGTGGAAGAGCAGAAGTAGCGACGTATGTAACTACTAACTGAACTTCGCCCAGTTGGTTACATGCACATGCATACTTATATAGGTAATTTTATACAATTTCATGTAACTGTAACTGTGTGCATCAAACTAATAAAAGGCATTATTACTATTATTATTATTATTAATATTCTACAAATGCAAACCTGTTGCTTGTGTGTAGTAATAAACTGTTTTAAACTAAAAATGCAAACGTTTGTAAATAATATGAAAACGTAAACTTTGACAGTTCAAGGGGGTCTCGATAGATAATTAGGCAACACATCAAACTCCCATAAGAGCAATGTTAAAAAGTTCTAACTTTTTATATTATTATGAATTTACTTGAAAATTTAACATTGGGTAATGAACTAATTAGAAAATAATAGAAATTTGTTGTTATACAATTTATTTAAATAACACTTCATGTTATTTGATATGATATTTGAATAAAATCGAAAATCGCCAGTAGAACCCCGACACCTTAACGCATCTGGCAACACCGCTTTTTTACGTCACAAGACCGCCCACGTGGGGGACCGGTTTTTCCACCCTTATTTTTACACGCTTACGTGTAGGACGTGTTTTTTCACCCCTATTTTTGCACATCCACGTGTGAGACCGGATTTTCCACCCTTATTTTACTCGCTTACGTGTACGACGCATTTTCATCCCTATTTTACACACTCGCGTGTGAGACCGTATTTTCATTCCGTTTTCATCCATAATTATTTTTATATACCCTCGTGTGAGACCGTATTTTCAACCTGTTTATCCCTAATTATTTTTACATACACCCACGTGTGGATCGTATTTTCAACCTTTCTTTTATCCCTAATTATTTTTACTCGCTTACGTATAGGACGTGTATTTTCATCCCTTATTTTAATAAACTTATGACGTCGGTTAAAGTTGTCACCTAAACATATGGCAACACTGCTTTGGATTTTGACGTCACAAGACCGCCTGCGAGGGACGTACATTTCAACCCTGACAGTATTTTCAACCTTTTGTCTGTATTAAGAGCCCTTTTGGTGGGATCCCTAAAGGATAGGCAAATGCATGCACGTAGGATCGTTTTTTTACCTATTTTTAAGGGTTAATAAACGGTAGGATATTTTTAGTATTAAAAGAAACTAATCAAGGTAAAGATAACGTATACATTTGATTTTAAAATACACTATTAAATACTATAATGACAATAAACAGTTAATGGTATTGCATAATCAGTTAATTACCCTGTTATACAATGTGAATGTACGGTTTAGCGACTATTTAAAATGTGTTTATTAATATTTATTAGGATTCCGTTTTTTGTCAAAAAAGAGATTGCATGATTGTTGTTATTAAATTATTAGGTTCCTTTTAATCCCATATCTAGATTGTGGTCCTCTTGTGGTGAAAATTCCTTTGAATATATTTTAAAATGAAATTGATTTAAAAATAAAACGTGTAATTAACTAATTGATTAACCTGCTTACAGCAATAGTAATTATCGAAAATTAAGGAATGTCGCTTTTATTTATTTACCTTTTTAATACGTATTATTTACATGCAATATATTTTGGTTTTAAATATGAGTCACAAGTGTCGCAATCCTTTTGCTTTAATTATGGGTCATAATTAAATCTAGTTGTCGCTCAAGGTAATCACTACCAAATTAATCTCATGTACAACAAGAAACTTAATATCAATAATGTATAACAAAGTATTTTTATAATGCCATTTTTCGCATAGTTTAATGTCCATGTAAGGATCGTATTTTAGCCTTGAGAGATCGGATTTGGTCTGGGTCAGACTAGGGGCTGGTCCAGTATCGGAGATTGTATTCTAAATTGTCTCCTGTGAAAGTTAGCTTTACAAAACACAGACACAACCACAAGCACGAGCACGAGCACAAGCATAAACACAAGCACAGGAACAATTACAAGCCCAAGAATCAGGACATGCACAAACACAAGCACAAGAACCAGTACGAGCGCAAGCACAAACACAAGTGAACAAGCACAAACACAAGAATCAACACAAGCACAATCAAGTACAAGCAAGCGCAAGCACAGGTACATACAAACACACAAACACACAAACACGAAAACGAAAAATCGCAAACACGAAAAACGAAAACGAAAATTGCAAATACGAAAATCGTAAGCACGAAAAACAAAACGAAAATTCGAAACACGAAAACGAAAAATCGCAAACACGAAAACGAAAACGAAAATTCGCAAACACGAAATTGCAAACCACGAGAAATGAAAACGAAAATTTCGCAAACACGAAAAATGATAACGAAAAACTCGCAAACACGAAAAACGAAAAATCACAAACACGAAAAACGAAAACGAAAAAATCGCAAACACGAAAATCGCAAACACGAAAAATGAAAACGAAAATTCGCAAACACGAAAAACGAATAATCGCAAACACGAAAAACGAAAACGAAAAAATTCGCAAACACGAAAATGAAAAACGAAAATTTCGCAAACACGAAAAATGAAAACGAAAAATGAAAAACGAAAATTTCGCAAACACGAAAAACGAAAACGAAAATTCGCAAACACGAAAAATGAAAAACGAAAATTTCGCAAACACGAAAAATGAAAACGAAAAATTCGCAAACACGAAAAACGAAAAATCGCAAACACGAAAGTCGAAAACGAAAAATTCGCAAACACGAAAAATCGTAAACACGAAAAATGAAAAACGAAAATTTCGCAAACACGAAAAATGAAAACGAAAAAATCGCAAACACGAAAAACGAAAACGAAAATTCGCAAACACGAAAAATCGTAAACACGAAAAACGAAAACGAAAAATTCGCACACAAAAAAATGAAAACCGAAAATTCGCAAACACGAAAAAATCGGAAACACAAAAAATGAAAACGAAAAATTCGCAAACACGAAAAACGAAAAATCGCAAACACGAAAAACGAAAACGAGAATTCGCAAACACGAGAAATCGTAAACATACAAATTCACAAACACGAAAACTCTCAAACACGAGAAATAACAATCACAAAAACTCGCAAAGCATAAACACAAGCACAATCACAAGCACAAATACAAGTACAACCACAAGTACAAGAACAATCACAAACACAAGCACAGGAACAAACACAAGCACAAGAATCAGCACGAGTACA